>CP092873.1:15625636-15696337 GCA_030710605.1 Cordylochernes scorpioides | reverse complement strand
AATTACCGTGACGTATCTTTATTTCCAAGAACATTCCTAAGAACAAAGTCACTTGGGCTGGCGTTGGAACTTCTCTGGTCTACCATCCTTCTTTAATCTTGATATGGGGAAATCCTCTTGGCCTTCATATCACAGAACAACAACCATCAACACTATATAAAACTATAAATCCTTATTTTACAAACATAAACACACAGAAAGCTTTACATAATGTCTATTGGAATAATAAACGAAGAGCAAGGGCAATAGATAGAGGTATGCCCGATCTATGAAACTATGTTTCTATTGTCAACGAATTAAGTTCTACAATAAAATGAATTATCAATTATACTTATTCTAACATCATTTTATCATCATTTAGAAAAGTAATTTAATATATCAATAGATATAGATATTTGACGTACTTTTTTATAGAGTAAACCTATATCCCTAATTGATCCTACATCTATTATAATGCCATTATATCATTCAAAATCAATCAGCGAGGGCCATCAAAAACTTCTCTATATAAAGAGATAGTATCTATGAAATTGATAATTAAAATTAACGAAATTTAAAAAAGAAAAATCAACAGAAGTTCACAGAACGGGTTCCCAACGCAGGCTTTCCTCCATTACTGGTGATGATGATAAAATGATAATATAAACCTTGGCTCCAAAGTGATTATTAATCCTTATCTAAATATTATCTTTTTGCCGCGAGTTTTTCTCCTAATTGAAAATCAATTAGCAGTTTGAACTCTGATTAACGGGCTTCTCTTGTTGCAATATTGTTCTTCTCAAGCACATTTCCCTCCCTCTGGATTCATCAGATACTGATTTCCTATCATCATTTGCAACTGAAGCGCTTTTCCTGGCATCTTGAGTTACTGGAGCGCTTTTCCTGGCATTTACAGTTACTGAAGCTTTTTTTCTTGGCATATTTTTCACACTTTGTTATCTCGTGTGTCTCCAATAAAGGTCACTGTAATATCTTTCAGAGTTATTGTCTGAATGTCAATATATATGTAAAATGTACAGTTTCCTTAAGTTTTGTCAATAAATATAGGATAGATTAGCCATAGGATAGGATAGCCAAAGTAACCTTAAGTTCTAAAACGTTTATGAACCAAATACAGAACAATGTAACAGTACTAGCGGAATAAGTTTGAGGACCTACAGCAAGTGGGTGTTGTGTGTAGCCATGCCTAGTCGCTGCCACTCCTCCACCCCCACCGTAGGCCCCCCACGCCTGCTGAGTCCCCGGGAATTCCTCGGTGTAGTGGCTGGGGCCTCGTGTCTAGCGGCCTTGGTGTACCTCAACACTCTGGGGGCAGACTTCGCCTACGATGACAGGTAGGTTCCCTCTTTTTATTTTTTGTTTATCCCTAGTACACGTGTTACAAGACATGATAATCATGATGGGTAGAAGTAGACCACTACTTTTACTGTAAGTGCACCACATGTCTATACATGTGCAAAGCAGTTAGACTTTGTACTTACATATACCAGAGTATCGTTTGGTTACTTGCACTCGCTGGTCAGGTTGGACTTTTACAAGAATCGGGAGCAATTGAAGCATTTTTTTAATCAGAAAAAAGTACTAAATGCGGATATTGAACCCAGATCGTAACGGTCTAAAACCAACGGTTTAGACCATCCTTCCGCCGACCCCCTACGATTCCCTCTAAGTCACAGCAGCCTACTTTACACTCACATCTATTCCAAACCTTAACGACACATTCGGATAATTTCAATTTCCATCGATAAATATTTGTAATTATTCTTAGCAAAGCATTTATTATGCTATTTTATTAAAAGATACAAGGTTTTCCCAAAAGTTCGTAAACATATTAATGATTTATAATTTGCATGTGTTTATGAACTTTTAGCACAGCCATGTAATTCTGATACTTGGCCCACCTGTTGATTGGCCACTCTTGATATAGAACATCAGAGATTAAATAATTCTTCTATAAGAATTCTGTTATAATTTTACCAAGGTATTACCAAGGTTGTCCCAAAAGGTTCGTAAACTCTTGCAAAATATAAATAAATATCATAATATGTTTACAAACCTTTGGGACAACCTTGTATTATCTCTATATGACTTATTGCAATGATAAGAAATATTGAATGATAGACCTTGTCTAAAGCTTTGTCTCATCGATGGTAAACCCTCTCAGTTTCTTTGACAAACCTTACTTCAATGTTCAAAGTTATTTGATTCATTCAACGAAACCGCTTAGAAGGTACTACATGGATGAGTCATGCCTACTATAAAGAATCGTTTAGAAATAGAGAAATCCATAAATAAATCTCTCTAAATAAAAATACATATATTGAATCAAAATATCATTTATTTTACCAATATTTCAGTAGGCTGAACGCCAACTTTTATCAAGGTATTATAACATTTTAATGTATGTCAACAACAAACTCAGCGCCACATAACGTCGATAGAATTAAGTTTGAAAAATATTTTTGCTTATATTCAATGAGGAGAAAAAGATGATATATATATTTATATTATGGATAAAATAAATTTTGTAATGATATTTTGTTCCAATATATGCCTTTTTATTTAAATAAAGAATCATGCGTGTCAAAATAATTTAAATTCCTTATATTTATAATTTTTCTTATGTCACACACACACACACACTTTCTTCACTAGACAGATGACAAGTTAGTATAAATCAGCTGTTTAGTAAGTTATAAATTTGCATACGTAGATAAACATAAAAAAGTTGAATGTGGAAAGTAATAATTCTTAAAAAATAATTGACAAATAGCTCGGAAAAACTCTCTAAAAACCAATATAAATTTAAAGATATTCGAATAAAAACCATTTCAACATGAGCAAATAAATTCTAATAAACAATTTAGGAAATTTGATGGGATTTTGACAATATTTAAAATTCCAGCTATATTAGCTGTCATGTATAGTGAATTATCCATGCTATAAAACTATATATCAAACATTGTCCTCCAATTTAAAAACCAAATATTCAAAGATAACAAACCCCGATTGAATTCTTAGTAAAAATATAGAAGTCAACAAGTAAAAATTACAAAAGAAAAATAAATTGCATCAAAATTTTTACATCGGAGTTTCATCGTATGCATCAATGGATTATTGTGTCTCCATTTATTATTTGATTTGTCAATCTCAAAACCTACAAAGGAAGAAATTAAATAAATCCAAACGACAGTAAGGGCCAAATGAAAAACTATCCACTTCTTATTTCTCCATTTTATTTTCCAATCAACACAACCCAGCAACTCCCCTTTAACGAGACCGACCAATAAAGTCGGGGCAGATTTTCCAGACCAGAAAGTCAGGAAGATAAATTTACATATATATTGACTATTTGCATATACAGCGAAAACTTTAATATAAATTTTAAATGTCGGGTGTAAAAATGGAAGATTTGGTGGTAAAACATAAGTTAGCCGATATAAAAGTTTGGAATGTCATTCTGACATAGTTGAAATAATCTATGGAGACAGGTTGAAGTATATGTAATTGGAGTATTGTCGATTTGCATAGTTTATCTTCATATTTTTTATTGAGGATATCTTTATTTTATTATTTATACCTAATTCTAACTATTATTTTATGTATTTTTTTATTATTGCTGCACTTATTCTGTTGTTGTTTCTTATTCCATTGTACCAAGATCACATGAATTTCATGAGTTTATGCTTCTTTAGCTTGATCTCGTGTAATGGGTTGTAGGGATGCAACTTTCATTGATAATGAAATCATGATCATGGCACATTTTGGTGAAAGTCTGATTTTTCCTGTAATTTGAGACCATTCCTAACATGGAAGCCTTTGCTGCCGACTCTAACATGTGTACAGACCTCCGTATTTCTGTAGAGGGACCTTTGCTGAGGTCTATCAGCCGGTTCAGTTGAACTTATCTTAAGTACATATTGTGTAAATATGATGATAATGATGATTAGTGGAAAGTGTGAATGCTTCTTACTGTAAGCATTTCACATATGTGTACTCACGTAGAAAGTTGTTCATTATTGCATTTACAAGATACCAGAAACCTTATTGGATAATTGTATTAAGTAGTAGGGCTGGCGCTGTGTACGTTATGTAAAGAGACACCGTTGAAGTGACTTATCATGTTTTAAGAATATAAGAAACTGCTCAGTTAAAGAGTTCCTTGCATTCGAAACTCTCCAGTTTATTAAATAAATTTATCACACCCGCTCTTCTTTGAATATGCTTTAATCCTTCAACAAAGTTTATAAATACATTTGAGGAAACTTACATATCAATGTCATTTATATTTAAAATTATATCTCATTATATATATACACTCATGAGCAAAACCAAAGAAGGTTTTAGCATATATATCGGGATACAGACAATAACTCTGAAAGATATTACAGTGACACAAAGACACATGAGATAACTAAGTGTGAACAAAATTGCCTCTGTATCCTTCAAAAATAGAAAAAACGACCAGCATAATCAGAGGTATTTAGAGGGCACCTCTCCCTTTATTTATGCATCAGAACGATGCATTTATGTTCATCACTCTAGTGAAAAGTTTTGGAACTTTCAGATAAAAATCCAACAACCTTTATACCATGATTTAGGGCTTTATCCCTCATCAGTACAGGGTCGGCTTCGATTTAATAACATTCTAAGGGAAATAGGAAAAAGGAAAATTCAGTTACACAATAAGGAGATGCCATTTTTAAAAATATATCCACCTTTTCCAGTACAATTTCACATTTGTCTATTTTACTTCCTAAGGAAAGTAAGAAATCGGTCGAATTATTCGTAAAGCCCGAAACCATCGTATACAGTTTGGAGATTTGACTAAAATCCTCAAAAATGGTGTTATGTCTATTTCCTTATCACCAAATCTACATTTCATACTAAGGTAATAACATAAAATGTATTCCTCCCTTTGAAAATTAATCGATTTATAGCCCGTCAAATGATTCTATGACTATTTTTCCGCGAGGATATCACGGGAATTTTGAACAGCGACCCTTTAAATTGCTACTTCTGCAATGCTGGCATCTAAGACAATTTGGTCCATTATCTACAGGGTGCTTCAAAAAAATGTATACACACTTTGAACTTCCATAGAAAATTTATTTACCGTTCTACAAAGTTAAATTTCAGGAAAATAGAAAACTGAAAGTCCAATATAAATGAAACATAAATAACAAATGTTAATACTGTTCAAATTGGTGACCTGCAGCATCAATACAATTCTGAGTACGAGTCACCACAGATTCTGTACATCGTATCAAAACGTCCAATGAGATTTCTCTACACACTGCTTGAATCTCATTCCAAAGAATGTCTAGGTTACGTGGTTTACGTTTGTACACCCCATCTTTTACTGTGCCCCACAAGAAGAAATCCAGTGGTGTAAGGTCTGGAGAGCGTGCTGGAAACTCGATTGGCCCCCTGCGTCCTATCCACTGGCCCGTACTCAGAATTGTATTGATGCTGCAGGTCACCAATTTGAACAGTATTAACATTTGTTATTTATGTTTCATTTATATTGGACTTTCAGTTTTCTATTTTCCTGAAATTTAACTTTGTAGAACGGTAAATAAATTTTCTATGGAAGTTCAAAGTGTGTATACATTTTTTTGAAGCACCCTTTGCCATTTTCAAATGGGAAGCACCCTATTCCATTGCCCATTCCTTCAGGAAAAGAGACTGGAAATTCGCGAAATTTCGGGGCTAACTCGCTATAATGAACAACATGTATATAAAATGTTTACTACTCTCCTTCTGGATAAAACATTTGTTTATAAATATTTTACATTTTTCAAGGCGATTGATATAATGAGGGAAGAGGTGCTCAACTCCACAGACAACGACTGAATGCTCCCCCTCTCCTCTAAATTGCTTTTACTCCTCACTCATGTACATATATAACCTTTTAGGGGAATCCCCTTGTATGACAATAGTGTCTTAATAAAGGTTTTTGTTGTTGTTAAAAAAACATAAAATGTATTGTTTTAATGAATTTTTAAAAGAAAAAGTGTTAGTTTTAGTACAATGAATATGACCCTCGCATCACTTTATGATATATTAATTTATAATACGTATAAAATCCTAGGAATGATATCCAGTAACCAAAAGTGACAACCCTCTCTTTTACAATACATTAAAACAATGAATTATGTTTATGACTCGGAGAGAGAGAGCACAAAACCAGTTTTTGAAATTTCAGACAAAAAGCCAACTTTTATACAATCGTTTAGTGCTTTGACCTTCATCAAAATATTTAAGAGAGTGTTGACAATTTTGATGCATATTTTTGACGTCTATTTTGACACTAGGGCGACATTATTTTTTTATATGAGGTTGTCCCAAAAGTTCGCTTATTTATTAAAACGTTTTTATTATTTTTTGGCGAACAATTACTTTATACATAATACAAAGACATTATACACAACGACGAATAATATTATGGAGAATAATATTGGTATTTCAATTTTTGTGCAAGTGTTTACGAACCTTTGGGACAACCTTGTAGATCATTATCCTCTCTGCAAAATTCCCTATATATATGTGTTTTGAAAATAGATCAATCCATATTTAAATCATTAGATAATAAAAAGGCATATATTGGATTTAATAAAATATTTATTTTCCAATATTTCGGCTCTGAGTTTGTTTATACAAAATTGTGATGCCTTGATAAAGGTTTGGCGTTCAGCCAACTGAAATATTGGTAAAATATGTGATTTTTTGATCCAATATATACCTTTTTAATTAAATATATTTATGTGTGTGTATGTGTATGGTGATCAGACCATTCAATTGTCGACTAATTCTATG
The DNA here is from genome assembly GCA_030710605.1 of Cordylochernes scorpioides. NCBI lineage: Eukaryota > Metazoa > Arthropoda > Arachnida > Pseudoscorpiones > Chernetidae > Cordylochernes > Cordylochernes scorpioides. The sequence goes on along the minus strand of CP092873.1, from coordinate 15,689,518 downwards.
GAAAGAAAGAGTAATCTCCAATTCTTAAGTAATTCTAAACCTGACATAGTTCTTCCAGATAAAAATCTATGCTCCAAATCACCCGTTCTATGGAAGTTTCCAAATAAATGAAGAAAGTAATTCACCTGGTAAATCTGCTTCCAAACAATTTATAAATAATCGATCGGATATTTCGCGGCAATATTTCAATTTTCACATTTTTGCCCCCGCTCCATTTTTCAGTGTGTTGCAGAATTAAAAAAAAAAAAAAGAGAAAGAAGGGGGTGTTATAAAATAACCTTTCCTTCAACTTGGATAGAAAAAGACCGGATAATTAAACCTGATATTTTCTTCTTTATTCATTCACCATTGATGAAAATTAAACATGGAGATTTGAGACTGTTTCTGAAATTTCTTTATAGTTTTTAGGATAGATTTATACTCTATATATATTAACCATTGACGTGTATTAAGAATAATTTTCAAACTCTTTCTGAATATTCTTCATAATTTCTAAAATAATATAACCGCCGTTGATGAAAATTAAACATGGAGAATTGAGACGTTTTCTAATTTCTTTTTAAAACTGTTTTTAGGAGAATTATCTACTTTATATATATATACATATATAAACCATTGATGTGTATTAGGTATGATTTTCAAACCTTTCTGAAACTTCTTTATACTTGCTAGAATAATTAATATGTTCTTTATCCATTCGCCATTGATGCTAATTAAACATGGAGATTTAAAACTATTTCTTAAATTTCTTCACAGTTTTCTGGATAGATTTATACTCTATATATATTTACAATTTACGTGTATTAAGCATGATTTTCAAACTCTTTTCAAACTCTATTTAGATTTACTAGAATAATATATTCGTTATGCATTCGTATTGATGGAAATTAAACTTGAAGATTTGAGACTATTTCTATATATTATCTTTACAGTTGTTAGGATAATTCTAGTTTATATATATTTGATCGACACATGAGGTTGTTTGCCAGCAAGACACTATCTACCATAATTGTCTACACTATCAGCGTTTAATATCAGAAATGTTAATAATGTGGGTAGTAGTTAACAGCTGACTATAGTGTAAGTTGACTACATATCTACAGATGCACCTGTCTACCACACGACAAAATCTACCATATTATCCTGCACTATTAGCGCACGGAATAAGGAATGCAAATCATAATGAGTAGGCTTTTACTGTAAGTTCACCACATGTCTACACGTGAAGCGGTTTACCAGCAAGATACTACCTAGCATAATTCCCTGCACTATTAGCGTTTGGAATCGGGAATTATATTCATAGTGGGTGGGAGTTAACATATAACTATACTGTAAGTGCGCCACATTTCTACACATGCAGCTGTCTCCCAGTACGACAATAACTACAAGGATTGTCTGTCCAATGAACGCTATGAGAATACTAATCATGTTGGGTAGGCGTTAACTGTAAGTGCACCACATGTCTACACGTGAATCAATTTTCCATAACGAAACTAACTATCATGATGGGACTATATTATGAGGGCTTCGAATCAGGAATGCTAACCATGGAGGTTAGACTTTCACTGTAAGTTCGCCACATGTCTACAGGTGAAGCGGTTTGCCAGTAAGACACTGCCTACAATAATTTCCTGCAGAATGAGTGCTTGGAATCAGGAATGATATTCATGGTGGGTAGGCGCTCATAGATGACTTTTGTGTAAGTTCACCACATTACTATACATACAGCTGTCTAACAGAATGACAATAACTACCATAATAGCCTGCACTATGAGCGCTATGAAAATGCTATTTATGTCGGGTAGGCGTTCACTGTAAGTGCAGTACATGTCTAAACGTGAATCATTTCTCCAGCAAGACAATAACTCAAAGGATAACTTGTACTATGAGCACTATGAGCATTCTAATCATGGTGGGTAGGAGTTCACTGTAAGTGCATCACATATCTACAAATGTAGCTGTTGCCCAGAACAATACTACTTATCATAATATCCTCCACAAAAAACGTTTGGAATCTGGAATACTAATCATGGTGGGTAGGAGTTCACAGCTGACTATACTGTAAGTGCACCAAAGGTCTATACATGAAGCTCTTTGCCAGAACGATACGACCTACCATACTTTTCTACACTATTAGCGCTTGTAATCAGGAATGCTAAAAATGGTCGGTAAGAGTTCGCTGTAAGTGCATCACATGTTTACACATGCAACTCTTTCCTAACACGACACTACCTACCATTATTTCCTGCGCTATATGAATTCTAATCATGGTAAGTAGGCGTTCAATGTAAGTGCCACACATGTCTATACATGCAGATTTTTCCCAGTAAGACACTAACTACCATGATAGCCTTCACTATGAACGCTATGAGAATTCTAATCATGGTGGGTAGGCGTTCACTGTGAGTGCACTACATATATACACATGCATCTGTCTCCCAGCAGCATGAGATGAGTGTCAACAGACGAAGCGAGGAATAGACAGATAGAAGAACAACAAGGAAGAAAACAAAAGGATATCGAGAAGAAGAAGACTGGATCCATTCCTCATCTCAAAATAGAATTCCATCAGTTGGGATCAATATTTTATTCCAACGGCGGCGGTGGCAGTAAATAGGAGGCCTCCTCCAATTTATACTGACTCCCTTTATTTCATTTACCTGGATGTCTCTACCTTTATCTCATTTACCTGCTACACGCGAGCTTCTCACTTATTCTACTTACCGCGTTTACATCTCTACCTTCTTGATTGGAAGTGATTTTCTGCCTACTATTCATCTTATTTACTTATATATATATGTTATAAATACAAATTAGATTTTCTGCTGATTTTGGAATTGTTGAGATTATGCTATGGTAATGCAGTCGTGGTTAAAATTCTTGAAAGAATAATAATAAAAATGATTTTGATCAGTAATTTAATTGAGTTAAAGGAATATATATTTAAAAAAAAAACATAGGTTTGATAAAGGTACTGCCTGGCTTAATGCGAGTAGAACAGGGAAGAACAAAAGATTAACTAATTTACATAATGTACAAATATTTGAGCCGGCCATCGGGATAAAACAACAAAGAGTTTTTATAGGCGAAGAGTGACCTCTGGCGGTCGATTTAGCAGAGTATTTGAATCTATGAAATTATAATTTAAAATAAAATAATATTTTTATATAACATATATATTATATTATAATATTATTTCATTTAATTAAAAAGGCATATATTGGATCAAAATGTCATTTATTTTACCAATATTTCAGTTGGCTGAACGCCAACCTTTATCAAAGTATTATAACATTTTAATGTGTGTCAACAACAAACTTAGCGCCACATAACGTCAACACGTTTTTCACGCACATCAATATGGTATAACCCCTTGATAAAGGTTGACGTTCAGCCAACTGAAATATTGGTAAAATAAATGATATTTTGATCCAATATATGCCTTTTTAATTAAAGATTTATTTATGGATTGTTCTCTTTTCAAAATGATTTTATTTAAAATTATATTTCATAGATTCAAATACTCAGCTAAATTGACCGCCAGAGGTCAAGCTTCCCCTAAAAAAACTCATTGTTGTTGTTTTTCCGATGGCCGGCTCAAACCATATGTAATTATGTAAATAGGTTTTGTTTTCTTTTACTACCCGCCGTAAAAATCAAGGTATTATTTCATTATTAATTATGTTATCATATTAATTAAAGTAAATTATGATTCAACCTTTATTTTATTGATATTTTTCAATGACTACAAAGCAATATCAAAAAACATACTCATCTACCCTTCAACAACCTAAGAAAATCTTTATTTATAATTTATATATTTACATCGTTTTCTTTAGAGCCCTTTATCTCATTGATCTCTCTTTATCTTTGATTAAAAATCTCTCTTTGACTAGGGTTTTTATATTTTCTCTGAATATTATGGATATCATGTTATGATTAGATTTGCATATAGGAGTCAGACACTATATATATAAGCATAAAAAGTCTAAGAGGAGCTTCTTTCAAAATTTTATTCTGCAAGCTTTCGGACTAGACGTCCTTCTACAGGCAAAGGATAGTTGTAAAAAACTAAAGTTAGTTTTTTACAACTATCCTTTGCCTGTAGAAGGACGTCTAGTCCGAAAGCTTGCAGAATAAAATTTTGAAAGAAGCTCCACTTAGTCTTTTTATGCTTATTCCTTTAACCAAATTTTAAGAGTTCTTATCGTTCAACACTATATATATCTGGAATAATTGTGTAACGTAATATTTTTGTGTATTATCTACTACATCTAGCTGAAATTTGAGGAAATATGTAAATAGAGATTTTATTGATATAATTAAAACCTGGAGTTTTATATGTACGTCTGTGTGAAACGAAATTATAGTTTAACCGATATTGAAGACCATAAGTTACTTAGACCCGGGATTGAATCCCGTTTTGAAAACATAAAAATATAATTTATATTTTCTTCAATTATATCAGATCTTCATATATTTCTTTCGATCTAAAAATGCAATTAATAAAAAAGGAGGTCTCTAGCGTTATGGAATCCAAATATTTACATTTATCATAAATAAAATACAACAAGGAGGTAATAGCGGTTTAGATAGACTTTATAGGAAAACAGATTCCACAGGCTTAGAATTGGTTATGAAGCATTTATTTTTAATAATAATAATAATAACCAATAATATAGACTAGAAAATTTTCACATTTTCAATCCCATAAATTATCATAGATAGGCGATCATCTTTAACTTTCTCTTAACTAATAAATTGCTTCAATAGGTTCGGAATTTTGCAATTTTAATTACACCAATTAGTGTGGATAGTCAAACATCTTGAGCTCTCTCATGCCCAACCTGAAGACATGAATTTTACCATCTACTGAATGAAATTCAATTCCGCCATCCGATTAAATCACAATGTCGAAAAGAATGAATATTCAGGTACAACCTACGACTAGCAGAATGCAGTGTAAAGATTATCAATTCTATCTTTCAACGATGACAAAAATTCTTGTTTACCAAAACTAAGTTTTAAATACTTAATCAACTACTCCTGAAAAAGTTTATTTCATAATTTATTATTGTAGTGTATCTGCATATTAATTATGGATATGCAAATGTCCTGTTTTGCATAATGCTTTTGATATAATTTTGTATATAAATAGCGACAGTTTTTAGCTACCGGCAGTCAGTCAATTTATGTAATAAAAGAGATTACGGGAGTCCTTCTTTGCCTCAGCCTCGACACCTCACTCTTGGCTACCTCCCACCTCAAGGATAGAACAATTATAATTGGCAAGATTTAGAGTTAATGAACTCTTTCCACAGGCGTTTCTTACAAGTATATTAATTTCAAAATACATATTTATAAACAGCCTTCACACGCGACTGGACTCGAACCCATCTTACTTGCTTTCAATATTGCTTTTATAAATTTATTTCAAATGTTTACTGTTACTTTAATACTGAACAACTTGATGATACCATCGCTATTGTGGTTGAACATGTGCCAATCGATTTGTTATCATATATAAATGAATCTTAAGAGAAGTTTCTAGATTGTTCCACTATGTATATATCAAGTTTAAATCTCAACCTGCCACCCTTAGTAAAATCATCGCCTGAGTTGCCTAATCCATTGATAAGCTCTACCCATCTTCAATGGATATCATTAGAATCTCAAGATCAACAGATTTTACAACTTTATATAATTTATATGAGATAAAAAAATAATAAACATAGTAACGTATTTACTTCATAGTGCGAAGTAGAACTACATTTTACATTAGTAGACATGTGATGCACATACAGTTTAGCAGTTTTAGCCAACCATCATTAATACTTGAAATCCTTTACATCTCTCCAACAAAGTTACTTCATCACTTTATGAAAAAAAAATCAAGCTTTCGACTAGCAATAACTCTTCTACTTCTTCTACTTCATTACTACTTCTACTTCACTTCTTTAAAGAAAATGTAGTAAGGCTAGAAAGCCAGGATAAGAGTTGTCACTTTCAATTTATAGCTTTTATTTTTATTTTATAATGTATAAAAGAAACTGCTAAAACGTGGAATAGTTCATGTACAATGTTCCATGATTGTAGGATTAATGTTGTATGCCTGTACCTAGAATATATATCTACCTAGAGTAAAATGAGTCACAAAGAGTGCATATACAGAAGCTCTACGGTCCTGGTAGCTCAGGATAGGAAGGAAGCTATCTCTCAGAGGAATCTTATCTCGGTCAAGTTGGGAAATTATGTATCGATTGAAGAAATTTTAGCCTATCCCCTTCGAACCTGGAGAAATCCTTCCTTTTCCACTTCCATGTTGGAAAATAAACTTCTGAAATTGGTTTTATATTCCTACCAAGATATGATTGGAGTGTGATTGATTCTGTAGCTAGTCTGACATGTCATGGTTTTAGTTTCGTAGTTACATTTTCTATAAAACCAAATATTTTACATCGCAGTAAGGATATTAGGGAAGTCGTTTCTTATTTGAATAAGAAAAAATATATATCGAAACTATGTGTGCATGATGAAAAATGAAAAGGATTGAATACTTTTTACTCTACTGAAGTTGTTTCAAATTGAAATCTGTCTAACCTGAGCATATATTCACTGTCAATTCCTTGAAGATATTGAATCCATTAGTGTTTGGATGTAGTCTTGAGGTATGTAGTCACATCAACTTTTGATTACCATAACTATAAGATTATAAACTCAAAAGAAGCTTCTTCTAAATAAACCAGTTTATAGAAGAGCGAAATAAACATGTTTTATAGAAGTAGCTCCTTTTTGTTTATAATCTTATAATCTTGAGGTATATTTTTCTCCGTACCTCAATAGCCTCTTCTCTTAATTGCTGTAAAGTTTGTGCTCTTCATGTAAGCATATTAATTATGGATAAAGTAGAGAATCATTCTGAATAGTCCATTGTCATGCCACTCTATGAGGCTTGTAATGTATATGCCACTAATATGAATCAGATATTTGTCTTTTTGAAAGGTTCCGTTTTGAACATAGGATAAAAGGTATGGTAATAGGTTATACTACCCAATTTACATATTGGTGAACAGTCCATACATGGCATACAGTGGAATACATGGCCTATGGCTTCTTCTGGTGGCTCCTAGTTCTAATAATGATAATAATAATAATCATCATCATGATTTAAACACACGAGATAGGGCTAAAACGATGTTCAAAGACGTCAATCATGGCCGAAAGACTATTTACTAAACCGACAAAGCTGTATAGAAACAGTTGGTGTTTACCAGTTGAGCGACAATTTAGTTGAAATATGGATCCGACCTTGAGACGACATTGTGATAAATGGCGGACATTACTAATGTATGGACTGCCCGTGACAAACGTCAACAAAACAGACGATACTACTACCTTGTCGTCCATCTTAGATCGTAGATGTTTCAGACGAAATTATAGACATTTCTCTCTCTATTTGTGTCAAATGGATAATGTGTAGCTTACACTAGAAAAAAGACCTATTGGTTTACGGCAATATTGACAACCTTTTCTTGAAACCTTTTTTTGTTTGAAAATGGTCGGATATTTTTGGCTGTTACAATACACTCAGGGATACAACTTAGGAAAGTAAAAATTATTTGATATCGTAGGAAGTCTGTTTTTTGTTTTGTTTTTGTTTTGAAGGAAACAGAGCCAATTTTGTTTATACTTGGTTATCTCATATGTCTTCAATAAAGGTCACTGTGTAGTAAATATCTCTCAAAGTTGTTGTTTGAATCCCGATATACATGTTAAAAAGTACAACATCCTTAAGTTTTGTCTATGAGTGTATTTAGGTATTAATATACAAAATGGTTGAGAAATGATGATAAATTTTACGAAGCACATAACTATATAATTATGTATAAGCAATAAGAATTTTGTTTCTGAATTAAAAAAAAAAAGCAATTTTGGGAAATTCAAACCCATAAAAAATATCTTCCAAACTAAATTTTCTAATGATGATATATTTATGATAGATTTTCTTTTAAATTTCTACTAAACTCAATCGTTTAAAACTTATTTAGGTTGCTATTTTAATATCATGAATTTGATAAAATTTCTCTATATGATTTTAAACCCATAGAAAAAACTTAATGAAGTTTCATATTTTGTCTTCGCCTGACAACTGTTTTTTTTTTAAGGAGACAGAAGAAATTTTGTTCACACTTGGTTATCTCATTTTTAACCATTCTAGAGGCATGTATAATTGGCTGGAAGTGGTACTTCTTGGTCTCCTGTTGGGAGGCGAGTTGGCACGAAAGTTTGAGGAATAGAGATTGGTTAAAAGAGGTTTGGATTGCTTATTGATTTTGTTAAATATTTAGATGTATCATATTTGTCTGATTTTAGTATATGAACAGTCGAACACAAGCATGTACAAACTATTCCGATATACAGTAGAACCTCCCTGTAAAGGACACCTAATTGCAGAGTCAAATTGTCCTTTAGGGAGAATTATCCTCTTACCGGAGAGTTGATAAATTGTAAAAATGGTAATTTTGCAAATGAAAACTCTCCTTTGTAGAGTGGGGTCTGCTATCGGGGTGACTGCTAAAGGGAACCAAATTGTTATTAAGGGAGAGGTGTCCTCTTTCCGGAGAGTTGTTAAATAGTAAAAATGGTAATTTGTAAATGAAAACTGGCCTTTGTAGAGTGGTGCTTTCTAGCGGGTTGACCGTTAAAAGGATGTTCAACTGTATCTGCAAAATAATCATTTTTGACCCAATATGCGTAAATGTTAACCTAAAAATCGAATTTTTAATACCCACTATAAAAACTCGAATATATATATATATGCTTAAAAATGTATTAAAGGTTTAGAACCACTCTGTCGATATGCACGGGTGGCGACTGAATATTTGAATATGCAAATACAGTTTTTCATAAGAGCACACGTGCGAGGGCTCATTCTAAATTCAAGTCGCCTTACAAACTGGAGGCTCATATTTCAACTTGAAACTAACACCAGAAGATATTTTATCAATAAATATATATATATATATTTCACTGAATATATCTAGAGCCATATATATATATATATGTTATAATAGAAAAAAAAAAGATCTTTCTGTTTGATTTTTGATAATTAGTTATATAGAATTAATAACACAAAGCAATAACGCGCCATCTATACATATAAAATAAAAGGATTTAAAAGCGCGTATGTTTCTTTTATACATAAAACGAACTTAATACTTGATGCTGATTATTTTGAGAATAGAGATATTTTTTGAGCAGTCGTGGCAATGATTAAATAAAAATAGTTATCAAAATAGATTTAATTGAACTTATGGATTATATAAAAAACATGGTTCGATAAAAGTACTGCCTGGCTTAAGGCGAGTAAACAAGGAAAACAAAATATTATTTACATAATGTACAAAAGTTTTGAGCCGGCCATTGGGATAGAGAGAGAGAGAGAGAGAAAATATCTTTATTTACGGGGCTGCTAACCAAAAAATTGGGCCAACGGGATAGAGAAAATATCTTTATTTTACGGGGCTGCTAACCAAAATGAATGATTTTTGAGCCCCGATGGACGCATAAAGCGGAATATATACAAAGCATAGTTGGGGGGCCTGGGGATGGGTGGCCAGGGATCATCGCAAGGGATCCTAGGATCTGGCAGTGGAGGTGTCATCGCAGGGGGGAGGAAGCTGGAGAGGTCAAGGAAACAGCGCCTTGATGGGTGAGAAGCCAGTTGAGGAGGCAGGAGGTCCTGGAAGCCTAGAACTTGAGGGCTCTAAGCTTCAAGATGGGGCAGCTTGAGGCTCTCGCCTCGTGCTTGTCTGGGAGGCCCTTGGCACAGCAGTTGGCGCACTTGGAAGTGTGCCAGTCGGCAACTGAGGGGAAGGCACGGCCTTCATGGCCGCCTTCACCGCAGTGGAAGCACGTGGGAGCTCTGGTGCATTGGGCAGAGTTGTGGCCGAAGCCACAACAGCGGAAGCAGACTCGTGTGCGGATGGACTCCTCGAAGTTGAGGATCACACCATCCACCACGATCCTTCCACGATTTCCCAGAGCTCTGAAGGTCGAGAGGTCCACCTCGATGAAGGCGGTGCAGGTCCCGTTTCTGGGTGCAGAGCGATGCGCCACGCGCACCACCTTGTCCCCAGGGAGTTGGCTGACAGCAGGGGTTTCCAGCAGCGTCTCTTCAATGGTGGAGTTGGATGTTTCCTCATCCACTTTGAAGAGGCAGATGCGAGGCAGGATCACCTTCTGTTGGCGGACCTTCATGCCATCCAGCTTGTTGGCCAGGGAGGTGGTAACAGCTGGGATGGTATCGGGGTTGCTGGAGTGGAGGACAAGCTTCCCTTTGGTTCGCAGGGAGGCCCAAACGCCTTGGGGTAGAGTGTGGGCAGCGCGGACAGCTTTAAGCATTGCTCTTGGGTCAGCCTGTGGGTCATCAGAGATGACCACTGTGTGGGCCGCCGATTTTTCCCCATGGAGGACCACTTGGGCGGCCGCAGGCTTGGGGACTCGGGAGGGCGCAGGTTTTGCGGGACCATTGAGGTTGGTCCTCTTTGCGGGCGGGTAGGAAGCCTCAGGCTGCTTCCTTTTGGTTGGAGCGGGAGTGGCGGGCTTGGTGGGGTCAGTCTGAGTGCTGGTTTCCTTGCAGGAGGGAGAAGGGCTGGTTTGAGTGCTGTGGCAGGCTGTCTGTGGCTTGATTTCGTCCAGTTCCTTAAAGGACGCGAGGGTGCCAGAGAGGTTCTCTACCTCGGCAATGAGGGCCTTGATCTGCTCAGACCGTAAGTTGATGAATTCCATTAGGCTTTGGAGCAGGTAAAATCGGGAGGTAGGGTAAGGATTCTGTATTTTCTGCTCGAAGTTCTGCTTCACCTCTTCGTTCTCCATCTCCAGTTGGGCGAGGGTTACGAGGGGCTTCTCGGTATTCTCGGCATTCTTCTTCTTCTTCCTAGGAGCCATGGCAGGAGCAAATTGTTGTGACCAACGATCTAACGTATATTGGTATAATTAGATAGGCCAACGGGATAAAACAACAACGAGTTTATATATGCAAAGAGTGACCTCTGGCGGTCGATTTAACAGAATATTTGAAATTCTATGATATATAATTTTAAATAAATTAATATTTTAATATAACGGTTTTGAATAAAATATTTTAACATATATATATATATATATATATATATATATATTCGAACAATTTAATAGAATGCGAAGTCTAAATATTAATATAAAGCAATAACGCGAGCCATCTAAAAATTATATGAAAACATTTGGGCTCGAATTTTTATTTTTCACACAAAACAAATTTATACACTGCGTGACATTGAAAATGGAACACCAAGAAATAGTGGCCAGAAAGTGATGAAACTCGGCAGACAGAGAGAGACAGGGACGAACAATAAGTGATCTTTATTTCAAAATGATAGTCATAATACAGAGCGAGAACGGCGTCGGCTTAGTAGCAAGTAGGACCACCGCGGACGGCGATGCACGCAGCAACACGTCTAGGTAGAGAGTCAATCAGAGTACGGATGGCGTCCTGAGGGATGGCTCTCCATTCCCTCTCAACCATTTGCCACAGTTCGTCTTCTGAACGCGGCTGTGGCAAGGCATGCAAACGGCGTCCAATGATGTCCCAGACGTGCTCGATTGGTGAGAGATCAGAAGAGTACGGTGGCCAGGGAAGCATCTGTACATCTTGCAGAGCTTGTTGGCTAATGCGAGCAGTGTGCGGTCGGGCGTTATCCTGCTGATAAAGGGCATTGGGTACCCCCTGAAGGTAGGGGAGTGTCACCGGTCGCAGCACATCATCAACGTATCGTTGGACCGTCATAGTGCCCTGAATACGAAGTAAAGGTGACCTGGAATCATACGCGATTGCGCCCCAAACCATGATTCCACGTTGTCGCACGGTGGGGCGTTCCACAATTGCTGCCGGATTGGACCTTTCTCCACGTCGACGCCACACGCGTACACGGCGACTATCACTGGACAAGCAGAAACGCGACTCATCTGAGAACACGACCCTGTGCCATTCCGTCATCCACGTCGATCTAGCCCAGCACCATTCCAAACGTTGGCGCCTATTCGGTGGGGTCAATGGCAGTCTTCTTAGCGGACGGCATGAGTACAAGCCATTAGCAACCAATCGACGGGAAATGGTTCTGGTCGAGATGGAATGATCTAGGGTGTCTTGCACATGTTGCAGGATGGCGGTACAAGTGGCTTGTGGGGCCGCCACTGCTTGTCGAAGGATACGCCGATCCACACGTGCTGACGTCACTCTGGTTGCACCGACATTCCTATAAATTGCCACATTTCCTTGTTCCAACCTTCTTCTCCACAGTCGGTGCACCGTGGTCGCACCAAGGTGTGTATCAGCTGCGATTTGACGCATGGACCAACCTGCCCTTTTCAGTCCGATCACCATGCCCCTCGTAAAAGCGTCTGTCTGCTTGAACTGCCTCCGTTTACGATGACCTGGTATTCTCTGTTATTACACGTGTCTTTTGACACAAGAACAAAATTTCTACAATGATTTTCCTTGAAGAAATAACGACACGAATACTGTCCTTTCTGCAAGTTCCTTCCCTTATATCTTACTCCATGTACGCACGAGAGCTGCGCATTTTACATCATTTGCATAACTCGGTTAGGCGCGTCTACCCTGAAATTTGCATAATTTTCTGGCCACTATTTCTTGGTGTTCCATTTTCAATGTCACGCAGTGTACTTTCCATACTGCGATGGAAAATTATATAGGGAGAGCTTGTATTATATCAGTGATGAACCCTCCCAGTGGATTCGCCAATTTGATCTACCAGACCGATCTAAATATTATCTCAGTAAGACTACTCGGCGGATTTCGAATATGAAGTATTCGTCTGCGTCACATTTATATTTTGCTTTAAATCGAAATTATAAAAGCAAATATTATAATAAATTACCAACAGTTGGAAAAAATAGTACAAATGTGAAATTGTACTGGGATATGGTGTATAAATTAGGAAAAGGCATCTCCTTATCGTGCAACTGAAAGTTGCTGATGGCTTGCGCCATCTATCGGAATAAATATCAACTATTCTCGTTGATTTTTAATTATTCCAGAATTAGCCAAATGCCCATTCTTGATTAATCGAGAAAAGCTAACCACGGATGCATTTCGGGCTGTTGGCCCTCATCAGCGTGGTTCAAACTGTACCTCAACGACTCAAAAAACTGGTCATTCAGGTATCCTGAAAAATTATGAAACGGGTAGTTAAGGCCAGAATTGCGTGAGACCGCGACACAATGTGAAAAATAGTACAAATGTGATATTGTACTGGGATAAGGTATATAAATTATTAAAATGCATCTCCTTATGGCTTTTTTTATTTTAAACGATTATTAAAATGCGTCTAAATATTTATATGAAGCAATAACGCGATATCTATTTATAAGAAATGGAAGATTTTAAGCACGGATGTTTATTTCACACAATAAACAAACGTCTATTATCCTTACTACGATATTACTATTTACTGTCCTTATTTAATGCTGTGTGAACTCTTTGTTGATTCATTTCTAGACATAGCATTGTCTGACCCAATGTATGATCTGACCTCTTCAATCCAACCGCCTTAATTCGATTTTCCTGCATAGTCAGTAGTTGGAGGAACTTATCGATTACCCATAGGTACTGGTATTGTCTCTGTTTCGGGCTTCTCATTTGTGAGGATTTTACTTTCATCCAGCGTCTACTTGAACTTCAGGTTTGGGTCTTTGGTCGAAGCCTGGATAATATTGTTATTGCCATTGCCACGTTGGTCAAAGCCTGTTTTTAATGATTATTGTAACAGGAAATTCACGAAGCGAAACCACAAACGATTACTCAATGATGAATGACAATTAAATAAAAGTCACACAAATAAGATAAATATGATAAATGTTTTGTTGCGGCCAAAGAAAAAAATACAACAATAAATTTATATCGTTTTTTTTTATTAAAAAGGCATATATTGGATCAAAAAAATAATTTATTTCACCAATATTTCAGCTGGCTGAACGCCAACCTTTATCAAGGTGTTATAACATTTTAAAGTGTGTCAACAGCAAAGAGTTTATTGTTGACACACTTAAAAATGTTATAACACCTTAATAAAGGTTGGCGTTCAGCCAGCTGAAATATTGGTGAAATAAATGCTTTTTTTGATCCAATATATGCCTTTTTAATTAAAGATGTATCTATGGATTGCTAAATTTTGAAAAATATTTATACAGTGTGAAGCAGCGTTATCTGGCGGTCGACATTATAGAGCTGTTATCTATAGAACAATATATTTTATAAAACATATATATATTATATTTCAACACAAACTAAATTGTTATATGATCGTTTGAAAGAAATTGTTACAACCATAAAATAGAAATCGTCTGGAATTCAATATCAAATTGAACATTTCACATTCCTTTCTTCTTTTGATTTGTTTAGCACACGATGTTGGCAACAAATATTTTACAAAATGGCTAACAAAATGTTATATATTGTGTATTATTATATATTTCATATAAAGATTTTATATGAAAATATTTTCTTAAAATAGTTTTTGGTATGGTATTTTCTCTATTTATAGTCTATGTTTTCAAAATGTGTAAATTTATAATAACATAGTTAAAGGTGTTCAAATTTGATATATTTAAATATTGCCACGTGGAAAATAGGGTAGACAAAAACTTCAGGAGGAGACAACAATTTATTTCAGACAAGGACAAACTATGAATTGTAAACAAAAGATAAGCCACGAGGGATATTTACAGAGTAGCAAAATATAGACATAAAATGACCACTCTGTTAATAATAAATAATAAAATTAATAAATACTATGTTACATAAATAGAATTAATAAATACTATGTTACATAAATAGAATTAATAAATACTATGTTACATAAATAGAATTAATAAATACTATGTTACATAAATAGAATTAATAAATACTATGTTACAATATTAAATATAGAACTATTTGTAGTTTCAAAATAGTTAGTTGAAATATAACGTTTATTTTTAACATATTACTTTTTATAAAACTATTTTAGAGGCGTAGTATTCTTTTTAAAATAAAACAATTTCTACTGTCCTTACTGCGATGGAAAAATTAAAGGGAGGGCCTGGCTCATCAGTGGTGAACCCTCCCAGCGGTTTCGCCAGTTTAATCTGCCATACCGCTGTTATATTGCATTTTTGGAACTTCCTTTTATAGGTGACTGTTGTAAGACTCTTGGAATGGGTATTTTAGAAGAACTATGGACATAAGCTTTTAGGACAGCAGAATTAAATATAATTATAAATATATAATATGCTTCGAGCAATCGCTCTTCCGCAAAAAGTCACCTATAAAAGGAAGTTCCAAAAATGCAATATAACAGCGGTATGGTAGATTAAACTGGCGAAACCGCTGGGAGGGTTCACCACTGATGAGCCAGGCCCTCCCTTTAATTTTTCCATCGCAGTAAGGACAGTAGAAATTGTTTTATTTTAAAAAGAATACTACGCCTCTAAAATAGTTTTATAATTTAATAACAGATGGCGCTCTAGTACATCGTAATATTACTTTTTACTGCCCTTATACTGCAATGATAAACATAATATGAAGGCATGGCTCACCAATGGTGAACCCTCCAAGCGGTGTCGCTAGTTTAATCTAAAATACCGATAGAATATTATATTGGGCTGTTTTGATTCATATCCTGTACCGAAAATAAATCTTCACTGAAAAGATATTCTAAATTAACAATGAACATAAGCATTGTAAAAGGTAGAAAGACATATAAATACTCATTGACAAAACTTGATGTTGTACCTTTTAGCATGCATATTGGGATACAGACAATAAATCCTGAAAATATTTGTTACACAGAGATCTTTATTGAAGACACTTGAGATAACCAAGTATACACAAAATTGCCTCACATCCATATTTTACAAAATCTATTTTGTCCATAATATAAATATTTTGAAGATTTGGCAATCCATAATTAAAATTATATTTTAAAAAGTTGCATATATTGGATTTCTAATTATTTTATTGTTCCAATATTTCGAGGGACAACTCGCCTCTCTTTATCGAGGATGTTTGTGTTTTTCACTAGAACATGCGCGCGCGCGTACACCACTCTCTTTCTACAAGACCAATGAATGAATTGTATCCCTGATTTAACTATTGTATTCAGTCTATATACAGCCAATAATTATATTTAATATTATAGATTATTATTTTATCTATGAAAGATAGAGAGATTTATATACAACAGTGTAACCGTAAATAATTGTCTATATACATATTAATTCTAAATTAATAAAAATTTTGAAAGCAAAATAAATAAGTAAATTAAAAGTATATACATAGTTATTTACAAATAATTAAGACATGAATTCTTTATAAACTTCTGGAAAATCAATTTTTCTGTTTATACTGTGTTTATCTTCGGCAGAAGCCCAACTTTCTAAAAACAGTCTACAATGCTTTTCTGTTATATTTCTGTATATAATTGTGGCCTGTTTGAAATCTGGTACATGGCTATTGTTCAGGGAGTGGTCAACTAGTAGGGATAAAGGTTTGTAGTTTTTTAAAGCTGCTTTATGTTGATTGATACGATCTTTAAGTGATTTACCTGTTTCTCCAATGTATGTAGCTTGACATGTTTGGCAGGGAATTTTGTAAATTACATTGGTTGTATTTTCTTGATTTAAAGTATTTTTTGTATCTGAATGGCGTAAGATTTGGCGAAGATTTTGTGCAGATTGATATGTTGTAATTATATTATGTATCTTTAAAATTCGGGCAATTCTCTCCGAACCGTAGCTATATGGAATAGAGCAATATCTTTTTTGGGATTGATCACGACTATTATTTGAAGGTATATCTCTCTGTTTATGAAAATGTTTTTCAATAATTTTTTTTGGATAATTATTAATTATTAATTCTTTGAAAATTCTATTTCTTTCTTCTGTTGCACTATTTCTATTTGAGTGGTGTGTTTCTATTCTTTTAGAAAGAGATTTCACTACGGCTATTTTGTTATGTATGGGACCAAAGGAGCTGAAATTCAAATAGTTTCCGGTGTGAGTGGGTTTCCCGTAAATGCAAGTTTCGATGTTATATTGATTTTTTTAAAGCTGGATGTCTAAAAAGGCTAGGGAATTATTGCTTTCATTTTCATATGTGAACTTTAAAAAAGGTTTGAGACTATTGAGAAAACATATGAGGCTGTCAATGTCTATTTCTGTTAGACAAAAAATGTCATCAATATATCGTAGCCATAATGTTATTTTATATTGGTTTGAATTAATTATTTGTTCGTCTATTTAATTCATAAATATGTTGGCTAATGCAGATGAAATCGGGTTGCCCATTGGTAGGCCTTTAATTTGCCGGAAGAATCTGTCTTTGAAACTGAAATAACTATTGTCTAAACAAAGTTTGATTAAATCTATTAATGCTTCTTTGGAGAGGGGCAGAACTATTTCTGTGTGGATTTCGAGAAATGATTGGAGGGCCAGGAGTGCTTCATGTTCTAGTGAAAAACACAAACATCGTCGATAAGGAGAGGCGAGTTGCCCCTCGAAATATTGGAACAATAAAATAATTAGAAATCCAATATATGAATCTTTTTTAAATAATATAAATATATATATATAATTTTTGTCCCCATTGAATATAACAAAATATTTTTTAAAACTTAATTCTGTTGACGTTATGTAGCACTGAGTTTGTTTTTGACACATTTTAAAATATTATAATACCTTGATAAAGGTTGGCGTTCAGCCAACTGAAATATTGGTAAAATAAATTATATTTTGATCCAATATATGTCTTTTTAATTTAAAAAAATTGCCTCTGTTTTCTTCGAAAAAACAAAAGACTGGGTGACATTAAAATATGAAACTTCATTAAGTTTTGTCCATGAGTATATATACAGGCTTTGAACGTTGTTATTGAGCAACCCACAAATAAAGATCTTTAAGACATAAGGGCTATATAAATTTGTTTTTTGTTTAAAAAGAAACATGTTTTTTTTCTAAATGACAATTTCTTTATTTTAATTTATATTTGAAAGAATTTCTATATATAATTTCGATATGAGACATGTCTCTGCCGGTCTGATATAATCGTCCGCTGATTGGTTTCTTACTGTCACATGACCTTCAACAGCCAATGAATGTTGAGATAAACATTAATAAAGTATAGTTCTTAGTTCAGTGGTGATAAATACATATTCCATATATCCTTCGTCTATCATATTTATTTTTAAAGTTGTTATATTATTCATTAAAAGGGTTTCTTAATTTTTTCTCCTGCTATAAAATTAAAAAATATATAAAATTTATGTTACAAAGTAAATAAACATATAAATAAAATCCAAAGCACAAATACAAACAATACACACCACCCAGTATCTGCCGTTCTCCCCTGCCTGCGAGTTCCTCGACGGCTCCTTGGGCCACCGATACTGGGGATACCGCAAGATCAGGTCCCTCGTCCGTGAAGCCTTCAACATCATCGGGAGCCCGCCTTACCTACAGGCTTGGATCTTCGGGGCCAGCCTTGAGGACGACGAACTGGCCATCCTCGCATCGGTGAAGTCAAGACTCTACCTTCGTCCAGATTGGACTGGGTGAGACCATCGAAGTCATCTCCTGGAGGCGGACACTATCACGGTGGAAAAGACTCCTTGGCTCTTGTATACAATTTTTACTATTTTAATATTTTAACGATAGGTTTTTGATTTCAATTATTGATTAAGTTCTCAATAAATTATTTTAATTGTCAAATTGTCACACAACATATAACACACAAAACACACATATATAAAAAAAAAAACACACAAAACACACATAAACATGTGTATGTTATATTAAAGTGTTTCCAAAATATTTAAATATATACCACATATTGATACGTTTTGTGTATTTTAATTTGTTTATATATATATTTATATTGTTTTAACTGAACCCTTTTATCACATTGTAGCGTAGAAGTCTTGGAATATCTTAAGATGTATTTATTGATGACGTCACCACGACCAGTCGACAATTATCAACCAAACTATCTACAGCTAGAGAATATCGAGCAAGTAAGCTAAGGAAACATAAATGATAATTTTACAAATATAAAGTAATAAATCTGTTTTAAATATTTTCATTGAATAATTAAATTAAATAATAAAATATAAATTATTTCTTTGCCACAATATCTTATTTATATATGAAATGTTTTATCTAAAATCTATTTATATTCAGAGAAAGGTATCGTAAATAATTATACAATATACAAAACACACACAAGAAAAAGGTTATACATTATATAATAATGTAATTTAAAAGGAGTATTAAAATACTTTGAAAAATATTATACGGACAATAAATCATTCCGAAATGTTTTTCTCTAATAAAGGACTCCAAAGAAATTATCCGAGATAACAATCTTATGATGGATCTTGGGTCAAATTGAATAAAAGAAAATATTAAAAATGCCAACAGATGTTTAGGTACCAAATAAATCTTCCACAGAAGATCATAAAATTATTTCATACATCTGCAGAAGAAAGTTTAAGTTATCGTCCCGCTACATTTATCTTCTGATAGTCACTTTTATTCTTTGATTAAAAAAACAATAAAAATCATTTCATTTCTGAAATATTACATTTTATTTTGTATCTACTGTTAATAATTTCGGCGGATGTTTGGAAAACGTTTTTACTAATATTAAATTACTTTTGTAAGAAAAATATTATTTTCTATCTTTTTTTATATTGAAGTTTAATTAAAATTCGAAAAACTTTTTTTAAAAAGCTAAAATATATTTTTTAAAGAAAATAAAATATACGCGCTTTTAATATAATTATATTAGCCTAATGCACAAATTTGCATTTAAATATAATTTATTTAAAATTAAGGTTAAATTAAGTCTCATATTTTTGTTTAAAAAGGAGAATAATTTAAATCTTTAGAGTCGATCTTTCGAAGCAGAAGACACTTAAGTAGTGTAATGAAGCGATTTCCTTTGTGAATTTACAATGTTTTAAGAGAATACTAAATAAATATATTTATAATTACGATACCTTTATAAGAGATATGGATATTAATAAATAACTTATAATGTATAATATATAATGTATATATATATGATATATAATATATAATATTTCTTGGTTTCTCAAGAAGCCTCTGGGACCAAAAATTCTTTTCACGAGCGCCAACAGCGCGAAACGCGTTCGTGGTTGGCTTTTCTTGATTTATCAAGAAATTGGGATGGCCATATATCAGGGAACAGGATAAATCAATGTTTAGTTGATTTCTGTTCCACCAGATGGCGCTCTGCCTTCTGTAAAGCATATGTGCTCCTGGTCAGGATATGCTTTCTTTATTTTTAATATCAACACCTGACCCACTTTTTTTCTATTGTTTTTTCATATAACTTATAATGTGAGAAATAAATTTAGAATATATATTTTATTGAAAGTATATTACTTAATAAGAATTTGTGATTAATTTTATCTTTGCGGTTTGAATGCATTTTGTTATAAATTTTTCTTGAATTTATATCAGTCGTATATAAATATTGCCACGTGGAAAATTAGGAAAGACAAACTTCAAGATGACACAGCAATTTATTTAAGGCAAGAACAAACTATGAATGATAAACAAAATATAATAAATGAGGGAAGTTTACAGAGTAGCAATACTACAAACATAAAATGATACTCTGTTAATAAAATAATAAATAATTTGTACAATATGTAGAGCAAAGGTCGCCATTCCCGTCAAAATAAACGTCAAACTAGACGACTTCAGATCGGTGACAAACCCACAACAGATTTAGAAAACTGAGAAGCGTTCACCGGGATACCATGGTTTCGGGCTAATGGATCTCGATATTCCATGGCGGAATTCATTCCATCGGTTTTGCTCTTCATTGAAAAATGGGTGCCGTTGCCACGTTAGTCACCTTGGATCAGAATTTGGTCGAATATTCCAAGGGTCTAGGGGGGACCGCAGGGAGGTGTGGTCTGCTGCTGTGATAGAAATGCATGGAGACATCTGAGGCTCTTCTTTGGACACGACAACAACAACAAATAATTCCATGAGATCCACAAGGGATCAAATTATATCTTCACAATCCATAAATTGGATTTTGTTGGCAGAGTGGCCAGGATGAATCTATGGCCAAAATATAGATGGACATTTTTACTGGGAGGAATTTGATCCGAAACCATGGTCTCCAGGTGAACGCTTTTCAGTTTACCAAAGCTGGTGTTGTGGCATTGTCATCGACCTGAGACCGCTAGTTTGCGACGACGGTCAATAGATGGCGTCTAGTTTTAACGTCTTTTTTGACGGGAGAGGCGACCATTGCTTTTATAGATCAATATCCTCTCGGCAAAAATGCCTGTATATAAATATATGCAAAGAAATAACGCGCCATTTATATGTAACAAATGAGAAATATTAAAACGCGAGTGTATTGGGAGAGCTTGGCTCATCAGTGGTGAACCCTTCCAGCGGTTTCGTCAATTTAATCTACCATACCGCTTATTTGAAGCTCTAATACTGTATTGGATATTCTGCTTATATATTCTACACTGAATAGTGGAATCTAAGAAATGGTATTTGAGAAAACTATGTACATAATATTTTAGGACAGTAGAATTACATTTATATATATTAAAAAACGAAAGAAAAAAATAAAAGATAAAAAGATCAGGTGTTGAAATCAATATTAGAAATGGCATATCCTGACCAGGAGCACATGTGCTTTACAGAAGGCAGAGCGCCATCTGGTGAAACAGAAATCAATTAAACATTGATTTAGCCTGTTCCCTGATATTTGGCCAACCCAATTTCTTGAAAAATCAAGAAAAGCCATCCACGAACGCGTTTCGCGCTTTTGGCGCTTGTCAGCGTGGAGTAGGCTGAACCATTGCGACCAAAAAATATTTTTTGATCCCAATGGCTTCCCGAAAAACCAAGAAATGGGTATTTAAAGCCAAACTTGCGTAAATACGCATAGCACATTAAAAAACGAAAGAAAAAAATAAAAGATAAAAAGATCAGGTGTTGAAATCAATTTTAAAATGGCATATCCTGACCCTTTTTCGGGAGGCCATTGGGATCAAAAAATATTTTTTGGTCGCAATGGTTCAGCCTACTCCACGCTGACGAGCGCCAAAAGCGCGAAACGCGTTCGTGGATGGCTTTTCTTGATTTATCAAGAAATTAGGTTGGTCAAATATCAGGGAACAGGCTAAATCAATGTTTAGTTGATTTCTGTTCCACCAGATGGCGCTCTGCCTTCTGTAAAGCACATGTGATCCTGGTCAGGATATGCTTTCTTTATTTTTAATATCAACACCTGACCCACTTTTTTTCTATTGTTTTTTCATATAACTTATAATGTGAGAAATAAATTTAGAATATATATTTTATTGAAAGTATATAACTTAATAAGAATTTGTGATTAATTTTATCTTTTAAATTTCATCTAATTTTGTTATAAATTTTTCTGGAATTTATATCAGTCGTATATAAATATTGCCACCTGTAAAATTAGGAAAGACAAATTTCAGGATGACACAGCAATTTATTTAAGGCAAGAACGAACTATGAATGATAAACAAAAGATAATAAATGATGGAAGTTTACAGAGTAGCAATACTACAAACATAAAATGATACTCTGTAATAAAATAATAAATATTTTGCTACAATATATAGAGCAAAGGTCGCCATTCCCGTCAAAATAAACGTCAAACTAGACGACTTCAGATCGGTGACAAAGCCACAACAGATTTAGAAAACTGAGAAGCGTTCACCGGGATACCATGGTTTCGGGCTAATGGACCTCGATTTTCCATGGCGGAATTCATTCCATCGGTTTTGCTCTTCATTGGAAAATGGGTGCCGTTGCCACGTTAGTCACCTTGGATCAGAATTTGGTTGAATATTCCAAGGGTCCAGGGGGGACCGCAGGGAGATATGGTATGCTGCTGTGATAGAGATGCATGGAGACATCTGAGGCTCTTCTTTGGACACGACATCAACAACAACAATTCATTCCATGAGATCCACAAGGGATCAAATGATATCTTTACAACCCACAAATAGGATTTTGTTGGCAGAGTGGCTAGGATGAATCTATGACAAAAATATAGATGGACATTTTTACTGGGAGGAAATTGATCCGAAATAATCATGGTCTTCAGGTGACCGCTTCTTAGTTTGCTAAAGCTGGTGTTGTGGCTTTGTCACCGACCCGCTAATTTGCAGCGACGGTTAATAGATGTCGTATAGTTTTCTCATTCTTTTTGACAGGAGAGACGACCTCTTATAGATCAATTTTCTTTTGGCAAAGTCTGTCCACGCTGACGAGGGCCAAAAGCCCGAAACGCGTTCATAGGTGGCTTTTCTTATTTTATCAAGAGAAAAGGTTGACTAAATATCAGGGAACAGGTTAAATCAACGTTTAGTTGATTTCTATTCCACTTGATTGCGCTCTGTCATCTATAAAGCACATGTGCTCGTGGTCAGGATATGTCTCTTTTGATTTTAATACCAACACCTGACATTTTTTATTATTTTGAAATTATTTTTCATATATATGTTATATAAAAAATGGGATTTCTGTTTGATTTTTTTTTATTAACTTGAGGATCATGTAATGGTGAGCAGTCATGCCAATAATTAAATTAGTTATCAAATATAGCTTTAATTGCGCTAAAGGAATATATAAAAACATAATTTGATAAAATTACTGCCTGGCTTAAGGCAAGTAGAATAAGGAAACAATAAATATTATTGACATAATGTACAAACAGTTTGAGGCGGCCATCGGGAAACAACAACAATGAGTTTTTATAGGGGAAGTCCCGACATCTAGGGGTAGATATAAACAGAATATTTGAATCTATGAATTATAATTTTAAATAAAATAATATTTTAATACAACATATATATATGTGAAAAATAGTACAAATGTGATATTGTACTAGGATAAGGTGCATTATTTTGAAAAAAAAGGGCATCTCCTTATCGTGCAACTGAAATTTGCTGATGGCTTGCGACTTGATTTATTCCGATAGATGGCGCAAGCCATCAGCAACTTTCAGTTGCACGATAGGGAGATGCCCTTTTTTTCATAATATATATATGTGTTTTGAAAATAGAGCAATTCATACTTATCTAATATATATGTGTGTGTTTGAGCTAATCTAATATATTAGTTTATAAGAAAGTTCTCTTGAAAGCTCTTTTATCTCATATATGATTAGAGAAGAGACATACGGGTAAATATTAATATAAGAAATAAGAATAAATTAGGTTCCTGAGAATATATATATAGGATTAATAATAATATTTAACACATACACAGAGAGAATAATATAATATATTACATATATAAACGAATGACGAAAATTCCGAGTACCGAGTACCTATATAGAATAAAAACACATTTTATTTTATAATATAAATATAAAATTGTACCTTTTAGTATGTATATCGGGATTCCTCAAAGATATTTAATACATAGTGATATTTATTGAAGATACATGAGACAACAACGTGTAAACAAAAATTGTCCCTGTTTCTTAAAAAAAAATGGCGATATTAAAGACTTTCTACTTTTTAGTCTATGAGTGTAGTACTTTAATGACAGCTTAGACTAAGAGAAAGATTCTTTAACTGATGGATTGCTAGAATTATTTCCCAGAGAGTATTCAGGTCAATATGCGAGCTGATATTGCCCACTTAAAGCCCTGGATGGTATAAAATATGGTAGCCTACCCATAGTTCCCATATCCTCAGGATGGAGGCCTATTCTAAAAAGAAAGACCTGCAAATCCAGTATTGTACCGTTCAGAAGATGAACATCACAAATATCTATGACTCTAAAGAAAGGATAGGAATATTCACCGGTTATAAATTATGAATAGAATAGCTTATAGGAATATATGATCGACAAGATAGAAAAATACACGAAGTTCAAACTATCAAAATATATATGTATATTTATCAATTATTTTCATCTATTTTTATCTATTTATACTATATTTATATATATTCATATTTATATTTTATCTGTATTTAAGCTTATATAACCTTATATGGGCATTGAAATAGAGTAGTTTAAAATCTCAATCAATATCGATAAAATTTCAAAAGGTTCTGATATCTTGAATTATAATATTTTTGACCAATATTTCCAAGATAAAATCATCTATAGAAATTAACAACATGAATAAGAATTTTTCCGAATTACACCTACTATGAGCTCTACTCCAGAAGAACTAAATATTCTAGACAACCAAGAACCAATACCTGAATCTTCAGGATAAACCAGGACGTATTGCAGGAAGAACTAATGAAGATATTCAGGAACAGCATATCATCAATCTACGAGTGCAGGAAGAAAGGCGGATAGCTAACGGTGTAAGACGATTCGGGGCTGAACAGCTCAGTAAATCTATCAGTATCTATGATTGATTTATTTATTTATGCTTATGAGGTGATACAGCAGCGTATTTACAATTAGAGAGGAGACAAAATGAATTAAATCTAGAAAAAAGAAGTGAGGACATATCGGTCATTAAAGTCTGAGAGGCAAGGCCTTCAGCCAGTTCAGGGCTTCCGGGGTGACAGAATGGAGATTGGAGATTCCTCCATTGAATTAGTACAGCGGGCAGTCATCTAGTATATGGGACATTGATTGTGGGACGTTGCAGGCACAATTTGGATCTTTGGTGTAGCCCCATAACTTCATCAGCTCTGCACACCTTCCCTGACCTGTCCTAAAGCGGTTTAGAAGCACCCAATTGATATATAATTAGTTAGTATCTAACGGCGTTTATTATTATTATACGTTTAACGTACTCCTGTAGAAGGGAAGAGATATATACGTCCGAAAGCTTGAGATTATGTTAATAAGATTTTTTAAAAAATCACCAGAAACCTGTTGTATTATTTTGCTTTCTTTCTTTCTTTAGTTAGTTAATGTAGATAAATCTATGTATATCTCTATAGAGTTAAGCTTTCATTCTTTTCTATGTACCTTTATCATATATTTATATATCTATTAAAAACAAAAATGACATTTCCAGACCGTTCACATGAACATTTCAGATGAAAGAGCGCCATTTAGTGGAACAAAATCAACTAAACAATAATTTAGGTTATTCCAATGATATTTATCCGAACCAATATCTTGATTAATAAAGAAGAGTCAACCATGTACGCGTTTCGGGCTGTTGGCCTTTTCAGCGTAGTACAGACAAACTCTACGACCAAAAATATGGTCTTAGAGGCTTCCTTATAAATAAAGAAATGAGTATTTGAGGCCAAGTTTACGTAGAAACGATTTTCTTGTGAAAAAATAATTAAAAATGGAAAATGGTCAGGTGTTGATATTAAAACACACAAAAATGACATTGTCTGACCGTGATCACACATAAACATTTAAATATATATATATATAAACATATAGAAGAACAATAAATTTCTGAAAGCTTTCTCTATTAAATCAATAAACAAAGTACTAACAAATTGTTTTATCTTTATTTAATCTCTTAATTTATAATGATCTATATTCTAACTTGCAAACAAATGCTTCAATAAGTTCCAATAAAACTGAACAAACAACAGACGTTCTATAAAACAGAATTTAACAAGTTATTTGAGCACATTCTCTGTAGGTACCTATACAACAAACCCTCTAGGCCTTCCATTGAATCTCACAGGCAGCAATAACAAGCATCCCGTCCAATAAAATAGCCTCCCAGGCCCTCTCTATATCCTAAATAACCAATAAAAGAGAAGCAAACAAATCGGTGGCCAATCAGCGAGCCAGAAGGTAAAAAAAAACAACAATGTATCTATCCATTTTGAGTACGCCTTAAGGATCGCCGTCAAGACCACTCGCCTAGATGCCAGCGCCGCATGACGGTAGATTTCTAAAAATTGCGCGCTCACTGAAATATTCATAGAGAAAATATATCGTTTGGTATATTTTTATTTAACGAAAATATATTGATAACTATAATATAGAAATAAATATTTTTGATACATTATTATTTAAATATTATTTTGGTAAATATTTTTATTATTAAATAGAAATATATGTTAAGAATTTATGAAAACATTTGAAAAAATAATATAAATAAGGTTACAATACGGATTTGATATATTTTAGAAAAACAATTTATTTCTCTTTTTTATTTAGAATTGTTATGTTTTTATAGTATATTCTAGTTAAGATTGAAAATTGTTGAGATTATTTATTTGAAGAAAATCATTTAATCGCTTTCAAAAATATTAATTTTATTTATATTGCAGAAGACACGCAGGTATGCATAGGATGTAGGAGCGAGTCAAATATTATTTTTCTAAATAACATTGATTCTTGATGGAAAAATATAGAGACGCACTATTAATAAATATATTGGGCAAATACATTATTTTATATTATATATGTCTGTATATATGTTATGAATATTTTGTTGTTGTTAGATAAAGAATTGATAAGATAAAGTGTTGAAGGTGCAGTCATGATAAAAAAAAGATAATTATTTACCATCAAGTGTCTTTTAATTTCAATTACTTGAGAAAATAATACACATTAGTTATTTTCACATTATATAGAATTTATAAAGTTAATCCTATATTTTAGTGATTTAAAAAGATAGATATGTTAACTACGCCTATTTACAACAAAACTGAAAGTCATTCTAAAAACGATGATAACAAAAGTAAAATTATCAATGAATAAAATAAAATATATATTTTTTAAAATATAGAAATATTTTAATTTCTAGAGAATATAATATACATATAGATATTAACAATATATACGCATCTCTATCTTTAATTGTGCATCGGAACGAGGTAGTGTACATCACCCTATTAAAGAAACCTTACTAAAAATGATAATGAATAAGCCACACAATATCAGTTTTGGTTTAATCAGACAAAATTCAAAGCTGTATACCATGGTTTCCCGTCTTTGGCTCTCGTAAGTAGAGACGCATCTTCGATATCATAACATTCTACTATAGGGGTTAAGAAAACGTTCGAATTTACCAAAAAGGTGTTCCAGCTAGTGAAGTCACAAGGTCCGATTTTCAGCCAAATATACAACATAAAGCTTGCGGGAGAATTATATAGATATGTTTCCTGAAAGCTTTTAGTTTTGTATCTCTTACTTTTAATAGATATATAAAAGGCATTTATTAAAAGCATCAAAAGCATCACTCTAGCAGAAAACATTACTAGTGATTATAAAGAAGAAGCTACAACATCAGATTTTAGAGAATTAAAACAAAAAGACAACCTGTGATGCTATGATCCTGATCAGTAGTGGGATGGTTATGATTTCGAAGCATCCTTTTGGAATAGTGATGAAATTAGTTGAATTAGCCAAATAGGTAAATTCAATATTAAAGTTAAAATATAAGAATCCCAAGTATAATTTGTTATCACTTTAAGAAAGCCTTATATTTTCATCTAAATATAATATATTTTTAAATACTTATAAATCCATAGTTGAATCAACTATTTCAACTCAATTCATGAAGAATTCGATCAATCTGTTTGAAAATTTATGAAAAACTGGCCATTTTAGATTTAAAAGTATTTGACCTATATAACATTTTTAAAAATGCAGACGATAAATTTATTTTTCAAATATGCCGATAATTCGACGGCGCTAAGTCTGGTGAGTACGGCGGGTGGGGTTAGAGTTCCCAGCCCAAGTCTTTTATGGTGTTTTTGACCACCGTAGCGTTGTAGGCTGGAGCGTTGTCATGCTGCAGTATCAGGTTGTTGTGCTTTTCACGCCATTCCGGTCTTTTTTCATTCAACGCCTCTCTCAAACTGTGCATTTGTTATTCGTAGCGACTAGTATTGACCATTTTGCCAGGTTTCAGGAGCTCGAAATATACTACGCCGGTCTGGTCCCACCATATGCAAAGCATTGCCTTTTTTCCGAAGCGATTGGGCCTAGGCGTCTGTTTTGGAAATTGGCCGGGCAGGCCCCACGACCTTTGGCGCGTAGGATTGCTGAAGTGGATCCATTTCTCATCAGAAGTTACGATTCGGTGCAAAAATGACTTCTTTTCATGCCTGGCGAGCAGCCCTTCGCAGGTTACCAGACGCCGTTATTGCTGCCTTTCGCTCAACTCGTGGGGGACCCATCTGGAAAGCTTTTGGGTCATTCCGAGGCTGTTTAAACGTAGAGAAACAGCACCTTGAGACACCTGGAGCTCTTTAACGAGTTTCTCCTGCATTTGGGTACTGTCCTCATCCAAAAAAAGCTTGCAGTTCAGCGTCCTCGAAATTTTGGGGCGGTTTTCCATGTGGTTCATTATCAAGTTCAAAATCGCCACTTTGGAATTTTTTAAACCACCTGTAACACTGCGATTTGCTCAGAGGGTGGTCGCTGTAAACTTCCTCGAGCACTCGGTGGGCTTCAGTGGCACTTTTCTTCCAGTTGAAGGCGAACAACAAAACTTCCCGCAAATGGGCACTTTTTGGCTCGGAAATCGCCATTTTCCACGGGCTCCAGAAATTTTTCACGATTTGAATTTTTCTGAAACTGCACGCATGCTGATGCCACGTGAGTCAAAGAACAAAACGCCTACAACAGCGCCACCGTCGGCTCAAATAAAGTTGCACAGCGGCCTCTGGCGCCCATTTTCGCGTTTCATACTAATAGACCTGGTAGATATATTTTTAATTATATAGCAAAAAATATTTTTAAGAAAATGCTAATCCTTTATTTTGTATAAAGTTCTCTGTTCTCGTTTTTTTTTTCGCTTTCTCCTTGTTAATATCATATGACTATTCTTTGTAAATGTATCATTGTAAATATACACTGCGTGACATTGAAAATGGAACACCAAGAAATAGTGGCCAGAAAGTGATGAAACTCGGCAGACAGAGAGAGACAGGGACGAACAATAAGTGATCTTTATTTCAAAATGATAGTCATAATACAGAGCGAGAACGGCGTCGGCTTAGTAGCAAGTAGGACCACCGCGGACGGCGATGCACGCAGCAACACGTCTAGGTAGAGAGTCAATCAGAGTACGGATGGCGTCCTGAGGGATGGCTCTCCATTCCCTCTCAACCATTTGCCACAGTTCGTCTTCTGAACGCGGCTGTGGCAAGGCATGCAAACGGCGTCCAATGATGTCCCAGACGTGCTCGATTGGTGAGAGATCAGGAGAGTACGGTGGCCAGGGAAGCATCTGTACATCTTGCAGAGCTTGTTGGCTAATGCGAGCAGTGTGCGGTCAAGCGTTATCCTGCTGATAAAGGGCATTGGGTACCCCCTGAAGGTAGGGGAGTGTCACCGGTCGCAGCACATCATCAACGTATCGTTGGGCCGTCATAGTGCCCTGAATACGAAGTAGAGGTGACCTGGAAACCTACGCGATTGCGCCCCAAACCATGATTCCACGTTGTCGCACGGTGGGGCGTTCCACAATTGCTGCCGGATTGGACCTTTCTCCACGTCGACGCCACACGCGTACACGGCGACTATCACTGGACAAGCAGAAACGCGACTCATCTGAGAACACGACCCTGTGCCATTCCGTCATCCACGTCGATCTAGCCCGGCACCATTCCAAACGTTGGCGCCTATTCGGTGGGGTCAATGGCAGTCTTCTTAGCGGACGGCATGAGTGCAAGCCATTAGCAACCAATCGACGGGAAATGGTTCTGGTCGAGATGGAATGATCTAGGGTGTCTTGCACATGTTGCAGGATGGCGGTACAAGTGGCTTGTGGGGCCGCCACTGCTTGTCGAAGGATTCGCCGATCCACACGTGCTGACGTCACTCTGGTTGCACCGACATTCATATAAATTGCCACATTTCCGTGTTCCAACCATCTTCTCCACAGTCGGTGCACCGTGGACGCACCAAGGTGTGTATCAGCTGCGATTTGACGTATGGACCAACCTGCCCTTTTCAGTCCGATCACCATGCCCCTCGTAAAAGCGTCTGTCTGCTTGAACTGCCTCCGTTTACGATGACCTGGTATTCTCTGTTATTACACGTGTCTTTTGACACAAGAACAAAATTTCTACAATGATTTACCTTGAAGAAATAACGACAACGAATACTGTCCTTTCTGCAAGTTCCTTCCCTTATATCTTACTCCATGTGCGCACGAGTGCTGCGCATTTTACATCATTTGCATAACTCGGTTAGGCGCGTCTACCCTGAAATTTGCATAATTTTCTGGCCACTATTTCTTGGTGTTTCATTTTCAATGTCACGCAGTGTATGTATAGATAATTGTAAAGGCATCTATATATATAACTGCCTTATTCTGTCTGAAGCTCACGGATAGAATGCGCGCCCATTGGCTGCCGGCTGTCCTCCCTGCCCCCATCTAGACAACCCTGTTATCAGCTGTGTGATACATACACCTGTCTATAGCGGCCATTCTAGACAACCCTGTTATCAGCAGTGTGTTACATCCACCTGTCTATACAGACCACCCTGCCTATAGCGACCACTGACCACCCTGCCTATAGCGACCACTCTAGACAACCCTGTTATCAGCTGTGTGATACATCCACCTGTCTATACAGACCACTCTGTATATAGCGGCCATTCTAGATAACCCTGTTATCAGCTGTGTGATACATACACCTGTCTATAGCGGCCACTCCAGACAACCCTGTTATCAGCTGTGTGATACATCCACCTGTCTATACAGTCCACCCTGTCTATAGCGGTCACTTTAGGCAACCCTGTTATCATCAGTGTGTTACATTCACCTGTCTATACAGACCACCCTGTCTATAGCGGTCACTTTAGGCAACCCTGTTATCAGCAGTGTGATACATACACCTGTCTATACAGACCACCCTGTCTATAGCGGCCACTCTAGACAACCCTGTTATCAGCTGTGTGATACATACACCTGTCTATACAGACCACCCTGTCTATAGCGACCACCCAAGACAACGTTTTTAAAATATATTCTCACTCGGGTAAAACCCGGGCGTTGCCCGGGCCATTCGTCTAGTACATGTATAACAGCGCAAGTGTCTCTAGGGGGACATAGCGTTTTAAATTGAAATAAATAAATGATAGATAGAAATTTATGTTTATATAGAGATTAAAATATTGATTATTTGAATTTATATAATGGATTTATAATAGAAGGAAAGTATTTTTAGAATAATTAAATTTAAGCACTCAAACGAAACGATTTTTATATGATTATTTCAGACATTTAATTTGAATAAAATCAAATTTATTTTATTAAAATATATCACTATTAAATATTCAATATAAAAATGTACATAATACATTGTTAAAATATCTATATATATTATGTGAAATTTATATTCATAGCGATATTGAAATAACAAATAGAAAAATATGTGAGTTTTTAAATTCTTTTGAAAATTCACAGAAATATTTTTTTGAGATTTATTGGTATTTGACTGGGAGGTAAATAGTCCATTATGTTCTGTAAGATATTCTCGAGATATCTTCTGCGATGAAAATCAGAATAATGCCTGAGGGAATTGTCAGTTAGTATTTATCTGGATTTACATATTTCCAGATTCCTTTGTGTGAGTGGATTCACTATAAGAATTCAGTACTTCTGTGAAAAATTTCTTTTGAAATGGTAAAATATCATTTTCAAAACATTTCTAAATATCAAAACCGTTTACATCAGGATAAACCCAAATTTATTCTTTGATATAAAGTATTTGGCCTTCAACACCTCGTTGTTATAACAATAGACCAATAACAAAAGGGTCAGAACATGTGCATGTTATTGTTGAGGAATAAAGCGATATCGTGTTTATTGTAAGGTAATAGAATAATGATATTTATAAAATTTTTAATATTGAATCAAACAAAAAATAAATTTCCAATAGCATTTTGTTAGAATGAGGAAAAGAAATAAGTTTAAAATTACTAATGTACGAGAAATGCAAAATTCTCAAGTATAGCTTTGAATGTAAATATTTCCACGATCCTCTCAACATAAATCTAAATCCTCTTATTTGAACATTCGTTTATAAAAATGTATTTTACTTTTGTTTAATTTGGTACTCGTTGTAAAAATATCAAGAATTTTAATTAGTTTTGTTTATTAAGTGTGTGTGTTCTGAGATAATTAAAATTTTCAAGAAGAGAAGACACTTGAGAATTTTTTTTTCTAACTATCTACGCATTTGTAGTGGAGGTGATTGTAGCTCTTTACCCAATCAGAGATAATATTTCACGTGCGTCCATTTAATCTAAATGTAAAATGGGACAATAGTAGTATCTACACATGTATAGCCAGGAATGTAACTCGTCGACAACCATCAGAGATAAGATTCCACGTGTGTGTTGATTTCCCAATGTAAAATGGGACAATACCAGTATCTACAAATGTATAGCCAGGAATGTGACCTGTCGACAACCATCAGATATAAGATTCCACGTGTGTGTTGATTTCCCAATGTAAAATGGGACAATACCAGTATCTACAAATGTATAGCCAGGAATATGACCTGTCGACAACCATCAGAGATAAGATTCCACGTGTGTGTTGATTTCCCAATGTAAAATGGGACAATACCAGTATCTACAAATGTATAGCCAGGAATGTGACCTGTCGACAACCATCAGATATAAGATTCCACGTGTTGATTTCTCAATGTAAAATGGGACAATACCAGTATCTACACATGTATAGCCAGGAATGTGACCTGTCGACAACCATCAGAGATAAGATTCCACGTGTTGATTTCTCAATGTAAAATAGGACAATACCAGTATCTACACATGTATAGCCAGGAATGTGACCTGTCGACAACTATCAGAGATAAGATTCCACGTGTTGATTTCTCAATGTAAAATGGGACAATACCAGTATCTACAAATGTATAGCCAGGAATGTGACCTGTCGACAACCATCAGAGATAAGATTCCACGTGTTGATTTCTCAATGTAAAATAGGACAATACCAGTATCTACACATGTATAGCCAGGAATGTGACCTGTCGACAACCATCAGAGATAAGATTCCACGTGTTGATTTCTCAATGTAAAATAGGACAATACCAGTATCTACACATGTATAACCAGGAATATGACCTGTCGACAACCATCAGAGATAAGATTCCACGTGTTGATTTCTCAATGTAAAATGGGACAATACCAGTATCTACACACGTATAGCCAGGAATGTGACCTGTCGACAACCATCAGAGATAAGATTCCACGTGTTGATTTCTCAATGTAAAATGGGACAATACCAGTATCTACACACGTATAGCCAGGAATGTGACCTGTCGACAACCATCAGAGATAAGATTCCACGTGTTGATTTCTCAATGTAAAATGGGACAATACCAGTATCTACACACGTATAGCCAGGAATGTGACCTGTCGACAACCATCAGAGATAAGATTCCACGTGTTGATTTCTCAATGTAAAATGGGACAATACCAGTATCTACACACGTATAGCCAGGAATGTGACCTGTCGACAACCATCAGAGATAAGATTCCACGTGTTGATTTCTCAATGTAAAATGGGACAATACCAGTATCTACACACGTATAGCCAGGAATGTGACCTGTCGACAACCATCAGAGATAAGATTCCACGTGTTGATTTCTCAATGTGAAATGGGACAATTTTAGTATCTACACATGTATAGCCAGGAATGTGACCTGTCGACAACCATCAGAGATAAGATTCCACGTGTTGATTTCTCAATGTAAAATGGGACAATACCAGTATCTACACACGTATAGCCAGGAATGTGACCTGTCGACAACCATCAGAGATAAGATTCCACGTGTTGATTTCTCAATGTAAAATGGGACAATACCAGTATCTACACACGTATAGCCAGGAATGTTTTACTGGCTGGTGACTTGAATACACGAACGGGTGCAATGGGAATTCTTCATAATACATTACATCTTCCTTGCTACTTAACTACTAGACGCACTTCTAAAGATCCTGTAATATCTACGCATTCAGAACAATTCATAGATAGATTGGATAATAATACTCTTACAATATTGAACGGCAGAACAAGGGGTGACAGAAGTGGTAACTACACATATATATCAGCAAGGGGATCCTCGGTGGTAGATTACTGTATTGTCTCCCATGGGCTGTTATGTTACGTGCATGACCTATACATCGAGGGTTTGCCGCACTCAGATCACTTACCTCTAATTATAAAAATGGATATGAGATGGGGACCGAAACAAGTGTCGAACCCGACTTCACGGGTTAAGAAAAAATATATTTGGTTTCCAGAAAGAGCAACGCTATTTGTAGAGGACTTAGGAGGAGCTTATGGATTTTGGAATAACTCGATTGAGAATATAATGAACAACATGGTTAATCAGATTAAAAGCGCAATGGTACAAAATGGTATGCAAATTGAAACAAAAGCAAATAACTTAATGTCGAAGCCTTGGTTTGATCATGAGTGTTACATAGCGAAAAAGATTATGAAAGCAACTCTAACAAAATATATCAAATCTAATAGGGATCTAGATCGTTTGGAATATGTTAAAACAAGGAACAATTATACATCGATTTTGAACAATAAAAAGAAAAAATATTTTTGTGAAATACAAGAAAAATTAAATAATACATACGATTCAAGTGTATTCTGGAAAACAATAGCTCGCTTCAGAAAAAGAAACTATACACAGGGCAATATCTCAATATCAGACTGGCAGCAATTTTACAATAAACTCATGGATACAGAATCATTACCAGATTACGAACCCGTTACTATGACTTTCCTAAATACAGATAATGAGCTAACTAAATGCATAACTCTTAATGAAATAAGCAAAGAAATTTCTCGAATAAGGCATGGCAAGGCGACTGGTTTTGACGACATAATGAATGAAGCAATAAAGGCCCTCCCAAAAGATTATTTAATTTCCTTAAAGGATATATTTAATAGAATATTGAGAACGTCTGAATTTCCGACAACATGGTTGAAATCAGTTATTCAACCAATTTTTAAGAATAGTGATCCAGACGACCCCTCTAATTATCGAGGCATTGCGCTCTTAAGCAATATAGCAAAATTATTTACATCAATACTCAAATCTCGTCTAGGCAGTTGGATCGAAAGGAGAAATATAGTTCCTGAGAATCAGGCGGGATTCAGGGCTGCCCACTCTTGTCAAGACCATATATTCACTCTATTATCCCTGATTCAAATGACTCTAAGCCGAAAGAGAAGAAAATGCTACATGTTCTTCGTGGATTTGAAAAAAGCCTTCGACACAGTGCCCCACTCATTATTATGGAGAAAACTGGTAGATGCAGGTCTTAACCACCGTTTTGTTAACTTAATTAAAGATTATTACACAAATATGACAGCGGTAGTGCGATGGAATAATTCCTTCACTGCGCCAATAAAGGTGCGTTCGGGAGTTTTACAAGGGGAGCCGATGTCACCTTATTTATTTATACTTTTTTAAAATGATTTAATCGGTCTCTACAATAATTCAGATTTACCGGGAATATACCTCCCAAATTACGGATATGTTCATATTCTACTATACGCAGATGATATTGTCTTGATTGGAGAATCCAAAAATAACCCTCAAATAAAAATCAATATGCTAAGAAAATATTTTGAAACAAATTTATTAACCCTGAATGAAAATAAGTCAAAAATTGTAGTTTTCAGAAACGGCGGTCGATTAGCACAAAATGACAAATGGTTTTGGGGTGAGAGGCAACTGTCTGTTACTACGAAATATCTATACTTGGGATATCCGCTTACAAGTGGAAATTCACTAAACAAGGTAGCGTCACACTACAAGGGCAAAGCCCTGGCAGCAATTGGCGCTGTGTGGCAAGTTCTGACAAAATCCAAGATGAACTCTCTAAATGCGGCAATGAGATTACTTGATTCGACGGTCTTACCTCACATGCTATACGCCGCACCCTGCTGGGCACTCAACCAAGTAAAGGTAGTTGATCAGGTTCAGAATATTTTCTTAAGACGCTACCTAAATTTACCAAAGTATACTCCGGGCTTTATGCTAAGAATGGAGTGTGGACGAGTATCACAGGAAGTTATCATAATTAAACAGGTCCTGAGATTTTGGGTGAGGATTATGAAAATGGAAGAGAGTAGGTTGCCCCGGGCATGTTTGTCACACCTCTGGACATTACACAGCAATCAAAGGGCTGGTTTAACCTTTGTCGAAAACCTGTCAACCATTTTAGACTCAAACGGTTTTTCGTTCCTGAAGGGTTGTCCGGATTACGCTGCAATAATGACTGAAATCCCTGGTATTATTCGAATAGCAACCGAACAAAGCATCCAAAACGACATGGCGAAAATCCTAAATACTTCACATTACAGTCACTTCAAATACCTAAAAAATTCAATAACAGCAGAACGATATTTATTCACAACTATTCCTCTAGCAATTAAAAGATTTTTTGCACAACTGAGACTCCTTTGGACGATCTTCCCAGAAAATCGTTCAAATCGCTGGAAAACTGATTTGACTCTAACTTGCGATCTGTGTAAAAACAGAATCCAAGACGAAATTATGCATATAATATTTGGATGCTCTTGCTTAGAGAAACAGAGGAAAGAAATTTTGGGTGACTTACCCTGGTCTCAACCTGACTGCCAACAAATTTGCAGCTGGATGAACACACTGATGGTTGATCAGGGTCTCTCCCTCGGTTTATATAAATTCTACAAGGCCGCAGTCAATGTCCGTTGGAGAACAATGGATGCGCCGAATGTCGTGGTTTGCTTGGAGGAAGAAAACGAAGATTGAATGCGGCTGATTCAACACTAGCCCTCTCAATGATATCCTAGCCTTGACATATTTTAAACATTGGTACTTTAATTTAAATATTTAATCATGTATGGTTCCTTTTGCTCTGTATGTTTATTTTTTTTGTATATATGGTTATATTTATTTATTTTTTTTTTTCTTTCTTCTCGCTTTTCTTTTTCCATATTACTTCCTGTATTCTAGTTTTTACTTTCGAAATATCTTCCTTTGCTAAATCCTGTAGAGGGGAATCATGTATAGGGCTGGATGCCCCAATAAAAAGGCTTTTGTGTGTGTGTGTGTGTGTGTGTGTGTATAGCCAGGAATGTGACCTGTCGACAACCATCAGAGATAAGATTCCACGTGTTGATTTCTCAATGTAAAATGGGACAATACCAGTATCTACACATGTATAGTCAGGAATGTGACCTGTCGACAACCATCAGAGATAAGATTCCACGTGTTGATTTCTCAATGTAAAATGGGACAATAGCAGTATCTACACATGTATAACCAGGAATATGACCTGTCGACAACCATCAGAGATAAGATTCCACATGTTGATTTCTCAATGTTAAATGGGACAATTCCAGTATCTTCACAAATATAGCCAGGAATGTGACTTGTCGACAACCATCAGAGATAAGATTCCACGTGTTGATTTCTCAATGTAAAATGGGACAATTCCAGCATCTACACATGTATAACCAGGAATATGACCTGTCGACAACCATCAGAGATAAGATTCCACGTGTTGATTTCTCAATGTAAAATGGGACAATAGCAGTATCTACACATGTATAACCAGGAATATGACCTGTCGACAACCATCAGAGATAAGATTCCACGTGTTGATTTCTCAATGTTAAATGGGACAATTCCAGTATCTTCACAAATATAGCCAGGAATGTGACTTGTCGACAACCATCAGAGATAAGATTCCACGTGTTGATTTCTCAATGTAAAATGGGACAATTCCAGCATCTACACATGTATAACCAGGAATATGACCTGTCGACAACCATCAGAGATAAGATTCCACGTGTTGATTTCTCAATGTAATATGGGACAATTCCAGCATCTACACATGTATAACCAGGAATGTGACCTGTCGACAACCATCAGAGATAAGATTCCACGTGTTGATTTCTCAATGTAAAATGGGACAATAGCAGTATCTACACATGTATAGTCAGGAATGTGACCTGTCGACAACCATCAGAGATAAGATTCCACGTGTTGATTTCTCAATGTAAAATGGGACAATAGCAGTATCTACACATGTATAACCAGGAATATGACCTGTCGACAACCATCAGAGATAAGATTCCACATGTTGATTTCTCAATGTTAAATGGGACAATTCCAGTATCTTCACAAATATAGCCAGGAATGTGACTTGTCGACAACCATCAGAGATAAGATTCCACGTGTTGATTTCTCAATGTAAAATGGGACAATACCAGTATCTACACATGTATAGCCAGGAATGTGACCTGTCGACAACCATCAGAGATAAGATTTCACGTGCTGTTTTCTCAATGTAAAATGGGACAATACCAGTATCTACACATGTATAACCAGGAATGTGACCTGTCGACAACCATCAGAGATAAGATTCCACGTGTTGATTTCTCAATGTAAAATGGGAAAATACCAGTATCTACACATGTATAGCCAGGAATGTGACCTGTCGACAACCATCAGAGATAAGATTCCACGTGCGGCCATTGATTTCCACTTCAACACTGTAATTAGCGGCCACTTGAGATAAAGTCGTTCATTTTAAAATTAACTGACGACCCAACGAGGCTGATGTTTATCTAGATTTAAGTGAAGTGAGTTTGAATTACTTGATAATTTCCCACATATATGTTTAGTCAGTAAAAGTTATTTTAATTATTCAGACAAATTACCTGTTGTACCTAGAATTCCTAATGGCCATAGAGGAATACGAATATCTAAGCAAACTACATGTAAACACTTGTTACACAGCAAATTTCTAATATATAAAAATGAAATTGAGTATTGAAAAAATTGTGACGAGTAAGATATTAATATGGAATTTTATGCTATATATATTTTCACAGTCTATTCCAAATAATGAAACTTTTCTGAAACTTTGAATTCTTTTTTTTTTGCGAATAAAATCAAATATCTATTTAAAAAATTATTATTATTATACTTTTATTTTTTATTTTTTTCACAATATTATGACTTCGGGTTTATATTATTTTCCTTCCAAAGGACGAAAGAAATAGACATAGAGTAGAATTTTTAATTTATAATTCTCTTTTATATAAATATATCTCTCTTTATTTATATCATAATTTAATATATCAGTGGTTGGGTATTTATATTACACTATATAGCAAACATCTCTCATTGACTCTCTGGTATATTTTATAAAGTTCAATTGATTCGAAGATTAAAGTAATTGCTGAGGGTAATGCTTAATTCTGTCTTCCTCCTTTTTTTCACAACATACTAATATAATAGTTGGCAATCAAGATGTTGTTGACAATGGAGTAGATACAGGAATTTGATGATGTCTATGAAAGAGTTGAAGTTGATTGTTCGAAGTACAAACAACTATAATTGGGATGACTAGAATCGATATTGAAGTAATCCCGAGGCAAATGGTCAAATATTCCGCTATAAATAGGATGATTTGACATTTTGTTCTGATGACGTTTGGATTGTAGAACGACATTTGAAAATTATCCCACATGTGTTTCTTTTGAACTTAAATCGAAATTTATTTTAAGGAGAAATAACGATTATTTCTAACCTTAGGGATGAAGTATGAAAGGATGAATTGTGAAGAGTAATGATAAACGGAAAAATAAAAGTGTCTAGGGATGAGAATCGAACCCACAGTGTTTCGCTTACCGGGGAGATACCATGTCCACTAGGCTACCCTGGACATATTTCTCCGTTTGTAAATATTATATAAAGTAATTTTATTACAATATGCGGTTTCATAACCTACTACTGTTTTAAACATTGCTTCAGTACTTCTTACAGTGTTTCAGTATCCCTATCTTTATAGACAGCCAGACTAAATTACAAGAAATAAACCTAATACCCTTTTATTTATCTTACACACAGAAAGGTTAGCTGAAAATGGTGTAACTGAGGTAGGAGAATCACAAAAGGAAGAAGGATTGCTCTATTTTACCAATATAAGTGAGATATACACCTATACCTATAAGTAAGTTTCATATTTTGATTTCGCCGGTTGTGTGTTTTTATGGACTCAGATGTAAATTTTGTTCACACTTATTTTATTTCGACTTAGAGCGCTATGTCTCCCTAGGGACACTTGCACTTTAAAGGTAAACTAAACATAGAAAGTAAAAGAAAGAAAGATGTATTCACATTTGGTTATCACGTATGTCTTCAATAAAGGTATACAAAATTGCCGACCACATGTAAATTTACACAAAGCAATAACGCGCCATCTATACATATAAAATAAAAGTATTTAAAAGCGCGAATGTTTCTTTTATACATAAAACGAACTTCTACTGTCCTTGCTGCGATGAAAAAAAAAATGGGAGGGCTTGGCTCATCAGTGGTGAACTCTCCCAGCGGTTTCGCCAATTTAATCCACCAGACCGCTTCTCAGAGCTCTAATATTGTATTGGATCATTCTGCTTTTATATGCTACACTGAAGGATGGAATCTTAGAAATGGTTTTCAAGTAAACTATGGACATAAGCTTATAGGACAGTAGAATTATAATTATACTGTCCTATAAGCTTATGTCCATAGTTTACTTGAAAACCATTTCTACGATTCCATCCTTCAGTGTAGCATATAAAAGCAGAATGATCCAATACAATATTAGAGCTCTGAGAAGCGGTCTGGTGGATTAAATTGGCGAAACCGCTGGGAGGGTTCACCACTGATGAGCCAAGCCCTCCCAATATATTTTTTCATCGCAGCAAGGACAGTAGAAGTTCGTTTCATGTATAAAAGAAACATTCGCGCTTTGAAATCCTTTTATTTTATATGTATAGATGGCGCGTTATTGCTTTGTGTAAATTTATTCCTAATGACCTTGTCTTTATAGTTTGCTGAAGAACATTGCTCGAAGCAAATATTTGAATATAATTCTACTGTCCTATAAGCTCATGTCCATAGTTTACTTGAAAACCATTTCTAAGATTCCATCCTTCAGTGTAGCATATAAAAGCAGAATGATCCAATACAATATTAGAGCTCTGAGAAGCGGTCTGGTGGATTAAATTGGCGAAACCGCTGGGAGGGTTCACCACTGATGAGCCAAGCCCTCCCAATATATTTTTTCATCGCAGCAAGGACAGTAGAAATTCGTTTTATGTATAAAAGAAACATTCGCGCTTTTAAATCCTTTTATTTTATATGTATAGATGGCGCGTTATTGCTTTGTGTAAATTTATTCCTAATGACCTTGTCTTTATAGTTTGCTGAAGAACATTGCTCGAAGCAAATATTTGAATATAATTCTACTGTCCTATAAGCTTATGTCCATAGTTTACTTGAAAACCATTTCTAAGATTCCATCCTTCAGTGTAGCATATAAAAGCAGAATGATCCAATACAATATTAGAGCTCTGAGAAGCGGTCTGGTGGATTAAATTGGCGAAACCGCTGGGAGGGTTCACCACTGATGAGCCAAGCCCTCCCAATATATTTTTTCATCGCAGCAAGGACAGTAGAAGTTCGTTTTATGTATAAAAGAAACATTCGCGCTTTTAAATCCTTTTATTTTACATGTATATTTGTTTTCTAAAGTACTTTGGTTATAACTCTCGGCCATGGTCATGGTTTGTCCTGAATATTGGCAAAGTGTAATATATTCGGGCTCTAATTCATAACTTATATCCATAGGGGTAACTTGTAATGATACACCTTTGTGAAATGAAAACCACTTTGTTCCATATAACCAGCTCTCTCGATGGAACGCTTCACGATTTTGCGTGTCATCCTTGCGTAGGGTAATTATTATTACCTTATAACTCCCTTTGAGTGTAAAGATTAAAGAGATGTCAATAAAGTTGTTTAATTGTCAATTGTCATCTCTCTCGATGATATTTTACCATAAAAAGAGAGGGCTTACAATAAAATAAAATATAATACAATAATAATACAAACTTGTATTATATAAACACATTGTATTCATAGAACGACGTTTAACAAGTTTTACCGCAAATGTTTATTTTTACAGAACGAAAAATCGTAATTTGTAATTATTTTAAGGAGAAATAACGACTATTCCTATACTTAAGGATGAAGTATGAAAGGATGAATTGTGAAGAGTAATGATGAACAGAAAAATAAAAAGTGTTGTATTCATAATAAGTTGGAATATGCTTTGTTTCAAATTAATATTCTATAAATATTGAAGAAGTAACTAAAGTTAACGGCGACGTGTTTCTGTTATTAATGCTGTAAATTCGGCAAGCTTTCGGACTTTGACGTCCTTCGACAGGCAAAAGTTACCTGTTGAAGGACATCAAAGTCCGAAAGCTTGCCGAATTTACAGCATTAATAAAAGAAAATCGCCGCCGAAAATCAGGCGATTCCTTCTCTTGTAATCCTCTAAATATATTATTATCAAATCGAATTCCAAAAAGAGGATCAAAATTAAATGTACATACACAAAACCTTTTACTAGGACTCTATCTACCTGGTTTTATCCTGAATAAGGAATCCTAATAATAGGAAGTAAGAGAAAGAGAAAACTTTTATATAGGATTTAACTGATCTGTTAAATCTCCTTCCTTTATCCAGTATTTTCTTGAAGTTCTAAACATCCAAATAGACCATTTATCTATCAAACTCGACAAAAATTAATAGAGAGAAAAGAGAGAAGGACCAATTCTAGAGAATTTCGAATTTCCTTCTTCATTGAATTCATATATTAAAATATAAACTCATGAACAAATCTTATGAATGCTGTACCTTTCAGTATGTATATCGAGATTCAGAAAATAACTTTGAAAGATATTACAGTGACCTTTATTGAAGACAAACGAGATAACAAAGTGTGGACAAAATTGCTTTAATCTACTTCCAAAAAGGACTACCGGAGAAATTAAGGACTTCCACTTCATTATGTTTTAAACATTCTATTTACAGTTACGAGCGTCATGCGTGGCCTCTGTCACGGTTTGCTTTTTTTTTGGAATGGCGCCCTCCTATTGGTCGGCTACGATCACAACACCTTTGCCCCCCCCCCCCCCCCCCCATTTCTGTAACTATTGTGTTGGAGCGGGTCGCTCCTTAAATAAATGCATATACTAGTTAATAACCAAATGGAATCTTCTCTTTCTTTTTCCCAG
Organism: Cordylochernes scorpioides; assembly: GCA_030710605.1. Classification (NCBI taxonomy): domain Eukaryota; kingdom Metazoa; phylum Arthropoda; class Arachnida; order Pseudoscorpiones; family Chernetidae; genus Cordylochernes; species Cordylochernes scorpioides. The sequence goes on along the minus strand of CP092873.1, from coordinate 15,645,344 downwards.
TAAGAGACGCCTACGGAAGCCAACAGTACATGACAGATAAAGCACATAGGCTATAGTTATTAACTAAAATATGCATTTATTTAAAGCGCCAATTTATAATTTTATAATTGTAACAAATAGTATTTGAATCAAAACATTCAATCGGGTAAAACACGGGCGTTGCCCGGGTCATTCGGCTAGTTTGCATATAATGTTCGAATTTACCATATTACAGCAGGAAGAGTCGAGAAGATTATTCTTTATTTGTAACTCGAACAATATATTTAAATACAATATTCGACAATTAATAAAAAACGTATTTTTATATCAAAACAAATACCATTTATATACACAATTATAATGCACTTTGTGCAATATGATTAGCTGAAGACAAATATACACTAACGAGCTAATTTATTACACAATATAACGATTATAAGGCACAATTTGGATTATAGATTAAAAACACAAGGTAGTAAGACCAAATCCAAATAAATAAATAGTGTGTGAAGTTTCGGTAACAACGCTGTTACCGAAACGTCACACACTATTTATTTATTTGGATTTGGTCTTATCACCTTGTGTTTACACAATTTAACCTTCCATTATAATTTTGTATAGTACTCAGAAGAGGTCTTCCATCTATAGAATTTTCTATGAGTTTCTCTAAAAGCACGAATATTTAGCTACGCAATGAAGTATAAAAGAAATGCACATGAAGAAAGTTAAAAAAGAATAGCTATCAGATATTCACAAATAGCTGAATGCAGGAATCTGATATTAAGTTGGACATGATGGTTAATGAAGATCATTTAATAACGTCCATTTAATAGGATATACGTTAATAAGCGTCTAATTAATTAGTTTTATAACTGGCCGAATTTATCACGAGGGAGGGGAGACCTTAATGATTTCATTATGGCAAATTGCTTCAGGCGATAAATCCCATACGGACAGTTTCTCAGTATTACCATTTAATTGTTAGTTAGCTAGCCTGTTAGAATAGTTAGAGATGACAGGTTATAGAAAATATAGAAACACAAATACTGTTACTAGTACTAGAGTAGTCAACTTTATTTTTATGTAAATATATTTGTAATTTATTTATTTATTTATGCTTATGAGGTGATACAGCAACGTCTTTACAATAAGAGAGGAGACAAAATGAATTTGTAATTTAAAAACTAAGAGAAAAAAAAAGTATGAAAATTTCTTTGAATGTATAAATTATTATGTAAATTAAGAAAAAGGCATTTCCTTATCGTGCAACTGAAAGTTGCTGATGGCTTACGCCATCTATCGGAATAAATATCAACTATTCTCGTTGATTTTTAATTATTCCAGAATTGGCCAAATACCCATTCTTGATTAATCAAGAAAAGCTAACCACGGACGCGTTTCGGGCTGTTGGCCCTCATCAGCGTGGTGCAAGCTGTACCTAACGACCAAAGAAATGGTCATTAAGGCATCCTGAAAAATCATGAAACGGGTAGTTAAGGCCAGAATTGCGTGAGAACGCTACACAATATGAAAAAAATAGTACAAATGTAATATTGTACTGGGATAAGGTGCAAGCCATCAGCAACTTTCAGTTGCACGATAAGGAGATGCCTTTTTCTTAATTTATTCACCTTATCCCAGTACAATATTACATTTGTACTTTTTTTCATATTATGTAAATGTTTTTTAATGTATAAATTGACCGTGCTGTTCAATAAAAACGTTTTGGATAAGTTTTGGACAGATGATAGTCGTCCTTAGAGCCTCTTCCTTGGAGTTAGCGAGCTGGTCAAGTAGCTGGACACTAGGTTGTCTCTCAAGGTAAAGAGAAACAGCATCTATATTGAGTACCCCTCAATAAATACTTTGTATTATCCATAATGAATATTGAAGCCGATTTTTCTAAACTATCTCTATTTATTTATCATTATATAATCTTATTTATTCTATATTTAACCTTATATAATCTTATATGAACATTGTAATAAATCAGTTTCAATCTCAATCTCTCTCATAAGAACTCTTGCAGTCCACGGTGGCGGAGTCTTTCCCGCTGTGGGCGCCACCAATGAAAACCTTGTATATATCCGTGGTTAGCTTTTCTTGATTAATCAAGAATGGGTATTTGGCCAATTCTGGAATATTTAAAAATCAACGAGAATATTGGATATTTATTCGGATAGATGGCGCAAGCCATCAGCAACTTTCAGTTGCACGATAAAGAGATGCCTTTTTTTCATAATTATGCACCTTATCCCAGTACAATATCACATTTGTACTATTTTTTCATATATATTTATATCTATTTATTCATATATTTATCATTATATAATCATATTTTTTTTCAATTCTGTATATTTAATCTTATATGAATGATGTAATAAGGTAGTTTCAGTCTCTCTCTATCTCTCTCTATATACTATTCTAAAATATAAGGCAAAAGTATATTATTCCTAGTACATGGGGAACAAGCCATGATGTGTAGATGTTGGCGACTGCTCTTAATATAGGTACACCCATGTCTATACATGTGAAAGGCAATTTGACTTTTGCACTTACAAATATGCTATAGCCTTGTTTGGTTACTTGTACTTGCTGGTGGGGTTGTATTTCGACAAGAATCGGGGGCCATTGTAGAAATATTTTAATTAGAAAAAAAGTGTTCAATGTAGAAATCGATCCCAGGTCGTAGCGATCGGAAACAAATGGTTTAGACAGCCTTTGTATCGACCCCCTGTAAAACTGAGATGCAAAAGTGAAAAATTACAGAGAGTTTAGATTGGTAATTTTTAAAGGCATCTTCTGTTTGTGAAACTGAAAGTTGTGTCAATGACTTGCGCAATCTTTCGAAATAAATATTAACTATTTTTAGAATTTTTATTATTTATTATTGAATTGCACAAAATACTCTTTCTTTTATTAATCTAAAAAATATTCACACGAAGTTACGGTTTTAAATGAATGTTTCGTGATTTTTTTCAGAGAGCCTCAAAGACTAGATTTTTGCCTTTGTTGTTTATTAAAGGTTAAAGACTCTTCCAGTAAGGTATATCAATTAAGAAGTTTCAGAAGATGAGTTTCTTTTAATTGTAAAAACGCTACAAACTTTCGGGCAAAAGCCCTTCGACGGGCAAAATATAACAACACTATGCTGAGATTCATGGTGAAGTTCATAGTGTAGTTATATTTTGCCTGTCGAAGGGCTTTTGCCCGAAAGCTTGTAGCGTTTTTACAATTAAAAGAAACTCTTCTTCTTAAACTTCTTAATTGATATTTGTTGTTGATGTTGAGGTACTGTTTGCACCTCGCTGATTAGGGCCAACAGCTTGAAATGTGTACGTCGCTAGCTTTGCTGATTGATCAAGAACTATTTAGAAATATAGTAAGATGATATTTTATTGGATATATGATATACAATTTTATAATACAATATATTGCGGCTTTTGATTGTAGAATGACATTTGAAAATTATCCCGCATGTGTTTCTTTTAAAGGAAAAATCAAAATTTATTACAAGGAGAAATAACGACCATTTCTAACCTTAGGGATGAGGTATCAAAGGATGAATGGTGAAGAGTAATGATAAACGGAAAAATAAAAGGTGGGAATCCCTGGAAACTTTTATTTTTCCGTTTATCATTACTCTTCACAATTTATCCTTTCATACTTCATCCCTAAGGTTAGAAATGGGTCGTTATTTCTCCTTGAAATAAATTTAGATTTTTCTTTCAAAAGAAACACATGCGGGATAATTTTCAAATGCCGTTATACAATTATATATAATTTATAATAGAGAAAATCCATATGAAATTTTAACATATTTACACTAAGTACACTTCCATTATTTGCCTAATTTATATTGAAATTCTATTTCCATATCAAATAATAAAGCGAGATTGACAATCTAAAACAAATAGTTTTCTTAAAAACAAGTTCTTATTTAAAATGAGAGAGTGAAATATCAATGCAATACGATATAAACACTTTTAATTGTTCAAATAACTGACAGGACTGTGTAGAATCGACAATAATTTAATAGGAACAGATCCAAGTATTTCCATTTACGTTATAAAAAAACGTATATTGAATTTAATACTTTTACAGATATATATATTATAAATAGAAAAAGAGATTTTCTGCTTGATTTTGGTTATCTTGAAGATTATGCTATGTTAATGCAGTCGTGGCAATAACTAAATAAAATTAGTTATCAAAAATAGTTTTAAGGAATATATAAAAACATAATTTGGTAAAAGTACTGCCTGGCTTAAGGCGTGAGAATAAAAAATTGAAACCTTATTTACATAATTTACAAACGGGTTGAGCCGGCCATCGGGAAACAACAACAATCTGTTTTATATAGGAAAAGTCCCGACATCTGGTGGTAGATTTAAACAGAATATTTAAATCTATGAAATATAATTTTAAATAAAATTATATCTTAATATAACATATATATTTCAATCTAGACTTTATACATAATACAATTGTATATATATATGTAAATATATATACAGTTAAACCTGTCTATAGCGCCCCTCTTATAAATATATATATCGAATTATATAGCAACAAATATATCTTTTAGGAAACTAATATTTTATATGATGTGTTTATTGTAGATATTTCCAGAAATCTCTTTCTTTTGTACACAGTTCTCTGTTCTTTTTAAGATTTAAGAGCTTCATTTGTCCTTTGAATGTTTAAACTCATATATAAATTTTTCTATTTTCTTTTAATAATAATGATTTTTTTTTCATCGCAGTAAGGACAGTAGAAGTTTGTATTGGGAATAAAAGAAACATTCGTGCTTTTAAATCCTTTCATTATTTGTATAGATGGCGCGTTATTGCTTTGTGTCAATAATGATAATTGTGAACACAATTTTGATGTAAATATTAGATGGAAATGTTCTTTTTTATTTTCTTTCTTTCTCCTTGTTAATATCTTATAACTATTGTTTACGACCTATAAAATTATTGTAAATATATCTTATATATAAAAAAAGAGATTTTCTGTTGTATATTTGATCATCTTGAGGATTATGCTATGGAGTTATTTGCTGGTTCTTTTTGGTACTAAATGGTATTGGTGATGCATTCGTGGCAAATAATGAAATAATTTTGATTAGTAATTTAATTGAGTTAAAGGGATATATAAAAAAAGACATAATTTGGTAAAAATACTGCCTGGCTTAAGGCGAGTAGAATAAGAAAAACAAAAGTTATTTGCATAATGTACAAAAGTTTTGAGCCGGCCAATATGGGGAACAACAACAATTTGATTTTATAGGGGAAGCATGACCTCTGGCGGTCGATTTAACAGAGTATATGGATCTATGAAATATAATTTTAAATAGAATAATATTTTAATATACATATATATATATAGACAAATATAGAGACATACATATATGGCAGGGGGATATAGCGTTTTAAATTAACAAAAATATTTTGAATAAGAAGACATTTCTGATAATAATATATTATATATGGTGTGAGAAAGAGAGCAATAAACTTTTTCGTGTTTAGATTTTTTAAACGTTCAAATCGATCAGATATATTTGCGTGACAGCTCCACATTTGGCACAAACAAAACAAAAAGGCGTTGCCAAGTTTTGACTGAGATTTTGAGGCTTAACAAGGTGAGGGTTTTTACAATAAGATTGGAGATATACACACATCGAAAAAAACTTAAGAAAGTAATACCTTTTGAATATACCGGGAATCAGACAATAACCTCTAAAGATATTTAATTCACAGTGACCTTTATTGAAGCCACAAATAAATCTATTAATAAGGGTAATAAAGTTTATATGGCATAAGAGAATTAATCATTATAATACGTTTAATATATATAAATTTGTATATATTTATAAAGGTACACCAATACCTCGCTTTGCGTCGTTTCGTTTTGCGTTTTTTTCGAAGTTGCGTCGCTGCTTAATTTTTACTGATTTTCACTGTGCGTCGTTAGATTTTCGAAGTTGTGTTGTTTTGGATTCGAGTCTTTAATTTTTTTTTCGATTTTTTTCCTAAAATATAACAACACCTTTGTTTTTGATTGCGCCATGCCATTAAAATTTTATTTTCACTTTGCGTCGTTTCAATTTGCGTCGTGTTTTTTTTTTTTGAACGTAACCCCGACGCAAAGCGAGGTATGGGTGTATATGTACTTTAAAATACACCTCTCTCTTTAATTATCCATCAGAACGATATACTGTTCATCAACTTAGTAAAAAAACTTTACTAGTGATGATAAATAATGGACCGCAACACACCAGTTCTGGAAAATTCAGACAAAAAGCCAACAACCAGTATACCATGGTTTCCCGCTTAGACCCTCATCAGTACAGGGGCAACTTCGATTTCATAACATCCTACGATAGGGGTTATAAACTCGGTCGAATTTACCAAACAGGTGTTTAGGATGGTTTGTAATATATATTAAAGATTTCAACTTAATATATTAAGACGTTGAGTTAGAATGCGATCTATCAAATATGTTTATATAAAAAAGGGGTGTACCTGAATCTGTGCACTCTTGCTAGAGTGCCCTGTATTTCAAGATTACAGAGTCAACAACGGTTTAATAGCTTTAGGCCCTAGTGATTTAATTTCAAGTAAGGACACATATATAAAATTTAATTTCCTTTGTAAATATATTTTGGATTTCATTAAGAAAAATGGTTTTTGATGAAACGATCTCAAGGAAATATTGGACATATCTTGTGGTTGTAAACAATATATAGGTGTATGCGTATATATGTGTGTATATATGTATAAATTTTAAATTTGATGATGCAACTGTAAATAAAATTCAAAGAATATCTCTATATGTAAATAATATTTTTGAATCTTTCTAAGTTGCTTTCTGTGTATCTTTCCATGTTGAATATTTTATTTGTTATATTTGTATGTACATTTAGCGCAAGTGTCCCTAGGGGGACATAGCGTTTTGAATTGAAATAAATAAATAAATAAATGAATCTGTAAAAAGAAAAAAAAAACAATTTTTTTCTCAAAATATTTCGAGAGATTGCTCCCTCTGTCTTTTTTTTTTTATTTTTTTCACAGATCCAGATACGTCTTTTTTATGTAAACATATTAAAGAGCGAAAAAATAGTACAAATGTGAAATTATACTGGGATAAGGTGAATACATGAATAAAATAGTATATTCTCATCATGCAACTTTCAGTATATCTCTTACAGGTTAACATTTTTAAAAGAAAGTTAAGAAGAGCAAAAGTAGAATAAGTTCCGATTGCATTAATACCTAGAATTTTCCGAAAATTTGAAAGCGATATATCGTGAGAGTATCTTTCTATCCTTTAATTGTACCTGTTCGACAATAACTCTATGAATAATCTATCGTAGGATCCACGAGAAGAAAGTTGAAGGGGCAGAATTATTTGGTCCCGCCTGGATCAAATTGATTGAGTGGATTGGACCAGTCGTTTTCCATGCCATTAATTTCTCGCCAGGCCAAAAAATGGAAGAAAGAAAGCTCTCTCTCTCTCTAATCTGATTCTTCTCTGATAAAAATAATTAAAATGGAATTGTCCGGAGATTGATAATGTTCCGGCAAAACCGCAAAACTCAGGAAAAAAAACTTTGTTAAAAAAATCTAAAAATTCTTTCTTTAATGTTCCTTAAATTAGACTCTATTTTAAGATGTGAAACAAGCTCTGTGAGTCAAATTCTTTAATGTATTTTTCTGTAAATCGCCGTTTATCTGTATATAGCATCACATTGATCATAAAAGGTAATTATTAATATTATCAGTGAATTGCTAATTAGTGTAATGGTATTTGACAAGTAATTACGATATTTTGGTGAAATTCGAATACTGTAGGAAAAGCATGTTCGCCTTAGATACGTTTTAAAAATGGCTTTGTCACGTACCTTTTCTTATAGGTGTTCATTATTGCCTTGCAGTATTTACACAATATTTTAATATACACTAATAGACAAAACTTAAGGAAGTTGTACATTTTACCATGTATATCGGGATACAGACAATAACTCTTAAAGATATTTGATACACTGTGACCTTTATTGTACATAAGCGATAAACAAATGTGAACAAAATAACCTCTGTATACTTAAAAAAAAAAAACAGAATAAATACGACATCAATGATTTTCTACATTTTCAAATTTTGTCTTCATGAGTGTACTTAAGGTGTGTATATAAGGATATTCTATTTACATTTACTTGTTGCGCCTCCTCATATTGAAAACCCATTACGTAGTCAAGCGTCCTGTTACAATATCTTAAACGGACAGTAAAAAAACGTCTTTAAAAGTATAGCATATCTTCCTAAAATGTTAGGCATTTTCATTTTCGCAAATAGTTTTAAATGCGAAATATAGAGCGAATCCATATGAGATTCATTAATACACACAACTTTATTAAAATCACCGGTTTTATACAGATTCAGCATAAGAAAAGTATAGACAGAGCTCCTAAACTCCAGGCAGCACAGAACCCAACAACAGCTTCCAGGACCGACGCAAGTCAAGTGGCCACGAATTCCAAGAGAATCTTTAATAAAAATTAGATCTTTTTTTTGCATCAAATATTTTATTGAAATTTCAACGAGATAGATCGCCAATCTTCTTCTAAAAGCCTTTGTCTATAGAACCTTTGTCCATTTCATATTGTTACGTAGATATTTAGGAACGACAAACCTTAGAATGACACTGAAATTCATTTAATGTAAAACAAATTAAAATTTATACAGTACAAGGAAAGAGAAGTTTACATATAATATTTAAGAAAGGAAAAATATGTCCAGGGTAGCCTAGTGGACATGGCATCTGACCGGTAAGCGGAACACTGTGGGTTCGATTCCCATCCTTGGACACTTTTATTTTTCCCTTTATCATTACTCTTCACAATTCTTCCCTTCATATCTCATCCCTAAGGTTAGAAATAATCGTTATTTCTCCTTAAAATAAATTTTAATTTTTCATTCAAAAGAAACACATGCGGAATAATTTTCAAATGTCGTTTTACAATCACAAACCGCATTATATTGTATTATAAAAATAATAAATATTTTGATGAAATTCTTTAGAATGGTGGATAGAAAGATTTCTGAGAAAAATGCATCAAGAAGTGCATTTACATTCAGTCTTGTTTAAATATCGGAATATATCTATATATACTCTAAGGATTAGAACTTAAAGAAGTGTAAAGTCTTTGATGTAGTCTGTCATCTGTCTGTATTCTTCAAGGAAACAGAGGTTGTTCACACTTGGTTATCTCGTGTGTCTTTAATAAAGTTCACTGTAATATATTTCAGAGTTATTGTCTGAATCCCGATATACATGACAAAAGGTACAACTTCCTTAAGTTTTGTCCATGAATGTATCTTTCAGAGTTATTGTCTGAATCCCGATATACATGCTAAAAGTTTTACCTTCCTTAAGTTTTGTCCATGAGTGTATCTTTTAGAGGTATTGTCCGAATCCCGATGTACATGCTAAAGGTTTTACCTTCCTTAAGTTTTGTCCATGAGTGTATCTTTCAGAATTATTGTCTGAATCCCGATATACATGCTAAAAGGTACAACTTCCTTAAGTTTTGTCCATGAGTGTATCTTTCAGAGTTATTGTCTGAATTATTATAGACATGACCAAAAAGTACAACTTACTCAAGTTTTGTCAATGAGTGTATTTGATAGCCAAGATAACTTATCTTCATTAATAGTTCACGATATAAAGAATCATGTTGAAAATTTAAACACTTCAAATAGAACTTTCTAAATATGTTTAATATTATTTAACAGCATTTGTTGTTCTGAAGATAGAGGTTGCTTGGCCAACATTCATATTTCTATGAAAAATAGACACTTCGGCCAGTTAAAGTTTTTTTAATTTTCTCAACGTTTCGACAAAAATCTTTTGTCTTCGTCAGGGGAAGTAAAGTTTATTTCTCCTGACGAAGACAAAAGATTTTTGCCGAAACGTTGAGAAACATAAAAAAAACTCTAACTGGCCGAAGTGTCTATTTTTCATAGAAAAAAAAAACATCTGTTGTTGTTAATGCTTATTACTTAAATCGTATAAACGATCTCTATTAGGTTACATTGTCTCATCTTTTCTATTATAGTCCTGGGATTTTCCCAGAGGTATTTAACGGCATCTTCTATTAGAGTATCAACACTAGAAAGATTCAGTAGAAACTGTACACATATGGAAAAAAGTGCTTGTAGTGAAGACAAGAGAAAAGAAAGTGACGTAACAAGGACGAAGATAAGTTAAAAAAAAGGTGCCAAGAATGTTGTCACCTCCGGGAGTGCCAACAAGCCCATAAATTAATTACATGAAGACATGGATGTCTTCATTTACATGATTTATGTGCCTTGCTTAATTAGAGCTTCCTTCCTGTTGGCCATGAGACTCTGTCGCTTCTAATTGCAACGTCTATGGTCATCTTTTAACCCCCGTTGGACAATGCTCTTTAGTATTCAATGTTGAATTAAACTGTGCGATTAATTAGCAAGAATCCCTTCTTCCATGTATTATTCTCATATTGAGGTAATTTCAGCATTAAACGATTTACATTCTTTTAAGATGTATTTTTGATTTTAATATCAATTTCTTTCAATCGAGATATAATAGTAATTGGTATTGCATTCTAATTGTATTATTTATTTTTTTTAATTGTTGAAATATTTATATTTAATGGCTTGTAATTTTGGATTGGAACAGGTAATTTCTATAGAGACTAGAAATGTGTTCAATTATACAATTTTAATGATGGGGAAGATTGGGACATCTGTTGTAGTTGATATTCTGTAGCTGGTCGGCAGTCAGATTCTCGGATTTGATTTCGGAAACAATCTTCCAATACCTCTGTTCATGGAACTTGGGGAATAGAAAAGATGAGACAATTCTAATTGTTATTCGTAAATATATTTTTGATACACACTCATGGACAAAACATAAGGAAGTTTTACCTTTCAGTATGTATATCGGGGTTCAGACAATAACTCTGAAAGATAAACTCATGGACAAAACTTGAAGAAGTTATACCTTTTAGCTTGTATCGGGATTCAGACAATACCTCTGAAATATCGCTCTTAGACAAAACTTAAGGAAGATATACCTTTTAGTGTGTATCGGGATTAGGACAATAACTCTGAACAATACTCATGGACAAAACATAAGAAAGTTGTACCTCTTAGTATGTATATCGGGATATAGACAATAACTCTGAAAGATATTTGATACACAGTGATATTTATTGAAGACACACTAGATAACCAAGCGTGAACAAATTTGCTTTTGTCTTCTTAAAAGAAACAGTCGATCTTTATTCAAAAGGCAAAGTAGGACAGGCAGAATTCTTAACCGATCCATATACCATGATATAATCATCCCACTCATCATTCACCAATATAAAAAAAGATAAGCACTTAACTCAATCCCTCTAAATAAAGACACTCAATATTATTAATTTCAATATATTTCAAAATCCCTGAAATAACCTCAAATTAATACGATGCCTTTGACCATAGTAGAGAGATAAAAGTCTGGAGATTTAACTGGAAAAACACTTTTTTTGATAAGTTTAACCTCTAATGAATCACGCTTACCCTAAAATAATATTTGCAATAGAGCCTGCACAAAATCAATTTTAAATAGAAAAGATAGAGTATTGTGTTCTGTTTTTACTCGTAAAGTTGATTTAGGAATTTAATTCTGTTTTTTTTTAGAGAGAAATATATATTACTTGAGATCCTGAAACACTGAAATCGAACTATCCTTTTTTTTTCTTTAGCATTTTAATCAAATATCTTTGATGTTTGGAATTCCAACATATTTCCGCTCCAATTTTTATAATACCCAGTTTATAAGGAACCATGGAAATTTTAAGGGATTTTTATCAAAATTTGGCGCGGTTGAAGACTCTAGCTGTCATTGTGGCAACGAATTCCAGGACTAGAGACACCTACTGCTGGAATACCCACTCTTCTTCACGGCTAGACAAAAGACAATAAATAATGTTGTAGATCTATATCAATTTGTAAATAGCAGAGGAGAATTATCATAGATTTAACTATTTTTATAGATTATTTATGATTATCTTTTTAACCTGAAAGGTTCAGGTTCCTAATATATATTATTTATAAAATAAAAGGATTTAAAATGATTTTAAATAAATCTATATATGTATAGATGGCGCGTTATTGCTTTGTATTAATATATATTATTGTTTCTCTTTTTATTTTTGATTACTTTCTTCTATAATATGTTTATTACTGTTTCTGTCTTTAATTCCTAGCCGGGATATCGCGTTTTGTGTTTTTAAATAAATAAATAAATCAAATATATTTCCTTAATAATCACTAAACATATGGATTCTTTAAAAATGTACATTTGAAGAAAGTTTTCATAATATATTTGCTGAATTGGCTATTTGATCTGTGAAATGAATGATCCATATTTTAAGATAAAAACACCTGCTGAACATGTAATTGGAAGTTACCAATACTCTACGCCATCTATAAGTATAAACATTAACTATTTGTTGATTTTTCTTAAATATTAAAGAGAGAGAATATCGGTCTAAACTAATTCCTAAAAAAATAACGACGAACTTGTTTCAGGATCTTGGCTTTCTTCATAGAAACATTTTATAGAATTTAACATTTCAAATAAATTTACCCGCTTATTCGTTCATTCTGTATTTTCGATCTTTCAGAAATATTCCTTTTCTCATATCCTAATATTTGTTTTTCTTTTTCTTCTCAATATTATAGACTTTGAACGATTTATAAAATATAAATACTCAAATAGCAATCTACAAACAACAACCGATATATCCAGTACTAAGAAATTATTCAATATTTATGCGTTAAGTCCATAAATTCATTTATGATGTTTTAATTTTCGCTCTATATATATTATATTAAACCTATATTCGATTGCGTTTTAGAATAAAAATATGCACATCTATAAGTGTTTATAGTTATTTTTCAGTATTTATAAAGGTATTCAGGATTATATGTAAAATTACCAACCATAAACTAACTAGAGTGCATTGGATCATAAAGGATGTATAGGATCAAGCGTTATGATGAAGGTAAGTTCTTTTTCTTTCAAATCCGTCAATGTTTGAGCTCGTTAGCGACGTGTCGGCAGTTAATCACCCGTCTCCAATCAGCGAACTCATGACTTCCAGTCTTGTCAGCAAACAGCTTTTTGCCTTCTTGGCAAACATCGAGACAACAGGCGGGGAGTTATGAAAATCTAATTCTTTTCAGTTTATTAAACAATCGCTTCTCTTTATCTTTTAACTTTCGTTGTTATTTACATATATATTTTGTTGTACTTTGTAAAAAGTTGGCGTTCAGCCAACTGAAATATTGGTAAATAAATTAACATTGTTCTAATATAGGTATTTTAAGTTATAAATAGTTCTTTTCCAAATATAAAACAATTTCTACTACTCTTACTGCAATGGAAATTTCAATGAGAGGGCCTGGCTCTCCCATTAAATTTTCCATTGTATTAAGGGCAGTAGAAATTTATTTATTTTTTTTTAAATGAATCATACGCGTCTATTATACTTTTGAATTTTCATAAAATATGGCGCGCTAATTCATCATAAATTGTTCTGATAAGGAATATATTAATTTATTTGGTATTTTACCATTTCATCAGATTAAAGTCCCCTTCACAACATTTGATAGGTTTCATTATTCATAATGAAGAATGCTATAGAATTGAAACTGACCCTGTACTGATGAGGGAAATAGCCCGAAACTAAGGTATACAGGATGGGGTTTTAATTATTAATGCCAAGTGAGTTTTGAAGCTTATTCCATTGTTAATTTTTTTCATGTCATGTGCAAATAAGATCGAAGATCTACATTATTTGAGTGCATATAATCAGTTAAGTGAATTTTTAATCTATTTTCACGAAATTTGTCAGATTATTATTCAATTTTAATTTTCCTATTGTTCATTCAAGTCAAATACTAATACTTTTAGCATAATATACACGTATATAACTTGTTTATATTAAACTAATTTGATATATTACTAATTTAATATTATTTCCCTTTCCTTTATACATAAACAATGTTAATCTAACCATTTCCTTTTTAGCCCCATTAAAGTTTCACAATATCATAAACGTAATAGATTGCATCCATTATTAATTATAAAACACTAATAATAAATATTTTCAACATCTATTCTAAAGTAAACAATGTTATTTGTTACTATAGCAATATATAATATAAACAAACACAAATTTCTCGCAAATAGGAACAGATTAATTATAAATACAATATGTATTTAATCTATATTTGAGAATAATGATATGAATTATAAATATGAAAAATATTTGTAAGTATTGATTTAACCTATATTTTCCTTCCAACATCAAAGTTCAGATATTAATCTATATATAGGACATAACGTTGATTAGCGTTACGAATTGATTTTCTAATTTTTAATTAGACTCAAGTGTATATCGATAAACCTATTAAAAACAAGTTGGAAATTTTGATTTCCAATATTTTTTAACCAATCAATAAATATTCATTTGAAATAATAAGATGGTGTTCGAATTCGAGGTAAAAGGGATAATTACGCCTGGAAATAGGTTTCTCTTACAAATCAATATGTTGTGTAAGGTAGCTATAAAATAGGCGTAAATTTTAAAAATCTTATTACATAAAAATCATTTAATTATTATTGATTTATACCGTTTTGTTGACTTTGCTTAGAGTTTATAAAGTTACTGATATTAGGAAGAGTAATCAAAAATCATTTTTATTGATTTAAACGAGATAACAAACCGAAGAGAACAACTTATTACCATGGTAAACAAAAATATTTTTCGAAACTATTATAGACGCGTATGATTCTTTTTAAAAATAAACAATTTCTACTGTCCTTATTGCAATGGAAAAAAATTGAAAAGAAACATACGCGTCTATAATAGTTTCAAATATTGATAACAGATGGCGCGCTAATGCATCATAAAACTATTTTATACTTTTTCTGGTTAGCGTCTATTTTCTTGTGAATTTATACATATACTCTTTGAGAATAATTAAATAATTATAATTAAAATATATTTACAACAAACATATATACTGAAGTGTTAGGTTGATGGCAGTAAAATTGTCTCATTGCTTTCGTTATTTAGTAGGTTTCTTGATGGCTTCGTAGAATATTTCTCGCGAAATTGGCCATGAACTCTATTCTCGATTATTAATTTTCCTGTAAAAATTCTTCCATATATCCTTTCAGAAATATATTCATCCATTTCAAGTGTCGAACAAGATGTACAAACATGATGGCCTAACTCCTCTCCAGTTGTCATAAGTGGTGAATATTGCTGTTACAGTAAGTTCACTAGAGCCTTCCATGATAGACCGCAAAAATATAGAATGTTTAAAAGAGAGAATGATGAAACCAGAAAATAAGTAAGTTTCAAAATGATGAAATAGAATATTCTGACATCTCAAATTATTATTAAAAAATGGAATAGAACCATCTATAAGGAATAACTACTCATAGTTTTCTTCCATTTATTAATCAACCAGAGGCGCACACAATATTGGAATATTAGTGTCTATTACAAATGAAACACACAAAACAACAAACAAATTATATTTATATTCATGATAAAATGGTGAAAAAAGTTTTAAAATTACAAAATAGTTTCTCAAAATGAGTTTATTTTTATTACAAAACGCTAGCTTTCAAGTGATAATCGCTCTTCAACGGGCTTAATAAAACATCGACTATATCTTACAAGAAATATTTACAAAACATAGTTTTAAATATCCACGCTGTATGTTTTTTGTAAATATTTATTTTAATATATAATTAAGATTAAACCCGATGAAGAGCGACCATTGCTTGAAAGCTAGCGTTTTGTAATAAAAAGATACTCAGTGTGAGAAAATATTTTGTAATTTTAAATCATATTAAAAGCTAGAATTTAATATTTACAAATTTACATGTTTTGAAAATAGAGCAATCCATAGATAAATCTTTAATTAAAAAAGCATATACTCGTATTGGATCAAAATATTGGTAAAATAAATGATATTTTGATCCAATATATGCCTTTTTAATTAAAAATTTACATGTATTAAACGACAGTGTTTATAAAATTAATATAGACAAAGTGACTGATATAAGAGAGTAATATTATAAAGATCTGGGAACAAACGATGTCTCACTTCTGAAATATTCGAGCAATCGTAGATAAGGTGAACATCAATAATAACTTTACTTATGAATTTCTTTAAATCTCTTGTACATTAATTAAACAATTAAAAAAAGGTTCCAGAGATGGGTTTCTTTTTATTTCAAAATCATCTCAAGCTTTTGGGTATATCTGCCCTTCCACAGGAGAACATAATGAATAAAACGTCGCCTTATGCTAAATATTATAAATCTATATACACATATATATTATAAATAAAATATTATATTTTCTGCTGGGTTTTGATTGTTATTTATATAGAATTATTATCTGTTGTTTCATTTTGGTATGCAGTCGTGGAAAATATTATAATAAAATGAAGAGTGAAACATAATTTGCTTTAATTGAGCTTATGGGATATATAAAATAATAGTTTGATAAAAAATATTGCCTGGCTTAAGGGGTAAGATTTTAAAAAATTAAAAACTCATTTACATAATGTACAAAAGATTTGAGCCGGCCAACGGGAAACAACAATAATGAGTTTTTATAAGGGAAGCGTGACTTCTGGCGGTCGATTCAACAGAGTATTTGAATCTATGAAATATAATTTTAAATAAAATAATATTTTAATATCATAATATAATATATATAGATGCCAATTATTCTTTTATATTTGACGTTATTCAATTTTGGATAATTCTTTGGAGGGCATTTCCTTATAATCAAGATATAAATGGATTCACATGGCTTATAGTGTAAGTAGGTTTTTAATGAAGTTTGGAATAAATTAGTGGCAGTCATTATTCCTGTATTAAAATAATGAGGGGTTACTAATAGGAATCTCTTTTCTAAATCTCTTTCTAAGATACTGTAGAAGAATATTTAATTTTAATTCGCCAGAATATCAATTACGATATTTTGTTATTCAGAATCTTTCTTCTATTTTTTAAATTATTGTTTTATTTTATTTCAATTTAAAGCTCTAAATCCCCCACCTACGCTGTCATACATGTATGCCTTTATACATTTGTCTATACATATATATACAATAAGTTTAAGTCGTGAATAGAATTGTCTTTATTATTGTTAATATGTTTGTTAATTGAAATTGAATTGCATTGTCATCCTCATGTTAGTCTTTTCCCTTATATTTCTACATTATATCTTGGTGGAGATGTGTTGGTTAGATTTTCTTTTATTAAGGAAAACAAAGTAAAGGCAATGGGTGCTCTGAACTATAATTTCTATATTCTCTGAACTATTGTTACTCTAGAATTCAACCGCCGTATAAAATTCAAGATTTCCTTCTAAGAAGACGATGTCCCTATAGACGCGGTGACAATAAAAACACTCTTCATGGCGCAAGAAAAAAGACATAAAGCCACTAGGGACCATTTTAAATACACTGAGGAACACTTGATGATAATACGTAAGAATATGTTGAAAACAAACAAACAAGTCGGTGGACGAGTGGGTAACCCCCTCGATTCCCGACAGCTATGAACCGGGATTTATTCCCGGATTGTTTAATAGATGAATAACCATCACATATTATTCACTGTTTCAATTATCATAAACTAGGTTGCTCTTGTTGAGCCTAATAAAGTGATTTTGAACTGGAATGTTAAAAACAATAGGTTTTACAATCTGTCGGTCACATATCTCATGGACAAATTAGACAATTAAAATAGTTTTATTGACATCTTGTCAGTACATGCAAATTGCACAGCTGCACTATTGAAAAAAAAGATAATTATATATATATGCATCATACTATGTACAAAGATCATGGCACCTCTGTCAGCGCTCATAGATGTATAGCTTAATTTTTTTAACAGATTACAATTCAAATACGCTCATGTAGACAAATCTTAACGAAGTTTCATATATTGATATCGCCCCTAGTCTGAATTTTTTTTTTCAAGAAGACAGAGGCAATTTTTTGTTCACACTTGGGTATCTCATATGTTTAGGATAAAGTTTATTGTGTATCTATATATTTTAGAGGTATTGTCTGAATCCCAATATACATGCTGAAAGAAACAACCTCCTTAAGTTTTGTCCATGAGTATAAAAGAGGAAGGATATTATCTTTTAATATTCAACCTTAAATAATTCTATTGAATTTTTTAAAACAATATTAGAACGATTGATCAATAGAAAAATTGGATTTGAAATTACAAAACCATAATAATATTTAAATCTTTCCTTATTTCCTTTCAAAATTTCTTTTTTTTTATAAAGACAAATTGGTTTACTCACCATTACACCATAGTTGATCAAATTCGAAATATTTCTTTCTATTCTAAAACAGGCTTTTCTGGTAAAGAAATTCTCTAATCTTGGTTATACCTCAAAAGATATGGTATATGTGTCTACCATATCTTATTTGTAATTCAATTCGAATCTTGATTAAACCTATTTTGTTTCACAAACTGAGAAAGGATTTGTCCCTCGAGGCACACTGCTCTATGCATGTATTAGAGGATTGGAGATATATCCATTTATCTCCCGTTCTCTTCTTTTTTTATACCATTTGCTTATCTACTTTATGGATTTTTTTACTTTTAAAAGATTTTTCTATAAAGAATGCTTGATATTATTTTGCATTCTGAAATAGAGAAAAGGATAAAAATTTGTGTTTTTTATTCACAAAATGTACGAAATACAAAAGTAAAAAATAACTTATGAAAAGTAAAAAAAAAAAAAAAAGAGTTTGGTTGTGAAAGAAATTGGTGAACAAAAGTTATGAAAAATCTAAAATAAATAAATAGGTTTAAAGTTAGGAAATACAAAACTATATTTTAGGTGTTATTTTTCTTCCTTCTCGATATTGTGTTCACTTAGGTCGATATGAATAAAATAAAATAAATTTTAGACACTTATGCTTATTATTACTAATCATATTTATATTGCCACGTGGATGATTACGGAAGACAAAAACTTCAGGATAAGACAACAATTTATTTAAGGCCAGAACAAACTATGAATGGTAAACAAAAAAATAAGCAATGTGAGAAGATTACAGAGTAACACAACATAAACATAAAAAATGATACTCTGTTAATAAAATAAAAATTACTTCTGTACAATATCTAGACAAACATTGCTGTTATTATATAAAATATTAAATGAGAGGCCTTGACTCATCTGTGATGAACCCTCTCAGGAGTTTCGCCAAATTTATCTTGCAATAGCTCTATTATTAGATTAGACTGGTTTCGTATGATAAATATTCGGCTAGCTGTTATAATCTACTAGCCGAATGACCCGGGCAACGCCCGTGTTTTACCCGATTGAATGTTTTGATTCAAATACTATTTGTTACAATTATAATTTGGCGCCTTAAATAAAAAATGCATATGTTAGTTAATAACTATAGCCTATGTGCTTTATCTGTCTATGTACTGTTGGCTTCCGTAGGCGTCTCTTACTGGGAAAAAGAAAGAGAGGATTCCATTTGGTTATTAACTAATATATGCATTTATTTAAGGAGCGACCCGCTCCAACACAATAGTTACAAAAATGGGGGGGGGG
>CP092873.1:15394652-15625536 GCA_030710605.1 Cordylochernes scorpioides | reverse complement strand
AAAGGTTACCATTCCCGCCAAAATAAACGTCAAACTAGACGACTTCAGATCGGTGACAAACCCACAACAGATTTAGAAAACTGAGAAGCGTTCACCGGGATACCATGGTTTCGGGCTAATGGACCTCGATTTTCCATGGCGGAATTCATTCCATCGGTTTTGCTCTTCATTGGAAAATGGGTGCCGTTGCCACGTTAGTCACCTTGGATCAGAATTTGGTTGAATATTCCAAGGGTCCAGGGGGGACCGCAGGGAGGTGTGGTCTGCTGCTGTGATAGAGATGCATGGAGACATCTGAGGCTCTTCTTTGGACACGACAACAACAACAATTCATTCCATGAGATCCACAAGGGATCAAATGATATCTTTACAATCCTCAAATAGGTTTTTGTTGGAAAGGTGGCCAGGATGAATCTATGGCCAAAATATAGATGGACATTTTTACTGGGAGGAATTTGATCTGAGCCATGGTCACCAGGTGGACGCTTTTCAGTTTACCAAAGCTGGTGTTGTGGCTTTGTCACTGACCCGATGCCGCTAGTTTGCGGTGACGGTCAATAGATGGCGTCTAGTTTTGAAGTCTGTTTTGACGGGAGAGGCGACCATTGCTTTTATCGATCAATATCCTCTCGGCAAAAATGCCTGTATATAAATATATGCAGAGAAATAACGCGCCATTTATATGTAACAAATGAGAAATATTAAAACGCGAGTGTATTGGGAGGGCTTGGCTCATCAGTGGTGAACACTTCCAGCGGTTTCGTCATTTTAATCTACCAGACCGCATCTTTGAATCTCTAATACTGTATTGGATATTCTGCTTATATATGCTACACTGAATAGTGGAATCTAAGAAATGGTATTTGAGAAAACTATGTACATAATATTTTTGGACAGTAGAATTACATTTATATATATTAAAATACGAAAGAAAAAAAAAAAGATAAAAAGATCAGGTGTTGAAATCAATATTAAAAATGGCATATCCTAACCAGGAGCACATGTGTTTTACAGAAGGCAGAGCGCCATCTGGTGGAACAGAAATCAATTAAACATTGATTTAACCTGTTCCCTGATATTTGGCCAACCCAATTTCTTGATAAATCAAGAAAAGCCATCCACGAACACGTTTCGCGCTTTTGGCGCTCGTCAGCGTGGAGTAGGCTGAACCATTGCGACCAAAAAATATTTTTTGATCCCAATGGCTTCCCGTAAAACCAAGAAATGGGTATTTAAGGCCAAACTTGCGTGAATACGCATAGCACATTAAAAAACGAAAGAAAAAATAAAAGATAAAAAGATCAGGTGTTGAAATCAATATTAAAAATGACATATCCTGACCCTTTTTCGGGAAGCCATTGGGATCAAAAAATATTTTTTGGTCGCGATGGTTCAGCCTACTCCACGCTGACGAGCGCCAAAAGCGCGAAACGCTTTCGTGGATGGCTTTTCTTGATTTATCAAGAAATTGGGATGGCCAAATATCAGGGAACAGGCTAAATCAATGTTTAGTTGATTTCTGTTCCACTAGATGGCGCTCTGCCTTCTGTAAAGCACATGTGCTCCTGGTCATGAGAGAGATATGCCATTTTTAATATTTATTTATATGGGAATTTTTCCGGGAGAAAATTGATCTAAAGAGAAAAGGGTCGCCTCTCCCGTCAAAATAGACGTCTAAAACCAGACGCCATCTATTGACCGTCGCCGCAAGTATATATATATATATGTCATAAAAAAGATGTATTTTAGGTACGTTACCAATTCATTCATGCAGTCGTGGATTGAAGTGAAATGATAACTTTTATATTCAAAATTGTATTTTTTTTAATGATTATATTTTAAGAACAAAAAGTTTGCATACATATAATTTTATAAATATAATCTAAGTATAAACAAAAAACATCTTGGGTTGTACTCCTTTTGTTAAAGATTTTAAAGAATTAACTCTGTGTTAATTCTATGATTATTTAAATTATAATTATATTAATGAATGATAAAAATCATATTTTTATTATGTCATATATATATATATATATATATAGTGTAAAAACTATATAATAAAAATATAACAGTGATACTACATTTAAAACTTAAGGAGCAAACTGATCAGAATGATAAATCATATCAAGTAGATTTGGTTAGATTAGCAAGCTAAATCTAAATTAATTATAAAAATAAATAGTTGTATAGTTTTATAGTTAAGTATTCTATTAAAATTATCTTCATTATTTTGATTATTCAAATTCAAATTATAAAATTTGTAAATTGTTATTATTTAGTATAGATAGAGAGAAAAAAAAAATCCTTTACTTCTAAAACATCATCTAGTTTAACATCATCTAACATCATCTAATTATAAATATATAATTAACTAGATGATGTTTTAGAAGTAAAGGATTTTTTTTTCTCTCTATCTATACTAAATAATAACAATTTACAAATTTTATAATTTGAATTTAAATAATCAAAATAATGAAGATAATTTTAATAGAATACTTAACTATAAAACTATACAACTATTTATTTATATATATATATATAATATTTATATATATTTATATATATATATATATATATATATATATATATATATATATATGAGCTTATATATCTAATATATTATTTTATATGAGAAATAACTCTGGAAAGCTATTTTTTATATCGCATATATGATTGGAGAAGAACCATAAGTGTAAATATTAATATAAGAAATATGAATAAATTAGGTTCCTGAGAATATATATGTGATAAAATATAATATTAACACATACACAGAGAGAATAATATAATATATTACATATATAAACGAATAGCGAAAATTCCGAGTATGCACCGAGTGTCTATATAGAATAAAAAAACCTTTTATTTTATGATTTAAATCTCAAATTGATTCATTAATATTTGAGTTTAAGTTAAAAATTCATTATAATACTTATTATAAACAATAAAGGTTTTCCCATCACACAAATAACCAATCGGAAATATATTTCCATTTATAAATATATATATTAAAATTAAAGAAAGCATATCCTGACCAGAAGCACATGTGCTTTTTAGATGGCAGAGCGCCATCTAGTGGAACAGAAATCAACTAAACGTTGATTTAACCTTTACCTGATATTTGGCTATCCCAATTTCTTGATAAATCAAGAAAAGCCATCCACGAACGCGCTGATGGCGCACGTCTTATTTCGGTCCCAGAGGCTTCTTGAGAAACCAAGAAATGGGTATTTAAGGCCAAATTTGCGTATATACGTTTATCACACGGAAAAAATATATATGTTATAAAATATATTTGGAAATAGAGAGATATATATTAATTGCTTAAGGTTTGATAGAGAATTATTGAGAATTTGTTTGACTTTAGAATACATAAGTATGTTTGTAATATTGCAGTCGTAGTAAAATATAAAAACAGTTTGAATAACAATTAGGTTTAATTGTGCTAACGAACAATTCAAGAAGAAATACCTGGTTTGAGGTGTAAATAAGAAAATAAAAGACTACATATTTACATATCTACAGAAAGAGCCGGCCAACGGGAAAAAACAACAATGGGTTTATATAGGGAAGGCCGCGATATTTGGTGATCGACTTTATAGAGTATTTTATTCCAGAAATTATAATTTTAAAATGAAATAATTTTTATATATGTGTGGTTGTGTGTTGGAATTATTGGAAAAATATAGAAAGGTAAGGCGTTGATAATAAACATTTTTACAAAATATATCTACGAAATAGGTAAATAGGTATATCGCAATTTTCTTATATCTGGATATTAAAAATAAAAAAAGGCATATACTGACCGTTTAATTGTTTATTTTAGATGGCAGAGCGTTATATAGTGGAACAAAAATTAACTATACGTTGATTTAACTTGTTCCTTAATATTTGGACAGTCTATTACTTTTGATAAATCAAGAAAAGCCAACTACCTTTGGGTTTCGTGCTGTTGTCTCTAATTAACATGGTTCAAGCTCTAATTCATTGACCAAAATTTGGTCCAAGGGGCTTCCTGAGAAAATAAAAAATGGGTATTTGAAGTAAAATTTGTGTGATTATGTTAAACATGTTTAAGAAAAGAAGTACATTCTACAATACGTTGAAGAGTGTAAACAGCCTGAAACACTTACTTGGTTGGCTTTTCTTGATTGATAAAGTAAATGGGTTGACTATATCTGCTGGCCACCCAATTCGCAACACCAAGAAAGACAAGAGAAATCACAAAAAAATTATTTTGTAGATTACATATTGACCAAGTATCAAATGATTAAATTTATAGACTTCTGCGAAGTGTGGTTCTTGCCAGAATCAGTAGCCAGAGTAGCCACCATTGTTGGAGATCACCGCTGCCACACGTCTCGGCATTGATTCAAAGAGACTTTGGATGTGTTTTTGGGGTACAGCAGATCAAGCAGCTTCCACACGTTGCCAATGTTGATCTGGTGTGGCAGCTGGGGATGTAATCTGGGTCAATCGTTGAGCAACCATGAACCACATGTTTTCTATCGGCGAAAGATCCAGAGAGCGAGCCGGCCAGGGAAGCCATTCAATCTGGCGATTGACGAAAAACCTTTGGACAAAGCGTGCCACGTGTGGTCGCGCATTATCCTGTTGAAATACGGCTGTGGGCCAGCCCTGAAGGTAAGGAAGGACAACTGGCTCCAACACCTCGGCTATTTAAATTACCGGCAATGCGTACTAGAGAAGTGTCAGAGTGATATCCAATACCCCTTCATGCCATAATACCCGGTTAAGGACCAGTGTGGTAGTTCATAACGCAGCTGTTCAGCATCCTCTCTCCACGGTGTCTCCAGACTCGAATCCAAAATCGTGGTGTTGCAGACAGAAGCGTGACTCGTCAGTAAAGACAATTTCATTCCATTCTGCGGTCCACATCCTTCTTTCATCGCATCATTGGCGGTGGAGACGTCTGTATCATTATCATATATATATATATATATATATATTATATAATCTAAAATACAAATATTTTATTTTTTTTGAAAACATATATTTTATTTTTTCATTCATTGACTGTTCTGCATTTTTGACCATATATTCAAAACATACCATTATTTTTTATTATTATTATTTGTTGTAAATATGTATATTTAACCCTACCTATATTTTATTCACGATTATAGAATTCATTATATAAATTCTATATTCCTGTGATATAAATAAATTTATATATGTATATTTTTACTTCAAGAGATTCAAAATAAAAATCTGCTTGAAAGGTAAATAATTATCTTTACTTTTCCACGACTGCACCTCTTTTCAACAATCAAACACACACAAAATTTCTAATCTATAATATATATATATATATATTAAAAACAAAAAGGGCATTTCCTGACCGTTCACATAAACATTTCAGATCAAAGAGCGCCATTTAGTGGAACAAAATCAACTAAACAATAATTTAGGTTATTCCAATGATATTTATCCGAACCAATATCTTGATAAATCAAGAAGAGTCAACCATGTACGCGTTTCGGGCTGTTGGCCTTTTCAGCGTAGTACAGACAAACTCTACGACCAAAAATATGGTCTTAGAGGCTTCCTTATAAATAAAGAAATGAGTATTTGAGGCCAGGTTTACGTAGAAACGATTTTTTTGTGAAAAAATAATTAAAAATGGAAAATGGTCAGGTGTTGATATTAAAACACACAAAAATAACATTTTCTGACCGTGATCACATAAACATTTAAATATATATATATATAAACATATAGAAGAACAATAAATTTCTGAAAGCTTTCTCTATTAAATCAATAAACAAAGTACTAACAAATTGTTTTATCTTTATTTAATCTCTTAATTTATAATGATCTATATTCTAACTTGCAAACAAATGCTTCAATAAGTTCCAATAAAACTGAACAAACAACAGACATTCTATAAAACAGAATTTAACAAGTTATTTGAGCACATTCTCTGTAGGTACCTATACAACAAACCCTCTAGGCCTTCCATTGAATCTCACAGGCAGCAATAACAAGCATCCCGTCCAATAAAATAGCCTCCCAGGCACTCTCTATATCCTAAATAACCAATAAAAGAGAAGCAAACAAATCGGTGGCCAATCAGCGAGCCAGAAGGTAAAAAAAAACAACAATGTATCTATCCATTTTGAGTACGCCTTGAGGATCGCCGTCAAGACCACTCGCCTAGATGCCAGCGCCGCATGACGGTAGATTTCTAAAAATTGCGCGCTCACTGAAATATTCATAGAGAAAATATATCGTTTGGTATTTTTTTATTTAACGAAAATATATTGGTAACTATAATATAGAAATACATATTTTTTGATACATTATTATTAAAGTATAAATATTATTTTTATAAATATTTTTATTATTAAATATATAGAAATATATGTTAAGAATTTATGAAAACATTTGAAAAAATAATATAAATAAGGTTACAATACGGATTTGATATATTTTAGAAAAACAATTTATTTCTCTTTTTTATTTAGAATTGTTGTGTTTTTATAGTATATTCTAGTTAAGATTGAAAATTGTTGAGATTATTTATTTGAAGAAAATCATTTAATCGCTTTCAAAAATATTAATTTTATTTATATTGCAGAAGACACGCAGGTATGCATAGGATGTAGGAGCGAGTCAAATATTATTTTTCTAAATAACATTGATTCTTGATGGAAAAATATAGAGACGCACTATTAATAAATATATTGGGCAAATACATTATTTTATATTATATATGTCTGTATATATGTTATGAATATTTTGTTGTTGTTAGATAAAGGATTGATAAGATAAAGGGTTGAAGTATTTACCGTCAAGTATAGCTTTTATTTTCAATTACTTGAGGAAATATTACACATTAGTTATTTTCACATTATATAGAATTTATAAAGTTAATCCTATATTTTAGTGATTTAAAAAGATAGATATGTTAACTACGCATATTTACAACAAAACTGAAAGTCATTCTAAAAACGATGATAACAAAAGTAAAATTATCAATGAATAAAATAAAATATATATTTTTTAAAATATAGAAATATTTGAATTTCAAGATTATATAATATACATATAGATATTAACAATATATAGGCATCTCTATCTTTAATTGTGCATCGGAACGAGGTAGTGTACAACACCCTAGTAAAGAAACTTTACTAAAAATGATTCTATATACAGTTACGAGCGTCGTTCCTCATCAATTCTGTCACCGTTTGCTTTTTTTTTTTGGAATGGCGCCCTCCTATTGGTTGGCTACGATCACGCCACCTTTGCCCCCCCCCCCCCCCCAATCATGCCACCCCCCTCGCTTTATCGTTTTTGTAACTATTGTGTTGGAGCGGGTCGCTCCTTAAATAAATGCATATATTAGTTAATAACTAAATGGAATCCTCTCTTTCTTTTTCCCAGTATGAGACGCCTACGGAAGCCAACAGTACATAGACAGATAAAGCAAATAGGCTATAGGTATTAACTAATATATGCATTTATTTAAGGCGCCAATTTATAATTGTAACAAATAGTATTTGAATGAAAACATTCAATCGGGTAAAACACGGGCGTTGCCCGGGTCATTCGGCTAGTAATGAATAAGCCACACAATATCAGTTTTGGTTTATTCAGACAAAATTCAAATCTGCATACCATGGTTTCCCGTCTTTGGCTCTCGTAAGTAGAGACGCAGCTTAGATAGCATAAAATCATACTATAGGGGTTAAGAAATCGTTCGAATTTACCAAAAAGGTGTTCCAGCTAGTAAAGTCACAAGAGGTCCTATTTTCAGCCAAAAATACAACATAAAGCTTGCGGGAGAATTATATAGATATGTTTCCCCTGAAAGCTCTTAGTTTTGTATCTCTTACTTTTAATAGATATATAAAATGCATTTATTAAAACCATAAAAATCATCACTCTAGCAGAAAACATTAATAGTGATGATAAAGAAATCAAACAGGTGTTCAAGCTCGTAAAGACACAAGGGCCATTTTTCCGTCAAGATTACAACAGAAAGTTGCGGGAGAAAGGAAACATTCGTGCTTTCAAATCCTTTCATTTTACAGTGGTACCTCGACATACGAGTTTAATTCGTTCCGCAACCTTGCTCGTATCTTGAATTACTCGTATCTCGAAGCAAATTTCCCCATTCAAAACAATTGAACTACCATTAATCCGTTCCAACCTCCAAAATGTCACCCCAGTTATTTTTGTTACGTGGCTTTAAATAATAAAAACGTATTACGTTACACTCTTTATCGATTCCTTCCGTTTAAGCACAGAATATATCATGGACGTACTACGGCCATACTGCCTCGACAAGTCAACAACTCGAACACCTTGCTCATGTTTTTCTATAATTTCACGTTTTAATTCAATACTCATCATCTTTTTCTTAGCACTTGACTTTTTACAAACTTTCTTCCGATCCATGGTTATAAAAATAAATGAACTAAAACTGTAAATGTAAACGCAACACAAAACGCGAACCTAAAACACAACTTATCACAGCGGAAGCACGCTGCTAACTGATCGTGATGGCGCGACTGCGTGTTACTACCTGTTCTGTTTTAACTTTAAAAGCACACAAAAATATAATAAACTTGAATTTGTTTATTCAAGTCTCAAAAAACAAAGCTTTGCATATAGAACAAATAATAATGAAGAAGAAGAAAGAAACATTTTAGGAAAAGCAAAAACAAAACAAAAGTACTGGTCAAAAATAAACATTTAAAATCACAGATTAATACATTGCGTGACATTGAAAATGGAACACCAAGAAATAGTGGCCAGAAAATTATGCAAATTTCAGGGT
Source organism: Cordylochernes scorpioides (assembly GCA_030710605.1). Taxonomy (NCBI): domain Eukaryota; kingdom Metazoa; phylum Arthropoda; class Arachnida; order Pseudoscorpiones; family Chernetidae; genus Cordylochernes; species Cordylochernes scorpioides. Next base: position 15,616,727 of record CP092873.1, on the reverse strand, counting down.
AGACGCGCCTAACCGAGTTATGCAAATGATGTAAAATGCGCAGCTCTCGTGCGCACATGGAGTAAGATATAAGGGAAGGAACTTGCAGAAAGGACAGTATTCGTGTCGTTATTTCTTCAAGGAAAATCATTGTAGAAATTTTGTTCTTGTGTCAAAAGACACGTGTAATAACAGAGAATGCCAGGTCATCGTAAACGGAGGCAGTTCAAGCAGACAGACGCTTTTACGAGGGGCATGGTGATCGGACTGAAAAGGGCAGGTTGGTCCATACGTCAAATCGCAGCTGATACACACCTTGGTGCGTCCACGGTGCACCGACTGTGGAGAAGATGGTTGGAACCATCCTGCAACATGCGCAAGACACCCTAGATCATTCCATCTCGACCAGAAATATTTCCCGTCGATTGGTTGCTAATGGCTTGCACTCATGCCGTCCGCTAAGAAGACTGCCATTGACCCCACCGAATAGGCGCCAACGTTTGGAATGGTGCCGGGCTAGATCGACGTGGATGACGGAATGGCACAGGGTCGTGTTTTCAGATGAGTCGCGTTTCTGCTTGTCCAGTGATAGTCGCCGTGTACGCGTGTGGCGTCAACGTGGAGAAAGGTCCAATCCGGCAGCAATTGTGGAACGCCCCACCGTGCGACAACGTGGAATCATGGTTTGGGGCGCAATCGCGTATGATTCCAGGTCACCTTTACTTCGTATTCAGGGCACTATGACGGCCCAACGATACGTTGATGATGTGCTGCGACCGGTGACACTCCCCTACCTTCAGGGGGTACCCAATGCCCTTTATCAGCAGGATAACGCCCGACCGCACACTGCTCGCATTAGCCAACAAGTCTGCAAGATGTACAGATGCTTCCCTGGCCACCGTACTCTCCTGATCTCTCACCAATCGAGCACGTCTGGGACATCATTGGACGCCGTTTGCATGCCTTGCCACAGCCGCGTTCAAAAGACGAACTGTGGCAAATGGTTGAGAGGGAATGGAGAGCCATCCCTCAGGACGCCATCCGTACTCTGATTGACTCTCTACCTAGACGTGTTGCTGCGTGCATCGCCGTCCGCGGTGGTCCTACTTGCTACTAAGCCGACGCCGTTCTCGCTCTGTATAATGACTATCATTTTGAAATAAAGATCACTTATTGTTCGTCCCTGTCTCTCTCTGTCTGCCGAGTTTCATCACTTTCTGGCCACTATTTCTTGGTGTTCCATTTTCAATGTCACGCAGTGTATATTCAACATTACCGAACCGAACTCGTATCTCGAATTTCGCTCGTAACTAAAAGCAAAAAATCACTTGCTCGTCGGCTCGTATCTCGAAAAACTCGTATGTTGGGGCGCTCGTATGTCGAGGTACCACTTTATATGTATAGATGGCGCGTTATTGCTTTGTGTTAATTTATGCCTATCTGGCTTTGTCTTTATTGTTTGTGGAAGAGCATTGCTCGATGTAAATATTTGAATGTAATTCTACTGTCCTATAAACTTATGTCCATAGTTTTCTTGAAAACCATTTCTGATTTTCTATCCTTCAGTGCTGCGTATATAAATAGAATTGTCCAATACAGTATAGAGCTCTGAGAAGCGGTCTGGTGGATTAAATTGGCGAAATCGCTGGGAGGGTTCACCACTGATGAGCCAAGCCCTCCCAATATATTTTTTTCATCGCAGTATGGGCAGTAAAAGTTTGTATTATGTATAAAAGAAACTTTCGTGCTTTTAAATCCTTTCATTTTATATGTATAGATATATGTACAAAAATTCACCTCTTACTTTAAATAGATATATAAATGCATTTGTTTTAAGAGCATTAAGATAAATAGACATTTTATCGTCTAAGAGTTGAATGCATCGATTCAGTTGAAATAATGAGGTATAAAACCAATATTTACAAATTTGAACAAAATACAGCAAGTGGTATTATAGTGGCATACCATCGATTTATGTTGTGGTCCTCATCAGTAGTGGGATGGTTATGATTTCGAAGCATCCTTTTGGAATAGTGATGAAAATAGTTGAATTAGCCAAATAGGTAAATTCAATATTAAAATTAAAATATAAGAATCCCAGGTATAGTTTGTTATCACTTTAAGAAAGCCTTATATTTTCATCTAAATATAATATACTTTTAAATACTTATAAATCCATCGTTGAATCAACTATTTCAACTCAATTCATGAAGGAATCGATCAATCTGTTTGAAAATCTGTGATAAACTGGCCATTTTATAATTAAAAGTATTTGACCCATATAACATTTTAAAATGCAGCCGATCAATTTATTTTTCAAATATGCTAATAATAACGATTGAGAATTTATTAAATAATTCATATAATTTATATTTATAGGAAATACAATAGATAATATGATATATTATATATAATATGATTGTAACAGATAAAGTATTTTCATTTCAAGCAAAGAAGTGTATATTTAATGTAATACCTTTTGTAGATATATTTTTTATTATATAGCAAAGAATATTTTTAAGAAAATGATAATCCTTTATTTTGTACAAGGTTCTCTGTTCTCCTTTTTTCTCTCTTCCTTCTTGTTAATATCATATGAATATTCTATTCAAGACAAATTATTGTAAATATATATGTATAGACAAGTTTAAAGACATACATGTATGACAGTGTAAGTGTCTCTAGGGGGACATAGCGTTTTAAATTGAAATAAATAAATGATTGATATAAATTAATGTTTATAGATTGTGAAATATTGATTATTTGAATTTATATAATGGATTTATAATAGAGAGAAAGAATTGAGGATAATTAAATTCAAGCACTCAAACGAAACGATTTATATATGATTATTTCAGACATTTCATTTGAATAAAAAATCAAATTTATTTTATTAATATATATTACTATTAAATATCCTATATAAAAATGTACATAATGCATTGTTAAAATATCTATATATATTATGTGAAATTTATATTCATAGCGATTTTGAAATAACAAATAGAAAAATATGTGAGTTTTTAAATTCTTTTGAAAATTCACAGAGATATTTTTTGAGATTTATTGGTATTTGACTGGGAGGTAAATAGTCCATTATGTTCTGTAAGATATTCTCGAGATATCTGCTGCGATGAAAATCAGAATAATGCCTGAGGGAATTGTCAGTTAGTATTTTTCCCTGGATTTACATATTTCCAGATTCCTTTGTGTGAGTGGATTCACTATAAGAATTCAGTACTTCTGTGAAATATATCTTTTGAAATGGTAAAATATCATTTTCAAAACATTTCTAAATATCAAAACCGTTTACATCAGGATAAACCCAAATTTATTCTTTGATATAAAGTATTTGGCCTTCAACACCTCGTTGTTATAACAATAGACGAATAACAAAAGGGTCAGAACATGTTCATTTTATTGTAGAGGAATAAAGCGATATCGTGTTTATTGTAAGGTAATAGAATAATGATATTTATATATTTTAATATTGAATCAAAAAAAATTAAATTTCCAATAGCATTTTGTTAGAATGAGGAAAAGAAATAAGTTTAAAATTACTAATGTACGAGAAATGCAAAATTCTCAAGTATAGCTTTGAATGTAAATATTTCCACGATCCTCTCAACATAAATCTAAATCCTCTTATTTGAGAATTCGTTTATAAAAATGTATTTTACTTTTGTTTAATTTGGTACTCGTTGTGAAAATATCAAGAAATTTTAATTAGTTTTGTTTATTAAGTGTGTGTGTGTTCTGAGATAATTAAAATTTTCAAGAAGAGAAGGCACTTGAGAAGTTCTTTTTTTTTTCTAACTATCTACGCATTTGTAGTGGAGGTGATTGTAGCTCTTTACCCAATCAGAGATAATATATTTCACGTGCATCCATTGATATCTCAATGTAAAATGGGACAATAGCAGTATCTACACATGTATAGCCAGGAATGTGACTTGTCGACAACCATCAGAGATAAGATTCCACGTGTTGATTTCTCAATGTAAAATGGGACAATACCAGTATCTACACATGTATAACCAGGAATGTGACCTGTCGACAACCATCAGAGATAAGATTCCACATGTTGATTTCTCAATGTAAAATGGGACAATACCAGTATCTACACACGTATAGCCAGGAATGTGACCTGTCGACAACCATCAGAGATAAGATTTCACGTATTGATATCTCAATGTAAAATGGAACAATACCAGTATCTACACATGTATAGCCAGGAATATGACCTGTCGACAACCATCAGAGATAAGATTCCACGTGTTGATTTCTCAATGTAAAATGGGACAATACCAGTATCTACACATGTATAGCCAGGAATGTGACCTGTCGACAACTATCAGAGATAATATTTCACGTGTTGATTTCTCAATGTAAAATAGGACAATACCATTTTCTACACATGTATAGCCAGGAATGTGACCTGTCGACAACTATCAGAGATAATATTTCACGTGTTGATTTCTCAATGTAAAATAGGACAATACCATTTTCTACACATGTATAGCCAGGAATGTGACCTGTCGACAACTATCAGAGATAATATTTCACGTATTGATATCTCAATGTAAAATGGAACAATACCAGTATCTACACATGTATAGCCAGGAATATGACCTGTCGACAACCATCAGAGATAAGATTCCACGTGTTGATTTCTCAATGTAAAATAGGACAATACCATTTTCTACACATGTATTGCCAGGAATGTGACCTGTCGACAACTATCAGAGATAAGATTCCACGTGTTGATTTCTCAATGTAAAATGGGACAATACCAGTATCTACACATGTATAGCCAGGAATGTGACCTGTCGACAACCATCAGAGATAAGATTCCACGTGTTGATTTCTCAATGTAAAATGGGACAATACCAGTATCTACACATGTATAGCCAGGAATGTGACCTGTAGACACCATCAGAGATAAGATTCCACGTGCGACCATTGATTTCCACTTCAACACTGTAATTAGCGGCCACTTGAGATAAAGTCGTTCATTTTAAAATTAACTGACGGCCCAACGAGGCTGATGTTTATCTAGATTTAAGTGAAGTGAGTTTGAATTACTTGATAATTTCCCACATATATGTTTAGTCAGTAAAGGTTATTTTAATTATTTAGACAAATTACCTGTTGTAGCTAGAATTCCTAATGGCCATAGAGGAATACGAATATCTAAGCAAACTACATGTAAACACTTGTTACACAGCAAATTTCTAATATATAAAAATGAAATTGAGTGTTGAAGAAATTGTGACGAGTAAGATATTAATATGGAATTTTATACTATATATTTTTTCACAGTCTATTCCAAATAATGAAACTTTTCTGAAACTTTGAATTCTTTTTTTTTTTGCGAATAAAATCAAATATCTATTAAAATATTTATTATTATTTTACTTTTATTTTTTAATTTTTTCACAATATTATGACTTCGGGTTCATATTATTTATCTTCCAAAGGACGAAAGAAATAGACATAGAGTAGAATTTTTAATTTTTAGTTTTCTTCAGTAGAAATATATCTCTCTTTATTTATATCATAATTGAATATATCATTGATTCGGTTTTATATTTTACTATATAACGAACATATCTCATTGATTCTCTGGTATATTTTATAAATTTCAATTAAATTGAGGATTAAAGCAAAACAATTGTTAAGGGTATGCTCAATTCTGTATTTCTCCATTTTTCACTACATGCTAATATAATAGTTGGCAATCAAGATGTTGTTGACAATGGAGTAGATGCAGGAATATCAATATGCCCAAGAAAGAGTTGAAGTTGATTGTTTGAAGTTCAAACACCTAAGGTTGGGAGGACTCGCATTGATATTGAAGTTATCCCGAGTCAACTGGTCAAATATTCCGCTTTTATTAGGATGTTTTGGTATCTTTTTTTATAACGTTTGAATTGATAACCTACGACTCTTTTACCTTCTTCTTCTTCTTCCTTATCTCCACTTAATCATATTAGGGTATCAAGTTGTGACCCTTGATGGTGTCTGTTTGACAACCATCATGACTGGGTTAAGTAGAATGCGTCTGCCTTTGCCATTAAGACTGGGAGCACTACTAAGTGGTTAGCTCCAAAAAAATGCCCGCTTCTGACATGAGGAATAGACGCCATGTATAGCCGCTCCTAACATGGAGTACAAACGCTGCTCATCCTGTATCCCCGGTTTAGGATCCCTTACAGGGTACTATCAGCCGGGCCAGCTGAACCCAGGTTTTTAGTGAGCTTGTTACTGCTCCCCCTCCTCCTTTTTCATCCGGACTTGGGACCGGCAAAGGCGTAGTTAACGACTCTTTTATACATTGCTACAGTATTTTTTTGCAGTATATTATTGTATCTCTGTCTTTATAGACAGTCAGACTAAATTACATGAATTAAATTTAATACCCTTTTATTCATCTTCCACACAAAAGGGTTATATGAAAATGGTATAAATGGTGCAGGACAATCACAAAAAGGAACATGATTGCTTCTATTTTACCAATATAAGTGGGCTATACACCTATACCTATATGTAAGTTTCATATTTTGATTTCGCCGGTTGTGTGTTTTTATGGACACAGATGTAAATTTTGTTCACACTTATTTTATTTTGACTTAGAGCGCTATGTCTCCCTAGGGACACTTACACTTTAAAGGTAAACTAAACATTGAAAGAAAAGAAAGAAATATTTGAAACATGTACAAGAAATAGTATTAACATTTGGTTATCTCGTATGTCTTCAATAAAGGTTTACATATTTGCCGACCACATGTATATTTGTTTTCTCAAGTACTTTGGTTATAACTCTTGGTCATGGTTTGTCCTGACTATTGGCAAAGTGTAAGAAATTCGGGCTCTTAATCCATAAGATATATCCATAGGGGTAACTTGTAATAATACACCTTTTTGAGAAAAGAAACCCACTTTGTTCCATATAACCATCTCTCTCAATCATATTTTACCATAAAAATAGAGGGCTTACAATAAAATAAAATATAATACAATAATAATACAAACTTGTATTATATAAACACATTGTATTCATAGAACGACGATTAACAAGTTTTACCGCAAATGTTTCTTTTTTTTTCAGAACGAAAAATCGTAATTTGTAATTATTTAAGGAGAAATAACGTCTATTCCTATCCTTAGGGATGAAGTATGAGAAGATGAATTGTGAAGAGTAATGATGAACAGAAAAATAAAAAGTGTTGTATTCATAATAAGTTGGAATATGTTTTGTTTCAAATTAATATTCTCCAAATATTGAAGAAAGAATAAAGGTTAACGGCGACGAATTTCTGTTATTAATGCTATAAATTCGGCAAGCTTTCGGACTTTGACGTCCTTCGACAGGCAAAAGTTACCTGTTGAAGGACATCAAAGTCCGAAAGCTTGCCCAATTTACAGCATTAATAAAAGAAAATCGCCGCAGAAAATCAGGCCATTCCTTCTCTTGTAATCCTCTAAATATATTATTATCAAATCGAATTCCAATAAGATTATCCATGTTAAATATACATACACAAAGCCTTTTACTAGGACTTTATCTACTTGGTTTTATTCTGAATATAGAATCCTAATAATAGGAAGTAAGAGAAAGAGAAAACTTTTATATAGGATTTAACTGATCTGTTCAATCTCCTTCCTATATCCAGTATTTTCTTGAAGTTCTAAACATCCAAATAGACCATTTATCTATCAAACTCGACAAAAATGAATAAAGAGAGAAGGACCAATTCTAGAGAATTTCGAATAACCTTCTTCATGACATTCATATATTTAAATATACATTCATGAACAAATCTTAAGAATGTTGTACAATTTAGTATGTATATAGGAATTCAGACAATAACTCTGAAATTTATTACAGTGAACTTTATTGAAGACACACGAGATAAACAAGTATGGACAAAATTGCTTTAATCTACTTCCAAAAAAGGACTTCCGAAGAAATTAAGGATTTTCCACTTCATTAAGTTTTAATCATGTGTGTATATATTGTTCCAATTTTCAATAAATCAGCAAGAAGAGTCGAGAAGATTGTTCTATATTTGTATTGTGTGTGTGAACAATATATTCAAATACAATATTCGAAAATTAATAAAAAAGGTGTATTTTTATAACAACATAAATACCATTTATATTCAAATTATAATGCACTTTGTGCAATATGTTAGCCAAAGACAAATATATACTAACGAGCTTATTTATTACACAATTTAACGATGATAAGGCACAATTTGGATTATAGATTATAAACACAAGGTAAAACGACCAAATCCAAATAAATAAATAGTGTGTGATGTTTCGGTAACAGCCTTGTTACCGAAACGTCACACACTATTTATTTATTTGGATTTGGTCTTATCACCTTGTGTTTACATAATTTAACCTTCCATTATAATTTTGTATAGTACTCAAAAGAGGTCTTCCATCCATAGATTTTTCTATGAGTTTGTCTAAAATCACGAATATTTAGCTACGCAATGAGGTACAAAAGAAATGCAAAATAAGAAAGTTAAAAAAGAACAGCTATCACATATTCACAAATAGCTGAATGCAGGAATCTGATATTACGCTTGCCATGATGGTTAATGAAGATCATTTAATAACGTCCATTTAATAGGATATACGTTAATAAGCGTCTAATTAATTAGTTTTATAACTGGCCGAATTTATCACGAGGGAGGGAGACCTTAATGATTTCATTATGGCAAATTGCTTCAGGCGATAAATCCCATACGGACAGTTTCTCAGTATTACCATTTAATTGTTAGTTAGCTAGCCTGTTAGAATAGTTAGAGATGACAGGTTATAGGAAATATAGAAACACAATTATTGTTACAAGTACTAGAGTAGTCAACTTTATTTTTTTGTAAATTAATTTGTAATTTAAAAACTAAGAAAAAAAAGTATGTAAATTTCTTTGAATGTATAAATTATTATGTAAATGTTTTTAATGTATAAATTGACCGTGATGTTCAATAAAAATGAGTTTTGGATAAGTTTAGGACAATTGATAGCCGTCCTTAGAGCCTCTTCCTTGGAGTTACCGAGCTGGTCAAGTAGCTGGACTAAACACTAGGTTGTCTCTCAAGGTAAAGATAAACAGAATCTATATTGAGAACCCTCAATAAATACATTGTATTATGATGCACTAGCGCGCCATCTGTTATCAAAATTCAAAACTATTTTAAAGGCGTAAGATTCTTTTTGATATTAAACAATTTCTACTGCCCTTACTGCAATGGAAAAATTAATGGGAGGGCCTGGCTCATCAGTGGTGAACCCTCTCAGCGGTTTCGCCAGTTTATACCCATATACATATATATTATAACAGCGGTATGGTAGATTAAACTGGCGAAACCGCTGAGAGGGTTCACCACTGATGAGCCAGGCCCTCTCATTAATATTTCCATTGCAGTAAGGGCAGTAGAAATTGTTTAATATCAAAAAGAATCTTACGCCTTTAAAATAGTTTTGAACATTGTATTATCCATAATGAATATTGAAACCGATTTTTCTAAACCGTCTCTATTTATTCATCATTATATAATCTTATATATTCATATTTTTATTTATTCTATATTTAACCTTATATAATCTTATATGAACATTGTAATAAATCAGTTTCAATCTCTCTCTCATAAGAACTCTTGCAGTCCATCGGTGGCGGAGTCTTTTCCGCTGTGGGCACCACCAATGAAAACCTTGTATATACCCGTGGTTAGCTTTTCTTGATTAATCAAGAATGGGTATTTGGCCAATTCTGGAATATTTAAAAATCAACGAGAATATTGGATATTTATTCGGATAGATGGCGCAAGCCATCAGCAACTTTCAGTTGCACGATAAGGAGATGCCTTTTTTCATAATTATGCACCTTATCCCAGTACAATATCACATTTGTACTATTTTTTCATATATACAAGGTGCGTTCAATAATTTCCAGGACTGCTCTGTATCTTTGAAAAAATAAAACAAATAAAAAAAACTAATTTAATATTTTTCAAAATATGCCCCTTCTGCCTCAATACACCTGTTCCATATTTTTTTCCAATTGTCGAAGCAGGAGATAAAATCATTTTTTGAGAGGTTCCTCAAGGTTGCCTTCGATTCAGCTTGTATCATATCAACGTTGTCAAATTTCCGTCCTTTCAAGTTAATTTTAAATTTAGCATAGAGGAAAAAGTCATTGGGGGCTAAGTCGGGGGAATAGGGTGGATGATGGATCTGTATGGTTGAATGCTTGGCCAAGAACTGCAAAACAACATGGGCTGTGTGCGGCCACGCATTATCGACGTGAAGTATCCAGTCATTGTTTTGCCATCTTTCAGGTCTTTTAAGGCGCACTGCCTCCTTTAAGCGCCTTATTATCCCCAAATAAACATCTTGATTAATTGTGCGTCCGAAAGGAATAAATTAATGGTGAACCAAACCATTAATATAAAAAAATTAACAAGCAATGTCTTGACTTTGGATTTTCTAAATCTTGCCTTTTTCGGTTTCGGTTCCCCTCTTTCAATCCATTGGCTGGATTGACGTTTGGTTTCCGGGTCATACTGATACACTCATGTCTCATCCCCGGTAATGATTTTTTGCATCCATTCTGGATCGGTCCGAGTCATTTCAACCATGTTTTTGCAGACATTCATTCTAACCTCCTTTTGTTCCTCTGTTAGAATCCGGGGAACAAATTTCGAAGACGTCCGGATCATGTCCAAATCTTTTGTTACTATTTGATGACTCAGTCCTACAGAAAGTCCAGTCTCTAAAGATAAGTCTTTAATAGAAATTCTTCTGTTAGATTTAATTAATTCCTTTATTTTGAGCTTGTTTTCCTCGCAAAGTGATGATCTTGGACGCTCAGTATGCTGATCATCGTTTACCTTTTCCCGACCTTTTAGGAAGCGTGAAAACCATTCAAAAGTTCTTGAACGGGATAAAGCTGCATCGCCAAAGGTTTTTTTAATCAATTCATACGTCTCAGTAGCACTTTTTATTTTCAATTTAAAACAAAACTTAATGCAGATTCTCTTTTCTTCGAAAATGGCCATTTTAAAATTATAAATGCGAACCTTACAAGGAAGTTGTTTTGTTTTATTTTTTAATCGGCGCGTGCGCCACGAGACTCGTGCTTTCAGTCAGGCGTGGTCGAATGTCCAATATTTAACTCTGTATAATTTTTTTCTTTAGCTTTTAAATTTATTTTAATTTTTAACCAGTCCTGGAAATTAATGAACGCACCTTGTATTTATATCTATTTATTCATATATTTATCATTATATAATCATATTTTTTTTTAATTCTGTATATTTAATCTTATATGAATGATGTAATAAATTAGTTTCAGTCTTTCGATCTCTCTCTATATATACTATTCTAAAATATAAGGCAAAAGTACAGGGTGTACCAGGTAAATTGGGAATTTCAACAATGGTATTTTAACTGAAATTTTTTGCAAGTAAAAATTAAAATATCCGAATGAAATTTGACACAGTAGTAGATAAAAGGATATAGTTTTTATTTATTCAATGTAGTTTCCATTATTAGCTACAACAGTCTCGAGGCGAGTGCGGAATGAAGCACAGGCCTTGGCGACGATGACCTTGTCCATTTGGGTCATCACCGTGTGAACTGCTTTCTTGACAGACTGGATGGTGGTATGAGGAGCTTTGTTGACATCTCTCTCAACAACGCCCCATACATAGTAGTCGAGGGGATTGCAATCTGGAGAATTAGGGGGCCAAATATCAGGACTCCAGTGACTGAGGACGTTAAGTGTCAGCCACGATTGTGTCTTTTTTGCCTTATGGGCTGGAGCTGAGTCCTGTTGGAAGACATACTTCCTTCCTGCGGCCACCATGTCCATCCAAGGCTTCACAACGGTCTCCAGAACATTGATGTAGGTGTCAGCGTTCATCCTAAGGCCCTTCTCAAAGAAATGGGGAGGCATGACATCACCTTCACTGCTGATAACGCCAAGGACCATTACGGAGGCAGGAAATTTCGTGTGCATCACGACAGGTATCTCTGAGGGGTCTTTACAGATCCAGCGATCATTCCTGGGATTTACCTTTTGGTCCACGTCAAAGTTCTTTTCGTCAGAGAAGAACCTTAGCATGCCAAAAGAGTCGTGTTTCAGGTTGTTGAGGAGGGCAGCAGCCTTTCCTTTTCTGTTATTCTTCATATTCTCAGTCAGCAACTGACCTTTCCGAAGGGCATAAGACTTGAGACCAAGGTCCTCATGGATAGTTCTGACAATTGTCATAGAGCCAACGTCCATTTCCTTGGCTATGGCCCTCATGCTCTTCCCAGGGTTTCCATCAATCTTCTCCTTGACATTTTTGACAAATTCTTCGCCTCTTACCCTGTCCGATCGACGCGAGTGCTTTTTCCTTGTAGCTATCCCCTCTTTGTTACTGTCGGCCTCATCAAACTGCTTCTTGACACGATAAATAGTGGTTTTGGGCAACTTAAGAAAATCCACTATCTCTTTGGGGCTCCTTCCGGCGCGCAGAGCAACGATGATGGCAGCTCGATTTTCAAATTCTCGGTTACTCTTCATCACTACACTGCGCACACATGTACTGTTGCATTTTACATGAATATGGCTACGTAATGAAAAAAAAAACAAGTTTTTAATCTCAAGTAGTTTTTGTATTATGGACTGTCAAAGTTAGTCCCAATTTACCTGGTACACCCTGTATATTATTCCTAGTACATGGGGAATAAGCCATGATGTGTAGATATCTTATTATAGGTACACCCCATGTCTATACATGTGAAAGGAAATTTGACTTTTGCACTTAAAAATATGTAATAGACTTGTTTAGTTACTTGTACTCGCTGGTGGGGTTGTACTTCGGCAAGAATCGAGGGCCATTTTAGAATTATTTTGATTAGAAAAAAAGTGTCCAATGTAGAAATCGATCCCAGGTCGTAGCGATCGGAAACAAATGGTTTAGACAACCTTTTTATCGACCATCTGTAAAACTGAAATGCAAAAGTGAAAAATTGCAGAGAGTTTACGTTGGTAAATTTTAAAAAAGGCATCTTCTGTTTGTGAAACTGAAAGTTGTGCCAAAGACTTGCGCAATCTTTCGAAATAAATATTAACTATTCATAGGATTTTTATTATTTATTATTGAATTGCACAAAATACTCTTTCTTTTATTAATCAGAAAAAAATATTCACACGAAGTTACGGTTTTAAATGAATGTTTCCTGATTTTTTTTTTCAGAAAGCCTCAAAGACTAGATTTTTGCCTTTGTTGTTGATTAAAGGTTAAAGACTCTTCCAGTAAGGTATATCAATTAAGAAGTTTCAGAAAATGAGTTTATTTTAATTGTAAAAACGCTACAAGCTTTCGGGCAAAAGCCCTTCGACGGGCAAAATATAACAACACTATGCTGAGATTCATGGTGAAGTTCATAGTGTAGTTATATTTTGCCTGTCGAAGGGCTTTTGCCCGAAATCTTGTAGCGTTTTTAGAATTAAAAGAAACTCATCTTCTTAAACTTCTTAATTGATATTTGTTGTTGATGTTGAGGTACTGTTTGCACCACGCTGATCAGGGCCAACAGCTTGAAACGCGTACGTGACTAGCTTTGCTGATTGATCAAGAACTATCTAGAAATATAGTAATATGATATTTTATTGGATATATGATATACAATTTTATAATACAATATATTGCGGCTTTTGATTGTAGAACGACATTTGAAAATTACCCCGCATGTGTTTCTTTTGAACGAAAAATCAAAATTTATTTCAAGGAGAAATAAAGACCATTTCTAACCTTAGGGATGAGGTATCAAAGGATGAATTGTGAAGAGTAATGATAAACGGAAAAATAAAAGATGGGAATCCCTGGAAACTTTTATTTTTCCGTTTATCATTACTCTTCACAATTCATCCTTTCATACTTCATCCCTAAGGTTAGAAATGGTCGTTATTTCTCCTTTAAATAAATTTTGATTTTTCCTTCAAAAGAAACACATGCGGGATAATTTTCAAATGCCGTTATACAATTATATATAATTTATAATAGAGAAAATCCATATGAAATTCTAACATATTTACACTAAGTACACTTCCATTATTTGCCTAATTTATATTGAAATTCTATTTCCATATCAAATAATAAAGCGATATTGACAATCTAAAACAAATAGTTTTCTTAAAAACAAGTTCTTATTTAAAATCAGAGAGTGAAATATCAATGCAATCCGATATCAACACTTTTAATTGTTCGAATAACTGACAGGACTGTAAAGTTGTTTTTTCATGCGTTAAGCGTCTTTACGCAAATTTGGTCTTAAATACCCATTTCTTGATTTTTCGGGAAGCCATTGGGACCAAAATTTTTTTGGTCGCAGTGGTTACAGCCTTCTCCACGCTGACGAGCGCCAACAGCGCGAAACGCGTTCGTGGATGGCTTTTCTTGATTTATCAAGAAATTGGGTTGGCCTAATATCACGGAGCAATCTAAATAAACGTTTAGTTTATTTTTTCTGCACTAGATGGCGCTCTGCCATCTAAAAAGCACATGTGCTCGTGGTCAGGAGATGCCTTCTTTATTTTTAATATCAACATCTGACCCACTTATCTTTTATTTTTTTCTATTGTTTTTTCATATATACATATATATCGAATTAAATAGCAGCAAACATATCTTTTAGGAAACTGATATTTTATATTAGGTGTTTATTGTAGATATTTCCAGAAATCTCTTTCTTTTGTACACAGTTCTCTGTTCTTTTTAAGATTTAAGAGCTTCATTTGTCCTTTGAATGTTTAAACTCTGTTAGGATTTTATAAGTTGTTTTTTCCTAGATTAGTTTATTTATATTTTGACCAGATGACTGGACGATTTTACATGTATATAAATTGGTTTTTAATGATGTAAATTAGTTAGTTATGAAAGGAAATTAAAGGTGTTAATTTTCTGAGAGGTGTAGTGTTTGACTCTGCTCGATTGGTAGACTAGGAAAGAATTGGTTTCCTAACAGGTTATGGGCCCAGCAGAACTCTTCCACTGCGCCGTAGAGAGAAATTAGAAGTTTAGGCTAAAGAAGTGTAGCTGAAGCTGAAGTCCAAAGAAGTGAAGCTAAAGTTTGAAAAGATAGAGTTTAAAGAAGTGAAGATAGGGTTTGAAGAAGTAGTGTTTGAAGAAGTGAAGGTGAAGTTTGAATAAGAATAAGTAGAAAGTTTAAGGAAGAAGAGGAAGAAAATATTTGAGTTATAATTTTTTTTTGTCAGATTTGCATAACTGGAAATATCAATGGCTGACGAGTTCAGAATACCTAAACTTGATGGTAATAATTATTATTCCTGGGCTATAAGAACTAAATCTATTTTAATCCAGAAGGATATATGGGATGCAATTGAGCCTGGATTTCCTAGGGAAACTACAGAAAAACAGAAGCGGAAAGATAGCTTGGCATTATCTGTCATATTATTAGCAGTTGAAGATTCATTCCTAGATGACATCGGTGATTGTAAACGAGCGATCGATGCATGGCAGATGCTGGAGGATATCCACACAAAGTATGGATTACTACATATATTACAGCTACTGAGAGAATTTTTCAATATTGTCAAAAGAAATGACGAAGACATGAAGGAATATTTCGCGAGAATAATGGAATGCCATAGAAAATTAGCAAAGTGCCACCATGGATTTGGGGATGGCGAATTGGCGTTAATTATGTTATTGGGATTACCAAAGAGCTACGAGCCGCTAATTCTCAGTTTAGAACAGCAAGAAGAGAAGCTATCGACTAGTGTGGTTAAATCCAAGTTACTTTTAGAAGAAAAAAGACAGAAACAGCGTCAAATTCCTCAAGAAGATCCTAATTGCGCTTTTGCGGTAAGAAGAAAAGAAGATACATGCAAATCACCATGTCAAGAGCGAAATAAATTTGAATATGATCAACCAAGGAATTATCATAATACGTGGACGGAAGGGAAAAGGGAAAATTATAATTATTCCAGGCGGATAAGGTGTTTCAGTTGTGGCAGATTAGGACACATAGCTAGAAATTGCAGATTTGCCAACTCCTCAAGAAGAATTAGCGAAGGTATGCTGAAACAAAGTACGCTAGACCTAACTCATAAGGTCCTATTTGCAAACAACTTTAAAAACAATAATTCGCAGAATATCTGGTTTCTGGACAGTGGAGCTACTGAACATATGACGTCGAACAGACTGAAATTGACGAACACAAAAAGTATTTCAACTTCAGTAGAAATGGCTAACAATGAGAAAATAAAAGTATCAGAGATGGGTGATGTAACCATCAAACTCGGTCACGAATATGGAGGTGAGACCTTGTTCTTAGAAAACGTATTATACGTTCCTGAGTTAGACGGAAATATTTTGTCTGTTGGAAGGATTGAGGAAAGAGGAAACAAAGTTTTATTCCAGAATGGCAAGGCCTCTGTTTTTGGAAGTGATGGCGGGTTAATTTTGAAATCTAATAGAAGAGGAAGAATCTATACAGTGGAAGAACTGAAGATGGCTAAAGTGAAGTCACCTAGTGCAGATATCTGGCACAGAAGACTAGGACACGTTTACAAAAGGGATCTCCAAAATGTGAGTGACACAGCAGAGTGCGAGGTGTGCCTTGAAGGTAAAATGAGAAGACTACCATTTCCTTCCAAACCTGTCGAAAGTAAGAAAACTTCATCACCTTTGGAGCTCATCCATTCGGATGTAGTAGGTCCCATTAGCCCAATGTCGAAGGGAGGGAACAATTATTTTGTGACGTTCATAGATGATTTCACTCATTACACTACAGTATATTTTATGAGGTCTAAATCAGAGGTACTAGAAAGATTTAAAGAATATAAGAACAGTGTTGAGGATTACCACAGAAGAAAAATCAAAGTCTTAAGAAGTGATAATGGGACGGAATATGTTAACGGCGAATTTAATAAATTCCTTAATGAAAATGGCATCAAACGACAGCTTACAGTTCCAAGAACACCTCAGCAAAATGGAACTGCGGAAAGAATGAATCAAACATTACTAAACACAGCTAGATGCATTTTACTTGAATCAGGGATTCCCAAATCATTCTGGGCAGATGCCGTTAATACAGCTTGTTACTTAAGAAACAAATGTTCTAGCAAGGCGATAAGTAACAAAATACGCGAAGAAATGTGGACCGAACGGCCAGTGAAGATTGAGCATATCCGAGTTTTCGGTTGTCAGACCTGGGCATACAACGACCAGCGTCGATCCAAATTTGATTCAAGAAGCCGAGAATGTGTTTTAATTGGTTATCCGGAAGGAGTCAAGGGATACAAGGTTTGGGACTTCAGAAACAATAAGGTCTTTGTAACCAGAAATGTCAGATTTAGAGAAGATGTTTTCCCAACTAAGAAAGTCGATAAGCAAATTTCACATGAAACTGATTTTTTCCAGGTTTTAAATAATAATTTTGAAGAAGGCTATGAATCTGTAAATGAGGAAGATACGAAATTGGTGGAAAGGAATCAGAAAGACGAACTTAAGAAGGAAGACGAGGAAGGTCGAAATGAAGCTGCGATCCCAAGAGGATATTCAGGGACTGATGAAGAAGCAATATCGGTAGAGAGAAATCTGAATAACTTAGAACGAAAAGAGGATGAAGAGCAGGCCTGTGGAGACGAGGAACTGAGGAGAGAAGACGAAGAACTGAGGAGAGAAGACGAAGAGGAAGGCCAGAATGAAACTATAATCCCAAGAAGATCTTCAAGAATTGCGGCTTGGCGGAGGGAGTATTGCAGATATTCTAACTGGGGGAATTGGAAGAATTGAACTGACCAGGATCTTGGCCACTCTAGGCCTCCGATGAGGGTATGAAAACAACTTTAAAATGGGGGGGTATTGTTAGGATTTTATAAGTTGTTTTTTCCTAGATTAGTTTATTTATATTTTGACCAGATGACTGGACGATTTTACATGTATATAAATTGGTTTTTAATGATGTAAATTAGTTAGTTATGAAAGGAAATTAAAGGTGTTAATTTTCTGAGAGGTGTAGTGTTTGTCTCTGCTCGATTGGTAGACTAGGAAAGAATTGGTTCCTAACAAACTCATATATAAATTTTTCTATTTTCTTTTAATAATAATGATAATATTTTTTTCATCGCAGTAAGGACAGTAGAAGTTTGTATTGTGAATAAAAGAAACAGAAAAAGAAATATAGATGGCGCGTTATTGCTTTGTGTTAATAATGATAATTGTGACAATTTTGATGTGACTATTAGATGAAAATGTTCTTTTTTATTTTCTTTCTTTCTCCTTGTTAATATCTTATAACTATTGTTCACGACCTATAAAATTATTGTAAATATATCTTATATATTAAAAAGAGATTTTCTGCTGTATTTTTGATCATCTTGAGGATTATGCTATGGAGTTATTTGCTGGTTCTTTTTGGTACTAAATGGTATTGGTGATGCAATCGTGGCAAATAATAAAATAATTTTTATCAGTAATTTAATTGAGTTAAAGGGATATATAAAAAAAGACATAATTTGGTAAAAGTATTGCCTGGCTTAAGGCGAGTAGAATAAGAAAAACAAAAGTTATTTACATAATGTACAAAAGTTTTGAGCCGGCCAATGGGGAACAGCAACAATTTGATTTTATAGGGGAAGCATGATCTCTGGCGGTCGATTTAACAGAGTATTTGGATCTATGAAATATAATTTTATATAGAATAATATTTTAATATAACATATACATATAGACAAATATAGAAGCATACATGTATGGCAGGGGGATTTGAATCAGAAGACATTTCTGATAAGAATATATTATATATGGAGAGAAAGAGAGCAATAAACTTTATCGTGTTTGGATTTTTTAAATGTATATATCGATCAGATATATTTGCGTGACAGCTCCACATTTGGCACAAACAAAACAAAAAGGCGTTGCCAAGTTTTCACTGAGATTTTGAGGCTTAACAAGGTGAGGGTTTTACGATAAGATTGGAGATATACAAACACAACACATGGATAAAACTTAAGAATATTGTACCTTTTGCATGTATATATCGGGATTCAGAAAATAAATTTTTAAGATATTTGATTCACAGTGACCTTTATTGAAGACACAAATAGATCTATTAATAAAGGTAATAAAGTTTATATGGCATAAGAGAGTTGATAATTATAATACGTATTTTAATTATTTATATATATAAATTTGTATATATTTGTGGCGACCACACTTTGCTTCAGCGAGCGCGATCTGGGACAAAGCTCCACTACACACACGTGCAGTGGACGGCCTCGGCAACCGCGAGCGTCAACCTGACTACGCATGCGCGAACATCCAGACTCTGGCTACTCACGCGGTAAACAAGAAGGCTTGATCCCAACGGCCGTTACATATTTATAAAGGTATATGTACTTTAAGATACACCTCTCTCTCTCTTTAATTATGAATCAGTACGATTCCCTGTTCATCAACTTAGTAAAGAACTTTACTAGTGATGATAAATAATGAGCCACAACACTTGTTCTGGTAAATTCACACAAAAAGCCAACAACCTGTATACCATGGTTTCCCGCATTGGCCCTCATCAATACAGAAGCAACTTCGATTTCATAACATCCTACGATAAGAGTTATAAACTCGGTCGAATTTATAAAATAGGTGTTTAGGATGGTTTGTAATATATATTAAAGATTTCAACTTAATATATTAAGAAGCTGAGTTCGAATGCGATCCATCAAATATATTTATATAAAAAAGAGTGTACCTGAATCAGCACACTCTTGCTAGAGTGCCCTGTCTTTCAAGATTACAGAGTCAACAACGGTTTAATAGCTTTAGGCCCTAGTAATTTAATTTCAAGTAAGGAGACATATATAAAATTTAATTTCCTTTGTAAATATATTTTGGATTTCATTAAGAAAAATGGTCTTTGATGTAACGATCTCAATGACATATTGGACATATTATATGGCTGTAAACACTATATAGGTGTATGTGTGTATATGTGTATATATGTATACATTTTTAAATTTAATGATGTAACCGTAAATAAAATCCAAAGAATATCTCTATATGTAAATAATATTTTTGAATCTTTCTAAGTCGCTTTCTGTGTATCTTTCCATGTTGAATATTTTCTTTGTTATATTTGTATGTACATTTAGCGCAAGTGTCCCTAGGGGGACATAGCGTTTTGAATTGAAATAAATAAATAAATGAATCTGTGAAAAGAAAAAAACATTTTTTTCTCAAAATATTTCGAGAGATTGCTCCCTCTGTTTTTTTTTTTAATTTCTTTCACAGATCCAGGTACGCCTTTTTTTATGTAAACATATTAAAGAGCGAAAAAATAGTACAAATGTGAAAATATACTGGGATAAGGTGAATAAATAAATAAAATGGCATATTCTCATCATGCAACTTTCAGTTTCAACTTTCAATATATCTCTTACAGGTTAACATTTTCAAAAGAAAGTTAAGAAGAGTAAAATTAGAATAAGTTCCGATTGCACTAATACCTATAATTTTCCGAAAATTTGAAAGCGATATAACGTGAGAGTATCTTTCTATTCTTTAATTGTACCTGTTCGACAATAACTCTATGAATAATCTATCGTAGGATCCACGAGAAGAAAGTTGAAGGGGCAGAATTATTTGGTCCCGCCTGGATCAAATTGATTGAGTGGATTGGACCAGTCGTTTTCCATGCCATTAATTTCTCGCCAGGCCAAAAAATGGAAGAAAGAAAGCTCTCTCTCTCTCTCTCTAATCTGATTCTTCTCTGATAAAAATAATTAAAATGGAATTGTCCGGAGATTGATAATGTTCCGGCAAAACCGCAAAACTCAGGAAAAAAACTTTGTTAAAAAAAATCGAAAAATTCTTTCTTTAATGTTCCTTAAATTACACTCTATTTTAAGATGTGAAACAAGCTCTGTGAGTCAAATTCTTTAATGTATTTTTCTGTAAATCGCCATTTATCTGTATATAGCATCACATTGATCATAAAAGGTAATTATTAATATTATCAGTGAATTGCTAATTAGTTTAATGGTATTTGACCAGTAATTACGATATTTTGGTGAAATTCGAATACTGTAGGAAAAGCATGTTCGCCTTAGATACGTTTTAAAAATGGCTTTGTCACGTACCTTTTCTTATAGGTGTTCATTATTGCCTTGCAGTATTTACACAATATTTTAATATACACTAATAGACAAAACTTAAGGAAGTTGTACATTTTACCATGTATATCGGGATACAGACAATACCTCTTAAAGATATTCGATACACTGTGAATTTATTGTACATAAGAGATAAACAAATGTGAACAAAATTACCTCTGTATACTTAAAAAAAAAAACAGAATAAATACGACATCAATGATTTTCTACATTTTCAAATTTTGTCTTCATGAGTGTACTTAAGGTGTGTATATAAGAATATTCTATTTACATTTACTTGTTGCGCCTCCTCATAATGAAAACCCATTACGTGGTTAAGCGTCCTGTCACAATATCTTAAACGGACAGTAAAAAACGCCTTTAAAAGTATAGCATATCTTCCTAAAATGTTAGGCATTTTCATTTTCGCAAATAGTTTTAAATGCGAAATATAGAGAGAATCCATATGAGATTCATTAATACACACAACTTTATTAAAATCACCGGTTTTATACAGATTCAGCATAAGAAAAGTATAGACAGAGCTCCTAAACTCCAGGCAGCACAGAACCCAACAACAGCTTCCAGGACCGACGCAAGTCCAGTGGCCACGAATTCCAAGATAATATTAATAAAAATGAGATTTCTTTCGCATCAAACATTTTATTTAAATATCAACGAGACGGATCGCCAATCTTCTTCTAAAAGCCTTTGTCTATAGAACCTTTGTCCATTTCATATTGTTACGTAGATATTTAGGAACGACAAACCTTAGAATGACACTGAAATTCATTTAATGTAAAACAAATTAAAATTTATACAGTTCAAGGAAAGAGAGGTTTACATATAATATTTAAGAACTGAAAAATATGTCCAGGGTAGCCTAGTGGACATGGCATCTGACCGGTAAGCGGAACACTGTGGGTTCGATTCCCATCCTTGGACACTTTTATTTTTCTCTTTATCATTACTCTTCACAATTCTTCCTTTCATATCTCATCCCTAAGGTTAGAAATAATCGTTATTTCTCCTTAAAATAAATTTTAATTTTTCATTCGAAAGAAACACATGCGGGATAATTTTCAAATGTCGTTTTACAATCACAAGCCGCATTATATTGTATTATAAAAATAATAAATATTTTGATGAAATTCTTTAGAATGGCGGATAGAAAGAATTTTGAGAAATACATCAAGAAGTGGATTTACATTCAGTCTTGTTTGAATATCGGAATATATCTATATATACACTAATGATTAGAACTTAAAGAAGTGTAAAGTCTTTGATGTAGCCTGTCATCTGTCTGTAATTTACAAGGAAACAGAGGTTGTTCACACTTGGGTATCACGTGGGTCTTCAATAAAGGTCACTGTAATTTCTTTCAGAGTTATTGTCTGAATCCCGATATACATGTTAAAAGATACAACTTACTTAAGTTTTATCCATGAGTGTATTTGATACCCAAGATAACTTATCTTCATTAATAGTAAGAAATATACATATCCTCGACCCAGAAATTATATCTAAAACTCTCTACTTCCCAAAATCCAGTTATACAAGAATTGTTCCAATTTGATGGAGACCTCAATCCAAGACATAAGAGACCTGGACTTCACTCTACCTGAACTGTGACCTTCCAGTCAGTTCTAAAGGCCATTTTTTAGAAATTCTTGATGCCTAACATCCACGACAAAGTGACTCGTGAGCTTTATGCTCGAATGGTACACTGTAAATTTGAGAGGAAATAAATAAATAAATAGTTAAGGATATGAATAATCATATTGAAAATCAAACACTTCAAATAGAACATTCTAAATATGTTTAATATTGTTTAACAGCATCTGTTGTTCTGAAGATAGAGGTTGCTTGGCCAATATTCATATTTCTTTGAAAAATAGACACTTCGGCCAGTTAGAGTTTTTTTTTATTTTTCTCAACGTTTCGTCAAAAATATTTTGTCTTCGTCAGGAGAAGTAACCTTTACTTCTGTTGTTGTTAATGCTTATTCCTCAAATCGTATAAACGATCTCTGTTTAACCTGGGCTGGAGGAGGTGTTTCACCTAAAGGCAACAACCCGCTGTACCTCACTCCACCGTATCTAGAGGACTGTATAGTTGATTTGCTGTTTGAGGGAAGATCCGAACTGCCGGCGACCTAGGGATAAGGGAGGCTGTGTTCTCTGGAGGATGCGGTACTTGGCCCACGGGAGTACGTTTACCAAATAACCTCTCAGAAGGATGAGGCCGACACGATTAACTGGTGACTCACATCTACTTTATTTTGCATCACAATATATACATTTTAAAATAGGCACGTGACCAGACGTCCGTGGTCAAATCCAATTAAAACAACAAAAATAATAATAAATCAAAATAGAATAAATATATAACAAAATCCAACAATCTCTATTAGGTTACATTGTCTCATATTTTCTATTATAATCCTGGGAATTTACTAGAGGTCTTTAAAAGCATCTTCTATTAGAGTATCAACACTATAAAGATTCGACAGAAACTGTACACATACGGAAAAAAGTGCTTGTAGTGAAGACAAGAGAAAAGAAGTTGACGTAACAAGGACGAAGATAAGTTAAAAAAAGGTGCCAAGAATGTTGTCACCTCCGGGAGTGCCAACAAGCCCATAAATTAATTACATGAAGACATGGATGTCTTCATTTACATGATTTATGTGCCTTGCTTAATTAGAGCTTCCTTCCTGTTGGCCATGAGACTCTGTCGCTTCTAATTGCAACGTCTATGGTCATCTTTTAACCCAAGTTGGACAATGCTATTTAGTATTCAATGTTGAATTAAACTGTACGATTAATTAACAAGAATCCCTTCTTCCGTGTATTATTCTCATATTAAAGTAATTTCAGCATTAAACTGTGAACAATATCAAAATATAGTTATGAATTTAATTTCAATTTTCATGATAAATCGAAAGATGATATTGATTGGTATTGCATTCTAATTGTTATTCGTAAATATATTTTTGATACGCACTCATGGACAAAACATAAGGAATTTGTACATTTTAGTATGTATATCGGGATTCAGACAATAACTCTGAAAGATACACTCATGGACAAAACTTAAGGAAGTTGTACCTTTCAGTATGTATATCGGGATTCAGATAATAATTCTGAAAGATAACTCATAGACAAAACTTAAGGAAGTTGTACCTTTTTGTATATATCGGTATTGAGACAAAAACTCTGAAAGATACACTCATGGACAAAACTTGAAGAAGTCATACCTTTTGGCATGAATATCGGGTTTCAGACAATAACTCAACAACAGACATAAACCCTTGGATATCTAAAATAGAATTAAAATATAAAACACTTCATTGATAAGATACAAGTTTAT
Organism: Cordylochernes scorpioides; assembly: GCA_030710605.1. Taxonomy (NCBI): domain Eukaryota; kingdom Metazoa; phylum Arthropoda; class Arachnida; order Pseudoscorpiones; family Chernetidae; genus Cordylochernes; species Cordylochernes scorpioides. Next base: position 15,592,189 of record CP092873.1, on the reverse strand, counting down.
TGTATTATGCCATAAATTAATACAAAGTTCTAGAAACCTCTTCTTACACTCATGGACAAAACTTAAGGAAGTTGTACCTTTTAGTATGTGCATCGGGATTCAGACAATAACTCTGAAAGATATTTGATACACAGTCATATTTATTGAAGACACACTAGATAACCAAGCGTGAACAAATTTACTTTTGTCTTCTTAAAAGAAACAGTCGACCTTTATTTAAAAGGCAAGGTAGGACAGGCAGAATTCTAAACCTATCCATATACCATGATATAATCATCCCACTCATCATCCGTCAATATAAAAAAAGATAAGCACTTAACTCAATCCCTCTAAATAAAGACACTCAATATTATTAATTTCAACATTTTCAAAATCCCTGAAATAATGTCAAATTAATACGATGCCTATGACCATAGTGGAGAGATAACAGTCTGGAGATTTAACTGGAAAAACACTTTTTTTGATAAGTTTAACCGCTAATGAATCACGCTTACCCTAAAATAATATTTGCAATAGAACCTGCACAAAATCAATTTTAAATAGAAAGATAGAGTATTGTGTTCTGTTTTTACTCGTAAAGTTGATTTAGGAATTTAATTCTGATTTTTTTAGAGAGAAATAGATATTATTTGAGATCCTGAAACACTGAAATCGAACTATCCTTTTTTTCTTTAGCATTTTAATCAAATATCTTTGATGTTCGGAATTCCAACATTTTTCCACTCCAATTTTTATAATACCCAGTTTATAAGGAACCATGGAAATTTTAAGGGATTTTTATCAAATATTGACGCGGTTGAAGACTCTAGCTGTCATTGTGGCAACGAATTCCTGGACTAGAGACACCTACTGCTGGAATACCCACTCTTCTTCACGGCTAGACAACAGACAATAAATAATGTTGTAGATCTATATCAATTTGTAAATAGCAGAGATAATTATCATAGATTTAACTATTTTTATAGATATATTTAAGATTATATTTTTAACCTGAAAGGTTCAAGTTCATAATATATATTATTGTTTCTCTTTTTATTTTTGATTACTTTCTTGTATAATATGTTTATAACTGTTTCTGTTTAAAAAAATGTAAATCAACGCAATTATCCCTAGCCGAGATATCGCGATTTGTGTGTTGAAATAAAAAATAAAAATAAATAAAATATCTTTCCTTAATATAATCGCTAAACATTTGGATTCTTTAAGAATGTACATTTTGAAAGAAAGATATCATACTTTATTTGCTTAATTGGCTATCTAATCAGAAAAGAATAATCCACATTTTAAGATAAAAACACCTGCTGAACATGTAATTGGAAGTTACCAATACTCTGCGCCATCTATAAGTATAAACATTAACTATTTGTTGATTTTGTTTTGATCATTATATATATATATATATATATATATATATATATATATATATATAAAGAGAGAATATCTGCCAAAACTAATTTCTAATAAAATAACGACTAACTTGTTTTAGACTTTTGGCTTTCTTCATTGAGACCTTTTATAGAAGAGAACATTTCAAATAAATTTACCCGGTTATTCGTTCATTCTATATTTTCGATCTTTCAGAAATATTCCTTTTCTCATATACTAATATTTGTTTTTCTTTTTCTTTTCAATATTATATACTTTGAACAATATATAAAATACAAATACTCAAATAGCAATCCACAAACAACAACCGATATATCCAGTAGTAAGAAATTATTCAATATTTATGCGTTAAGTCCATAAATTCATTTATGATGTTTTAATTTTCGCTCTATATATATTATATTAAACCTATATTCGATTACGTTTTAGAATAAAAATATGCACATCTATAAGTTTTTATAGTTATTTTTCAGTATTTTATAAAGGTATTCAGGATTATATGTAAAATTACCAACCATAAACTAACTAGAGTGCATTGGATCATAAAGGATGTATAGGATTAAGCGTTATGATGAAGGTAAGTTCTTTTTCTTTCAAATCCGTCAATGTTTGAGCTCGTTAGCGACGTGTCGGCAGTTAATCACCCGTCTCCAATCAGCGAACGCATGACTTCCAGTCTTGTCAGCAAACAGCTTTTTGCCTTCTTGGCAAACATCGAGACAACAGGCAGGGGAGTTATGAAAATCTAATTCTTTTCAGTTTATTAAACAATCGCTTCTCTTTATCTTCAACTTTCGTTGTTATTTACATATATATTTTGTTGTACCATGAAAAAAGTTGGCGTTCAGCCAACTGAAATATAGGTAAATAAATTAACCTTGTTCTAATATATGTCTTTCAAGTTATAAATAGTTCTTTTACAAAAATAAAACAATTCCTACTGCCTTTACTGCAATGGAAATTTTAATGAGAGGGCCTGGCTCTCCCATTAATTTTTCCATTGTATTAAGGGCAGTAGAAATTTATTTATTTTTTAAAAATATGAATAATACACGTCTATTATACTTTTGAATTTTCATAAAATATGGCGCGCTAATGCATCATAAATTGTTCTGATAAGGAATATATTAATTTATTTGGTATTTTACCATTTCATCATCTTAAAGTCCTCTTTGCAACATTTGACAGGTTTCATTATTCATAATAAAAAATGTTATTGAATTAAAACTGACACTGTACTAATGAGAGCCATAGCCTGAAACTATAGTATACAGGTTGCCCTTTTGACTGTTTATGCCATAGTTGGTTTTGTAGCTTACTCCATTGCTACGATTTTTCATGTCATGCGCAGAGAAGATCGAAGACCTACATTATTTGAGTGCATATAATCAGTTAAGTGAATTCTTCATCTATTTTCACGATAATTGTCAAAGTATTTTCCAATTTTAATTTTTCCACTGTTCATTCTAGTCAAATACTAATATTTCTAGCATATTATACACGTATATATACTTGTTTATATTCAAGTAATTTGATATATTATTAATTTAATATTATTTCCTTTCCTTTATACAAAAACAATGTTAATTTCCTTTATTTAGCCCTATTAAAGTTTCACAACTGTCATAAATGTAATAGATCGTATCCATTATTAATTATAAAACACTAATACATCAATATTTCTAACATCCATTCTAAAGTAAACAATGTTATTTGTTACTATAGCAACATATAATATAAACAAACACAAATTTCTTGCAAAGAGGAACAGATTAATTATAAATACAATAAGTATTTAATCTATATTTGAGAATATAGATATGAATTATAAAAATATGAAAAATATTTGAAATAATTGATTTAACCTATATTTTCCTTCCAACATCAAAGTTCAGATATTAATCTATATATAAAACATAACGTTGATTAGAGCTACGAATTGATTTTCTAATTTTTTAATTAGACTCAAGTGTATATCGATAAACCTATTAAAAACAAGTTGGAAATTTTGATTTCCAATATTTTTTAACCAATCAATAAATATTCATTTGAAATAATAAGATGGTGTTCGAATTCGAGGTAAAAAGGGATAATTACGCCTGGAAATAGGTTTCTCTTACAAATCAATATGTTGTGTTAGGAAGATACATAATAGGCGTAAATTTTAAAAATCTTATTACATAAAAATCATTTAATTATTATTGATTTATACCATTTTGTTGACTTTTTTTAGAGTTTATAAAGGTACTGATACTAGGAAGAGTAATCAAAAATCATTTTTATTGATTTAAACGAGATAACAAACCGAAGAGAACAACTTATTACAATCGTAAAGATAAATGCTGCCTGGCCGGCATTCATATTTATATGAAAAATAGAAACTTCGGCCAGTTGGAGTTGCAAGGGCAACCTCAGACCAATTTTTAACGCCTTGCCAAATGCCTAATTTCTATTTACTTCTCCTGACGAAGACAAAATATATTTGTCGAAACGTTGAGAAAATAAAAAAAATTGCAATTGGCCAAAGTATATATTTTTCATATAAAATCTTATTACAATAGTAAACAAAAATATTTTTATACTTTTTCTGGTTAGCGTCTATTTTCTTGTGATATTATTCACATACTCTGTGAGAATAAATAAATAATTATACTGAAAATATATATACAACACACATTTATACTGAGTTCTTATGGGCAGTAAAATTGTCTTCTCATTATTGCTTTCTTTATTTAGTAGGTTTCTTGATGGCTTCGTAGAATTTTTCTTGCCAAATTGGCCATGAACTCTATTCTCGTTATTTATTTTCCTGTAGATATTCTTTCATATATCCCTCCAGAAATATCTTAACCCACTTCAAGTATCGAATAAGATTTACAAACATGTTGTTCTAACTCCTTCCTGTTGTCATAAGTGGTAAGTATTGCTGTTACAGTAAGTTCACTAAAGCCTTCCATGATGGACCGCAAAAATATAGAATGTTTAAAAGAGAGAATGATGAAACCAGAAAATAAGTAAGTTTCAAAATGATGAAATAGAATATTCTGACATCTCAAATTATTATTTAAAAATTGAATAGAACCATCTATAAGGAATAACTACTTATAGTTTTCTTTCATTTATTAATCAACCAGAGGCGCAATATTGGAATATCAATGCCTATTACAAAGGAAACACAAAAAAAAAAAATATCTATTTATGATAAAATTGTGAAAAAGGTTTTAAAATTACAAAATATTTTCTCACAATGAGTTTATTTTTATTACAAAACGCTAGCTTTCAAGCGATAATCGCTTTTCAACAAGCTTAATAAAACATCGACTATATCTTACAAGAAATATTTACAAAGCATAGTTTGAATATCCACGCTGTATGTTTTTGTAAATATTTCTTTTAAGATATAGTTGATGTTTTTTTTTAAACCCGTTGAAGAGCGATTATCACTTGAAAGCTAGCGTTTTGGAAATAAAAAAAGAAACTCATTGTGAGAAAATATTTTGTAATTTAAAACAAATTAAAAGCTAGAATTAAATATTCACATAGTTACATATATTAATCGACAGAGTTTATAAAATTTATATAGATAAAGTGACTGATATAAGAGAGTTAAATTATTATGATATGGGAACAAACGATGTCTCACTTCTGCAAAATTCGGACAGTCGTAGATAAGGTGAAAAGAAGTAATAATTTTACTTATGAATTTCTTTAAATTTACTAGACATTAATTAAACAATTAAAAAAGGTTTCCAGAGATGTGTTTATTTTTATTTCAAATACCATCCCAAGCTTTCGGGTATCTCTGCCCTTCCACAGGAGAACAGATATAATGAATAAAACGTTGCCTGATGCTAAATTATTATAAATCTATATACACATATATATTATAAATAAAAATATCATATTTTCTGCTGGGTTTTGATTGTTATTTATATAGAAAATTATTATCTGTTGTTTGATTTTGGTATGCAGTCGTAGAAAAGATTATAATAAAATGAAGATTGAAACATAATTTGCTTTAATTGAGCTTATGGGATATATAAAAAACATAGTTTGATAAAGGTTTCGCCTGTCTTAAGGCGTAAGAATGAAAAAATGAAAAACCTATTTACATAATGTACAAAAGATTTGAGCCGGCCAACGGGAAACAACAACAATGAGTTTTTATAAGGGAAGCGTGACCTCTGGCGGTTGATTTAGCAGAGTATTTGAATCTATGAGATATAATTTTAAATAAAATAATATTTTAATATCATAATATAATATATATAGATGCTAATTAATTTTATATATTTGACGCTTTTCAAATTTTGATAATTCTTTGGAGGGCATTTCCTTATAATCAAGATATAAATGGATTCACATGGCTTATAGTGTAAGTAGGTTTTTAATGAAGTTTGGAATAAATTAGTGGCAGTCATTATTCCTGTATTAAAATAATGAGGGTTTACTAATAGGAATCTTTCTTTTAAATCTCTTTCTAAGTTACTGTAGAAGAATATTTAATTTTTAATTCGCCAGAATATCAATTCCGATATTTTGTTATTCAGAATCTATCTACTATTTTTTAAATTATTGTTTTATTTTATTTAAATTGATATATCCTCCACTTACGCTGTCATACATGTATGCCTTTATACATTTGTCTATACATATATATACAATAAGTTTAAGTCGTGAATAGAATTGTCTTTATTATTGTTAATATGTTTGTTAATTGAAATTGAATTGCATTGTCATCCTCATGTTAGTCTTTTCCCTTATATTTCTACATTATATCTTGGTGGAGATGTGTTGGTTAGATTTTCTTTTATTAAGGAAAACAAAGTAAAGGCAATGGGTGCTCTGAACTATAATTTCTATATTCTCTGAACTATTGTTACTCTAGAATTCAACCGCCGTATAAAATTCAAGATTTCCTTCTAAGAAGACGATGTCCCTATAGACGCGGTGACAATAAAAACACTCTTCATGGCGCAAGAAAAAAGACATAAAGCCACTAGGGACCATTTTAAATACACTGAGGAACACTTGATGATAATACGTAAGAATATGTTAAAAACAAACAAACAAGTCGGAGGACGAGTGGGTAACCCCCTCGATTCCCGACAGCTATGAACCGGGATTTATTCCCGGATTGTTTAATAGATGAATAACCATCACATATTATTCACTGTTTCAATTATCATAAACCAGGTTGCTCTTGTTGAGCCTAATAAAGTGATTTTGAACTGGAATGTTAAAAACAATAGGTTTTACAATCTGTCGGTCACATATCTCATAGACAAATTAGACAATTAAAATAGTTTTATTGACATCTTGTCAGTACATGCAAATTGCACAGCTGCACTATTGAAAAAAAAGATAATTATATATATATGCATCATACTATGTACAAAGATCATGGCACCTCTGTCAGCGCTCATAGATGTATAGCTTAATTTTTTTAACAGATTACAATTCAAATACGCTCATGTAGACAAATCTTAACGAAGTTTCATATATTGATATCGCCCCTAGTCTGAATTTTTTTTTTCAAGAAGACAGAGGCAATTTTTTGTTCACACTTGGGTATCTCATATGTTTAGGATAAAGTTTATTGTGTATCTAATATATTTTAGAGGTATTGTCTGAATCCCAATATACATGCTGAAAGAAACAACCTCCTTAAGTTTTGTCCATGAGTATAAAAGAGGAAGGATATTATCTTTTAATATTCAACCTTAAATAATTCTATTGAATTTTTTAAAACAATATTAGAACGATTGATCAATAGAAAAATTGGATTTGAAATTACAAAACCATAATAATATTTAAATCTTTCTTTATTTCCTTTCAAAATTTCTTCTTTTTATAAAGACAAATTGGTTTGCTCACCATTACACCATAGTTGATCAAATTCGAAATATTTCTTTCTATTCTAAAACAGGCTTTTCTGGTAAAGAAATTCTCTAATCTTGGTTATACCTCAAAAGATATGGTATATGTGTCTACCATATCTTATTTGTAATTCAATTCGAACCCCGATTAAACCTATTTTGTTTGTTTCACAAACTGAGAAAGGATTTGTCCCTCAAGGCACACTGCTCTATGCATGTATTAGAGGATTGGAGATATATCCATTTATCTCCCGTTCTCTTCTTTTTTATACCATTTGCTTATCTACTTTATGGAATTTTTTACTTTTAAAAGGTTTTTCTATAAAGAATGCTTGATATTATTTTGTATTGGGAAATAGAGAAAAGAATAAAAATTTGTTTTGTTATTCACAAAATCTACGAAACACAAAAGTAAAAAATAACTTATGAAAAAGTTAAAAAAAAAGTTTGGTTGTGAAAGAAATTGGTGAACAAAAGTTATGAAAAATCTAAAAAAATAAATAGATTTTAAAGTTAGGAAATATAAAACTACATTTTAGGTGTTATTTTTCTTCCTTTTCGATATCATGTTTACTTAGGACGATAGTTGCTATAATAAATGATAGACACTTATGTTTCTTATCAATAATCATTATAATTATAACTATGGACCTTGCTGTAAGGAGAGGGTTGGCTCATTAGTGATGAACCCTCTCAGCGGTTTCGCCAAATTTATCTAGGGATCGTTCTACTATCGAATTAGTCTGGTTGAGTATATATACCTATATAGTTTGTATTTACAAAATAATACTTTTGTAAATACTTTGATAAAAGTTTACCTTTATCCAACCGAAATATTGGTAATTGAATCTTTTATTAAGATAAAAATGTCATTCTATTATTTTTCTATCTAAATCTCCCTGTATATTAAAGTCAATGTATGCATATATATAGTATATTTTAAACTATAATAATGTCACTTTTAGTATATGTCACATATCTTCCAATTAGTTAGAGCCGATATTTTATAAGATCATACCCTTCTATTAAAATGTACACTGCTCCTATTTACTACCACCCATATATTTTTTATCTATGCTATATCTTTATTAATACAACCTGTACACCCTTTTTTGTATTTAACCTCAAAATGGTGACGTCAAAATAAAAAGCCAAAGATGGTGGCAGCTGGGGGCAGAGAGAGATAGGAAATAGCCAACGCCCAGATGGGGTCCCCCTCAAGGGCTTTTTATAGACGACCCCTGTAAACAGGACAGGTTTTAGCAGTGAGTCAGCGGCAGAATGTCTTAGAGTGTGGCCATCGGCAGACCGCTTCTGTCTCTTTATCCATGTCTCGGTGATAAGCATCCAAGTTTGTGTCTTGGCCTCTACCTCTGTCCCCGATCACTCTCGGTCCTAACATCTAGCCCTGCCTCTGCTTCTTGTTGTCCGCGTGTGGGAAGATCATCAACACTCGCCTCACGTACACGACTGCCAGCTTATCCTACGTCGACAATCTAACTGATATAAGTTATCATTATTATCAGTTTGCTCCTTAAATTTTTTAAAATTAGAATCACTGTTATAATTTTGTTATATAGTTTCTACACTATATTAATTCATATGAGCTTGCTCTATGATATATTTTTTTTATATATAACATAATATACAAATTAAATTATATTAGATATTCTAATATAAATAAATCTTCATACAAATTTTAATTATCTTTCATTGTTTGATTATTAAAAATTAAATTATAAAAGTAATTCTAGAAAAAAATAATAATTTCAGAACTTTTGTTTTTTTCAGTGTTTTTGTTAGTTTAAAGATGTTTTTTTATTAGTTATTCTTAAAAATATAACAGATAACAAACAGTAATATCTATATATTTATAGATTAATTATTCAATTTATTACAAATTTTATCACCACAAAAACAATTAAGTAAAATATATTTAAAAAATTCATAAGAATAACAAACTAAAAAAACTAAAAAAAACTACAAACATATTAGTGTTAGCACCTCTTTTATGTTAATTTAAACTCGCTAAGAATTGCCTAAGAAAAAATTGTCAAACTTGTCCCTCTCTTAAGAACCATGACACTTTTCAAACAACTAGTTGTAAATTAGTGAATACTATTTATAAATTAACATGCCAAATTTGTCAACTATCATATATAGGACAAACTTGTAACCCATTAAATATACGAATAAACCTACATAGAAACCACGCTAAAAAATCAATTGGTAATATATATATGAAAGAACACAATCAATTACATACTTTTAACAACTTTAAGATAGAAATACTAGACATATGTCAAAACAAAAAACAACGACTATTATTAGAAAACAACTACATTTATAAACACAACACATTATTCCCTTATGGACTTAACGACGAATTAAACTACACATACAAACCACAAACAGAAGAAATTTCAACTTATGAAATCAGTTGCAAATATAAAAATGAATTTAAAACTAAACCTAATAAAACTAGAGGTAAAACTACAAATAAATTAGGTTACATTGAATTTGAAGAATTACTGGACCCAAAACAAATGTACACTAACAACTTCGTCGATAAATTTATTAAAACATTATTTAAACTAAATAATAATAAATTTATCAAACTCATAGAATATATTAAAATTCATAATCTGACTAACAGATTAATAGATATCACACACGACATCTTTAAATACAGAAAAATTAAACAAAATACTAATAACATTAATATTATCATTAAATTTAATAACAATTTATTTAATCATATTAAATTTAATGATATTTTTAATAACCAAATCATCAATAATCTTTTCCCTATAAAAAATTTAAATTTTAAAACAATCTGGAGATACAATAAAAATATAGGTAATTTAGTTTGCAATTATAACCAATTTATTAATAATTTGGCAAATTTTAAAAAAATTAAATGTAATTGCAACAACTATATTGATAAATATAAGTACTCAGGTCATATATTAACTAGCAACTTTTCTTTTTTAAATCCAGAATATCAAGAAATTTTAAATAAAGGGTATAAATATATACCTCAAATTAAACACAATTATAATAACACAATTAAATCTATATTAAAAGATATAGATATTTTCATAAATAAAACTAGTATAAAATACAGTATTCCAGAATTTACTTTTCTGGAATGGAAACATAATATTAAAAAGGAAATTTTAAATTATTATAATAATACACTTAAATACACAAAACCCAATTCAGACATTCCTTCTTTCAAAGAAAATATAATTAATTTACAGAAGGACTATATTATCACTCCTATAGATAAATGTCCCAATAATTTATCTTTAATTTGTAAAAATCTATACCACGATATACTAAAAAAGGAAATTGATAATAATCATAAATACACTTTTGCTAGAACTACAGGCACAAAAATCAAAAAAGACATCAAAAATGTTGAAAATTCACTAAAAATTTATAATAACCACAAAAATCCAAACATACCAAAGTTCTATATAATTCCTAAACTACACAAAAAACCTATTTCTTTCAGAACAATCACATCTGGTATAAATTCAGTCATAAAAAATATTGATATACAATTAGCCTCAACACTACAATTTATTATAAATAAATTAACTAATAAATATAATTATAAATTTATCGACTCAAATAAAAAAATCATTAATTATTTAATGAACAATTGGACAAATATTGAAACAGTACACACATTTGACTTTGAGGACCTATATTCTAAAATAAATTTAAGAGATCTAAATAATAAAATAACCAATTTATTTAATGAATTAATTAATGACAAAACTTTCTACATTAAAATTATTCATAACAAATATAAAACATTTAAATTAGATCTTAAAACAGCAAAAACTCTACTGGAAACATTTTTAAATTTTAACTATATAGAATTTAAAAATAAAATATATATTCAATCAGAAGGCGTTCCCATGGGTACTTCTTCTAGTCCGTTACTAGCAAATTTAATATTGTTCTGGTACGAAAGAGAATACTTTCTACAAAATAATATTAATTGGCAAATATTCCGATATGTAGATGACATAATAATATTTAATAATCCACTGTTTAAAAAATTAATACCTGAAATATATCCTAAATACTTGAAACTTAAGAACAATGAAAAAATTTATAGAAACAAAAAAGTTAACTTTTTAGACTTGAATATAGACCTTACAAATAGTGCTGTTAGAGTTTATAATAAAAAGAGTAATTATAATTTCAATATTATAAAATACTGTAATATGAATTCTAATATATCATTAAATTGCTGTAAAGGTATATATTATGGTCAGTTTCTAAGATTTTATAGAATAAATAATATATTAGATAATTTCATAGAAGATGTTAAAAATTTAAACATGGAATTTATTAAAAACAAATTTAGTATCAAACAAGTAAAATATTTCAACAGTATATCAATTATAAAATATTTAAAAAAAAATAAATGGAAATATCCATTTATGAAATCAACTTTCTATAATTTCTCTTAATATTAACTAAAACAAATTTATAATCTTTAACAGTTAATTAAACTTTTATTAAATAACTGATTAAAAGATTTTTTCACAAGATTTTTAAAGTTTTAAAGTATATATTTCATTTTTGTTTAATCTCCAATTTCTGGGGAGGAAAATGGAAGTTAAATAAAGATGAATTTGCACAATTAATAGCTTTATTAAACTCTTATAATTTGCCTTTTTAAAGGAATATTAAAAGATGATTAAGTGTTAAATCAGTTATTTTGATATAACTATCTGTAAAGATTATAAAACTTAGCTTTCTTCCTTTAACTATTTTTCCTATCTTCTTTAATTTTCTTGTTGTTCAAAAAAATTCTGAAGAAATGGTCTAAATTTGAAATGTGGGGGGACATTCCCCTCCCGCGACATGTGCAAGCCAGAAATAGATATACACAATGGAGGACGCAGCGGTCAAGGTAGGTTTACAGTTTGAATTTGTTAACACTGGTATCTGTTATATGTTCATTTAAATATTTCACTGAAACAACTTAATATTAACACATAAAATACGGTTTAAAAGAGATCTATGACATAATAAAGGAGGGGTTGAAATGTCGCTGAAATTTTATCTGATGATCCCCGTTTCAGCAGATCTCTTTTTCCAATTTATTTCAATTTAAAGTTTTTTGTGTATGTCTGGTCTACCATTAGGGTTTCAAAACATAATATCCAAACTTATAACAAATGTTAATTCATACTATAGATATATTACTAAATACAACTATTTATAATCATATTATAAAATAAAAAAACCTTTAAAAATCTTTTAAAAAAAAAAAAAAAAAGGATAAAACATAAAATCATAAAAAAATATATATATATATACTAACAATTTTATCTACCTTCTTTATAAAACTCTTTTTTTTTTCCCTTATTATTAGTTTGATTAAAAGTGCATGGTTCTGTCTTTCTCTCTTTTTTCTAACTATTATATATATTATCTCTTCGATTATTCTATATATAGGATTAGAGTATGTCTGAATGACGTGTAAAAGCCGATGTAATAGACGTTACTTTGTTAATTTTTTTTATTGTTATTAATTATAAATATATAATTAACTTGAGGATGTAAAAGAAGTAATGGATTTTTTTTTTTTTTTTTTCTCTCTCTATCTACAAATTAATAACATTTTACAAATTTTATAATTTGTATTTAAATGATCATAATAGTGAAGATAATTTTAATACAAAACTGGACTATAAAATTAAATAACTATTTATTATTATAATTAATTTAGATTTAGCTTGCTAATCTAATCAAATCTAACTGATATAAGTTATCATTATTATCAGTTTGCTCCTTAAATTTTTTAAAATTAGAATCACTGTTATAATTTTGTTATATAGTTTCTACACTATATATATATATATATATATATATATATATATATATATATATATATATATATATATATATATATATATTAAGATTGTGTGTGTGTGAGCAATCTATAATTGAAATTATATTCAGAAAAGATGCATAAATATGTACGCGTGCTCATGCAAAACTTCCTCGATGAAGAGAGGCGAGATTCCCTTCGAAATAGTAAATAAAAATACTTATAAATCCAATATATGCATCTTAATATATATACCATATATTAAATTCCTATATTATCCTGTTTGTCGGCTATGCACGTCTTCAATACATAACTAATCTGGCTGGAATTTTAACAGTATATAGACTTGAATCTGGAAACCTTATAGGTATATTTTCAGTACTCTCTTTCGTATATCCTTGAAGTTATTTACAAATTTACCAATTTCACTCGCACCCAGCGCTCCACTGCGGTGAAGATAGGTTTCGGTTTTGTCAGGAAGCCTGCTGCATGCCTTTTTCCTTGATGTTAACATTTTAACATATAATAAATTCATTTTACTTTCTAATTTTAGATTGTATAAGGAATATATATTAAGTATTGTACTTTATTTTTAATTTCATTTTATTAATAAAGTAAGAGCAAAATATCTTACACGTGTTTTTCACCTTAAAAGTAGGACCACAAAAAATCCAAACTGGTAAAAAGTCCGCATTATCAAGAAAGTTAGAGGTATGTAATTAAATTTGTAATGTATAATACCATTATCATTTATTCATTTATTATTAAATTTTGTATCTGTGAACGATTTTTTTCGTAGAGCTGGCAACGCTGCCAGTCTTAGTTACAACCCATCGTCTGGCACCGTGGGGCTTCACGTCACGTTCCGTCTGCGCATGCTCTGGATTGATTATTCTCCTGTTCACCTGGATTAATTTCACTGATCTTTCTTCTGGAACATAGTGAAAATACACTGAGTGATTAAAGTAGGGCTTATTTTTATTCAGATGGAACTTTTCTATTGGAATTAAGTTAAAATTGTCGCAATTTTCTCTATGAAAGACTTTCTGATTTATCTTTAAAGAATCGAAATTTTTCAGATACCACTGATCATATTATGCTTAGATTATGACCACACGTTAGCGTGTGATTAGGAGGCTTTCCTTAATTGCTACTTACATACATGTGATCTAAGTTTGACATTTAATCTTATTTTGCTGTTGTCGTGTCCAATGAAGAGCCTCAGGTGTATCCGTGAATTTCTATTACAGCAGTCGTTCTCTATCTTGGGTGTGTATACTGTATTGTTGTTGTTGTCGTGTCCAATGAAGAGCCTCAGATGTCCCCATGCATCTCTATCACAGCATTCGTTCTCTATCTTGGGTGTGTATACTGTATTGTTGTTGTTGTCGTGTCCAATGAAGAGCCTCAGATGTCCCCATGCATCTCTATCACAGCATTCGTTCTCTATCTTGGGTGTGTATACTGTATTTTTGTTGTTGTCGTGTCCAATGAAGAGCCTCAGATGTCTCCATGCATCTCTATCACAGCAGTCGTTCTCTATCTTTGGTGTGTATACTGTATTGTTGTTATTGTCGTGTGCAGTCAAGAGCCTCAGATGTCCCCATGTATCTCTATCACAGCATTTGCCATGTCCACTGTCTTGGGTGTGTATACTTTATTGTTGTTGTTGTGTCCAATGAAGAGCCTCAGATGTCTTCGTGTTTTTCTATCACAGCTGTCGCAATGTTCTCTATCTTGGGTGTGTAAAGCTGCTGTTCTGGATCCAAGTCAAATTTCTGCAAGACTGCAGCAATTTCTGGACATGAGAATATGTGAGTAGGTGTTAGTTTCATACCAGGACAATTGTTTCATGTCCTATAGGTTCTTTTGCTATCTGGATGTATTGTTACTCCTTTATAATGTTTCATTCTGAGTCTCGTGATTGTTTTGTAATTCTTCTCTCAGCTTTGATGTCACCTATTTGGCCTTTCCTTGTCTTTTTTTATCATCTTAGATTTTGCCAAATCATCAGCATCACAAACACAAGTACTGATATTCGTTCTTTCCTTTGATTCAATTCCTGGCTTCTTTTGCTGGTTCAATTCAATCTTATGGTTCAATCAATATTACATTTCAACTATACTTGATGCCTTTACGGGAGGTAATTGTTATTATATATTTGTGATCACTGTAATTTTGAATTTATTGAATATAGTATTTAATGGCATAAGGTGTATGTGTTTACAGGAATAATATATACATTCACCTAGATGGGTACCTAAGCCTTTAACAATGCATCAGAACGATTTTTTATTGTTCAGTACCATAGTAAACAACTTTAGTCTTGATATGTATGTTTAAATGTACAACATCCTTAAATTTTGCCCAAATGAGTGTATTTACGTTTTTCAAAATTAAACTAAACTTATATTTTAAAGATGTTTTGAATAAAAAATCTGCATTAATTATGGCGTCTATCCAGAAAAATATCACATTCTTCAAAACGATTTGTATTATCAAACAAAGTAGTGCGTAATATTATCTATAGATGAATAAAGAGAAGATATCAAGTATTTAACACCTATTTATCTCTTTTTAAAGAGATATTTAAGGAAGGCTGGAAACACAGCAAGCAAGGCAATAATAAGGGCAGCTTATCTTGACGCAAGGAATATTCACACAAGAGCTTATCTTATGTCAATATCCCGCCTCATCCATCAAGTGGCCACAGTTTTATTGTGCTCATTCCAATACTTCGGGATCATCATTACGTCTTTGTGTCTGTGGATAGCTGAAGAAAAACCGTTATTTGACCGGTTTTGCTATCAAGATTCGTAAACATTCTATTGTTCATTGTATTTCTGTATATTCGGATTTAGAGGAAAACATTGAATATATTTTCAATAAATGGAAATGATTTTAACCATTCATATATGTTCTTGTGATCATTTTAAAGCTTTTAAAGCTATAAATAGGTATTTGGTTTCCATATAAAACAATTTTTTATACTGTCCTTAATGGATAAAATAGTGGAAAAGAGTCTGACTTCTCAGTGGATAACTCTACCAGTATTTTCGACTATTCAATCTACACTACAGATTCAATATTATAGTTGGCTGTTTTGCATACATATACTATACCGTGAAAACACAATAGAAAAATAACGAATAAAAAATCAGGGGTTGATATCAAAAACAAAAAAAGGCATATGCTGACCACGAGCACATGTGCTTTTTATATGAAAGAGCGCGTTCGTGTATGGATTTTCTTGTTTATCAAGAAATTGCGTTGGTCAAATATCAGGGAACAGGCTAAATCAACGTTTAGTATACTCGCGATATATACTCCACTAAGTATACGTGGCTAAGCGCCATATACTCCACTAAATATACGTGGATAAGCACTATAAACGCCACTAAGTATTTGTGGATAAGCGCCCTATATACCACAAACCATATGTAGATAAGCTCTATATATACCACTACGTATACGTGTATAAGCGCTATATACTCCACTACGTATACGTGTATAAGCGCTATATAAAGCCCCAAATGAGAAGTGGATAAGCGCTCTATATACCACAAACCATATGTAGATAAGCTCAATATATACCACTACGTATACGTGTATAAGCGCTATATACTCCACTACGTATACGTGTATAAGCGCTATATATTCCACTACGTATACGTGTATAAGCGCTATATATTCCACTACGTATACGTGTATAAGCGCTATATAAAGCCCCAAATGAGAAGTAGATAAGCGCCCTATATACCACAAACCATATGTAGATAAGCTCAATATATACCACTACGTATACGTGTATAAGCGCTATATATTCCACTACGTATACGTGTATAAGCGCTATATAAAGCCCCAAATGAGAAGTGGATAAGCGCCATATATACCACAAACCATATGTAGATAAGCTCTATTAAAACGAAAATCACGAAATTTCTCTTTAATGGCTTATAAAATGCTAAAAATGAAGAGAAAAAGTTTTCTTTATTAAAATATATAGGTTACCTATATATTTATAAATATATAGTAACCTATATATTTTAATAAAGAAAACTTTTTCTCTTCATTTTTAGCATTTTAGATAAGCTCTATATATACCACTACGTATACGTGTATAAGCGCTATATACTCCACTACGTATACGTGTATAAGCGCTATATAAAGCCCCAAATGAGAAGTGGATAAGCGCCCTATATACCACAAACCATATGTAGATAAGCTCTATATATACCACTACGTATACGTGTATAAGCGCTATATACTCCACTACGTATACGTGTATAAGCGCTATATAAAGCCCCAAATGAGAAGTGGATAAGCGCCCTATATACCACAAACCATATGTAGATAAGCTCTATATATACCACTACGTATACGTGTATAAGCGCTATATACTCCACTACGTATACGTGTATAAGCGCTATATGAAGCCCCAAATGAGAAGTGGATAAGCGCCCTATATACCACAAACCATATGTAGATAAGCTCTATATATACCACTACGTATACGTGTATAAGCGCTATATACTCCACTACGTATACGTGTATAAGCGCTATATAAAGCCCCAAATGAGAAGTGGATAAGCGCCCTATA
This sequence comes from Cordylochernes scorpioides, assembly GCA_030710605.1. Taxonomy (NCBI): domain Eukaryota; kingdom Metazoa; phylum Arthropoda; class Arachnida; order Pseudoscorpiones; family Chernetidae; genus Cordylochernes; species Cordylochernes scorpioides. The sequence continues at coordinate 15,574,461 of CP092873.1, read as the reverse complement.
TACCACAAACCATATGTAGATAAGCTCTATATATACCACTACGTATACGTGTATAAGCGCTATATACTCCACTACGTATACGTGTATAAGCGCTATATAAAGCCCCAAATGAGAAGTGGATAAGCGCCCTATATACCACAAACCATATGTAGATAAGCTCTATATATACCAGTACGTATACGTGTATAAGCGCTATATACTCCACTACGTATACGTGTATAAGCGCTATATGAAGCCCCAAATGAGAAGTGGATAAGCGCCCTATATACCACAAACCATATGTAGATAAGCTCTATATATACCACTACGTATACGTGTATAAGCGCTATATACTCCACTACGTATACGTGTATAAGCGCTATATAAGGCCCCAAATGAGAAGTGGATAAGCGCCCTATATACCACAAACCATATGTAGATAAGCTCTATATATACCACTACGTATACGTGGATAAGCACTATAAACGCCACTAAGTATTTGTGGATAAGCGCTATATACTCCACTACGTATACGTGTATAAGCGCTATATAAAGCCTCAAATGAGAAGTTGATAAGCGCCTTATATACCCCAAACTGTATGTAGATAAGCGCTCAATACCCCACTACGTATACGTGGCTAAGCGCTATATACTCCACTACGTATACGTGTATAACGCTATATAGACCACGAAATGAGAAGTGGATAAGCGCCCTATATACCACAATATACATGTAGATAAGCCCTATATACTGCACTACGTATAAGCGGATAAGCGTTATATACTCCACTAAGTATATGTGGCTAAGCGCTACACCGTCAATAGCGGGGGAAGCAGGCTCCAGGACATATAAATAAAAACAATCCTGGCAAAATACCAATTCCCCGAGCGGTCCGAGATAAATGGGCTAATTTTATTACCTCATAATTTGTTCCCTGAGTCCGTCCTGGCTCACAAATAATTGATGGGACCACCGCCGCTTTTTTATTTCTCTCTCACTACACACCGCCTTTACACTCTCCCGGGCATTGCATCTACACTTACCTCGTCAATCTCAATGTAATCTACGCTAATGTAGACCTTGGTTTACTTCAAACACAAAGTTATACCCTCCCAGGCTGCCATTTGCCTTGCTGTAAGTATAAGAAGTTATTACTTCATTATCTTTGTCTCTTTTAGTAAATCAACAGAAACCTATCTTTTATCAAGATACACTCAAGTAAAAAACTTGAGGATGCTGACCTTTTTACACATATATCGAGATTCATCCAATTACTCTAAAAGATATTTGACACACAGTGACCTTAAATGAAGACAAACGAGATAACCAAGTGTTAACAAAATTGCATTTCTCTCCTAAAAAGACCATATCAAAGACTATCCACATTCTTAAAATTTTACCATGAGTGTATACACACACACAAAGCTTTATTAAGACCAGCGGTCTTATACAAATTCAATACAGGAAGAAATAATAGATGGAGCTCCTGTACTCCAAGCAGCGCAGCACCCAACAACAGCCTCCTGGTCCGACGCATGTCCAATGGCCACACATTCCTTTGTGCATACGTCATGGTTGACGAATCACTGAACAGGCTAGTGTGGAATCAGCCGCGTTCAAGTCTTGGCTTTCCTCGTCCAAATGGACCACGGCATTCGGCGATTCTATTAATCTCCTCCGAACGGTGACTGCAGCTTTGTAGAATTTATATAAACCAAAAAGAAGACCTTGATCAAACGTCATTACAATAAAGAAAGAATTTATGATTATTTATTTCATAATTGTAGGCAGAATGGAGAGGTTCTCAGATAGACTAAATCTTATATTTTATATAGACATTACGATTTTAGGAAGGCACAGATTGGCATCACCAACAAAACCTTTAAGGCATACTTGTCTTATTCATACTCATCCAGCATGCTCAAAACTGCCAGCCATATAAGACCACTGACCACTGAGTGTATATCATCTTATTTAGATTCGTTCTCCTAAGGCTCAAGATTGAAATTGATAAATAATTCAATGTTAGAAATTATCAATAAATAAATAGGTATTAAGAGCTTTTCACATTCTAGGTCCATATATATTATATCCATTGCGTGTCTTCTAATCATTTTCCTTTTCACCTCTTTGACGATGATCTCAGCTTTCAGAACTAAAGAACTGGTAGTATAAGTGGATCAAGCTTTATTCTTCCAAATAATCAGAGAAAAACTCGTATTTGATAATGTAAGTTTGGTCGGTGGAACAACAATGGTATAACAATAATAATGTGAATGTGGTCGTTGAACAACAATGGTACAACAATGGTATACCAATGATAATGTGAATGTGATCGTTGAACAACAATGGTACAACAATGGTATAACAGTGATAATGTGAATGTGGTCGTTGAACAACAATGGTACAACAATGGTATAACAATGATAATGTGAATGTGGTCGTTGAACAACAATGGTATAACAATGATAATGTGAATGTGGTCGTTGAACAACAATGGTACAACAATGTATAACAATGATAATGTGAATGTGGTCGTTGAACAACAATGGTACAACAATGATATAACAATGATAATGTAAATGTGGTCGTTAAACAACAATGATACAACAATGCTGATGTAAATGTGGTCGTTGGAACAAAAGGGTACAACAATGATGATATAAATGTGGTCGCTGGAACAACAATGGTACAACAATGAAGATATAAATGTGGTCGTTGGATCAACAATGGTTAAACAATGAAGGTATAAATGTGTTCGTTGATTAACAATTGTACAACAATGATGATATAAATGTGGTCGGTGGATCAACAATGGTTAAACAATGATTATATAAATGTGGTCGTTGAATAACAATTGTACAACAATGAAATATAAATAGGGTCGTTGTAATAACAATGGTTTAACAATGATATAAATGTGGTCGTTGTAACAACAATGGTTTAACAATAATATTTATTTATTTATTGCGTATGATATTGTTTTTTACAGCACAATACAACAATGTTGGCAAGTTTCTCTAGAGTGGAATGTCGAGGTGACGAATCCACTCCAGGGCCTCCTCTGTGCACCGGTGGATATCCCCAAGTGTTCCCTGGAAGAATCTTCGAGGACAGTCCCTTAGGATATGGTGCATTGTTTGTATTTGTCAACAATAATATAAATGTGGTCGTTGTAACAACAACGGTTTAACAATGATATAAATGTGGTCGTTGGAACAACAATGGTGATATAAATGGGGTCATTGGAACAACACTTATATAACAACTATGAAATAAATGTTATCGTTGGAACAACAATGGTACAAGAATGATGATATAAAGGTTGTCGTTAGAAAAACAATGGTTAAACAATAATATAAATAAGTCGTTGGAAAAAAATATATATAACAATTATCATATACATGTGGTCGTTGGAACAACAATGATGAAATAAATGTGATCGTTGGAACAACAATTATAATATAAATGCGGTCGTTGCAACAAAAATGGTAATGTATATATAATTATGGGAACAAAAATGATCATAAGAAGATTGCCTATAAGTGATATTGGAGAGAAATACATTGTGGAATGAACGGCGAGTAGAGCTAAAGTAGAATTGATTCAATATTCTCAGAATGTTCCGGAATTTAAAGTGCAAAGAGGTGAAGAGGAATTCTGTAAACAGGATGATGTTCCATGATGGCTGACCTACGTTACATAATATGAGAACATTTATAAAATAAATTCTGCAATCTCGACTACATCTATACACAATGGAGAAGGAAGATAGAGCTAAACGTATATTGTCATAGAGACTGAACGAAGATATTGATCAATCTAATTCTAAATAAAGGATAAATGTCACGAATTAATCAGCATTTATTAAGTGATTATAGAAGAAAATCGAAACTCTTATATCTAGAATGTTAAATATTAATCATATTGATTGATTTTATCGCATTTGTTTGGCAAATATTGATAAGTATATATGTGATAAGGGCAAAATGTCGGTTGCCATTCAAATCAAGTTGTTGCTTGATTCCATCTTTTAGGTAGTTAAACCAGGGGTCGGCCACATGCGGCTTTTTGGATGTGAAGCTGCGGCTCTTTGTATAGTTTCATACGTAAATATTATTTATTTGAGTACTATTTATTGTTTGAGAGAGAGAGAAAGAAAAACAATGTGTGGCTCTTTAAAACTATGAAATTTTGTAAATTGTAATTTTTTATTCCGACTTAAAAGTTTGCCGATTCCTGGGTAAAACCTTTCGAGATGGGTTATATTTAACAATTAAAGTAACTCAATGGCTGAGGTCTTAAACAAAATTGACATGGACCCAAAACAGCAGCTTTACATTCTCAAAATAGAGAACGAATGCTGTGATAAAGATGTATGGAGACATCTGAGGCCCTTTATTGGACTCGGTAACAACAATAATACAGAATACACATTCAAGATAGAGAAAGACTGCTGTGATAGATATTCATAGAGACATCTGAGGCTCTTCATCGGACACGACAACAACAACAACAATGTAACCCAAAGTGGTTTGCATATAACTTCTTCAGAGAAACTTGAGAAATCCACATCTTCACAAAGGAATGTTTATAGAAACATTGTAAATAACATTTAGAAACATTTCATATGTATTGATTACAAAAAGAGCAAGCCTTTATTAAGGACACTCGTCCTATACAGGATTCCCCAGATGGATAAACAGAAGTAAACATAGCAGTTCTCTACAGAAAGTGAAGATTAAGATCGATTGAGATTATTTATTGATTAATCGTTCAAAATACTAAAATATATTTATTACCATCTGAATAATGTCTCTTAGGAATGTAAATTAAGATTAGTTATAGTTACGAGCCTTCCAACATCAAATTTTGATACAATATATCCATGTGATTTTCTTGAGTTAGATTTCAGGAAAGTGATAATTAAAGAATAAATTCGCTTTAATATTCAAGTAAAATGTATTAAGATGGTGTCAGGTGAATTTGTAACTGACTCAGAACATATTACAAAAGACCAAGGCATTCGAGAATGTAGGTTTGTGGAAGATGGTAAGAGGAGGATGGATGGCCCAATACTAAAGAATAAAGCTGAAGGAACAGAGAACAAAAGATCTCACAAAAAATGTCCAATTAACGGGGGTGGGTGTCAATCCTAGGATAATTCCAGAAGATTACCTCTCGTCCGACATAAGCCGCCTCCACAGGCCCTCAGAATTACAGGCTGTATATGTTCTGATATCTCTTCTTTCCTTGGTTGAATCTGTGGAAGTTCATGTCCTATGGTTCATAAGTCTTACTATCCTATGTATGGTTGATAAACTTTTCTTTACCTGGTTGAATCTGGGCAGCTTCATGTCCTATGGTTCATAAGTCTTAATTTCATATGCATGGTTCATAGGCTTTTCTTTGCCTGGTTGAATCTGGGCAGCTTCATGTCAATGGTTCATAAGTCTTACTTACATATGTATGCTTTATAGGTCTTTTTTTTTCCTGGTTGAATCTGTGCAATTCCATGTTACAGATTCCTTTGGTTCATAATTCTTACCTTCCTATATGGTACAAGCTATTTTATTTCCTTGATTGAATCTGTGCATGTCCATGTTGCTATTTCCTATGATTCATAAGACTCATTTTCCTATGTGGTACATGAGATTTTCGTTCCATGGCCGAATCTTTGCAAGTTCATGTTACACTTTCCTTTGGTTCATAAGTCTTACTTTCCTATGTATGGTATATAAGCTTTTCTATCCCTAGTTGAATCTGTGCAAGTCCATGTTGTTGTTTCCTATGTTAATTCATAGGTATTTCCTTTCCTTGTTTAATCTATGCAAGTCCATGTTACAGTTTCTTTTGGTTCATAAGTCTTACCTTCCTATGTGGTTCACGAGATTTCCTTTCCCTGGTTAAATCTGTGCAAATTCGTATTGTTGTTTCCTATGGTTCATAAGCTTTAATTTCCCTTGTTGAATCTGTTCGAGACCATGTTGCTGTTTTCTATCATTCATAGATATTTCTTTGTCCGGAATAGTCTGTGGACGTCCATGTTACTGTTTACTATGTGGTATACAAGTACTTGTATTATTTCTCTGGTTGAATCCATGTTGCTATTTCCTATGGTTCATTCATTTCCCTGGTTGAATCGATGATAATTCGTGTTGTTATTTTCTGTCGTTTATTAACTTTTATTTCCTTGATTGATTTTGTGGAAGATCATGTTGCTATTTCCTAGGTGGTTCATAAGAATTTCTTTCCCTGTTTGATTTTTGCGAGTATATGTTTTCTGTGGTTTATAAGTGTTATTTTCGTTAGTTGAATCTATGTAGGTCCATTTTAGTGTTTCCGTTGGTTCAAAAGTCTTACCTTTCCATGTGCTATATGAGCCCTCTTTTCCCTGGTTGATTCTGTTCAATATCATGTTGTTATTTCCTAGGTGATTCATAAGAATTACTTTCCCTGTTTGATTTTTGCGGGTATATGTATTCTGTGGTTTATAAGTGTTATTTTCGATAGTTGAATCTATGTAGGTCCATTTTAGTGTTTCCGTTGGTTCAAAAGTCTTACCTTTCCATGTGCTATATGAGCCCTCTTTTCCCTGGTCGATTCTGTTCAAGATCATGTTGTTTATTTTCTATGTGGTTGGTTCATAATCTTTATTTGAATATTTGCAGGTCTATGTTGTGGTCTTCTATGGTTCATAAGTGCTTAGTTTGATCAGTTTAGATCAATGTTACTGTTTCGGATGGTTCAAAAGTCTTACTTTCCTTTGATGAATATATGCAAGTTCATGTTGATGCTTCCTGTGGTTTATATGACTTTATTTCTTTAATTGAATCAGGAAAATTAAATCTTACTTTTTCTTTTATGGTGTATACGCCTTTGCCTATTGATTGAATCTGTTCAAGTCCATTTTCCTATTTTCTATAGTACATTATATTTTATTTCTCTGGTTGAATCTATATAAGTAAATGTTGCTGTATATTATGGTACATGAGACTTTATTCCTTTGACTGAATCGGTGCAAGTCCATGTTTTCTTTTATGTTTTCTATGTGGTTTATAAGTTATTTTTCCCTGACTGAAGAGCTTACAAATTCACTTCTGATTGTATGTAATATTTTAATATTTTTTATGGTGGATGAGCCTTTCTCTTTCTGACTGAATCTGTACAAGTTTATGTTTATTTTATGTTTTCTATGTGGTTTATAAAATATTTTTTTCCTGACTGAGGCGCCTACAAATTCCGACCTACAAATTCACTTTTAATTTATGTAATCTTTTAAATTATTTTTATGGTACATGAGACATTATCCCTTTGCTGAATCTATGCATATGTGCATGAATGTGCAAGTCTATGTTTTTCTATGTTTTCTATAGTGTATAGGTTATTTCTTCCCTGACCGAGGCGCCTACAATTTCACTTCTAATTGTATATACTCTTCACAAAACACAATTTCTCCCCACACAACAATTATGGAGGAATAATGCACGAATGATTTTCTATAAATGAATTTTCTGTATTCGAACCCAAACACACATCTCGAAATTTTGAAGACTCCGTTTTTCGGTTGAAAAATATTTTGCATAGATTTTGGGAAAGATCTTAATGAAGCCTTGCGTATGTATCATGTGTAAATACGCATGTTTTTATTCTTGTATTTATTTATTTTACTTTTGTTTTATTTGGGATTAGCGTACATATTTCTGTGTTTTAGACAAACCTTTGCAAGAAATGATAATTCTTTGTGAAATATCATTTGGAAGAAAAATTCCATCCAAGGAAGAGATTCTAACAAAAATATTAATTGAATTAACTCGAGCTTTCGGGCCTTGGAGCTCTTCTACAAGAGTAAGTTTAAATACAACGCCACTTTCAACCTTACACTTGCAGAAGGGTTCTAAGGCTCGAAAAAGCTCGACTCAATCAAATTATTTTTCTCAAAAAAATAAGACAAATTAATATGTATGGAATCAGGTGGATAATTATCTTTTGTTCTCTGATTATAAATCATTTGCAATATCATTTAGTCAATTAATTATATATTTTTGTTTGCTTTTTCCCATTACAGACTTCATAGTGAATATATGCATGGGATTAGATATCAATAAAACATTTTTACATTTGATGCGCACTTTGGGTTTTTACGTATTTCAAGCCTGGATGAAAAAGGAGGAGGGGGAGCAGTAACAAGCTCACTAAAAAACCTGGGCTCAGCTGGCCCGGCTGATAGTACCCTGTAAGGGCTGCAGATCTAGGGATACAGGATGAGCAGTGTTTGTACTCCATGTTAGGAGCGGCTGCACATGGCGTCTGTTCCTCATGTCAGAGGCGGCCATTTATTTTGAAGCTAATTCGGCCTGTCACTGAGTAGTGCTTCCAGTCTTAATGACAAAGGCAGACGCATTATACTTCACCCAGTGTGGAGATAAGAAATAAAAAGAAGAGAAGACGTATTTCGATCTGCAGAGATCCAAATTGAGAAAGCTTAGTTCTCACCTGAAGAAGGTTGTTACGTTCGAAAGCTCGCGTTATATATGCAAATAAGAAAAAATTTCATTTTTCATTACATAATCCTCTATCTACATGCTACGCCTTTATCTTCAACCTAAAATTATATATTCTAGTAATCATATAAAGGTATTTCTTATCATTCTCTTCTCATGATACTTTCCAGATTTTTCTCTAAAAAAAGAAGAGATGCGTGCACGTATATAATTTTCCAGCAGTATTTCAGAGTAATATCTTTCCTCCATATTGGAAAAATAAAAGTCGTATACGAAATAAATAATGTTAGTAAATGTTTCCTGCTTGGAATGAAACGGTTGAGATATTTTATTGGGTGTTTTGTTTGGAATTTTGAAAAGATTAGAGACCATAGACGCTAAGTTTAAAATATCACTTCCTTCATCCTCCCTCCGGATATATTTGAAAATAATATTCCTTTTTTGACTCGGAGCTCTTCCATTTTAAAAAGGGGTAGAAACGGCTGCGAAAATTCAATTCTTTCTTTTCACTGAATTTTTCTTCCTCCCTCCTCCCAAAAACCACTTAAATTAGTAATTTCCGTTTTTATACTTCCTCATTTGATGACGAATTTTTAATTATTTTTTTTTATATTATTGCAAAATTAATTTGAAGGTTTTTCAATTATTTGTAACAAAAGTTTAATTGTCTAGACGTAAAAAAATATTTTTCAATTTTCTGGTTTTAGAATCTAGAGGCGTTGTTTCAACCCAATGATTTGAGTTTTCACTTTTAAGCTGTAAAAATGAAATCTCTCTCTTCAAAAAATATGTTTTATAAAATAATAAAACCAACTCCTTCCTTTTAACCTAATATATTTTATAATAAACATTATAAAAGTGTATAAAAGTATTAATCTATTTATTAGTTATTTATTCCTTTTTTCAATACTTCACCTATCTCGCTGAAATTTTGATAGGGTAACGAGTTAATTCTGTGAGGAATACTTGTCGCATTTTTAACAAAGAAAAAATCAAATTAGTCATCTATACTAGACTAAATTTACTTATATTTGAAATGAAATGTTTATGATAATATATTGCTGCATCACTTGAGCAGAACACGGGCTATGCCAGGTATATACCGGTATGGTATATACAGGGTGATCTAAAACTCTTGCACAACTTTAAAAATTAATAACTCCACAAAAATATTTGCGTTAGAGCAATGCGGTAAACACCATTGTGTTCAGGATGCAATGGGAACCTTTAGGGATAATAATGAAAAATTCGAAATTGATTTTAGTTTCAATTTTATTCGCAAGATGGCGCTCTACCAGAATCAGAGATTCAGCGGCCAAATTGTTTGATAAGTTGAAAAATATATCTGATCGACACGTATTTTCCCTTTTTTAATACCAGGAAAGAACCCTAATAATATCAAATGATAAATTAATAAAACACTATTTCGCCAAAAGTAGAAGAATTTGATAACGATTTTAAATGTAATCCGAGATATGTAAAATAGGTAGATTTTATATGAACCTTCCAATGCTGGTATTGTAGCTTATGATTTTTACTTGTTCCTTTTCCCCAGAGTTAATAGAAAAAATGCATTCTTTTGATGCATTTCGAAAGAAGAGAGGTATCCTTCTATGTCAACTAGAATATATTTTCTCTTTTAATAGAACCCAAAGAGATAAGTCATTTTAAAATATTTAAAGCATTAAATATTATAAATATTTAAACCTTTTTTGAAATATACTGGCAGACATTACACGTGTGCATCCTAAAAGAGATTCTACCTGCATCCACTGTTCAGAAGAGCCACAGACAGTTGATCATCTTTTCTTCAGCTGTCCAGCATTCCTGAGACATAGGATATAAACAGCTATCCTGCTTGGACTCACCCCCTTCAATCCTAGATCTATGGTCAGCCTCCCAGACTCAACCTCAGCATGGAAATTTCTGGTCAACTGGTTCAACTCAGCAATAAAAACAGGACGCCAGTAAAAAGCGCTCAACACTAGTCTATACTGGTAGCTGGACTCCCCGGGTAGTTGGTGTTCTGTGCTCCCTGGGTTATAAATAGCTCTCTCTCAACTTGTTTTGAAGCAATTATAAATGTAATTGAGGTTTCAAGATATCGTTCAACCAGCAGGTATCATCCACCATACATGAATATTTTCAAAAAGTTGTTTTCACAATGTAATATATAACGATGCACTATCGCGCCATCTGTTATGAAAATTATGAACTATTTTAGACGTGTAAGAATATTTTTCAAAATTTTCCATTGCAGTAAGGGTAGTAGAAATTGGTCAATTTCAAAAAGAATCTTACGCGTCTATAATAGTTTCGAATTTTCACAATGTAATATATTTCTCTCAATAAGCATTTTTAAAATATGTAAATAATAATTTGTATAAGTGTATAACGAATCAAAAGTTTTTACGAAGGAGTATCTTTTATTATATTTGTGCAAGCTTTCGAACTTTGTAGTTCTTCCACAAGCAAGGATAGCACAGAAATACTACCAATTTTTCAAAATATTTTGAGCCATTATATATACATGAATACTTACATATTGCCAGGATTGCCCAGCCTCCTATGTGGGGGAGACTGGCAGAACCGCGTATATCAGAATCACTGAACACAAACGAAACATAAACAATAGAGACCCGAAGTCACTTATATACCAACATATTTCAAACACTGGCCATAAATTTAACTTAGATCAACCCAAAGTCCTATATCAACACATAAACAATAAGCAGCACAGATTGGTACTAGAATCCATCGTTTCATTACAAACAAACAGCATCAACAGGAAAATAGATCTACCGGAAGTTTATCATATAATACCTCAATAGTTATCCTTTAGATATGCCCGGGTAGGTGGTCGGGTTGGAGTGACCCCCGCTTGGCTTTTCTATGTTGAAATGTTTTAACGTATACTAGTTTTAAACTTTACAAATTTTAAAATATTATACTATTTGCATACAGTGAATTTCTTAATTTTGCTTATACAATAAACTAAAATTATATCTAATTAATGTAAATATTCATATATATATAATGGCTCAAAATATTTTTAAAAATTGGTAGTATTTCTGTGCTATCCTTGCCTGTGGAAGAACTGCAATGTTCGAAAGCTTGCACAAATATAATAAAAGATTCTCCTTCGTAAAAACTTTTGATTCGTTATACACTTATACCAATTGTACGGAGTTTACCCGTAAAAAAAAAATAATAATAATAATTTGTATAAAAATAGCATTTATCAATAATTTATTGAGGTGATACCTCTATTGAAGAACTGACAAGTCTGAAATCTTGATATTACAAGGTTGATACAAGAAACTTAGCCATGGAAGCTTTATTTATTATAAATTTAATTAGTGTATTAACCCACAGAGTAACTGGAATACTTCGTCTGGCAAACATTACGATAGGCCGTTCGTCTGGTATTTTTCAATTTTGAGCGCCCTACTTTTAGTTGAGAATGTTTTTTTTTTTTTATCTATTTCTCGTAATGGCTACATTTCATTAGGTTAGGCCTAGGTTAAAAGAGATTATCAATTTTGGCAGAAGACCAAGCACATTTTTGGTAAAATTGGATCGGCTGCTATAATATTGCACACGAACAATTGAATCTACTTATTTGATGATATATTTTGCTTGAGCCAAATCCAATCAAAACTTTTTTTTTTGGGAAACTATATTTTTCTTTTATAATCAGTTTATGATATGTCTTAATATATTTGTTTTTTGAACTTTAATAGTGTTATTGCTTTCAAGTTATCTCTTTTAATAATCATTTGTGTTGATTTTCTTGAAATGAACAAAAAGGATATGTTGCCAATAGAATCATTGCCAAATCTCTAACGTTTCCAAAATACATACCTCGTTGAAATTTTTACACCAGTTATATATGTAATAACTTGTAAATACAGATTCTCCCAATTGGGTAAGGTAATAATCATCTTGTGTTATTTACATAGAAATTGAACTGGCTTTACTCTTCGTCTCAAAATCATTCGCTTGTTGACTGGTCCTTACATAATGATGATCTAAAAATTTTATAGTAAGCTATTGCCTTAGATTTGTTTGCTGATATTTTGAAAGCAATACGTAGGGCGTGAAGTGTTGGTACATTTAATTTGTTGATATAGGGCCTTCCTCTCTGTATCAAGGGCTGTACAATTAAGCAGGTAATGGGGAGTTCTTCAGTAATTTCCTTGTCACACAGTGTACATATTGAGTTTTTGGCCTCAAATGTCAGAACGTGTTTTTTTTGAGACTGTAAATAGTATTCTCGATTTAGCTATACATCGTTTGACTTACATAATAGATAACAAAATGGCCGCTAAATTATCTCACATTAAATTAATATAAGTATTAAATTTAGGTTAATATATATATATATTACATTTTCTCGTTGTGTGTTTGTACCACCTATATTTATATATGAATTTACATAGAGATATAAGATGTAAGAATATATTTTATATTTCAGAATATTCAAAATAATTTACAAACGTTTATAAATTTCTAGCAGACGACACAGGTAAATTTCCCGCCTAAAAATCGCGCGACGTCTGTCGTCTTGAAAAAAACTCAACAGAAAAAAAAATCACACACAAAAAAAAAGCTTCAAATACTCTAAAGTTTTTAATTCTAAAAAAGCAATTGCTACCTTCAAAATCAATTTCTTTTGGTCCTTTATTTTTCAATTTATCAGAAGAATAATGGCTTGAGGATGGCCCCTTATTTAATATCAGCCGATGAAAAGAACTCAATTAACCGTCTATTGAACAGTCTGCAAAGCTTTTCTTTTGTGTAGCGCCATGGAAATTAAAAGTTAATTTTTTTTCTTCTGTGTAAATATTCAACTTCTGAAATTCGTTATTGTTTATTACTTTTGCTTTTTTCAATTTTTCTTTCCGTATTCAATCTTTTGTTTTATTCGTGTTACAATTATAATTGAAAGGTTTCTACGTCTTTTTATTTTAAAACAAACATTATATATTACGGAGAAAATAATTAATTCTGATAATGTATGATGTTTATTGATTAAGTAGGTGAATCTTCTGCGTACGTATATGTACATAAACACATTTAATATACATATATATTATGTCTCTTTATAATATTTGTTATATAAGCACACTGTGTAATGTATATATAGTTTATATATATAAATGGAAATTTTGCCGGGAGGAAATTGATCTAAAGAGAAAAGGGTCGCCTCTCCGGTCTAAAACCAGACGCCATCTATTGACCGTCGCCGCAACTAGCGGCCTCGGGTCGGTGACAAAGCCACAACACCAGCTTTGGCAAACTGAAAAGCGTCCACCTAGAGACCATGGTTTCGGGCTAATGGCCCTCGTCAGTCTAGGGCGGACTTTATTCCATGAAATCCACACGGGATCTAATGGAATCTTGACAATCTGACAAAGAGGTGTTTAGCTGACAAAGTGGCTGGGCCATATCTATGGCTGAAATATAGATGGAAATTTTTGCCGAGAGGAAATTGATCTAAAGAGACAAGTTTCACCTCTCCCGCCATAGGGAGTCGGAAGAGTCAAAAATTACAATTTACAAAATCTAAAAGTTTATAAATAGCCACAATTTTTTCTTGCCAACAATAAATAGTACTCACATAATAATATTTACGTATGGAACTATATAAAATGCCGCAGCTTCACATCCAAATAGACATGTGACTTGCCAGAAGCAGTTTGCAGACCTCTGGTTTAGGGGTATTTTCTTTACTAGAATTATAATTAATTTAGCGCAGAGCGATTCTGAACTGTTATTCTCTCTTTTGTAAGATGGTCACGCATCTTTTAAGGATACTATAAGGCTTTGATTAGGGCCCATTGCCCTGGATGGATTCGCCATGCAACAAAATAATACAGTAATTTTTTTCTCCCTTTCCCCATGTGCACGTGAGCCTTTGTTTGAGAAGGGATTTATTCACACATCTGTTCTAAAACTTTCCTCACTACCTATTTTGTGTATGAATCTATTTACAATTGATCTGTAGAAATTATATAGTTCTATTGCTATATTTTTCTTTTCTGAAATAGTTCTCAGCGTCTGCAGTGGGTTGCCAAAAATCTCCAGAAGGTGTTTTTAAGAGTTTTTTTCTCTTTCTTCACCTAAATATTTACATTCAATGATATAGTGAGAGATTTCATCAGATTTCACATTTCCACAAATCACGCAGTGAATGTTTTCCTTTTTAATGATGAGAGCATGAATTTCTCTATTTAGAGTTGAAGTAATTCTAGTCCGTGCAATGAAGTATAGCCTAGTATATTTACTAGTCTACTAGAATGATATACAAGGTTCTTTGGCTCATTATTAGGCATTTGAGTAGATACTAGACTTTACTAGATGAAAGATTGTCTCAATCCGCGCTAGGTCTTCGGAAGAAACTGCTGGGAGGCAGCTAACTACAATGGACCCATCCCATAATTCCGAGTTTATGTCCATCATAAACCTTGATTTATGCGGCATAAATACAACGGGACTTTGCTATATTTCAGATAAACCCTCCACAAAACCCCAGTTTACATTGTGTTTTAAATAATTTTATGGCATTTAGTTTTATTGTAGCTTAGACTTCCATTACCAAAATTGGAAAGAACATGAACTATCTCTTGGTTTATTATTTTTTTCGTCTAAATGTACTATATCCTTTATTAGCTTTCATTCTTCATGCTTCATGCATACATAGCTGCATCTATATTTTCTGATTATCTAGCTTATTTTAGATTATCATATTATTGTAACGCATTTTAGTGTCGTTTACTAAATTATTTATTTAATTATGTGTGTAGATTGATAAAAATACGTATAAAATAGAATAATATTATATATTCTTGTCGTATATTCGTAAATTATATATGGCAATTTATGATATTCTTTTTAAATCAATTACTAAATTAATTAAAATGTTATTTCTTAGATAAATATATAATCGTATTTAATAAAAGGTTATTAGAATTAAATCGCATGTATAATGTATAATCGCATTAATAATATATATTACAATATACTTCAAAAATAGTTTAAAATATTCATATGGCATATTAAATGATTCAATTTATTTTAATAACCTATTTTATTTTAAAGCAGATTATTCTATATCATCCTATTATGTTTGCCTTTATATCAGGCTTATCCTTTTTAATGCAATACATTTATTTCAGGGCTATAAGTGAAATTATTGTGTGTATTACCATTAATTGTTCTGCTTTTACTTTTTAAAATCACAATCTTAGTTAATATTTTCAAATTTATTTCCTAATATTTTTTATTTACTTCTATATTTTTTAAAAACATTTTATCAACGCTCTATTATTATTTTGCAAATTTAAAAAACTCTTTAAAAATTGAAAGAAGACTTGATGACAAATGAGCGGCACAAAAACTGTCAGACGGTTATTAAAATGTTTAATAATGGTGAATAAAAAATGGCGGCAACAAAGCAGACGAGAACATCATATACCCAACAAGGAATTTTATAAATAAAATCCAACTCTCCTTATATATTTGTAAAAACAGTTCTGTGGTTTAATATTTCTGTAAAATACGGTTTTCAAAGAATTTGAGTTTTTCTTAAACGCTGTTAAGGTCTTTGTTATCTTTGTTTTTCTCTTTATCTTTTGTGTTAAAAGATAATTCATTATCTTGTATTGTGTAAACCATTTTAAAGAAATGGATAGGGGGGGAAGCACTTACAATTGTTTAATTCAAATTTATTTTCAGTATTTTTATTTTTATAAGCTATTTATATTTTTAAATGTCATTTCTTAAAATTCTACATTTGTTGAGTATTTTAATTAGGATTTTAAAAATATATTTATTAATGTTTTTTAATGTTTTTCGGAGAAAATGCATTTAAAATTTATCTTTTTAAATGAATGAATTTAAACACAAATGTATATAATTTAACTTGAAATAAATATTATTCATATATAACTTATATTTAATATAAATATATTACTATTTATGAATTATTTTATAATCAATATAAAAATGCACGTATTACCTATATAATATTTTCTTTCTATTTTTACATATAATCGAAAATTGTTGAAGATATTAATCTGTGATTTTAAATGTTTCTTTTTGACCAGTACCTTTTGTTTTGTTTTTGCCCTTTTCCTAAAATGTTTCTTTCTTCTTCTTAATTATTATTTGTTCTATATGTAAAGCTTTGTTTTTTGATACTTGAATAAACAAATTCAAGTTATTATATTTTTTGTGTGCTTTTAAAGTTAAAACACAACAGGTTATGGACCCAACCACGCATTCACTGCGAAATATAAATAAAAACAAAGCAACGGTAAGCCTAAAAAGAATTCTATTTTGTTTATTACGTTAAAATTTATATTAGTAATGGCTGGAATGGATAATATTAAAATGGGTATGAATATTCCCAAATTGGAAGGATTAATAAACTGGCCAGAATATAAGAAAAATATAAAATTGCTTTTAACAATAAACAAAGTAATAGGCGTTGTTGATGGAACATATAGAAAGCCAATAAAACAAGAAACAAATGAAGAAAAAGAGGCATATGTAAAATGGGAAAGTGAAGATGCAATATCCCAATTGTTATTTACAACAAGTGTGATGCCTGATGTAAGTCAACTAATCATTCCCTGCTCAAGTGCTAAAGATATGTGGGACAAATTGTTAAGTGTCTATGAGCAAAGCTCTGGTCAAAGATTAGACATGCTCTATAATCAATTCTTTAATTTTAAGAAGGATCCTACAGATGATATTTCAAAGCACATTTCAAAATTAGAAAGTTTATGGAATGATATGCAAAATGAACTTACTAAACAAGAAAATTTGAAATTGCCAGAATCCATGCTGATGTGCAGAATCATAAACACCTTGCCTGATGAATATTTTGATTTTAAAAGTGTTTGGGAATCAGTGTCTAAAGAAGAACGTTCTGTAGACAATCTCATACAAAGGCTTCGGTTACTCGAAATAAGAATTCAACAGCGAGATGAATGCAGCGCATCAAATTCGACAGCACTAATGACAAATGCATATAAAAATAAGCAAAATATGAAAGGAAAAGTTACCAAAAGTAATGAAAAATTTCAGAAAACAAGAGAAACAAGAGAATGTTACTTTTGTCATAGAAAAGGACACTTGGCCAAAGATTGTAGGTATGCAAAACAGAAGAAACTAAAGGAAAAAGAAAAGGATGAAACTAAATTAAAACTTAATTCAAAATTAAGTGAAAGTTTAATCAGTGAAAGATTCAATGAACAAGATGAAGACATTTGGATTGGTGACTCAGGAGCTACTAACCACATTACAAGAAATGCAAGTTTTTATACTTCTTATAAGGATTTTCCAACCCAACAGACTGTTAAAGTTGGAAGTAATGAAAAATTGATAGCTTATGGAAGTGGAACTATAACAATTGAAACTTGTGTAAAAGGTAAATGGCAAACTCACTACCTAACTGATGTATGGTATGTTCCCAATTTCAGTCGTAATGTGATGTCATTACAGTCCACATTGGATAAAGGGTTTGAAATGAAAATGGATAAAAAAGGTTGTAAACTTTTTAAGACAACAACTGGAGAAGTTATTGTAGAAGGGAAAAGACTACCAGGAGGCCTGTATGGTATGTTAATAACAAGTATCAAACCTGAAAATGCTGCAGAAGTCAATTTAGCCAAAACCCAAAATGTCAATATGCTACAACTATGGCATGAAAGATTTGGACATCAAAATAAAAGGCATGTTCAAAAATGGCTTAAAGAACAAGGAATAGATGCAGTCATGGACAATGAACCTTGCGAGGCATGCATTTATGGCAAACAACATAGACTGAGTTTTGGATCAAGAGAACAATATGTTCTACCCAACCTGGAAACTTAATTCATGTAGATGTATGTGGCCCTATGCAGGAGGTTTCGAAAGGAGGGATGAGATACTTTGTGTGTTTCAAAGATGATTTTACAAAATACCGATCAGTGTATTTCCTAAAAGAAAAGTAACAAGTCATTGAAAAGCTAGAACAATTTCTCTTGGAAACAAAGACTACTGGACATATAGTGAAAGAAATTCTCACAGATGGAGGAAAGGAGTTTGTAAATAAAGAAACCTCAAAAATTACAAACAAGTATGGTATTAATCATAGGATAACAATGCCATATACTCCACAACAGAATGGTTCAGCGGAAAGGGAAAACAGGACTTTAATAGAAGCAGCTCGTTCAATGATATATGCCAAAAATATGAGCCTAAAGCTTTGGGCAGAGGCAGTTAATACTGCTACATATGTTTTGAATAGAACAGGACCAACACAAATTGAGGGAAAGACACCTTATGAACTATGGTTTGATAAAAAACCAGCAGTTGATCATCTTCGAATATTTGGAACTGAATGTTTTGTTCATGTGCCTGATGAAAAGAGAAGAAAGTTAGATGCCAAAAGCGAAAAAGGTATTTTAGTTGGTTATTGCAGTAACAAGGATGGGTATCGAATCTGGATGCCGAACTCAAACAAAGTTGTCACAAGTAGGGATTTAATATTCAAGGAAACTATACCAACATTTAGCCTTGATATTGAAAAGAGAAATAAGGAACTTTCAAGTAATCAGATTATGAACAAAATGATACTCAAGATATTGAGAAAATTGAAAGCAATGTTCAAACATCAGACGTATACAATCTAAGAGATCGATCAAATATATCAAAACCTCAAAGGTATATTGATGCTGAAATAAATATTGCAGAAGGTCTTGAACCCAATACATACAAAGAAGCAATGGATTCTCCAAATGCACAATTTTGGAAAGAAGCAATGAATGAAGAAATTAATTCTTTAACGGAAAATGATGTATACGAATGCACAACATTACCACCTGGCCAAAAACCAATTGATTGTAAATGGGTATTAAAGACCAAATTGAATTCTAAAGGAGAGATTACAAGATATAAGGCAAGACTGGTGGCAAAAGGGTTTGCACAAAAGAAGGGTATAGATTATGAAGAAACATTTAGTCCTGTGGCAAGACATGACACCATAAGAACTCTTTTAGCAATTGTTGCTAATGAAGACTTAAAATTGGTACAGTTTGACATAAAGACAGCCTTTCTCTATGGAGACTTACAAGATCAAATTTATATCAAACAACCTGAAGGATTCAACAATGGAACAGATCTTGTATGGAAATTGAAGAAAAGTCTCTATGGACTTAGTCACCAAGATGCTGGAATCAGAAAATAGTCAACTTCATGAAAGAAAGATGTCTGAAGGAAAGTACAGCTGACCCCTGTTTATTCTTCAGAAAAACAAATGATCATCTACTCATTATTGCCATATATGTTGATGATGGAATCATTGCTGGTACAAATGAACAGGAAATCAAAGAATTTCTTGATGAACTAATGTTTTCATTTAAGATCACAAGTGAACCATTAAATTACTTTTTGGGTATTGAGATAGAGCGGCAACCGGATGGGTCAATCTTTATAAATCAAAAGGCATATATAAAAAGAATTCTTGAGAAATTCAATATGTCTCAAGCGAATAAAGTGGGAACACCAACTGATAATTCTACTGTTCCTGGGGAAGCAGAGATTCTAGAAAATGTTCCCTTTCGTGAAGCGATTGGTAGTCTGATGCATCTGAGCTGCTTAACAAGACCCGATATCACTTTTGCACTGAATAAAGTTTCTCAAAAACTTGCAGCACCAACAAAATATGACTGGGAAGCAGTTAAACGAATCTTCAAATATCTTGTAGGAACAACTGAATATGGAATTATGTACCAAAAGGGTCATAAAGTAGGAGTTTTGGAATCTTTCAGTAATGCAGATTTTGCTGGAGACCCAGAAACTAGAAGATCTACCAGTGGAGTTGTGTGTAAACTGGCTGGTGGTGCTATTTCTTGGCTTAGCCAAAAACAATGATCAGTATCTTTGTCAACAACTGAGGCCGAACTCGTGGCAGCAAGCAATACAGCAAAGGAAGTCATTTGGTTAAATAGACTTTTCAGTGAAATTTCTCCACTAAAAGAACAACCAATTATAAAAGTTGATAATGCAAGTACAATTAAATTGATCAAAAATCCTGAATTTCATAAGAGAACCAAACATATAGAAGTAAGACACTATTTTGTGAGAGAAAAGTATCAAGAAGGTATTTTCAATGTAGAACATATTTCTGGAAAAGATCAAGTTGCTGACATTATGACCAAAGGGCTCCCTAAGCCGCGTTTCCAAATGCTGAGATATCTACTGGGTATGAGGGACATTTGAAATCTGATTAAGGGGAAGTGTTGAAGATATTAATCTGTGGTTTTAAATGTTTCTTTTTGACCAGTACCTTTTGTTTTGTTTTTGCCCTTTTCCTAAAATGTTTCTTTCTTCTTCTTAATTATTATTTGTTCTATATGTAAAGCTTTGTTTTTTGATACTTGAATAAAAAAATTCAAGTTATTATATTTTTTGTGTGCTTTTAAAGTTAAAAACAACAAAAATTATAAATGATATTTAAAGAACTTTATACAAATTAATATATTATTTTAAAATAATAGTAGTTTAAATCAAAATTGAGGAAATCATAACAGAAAATATTAAATTATATTCATTTAAAAACTTGTAGAAATATAGTGTATTTATTTTCAGCACTAAATTTAAATTTATGCTTATATTATCTACAAATGTAGTCGATATATTTAAAGTATTGGCATTTTTAAATTTAAACCTTTAGGATATTTGTCTACGTAAAAAAAATACATATTTTCGTTAATTTTTAGAGAGTTATGCAAAGATATCTGCATACACACAAAATAAATTAGGACAACGTTTTTAAAAACAACATAAGATAAATTATTTCAATTTACCAATAACTAACCAGATGATGTGTTGGTGACTTTAACAAATTCACCATTCAGTAAAGATAAAACTTCGATTGATCTATTTCTAAATATTTTCGCATTTTCCCAATTCAGTTCGAGAAGGTGTTTGGTCGTTAGAATGACTTGGTCGTTTTCAGCCAAATCTTGATGGCTATTCTCCTTGTCTACTATTGCAAACATTTCTTCAGCCTTCTCCTTCGACCGCGGGTGTTTTCATCTGTTTATATCTTGTCCGTATAATCTATTAAAAACATTTTAGAATATTTCCTATGTCTATAAATAGAGGTTGTCTTTTAGGTGCTCAAAGAAGAGCCTCAGATATCACCATGCATCTCTATAACAACAGTCGAAATGTCCTCTATTTTGGCTGTTTAAAGCTGCTGCTCTGGGTCCATATCAATTTTCTGCAAGGCTGCGGTCATTGCTTGATATATAAATACGTGTAATGTGTTAGTTTCCTACCAGGATAGGCATAAATTACTTGTAAATATCTTTGTGGATAATAGAAGCATTTGAAACAAAAGCTCTACTGTAATTAGAACCAACATTACAAAAAATGTAAAGAAATTTAAATACAAGGCATTCAAAATTTTCGTCCAATTTTTAAAGTTTCCTTGATTTGCATTGTTTTATCTATTCAATGGAACCTCAACCAATCCAATTCCAATTATTATATCTATCATATTAAGTAATGTGTGTCAAAATTCGCTTTTGTTAAATCAAATCTGATGTTTGTAAAGGTTTGGCCCTAAAGTAAGATATCTCTGACCATCTCATAATCTTAAATATATATGTAACACAAGTAGAAAGGCCCGTCCAAGGACGGGATCGGCTAGAGCAGGTGGATTCCTAATTTTATTTCTCACATTCCTTTTTGATACTTAATAATATGTAATCGGAAGCGTTCGAGGTAAAATAACGTTCATGGTCCGTCAGGGATCGATCCCCTTCCGAGCGTTGCAACATTTTACCTTTCGGGTCATTTTATTGATATTTTTTTAATTAACATTTTTACTTTAAAAGAGGTGAACTTACAATGAATAAATTTCTTTGTAAACAACATTCTTGGTGAAGCAAGCTGAACTATTTTCAAGAAGCCTTCCTTGCTTGCTTCCGTGGATTATTTTTAATTCAACACACTTAGAGCTTTTCACCCTAGAAAAAGCAACATATAACAGACCATGGCTAAAGGATGAAAACAAAAACCAAACAGACCTACAGCCGGGCACGTCACTTAACTACGTAACTTGAACACGTGACTTAACTACGTAACCTGAACACGTGACACAGAATGGACCAATCCTATTCGGCTTCAACGAACAAACGCTTTGTTATATGTGATTTTACTTTAAAAGAGGTGAACTTACAATGAATAAATTTCTTTGTAAACAACATTCTTGGTGAAGCAAGCTGAACTATTTTCAAGAAGCCTTCCTTGCTTGCTTCCGTGGATTATTTTTATTTTAACACACTTAGAGCTTTTCACCCTAGAAAAAGCAACATATAACAGACCATGGCTAAAGGATGAAAACAAAAACCAAACAGACCTACAGCCGGGCACGTCACTTAACTACGTAACTTGAACACGTGACTTAACTACGTAACTTGAACATGTGACACAGAATGGACCAATCCTATTCGGCTTCAACGAACAAACGCTTTATTATATGTGATAGAACGACGATTGACATTTTTACCGCAAATGTTTCTTTTCGACGAAAAATCGTAATTTATTTTAAGGAGAAATAACGACTATTCCAATCCTTAGGGATGAAGTATGAAAGAATGAATTGTGAAGGGTAATGATAAACGGAAAAATAAAAGTGTCCAGGATTAGGGACACTTTATTTTTCCGTTTATCATTACTCTTCACAATTCATCCTTTCATACTTCATCCCTAAGGATAGGAATAATCGTTATTTCTCCTTAAAATAAATTACGATTTTTCCGTGAAAAGAAACATTTGCGGTAAAATTGTCAAACGTTGTTCTACAATCATAAGTCGCAATATATTGTATTATATATGTATTATCTTAAATAGGTTCTTTCATAGAATATGGTAAAAAAAAAGTCAAATTTGTTAATATTTTGTGTTTGTTGTGTCCAGGTGAGTTTTCCAGTTTTTGCTTCTTTGCAACAAGCCTATTTTAATTGTAAGTAGATTAGGTTTGAATATTTATTCTATAGAGCATGCATATTTATATTCTGTACACACTGGCACCATCATATCATACAAATTTCGTGGTTTTTCTGGCTTATGTAATTGTTTGAACTGTACTCTATTTTTATTTCACAGAAATCTGATTTGTCTCACCAAGCTGTAGGTGTTAATCGTCCAGAATTTGATGTAGAAGACTTTTGAGACTCAAACTCTAAACATGATGGTTAAATTTCCTGGAGCCTTTTGGCCGTAAATTAGAGCTTTTAAAAGCAGAATTATTGTCTGCTGGAAATTTACTGCGACTATGCGAAATATTGACATAAAATCTTGAACCTATACTCTGTATTCTGGGACCTTTTGACCATGATATCTCTCAATATACGACTTTCTTGTTTTTCTCTTGCTCGATATTCTTACACCGTTTGGGCGCATTTTAGAACTTTTTAACCCTAATACTAGTCAATTAAAGACTTTCTTTCATTCCTTGTTCGATATAATGACGCCGTTAGATCACATTCTAGGACTTTTTGACCCTAGTAACTCTCAATTTAAGATTTTCTTGTCTTCCTTGCTCGATGTACTAACGCCGTTAGGCATCATTCTGGGACCTTTTGACTCTTAAATTCTCAAAGTAGGACTCTTTTGTCTGTATATAGGCATATATAGGCTCTATTTTGTTCGGGCTTTGATTGGCTCTTCACTGTCACATGACCTCAATCAACCAAACATCGCGTAGTATTCTTTTTAGCCCTAGAATTGGAGTCGGCAACCTGCAGCTCCCGAGACACATGCGGCGTTGGATGTGAAGCTGCGGCTCTTTATATAGTTCCATATGTAAATATTATTTATGTGAGTACTATTTATTGATGGAAAGAAAAAATTGTGTGGCTCTTTAAAAACTTTGAAATTTTGTAAATTGTGATTTTTGACTCTTCAGACTCAAAAGTTTGCCGACCCCTGCACTAGAAGGAATAAGAAATTGATTGAGAGAATATACAATTATGTCGAATATACTTGTATGTTGAAAAAAATGGCAAAAGAAAAAGTTAAACCTAAGGCCATAACGTGCCATCCTTATAGAATACCATGTTCCCCTTCAACACATACACCTTATGTTATATATATCTAACCAATTAAAAAATTGTAAATCCTATTTATCCAATATTTAAAGTACAAAACGTCATCTATTTTATTAAATTTAAAGTTTTAAATTAGTTGGTATATATACATACTAAGATTTTAAGAAGGAAAAAAGTATCAATCAATGAGTGTTAGGTATAACACAAAATCACTTATGCGTTAATCCCTGAATTTTCTACATCGTCTGAAATTAAGTTAATTTTACCTTCTTTCAAAGTCGTCTGGTGTAAAAATTAATTCGAGTGGGGATCCAATAGAGGGATTCAGACGATCATTAGAAGTTCTTCTTTCATCCTTGAGCCACTCAGCGGATACCTAATGAAGTTCACGGGAACTGCTTGGCCTCAAAGCTTTAAGATTCAAATTGGATCTACTTCCCCCTAACACACTTGAATGTCCCTCGTTACAGTCGTCTGCTGCGATATACAAGTTTTTATTTACACGAATCAGGCTTATCTCTCTTTTGATGTTTTATTAACTCTTGCGTTGAAGTTTGTCGTTGAAAAGTTCTTTTTAAAAAGGATGAAGTGGAATGTTTTTAAATATTCTTTTACGTTAGGATGTAACACTTTCTAAGAATTAATTTTGATTTTAACGTCAACAGCTTTAGTAATATGTTATAAGCAGGATATTAAGGGAAGACTTATTATTAATTTATTACTAGGAAGGATGTTTTTATTAATTATTTAATTAATATCATTAAATTTTAGACATTATTAGTTCTCAAAATTAATAAATACTTTCGGTCTGAAATTCTTTTAATCTCTCGACGTTCCGACAAATATATTGCCACGTGGAAAATTAGGAAAGACAAACTTTAGAATGAGACAGCAATTTTTTCAAGGCAAGAACAAACTATGAATGATAAACAAAAGATAAGCAATGAGGGAAGTCTACAGAGATTAGCAAAATATACCATAAAAAATGAAACTCTGTTAATAAAATAATAAATACTTTGCTACAATGTTTTGTCTTCTCTCGTCGTCAGGAATAAATAATTATTAAATATTTGGTAAGGCGTTAAAATTTATTCTGAGGTTGCAAGGGCGTTCTCACACGATTTTGTCAAATGCTTTAATTTTTATTTGTTCCTGACGAGAACAAAATAGTTTTCTCGAAATTTCGAGATATACTGTATATATATATTTGCTTATCCCCTATAATTAAAATATAAATATACGACACTAAGCTCTATAAAACAAAGCTGAATATGTGAGTAAGACGAGTTTTATTTTTTGCTTATCCCTAGTACACGTGGTACAGGACATGATTATCATGGTGGATAGAAGTAGGCGACTGCTTTTACTGTTAGTGCACTACATGTCTACACATGTAAAAAGCAGTTCGACTTTGCACTTACAAATATGCCAGAGCCCCGTTTGATTACTTGTACTTGCTGGTGGGGTTGGACTTTTGCAAGAATCGAAAGCCTTTGAAGCATTTTTTTTAATCAGTAAAGAGTGCCCAATGCGGGAATCGAACCCGAGTTAGACCATCCTTCCACCGACCCCCATAATAAAAAGATTTACAGGCCGAAGTATATTTATTCTAAGAACCACGAATGCCGGCCAGGTAACCTCTATGTTCATGTTAAACATCATTAGTCATCATCATGCCTTACTTGAAGTATTATCTGAATTTTTAACATAAACACTCAGAACGACCTTTGACAATTTTACCGCAAATGTTTCTTTTGAACGAAATATCATTACTCTTCACAATTCATCCTTTCATACTTCATTCCCAAGGATAGAAATAGTCGTCATTTCTCCTTAAAATAAATTACGAATTTTTCGTTCAAAAGAAACATTTGCGGTTGTTAAACGTCGTTTTACAATCATAAGCCGCATTAATGTATATTTCTCTCTCCACGATACTAATTATTACAGATAACTTCATTAAATCAATTTCCATCATTGCTTAACATACTGTAAATAACTACCTTGCGATTTCTTCTATCTGCTTATGTTGTTGCTTATTTGTTTAATGTATATGTTTATTTAATACTATTTTTCTTAATTGTTTTATTTTTGATAATTCAGTTACCTACTCTATTACAATATGAATTTTTGTAAATAGTTCAACTTGATCAACTTTCTCTCTCCACGATACTAATTATTACAGATAACTTCAATAAATCAGCTTCCATCATTGCTTAACATATTGTAAATAACTACCTTGCGATTTCTTCTATCTGCTTATGTTGTTGTTTATTTGTTTAATGTATATGTTTATTTAATGCTCTTTTTCTTAATTGTTTATTTTCTTTTTAATAATTCTGTTACCTACTCTACTACAATTATTGTAAATAGTTTCACGCGCAATTATCCAGATCAAATATAGCGTGTCTTGTTTGCAACTGGTAATAAATAAATAATTATATTGTATTATATAATAAAAATTTAGGATATAATCAGGTAATTGTTTTCATATGAACAGATTATTATTTTTAAATTGTATTTTTCTATTTTCTCTTTTATTCATTTTTGTATTAAATAAATATCTGTGTGAAGAGTAATGATAAACGGAAAAATAAAGAGTCCAGTGGATGGTAATCGAACCCACAGTGTTCCACTTACCGGGCAGATGCCCTGTCCACTAGGCTACCCTGAACATATTTTTACGTTCGTAAATATTTTATAAAGTGATTTATAATATACAATATAATGCTGTTTATGATTATAGAACAACATTTGAAAATTATCCCGTATGTGTTTCTTTTGAACGAAAAATCGAAATTTATTTAAAGGAGAAAAAACGATTATTTCTAACCTTAGGGATGAAGTATGAAAGAATGAATTATGAAAAGTAATCTATTCCTTTGCCCATTCCTACATGAAAAGAGACCGGAAATTCGCGAAATTTCGGGGCTAACTCACTACAATGAACAATACGAGGTGTGTTCAAAAGGTATCGCGACTTTTGTGTTTTTTCAAAAATTATTTATTTATTCATGAATACCTATTTTGTTCCCTTCAAAGTAATCCCCATGAGATATTATACACTTGTGCCAACGGTTTTTCCAATCTTCGAAGTACTTCAAAAAATCATTTTTTAAAATCTTTTTCATCCCATCCTTCGATGCCGTCTTTATCTCGTCAAGCGTAGCGTAACGTCGTCCTTTCATGGGCCTCCTCAGTTTAGGGAACAAGAGAAAGTCACAGGTGGCCATATCTGGGGAATACGGTGGCTGCGGCATCATTAGTGTGTTGTTTTTGGCCAAAAGGTCGAGCAAAAGCAACGATGTGTGAGCAGGGGCGTTATCGTGATGCAAAAGCCAAATTTTGTTCTTTCCACACATCCGGGCGTTTCTGGCGGATTACTTCGCGCAAATTGCGAATAACTTGCAGGTAATATTCCTTATTGACCGTTCTACCCTGTGGCAAGAACTCATGATGCACCACGCCCCTGCAATCGAAGAAAGGTGTCAGCAAAACTTTCACATTTGACCGAACTTGGCGCGCTTTTTTCGGTCTTGGTTCGTGCGGCAGCTTCCATTGAGATGATTGAGCTTTGGTTTCCACGTCATAACAATAAACCCACGCTTCGTCACCAGTTATGACCCTCTGGAGCAAATTTGGGTCTTCGCGGACAGAGTCCAACATCTCATTAGCAATGTTCATGCGATGCTGTTTTTGGTCGCAATTGAGCAATTTTGGTACGAATTTCGCGGCGACCCGTCTCATGCCCAAATTATTGATAAAAATCGAATGGCACGAGCCAATCGATATGTTTAGGTCCTCAGCAACTTCTCTAACGGTGATTCGACGATTGGCCAATATCATTTTTTCCACTTCATTAATTTTTTCGTCTGTTGTTGAAAGTCTCACGCGTCCGGCACGCTCTTCGTCGTTCACATCTTCTCGGCCTTCTGAGAACATTTTGTACCACCGATAAACGTTGCTTCGGTCCAAGGTAGGTTCTCCGTATGCTACAGTGAACATTCGGAATGCTTCCGCGCACTTAATTTCATTTTTCACACAAAATTTGATACAGGTACTTTGATCCATTTTTTTTAATAGTTAAAAATCGAAGACGATCCAAAACACCTGCAAGCAAAGCAGCTGTCAACAATTAAGTGAACATTCAAAATGGCCGAGCTTGTCGGCATAAGTGAGAGACATGAGTACCAACATAAAGCCACAAAAAGATCGAAATTCGAATATACGTAACCCGCGAAAATTCAAAAGTCGCGATACCTTTTGAACACACCTCGTATGTATATAAAATTTTTACTACTCTCCTGCTGGATAAAATATTTGTTTATAAATATTTAAAATTTTTCAAGGCGATTGATAAAATGAGAGAAGAAGTGCTCAACTCCACAGACAACGGCTGATTGCTCCCCCCCCCCCCCCCTCTAAATTGCTTTTCCTCCTCACTCATGTACATATATAACCTTTTAGGGGAATCCCCTTGTAAGACAATAGTGTCTTAATAAAGGTTTTTGTTGTTGTTGTTGTTGAATTATGAAGAGTAATGCTAAAAAAGAAACACATGCGGGATAATTTTCAAATGTAGTTCTACAAATTTTCTGTGTGTTTTGAGTTTTTGTCATTTCCTTATTTTCTACGTAACAATTATCTTCCTTAATCCTGATTTCGAGGTGTTATTAAATATTATTTCATTAAAAAAAATAGAATATACTATGAAATCTCTCAACTTCTATAGCACATCGTGTTTTAAGCGTGGCAAAAAGACAAACTTCTGGGTTAATACTCCCATAGATCTAGTTTCAAAACCGAATTTTTTACTCCTTGTTTATTTTTTATTAGACACTTTGAACTTATTTATAAATGTATGTAATTCTTCTGTCCTCAAAGCCTATGTCCATAGTTCTTCTAAAATACCCATTCAAAGAGTCTAACAACAGTATCACTATAAAAGGAAGTTCCAAAAAATGCAATATAACAGCAGTATGGTAGATTAAACTGGCGAAACCGCTTGGAGGGTTCACCACTGATGAGCCAGGCCCTCCCATTAATTTTTCCATTTCAGTAAGGGCAGTATAAATTGTTTAATTTCTAAAAGAATCTTACGCCTTTAAAATAATTTCGAATTTTGATTTTAAACATTTTTCACAAAACATAATTTCAAATTAAAATCTTATTTGTATTATATATATAAGGGTTTCAATTTTTAATACATCTATTTGTGATATCAACGTGTGTCATTCCATTTATGCAAAACCTCCCCATAATAAAACATCAATGTGTTATCTTTATTACAATGTACGTCAAGATGATGAAAGGCTTTCTTCAAAGCTTCGGTTTTTCTTTTTTATATAAAAAGGTGCTACAATACATTTTATATCTTTTCTTGTTTCAAAACCTGCAAAACATTTTATCATAATCTTTACTTTTTAATTAATCTCTCTTAATTATTTGAAGCATAATCAAAAATAATTCAACTCAATTCTTTTCAAAATAATAATATAAACAGTAGATATTGCGTTTCTTGATTTGTGTGTGTAAAATAGAAGTTTTCAGATCTTTATAATCCTTCTACAGGCATAGCTATAAGTTGAGATAATGAGGATATATAAATATACAATATTATTTACATATTTTTGAATATATATGTATATATATATAATATTATATTGAAAATAGAGCAATCCATAAATAAATCTTTTATTAAAAAGGCATATATTGGATCAAAATATCATTTATTTTACCAATATTCCAGTTGGCTGAACGCCACTTTAAAATGTTATAATACCTTGATAAAGGTTGGCCTTCAACCAACTGAAATAATGGTAAAATAAATGATATTTTGATCCAATATATGCTTTT
Source organism: Cordylochernes scorpioides (assembly GCA_030710605.1). Taxonomy (NCBI): domain Eukaryota; kingdom Metazoa; phylum Arthropoda; class Arachnida; order Pseudoscorpiones; family Chernetidae; genus Cordylochernes; species Cordylochernes scorpioides. The sequence continues at coordinate 15,544,006 of CP092873.1, read as the reverse complement.
TTATTTGATAATATTGTATATTCACATATTCACGTTTTCTTTGCTTATAGCTATGTCTGTTGAAGGATTATAAAGATCCGTAAGCTTCTACTTTGCATGAATAAAGAAGCGCATTGCTATAGTTTATATTCTTAGTTTATACTCTTTAGGAATTTTCTATTCTGATCAATTATTTTTCTTCATAAGACAAAGAATTAAGTATATAATGGCCGGAACTATTTACTTTGTAAGGATCTCATGGATGATAATTTGGTTCACTATCTTTTCCAATGCCCTCTCTTAACAGAAAAACATACTGAAATTTTCCCAAGCCCTAACTCTGGTCAATTTAGATACCATCGCATATGTCAACTTCTCTCTTCAGCTCTGGATGATGAATTACTGATTGTTAGATACTTTAAATTCTGCACAGAAGCTGGGCGCATGAGAAAGAATGCAGGACAAAGGATACTGGAGGATGACCTATCTGTAAATAGGTAACTCAATGTGAGACAAACTTTATTTTGTTGTAAATGTTTCCTCTTCCCTCTCCTCTTGTTGATGTGTAAATACGGCGAATCCTATATGGGACGGAATGCCCTAAATAAAGGCTTTTGTTTGTTTTTGTTTTGAATTGAGCATCTACTAAGAGGAAATAGGTTGATGAAGAATGTTCCGAAAGGTATATGAACGCAAATATAATATCAAAAACAAGAATAGAATAGAAGAATTGGATAGTAAGCTATGAAGAAATAAATAGCAGAATATAGAGAAGATTTGAAGCCCTTAAGAATAGTACCTGTTTATGAACAATAAAACTTAATATGAAAATTATATATTTCCACTTAAATTCATTTAAACCTACCAGAAATAATACATATTGATATTTTATTTAAATAATTCGAGTTAAAATAACGAATATATTTATTATTTTTTACTTAAATAATATATATTTATGGGTGTCAATTGAAAAAAAATGAATTGGACTTTTTAAAACTATTTAATCCCATTCTTTAAAAGTCTAATGCGTGAATTGGATATTTTTATAGAAAATCATTAACTCAATAAGAGAAAAAAATATTATTTTGAATTTATAACATTGCCATTTTTAATGTAGGTGTATAGTAATTGGACGAAAACAATAATGTGATTGAAGTAGTCAATGACGGGTTGCAATTACTCTTTGAAAGGTTTTCATAGTTTTTTATTGAAAAAAAGGAAGTTTTAGATGTGGGGATGGCTGCCTGCGTGTTGGTGTGGCTTGTGAAAAGGCCGCTGATAATATTATTATTTAATTAATTTATTTTAAGTTTGAAATATATAAAGAGAAAGAAGTAACAGCCGTTGGGAGCAAGCCTTGTTGTGGACGACGCGAGTGGCCAGAAAAGTCCCGGATGACGCCTGCGCATGCGTAGTGACGTGTTCTGCCAGCTTGTACTTGCCGAGGCGTAGTGTTGTCGCCACATATATAATATGGTGTTTATTATCATTATAATTTCATATATGACATAATAAAAATATGATTTTTATTATTCATAAAATAATTAAAATTCTATAATCACAGAGTTAAATTTTAAAATGAAAAGGAAATCCTTAACAAAAGGAATATAACCTAATATGCTTTTTTTGAAAATAGATAATAACATTGTTAGTTGTATGTATGCAAAAAAACTGTTTGCTTTAAAAAAAATCAAAATAATAAATATTTAATGGGACAAAAGTTATCATTCATTTTTACCATCCACGACTGCATGAATTGGTAACGTAACTAGAATATAGGTTTTATTTATGATATATATATGCGAAAAAAAAAAAAATAATAATAATAAAAAAGGTTAGGTGTTGGTATTAAAATCAAAAAAGGGCATATCCTGACCATGTTCACGTGAACTTTTTAGATAGCAGAGCGCCATCTAGTGAATCAGAAATCAACTAAACATTGATTTAGCCTGTTCCCTGATATTTAGCCAACCCAATTTCTCGATAAATCAAGAAAAACCAACCACGGACGCGTTTCGGGCTGTTGCCCTTCTTCAGTGTGGTTCAGGCTGTACTACTCTGACCAAAATATTTTGGTCCCAGAGGTTTTTTTTATGAAATCAAAAAATGAGTACTTAAATGGTTTGACCAAATATCAGTGAACAGGCTAAATCAACGTTTAGTTGATTTCTGTTCCATTAAATGGCGCTCTGCTATCTAAAAGTTCAAGTGAACAGAGTCAGGATATACTTTATATATATTGTTGCAACAATTTTAATGCGCCTTACATTTATTCAAAATATTCTATGATATTTAATATTTATTTAAAACAGATTATTTATATTATCATCATTCCTTTTTATAGTTTCATTCCTTTTGTAATATTTATTGTACATATATCTTGATTGGTTATTGGAGCGAGAGAGGACCGAGAGAAGACTGCGGATCACGACCTACGAGGAAGACAACGAATAAATAAACACAATAACTTTAAAAGGTAATTTACTTTTGTTTACTTTTCTTTATTTGTTTTGAGTATGGAAACCCGCTCGGTGTATAACACCAAGAAGGAGGAACCAAAGTCGACGACTCTGCAAAGCTGCAACTTGGTGCAACAATATATATATTAATTGAAATGGCTTATATTGGATCAAAATATAATTTATGTTCCAATATTTTATATATAATTAAAGATCTATATATGGATTGCCTTATTCTCAAAACAATATATTTATATTAATTTAAAATTCCAAGTTGACAATAATTTTCGGAATTTATTTAATATTAGCGCGTAAATAAAAGGTTGCAATTCTCTTCAGAGAATATTCACACAAAAGGTTTATTGTATTTTTACACTTCATTTTGACTTTAATTTGTAAAAGCACCAATGAAATACTTCCAATGTAAAATTAAAACTCAAAGAGAAAAAATAAAATCTAAGCAGACGAAACAAATAGTGCGTAACTATACAATTGATTAAAACAAAAAAAAAAAGAATTTCATTTCGAAGCAAAGAATAATTAAGTATTCAAGGATTAAGAGGTGTCAGACGATTTTTTTTTTCGTTCTCGAACAAGATATAAATTTCTGGCCAAACGACATTGTAGTCGCAGAAGTCGAATTCCAGTCGCCCAATTACAAGTCTGCACATTAGGGTAATGTTAATTACTCCAAGAAATGACTACAATTAATCTCATACCAAGTACTTCCATTTAATTTGGGCGGGATAACAAGGCGAACAAGGTAAACATTTCTCCACCATCTTCTGCTTTTTTTGTCGTTTGTTTACCTGAACATTCATCTTCTGAAAGAATATATCAATTCTATTAATTAGGGATAGAACGTAGATGTTTTCTGAAATATAATGTAATATTTTTATAATAAAAAATAATTTTAGATGAGAAAGGCCATCTCAATTGAATCGAAAATATTTTTTCAATTTAACCCTATTTAGGATAGCTGAACCCTAATTTTATCAATTTAGAAAAACGTTTTGTTATACCTTGACAAAGATTGGCGTTAAATCAACCGAAATATTATTTAGTAATTTTATTTAGATCTCCAATATAAGAATTTCAATAAAAATAAAATTTAAAATAGATTTTTAATATCTCTATTTTTAATATCATATATTTATATTTTTATATAATTAATAAATATCTTTCTACTTTGATTATAAATGATCCTCAAATTTTATATTGGTTTTATGGTGTTTTAATTTGATATTATGAACATTTTTCTATATTGCTTCACTATGCTGAGTTGGCCAAATATCACGGAGCAAGTTAAATAAACGTTTAGTTTATTTTTGCCCCACTAGATGGCGCTCTGCCCTCTAAAAAGCACATGTTCTCGTGGTCACGAGATGCCTTCTTTATTTTTAATATCAAAACCTGACCCAATTATCTTTTATTTTTTTCTATTGTTTTTTCGTGTGTTAAGCGTATTTACACAAATTTGGCCTTAAATACCCATTTCTTGATTTCTCAAGAAGCTTCTGGGACCATAAACCTTTTTGGTCGCAGTGGTTACAGCCTACTCTACGCTGACGAGCGCCAACAGCGCGAAACGCGTTCGTGGATGGCTTTTCTTGATTTATCAAGATATTGGGTTGGCCAAATATCACGGACCAAGCTAAATAAAGGTTTAGTTTATTTTTGCCCCACTAGATGGCGCTCTTCCATCTAAAAAGCACATGTGCTCGTGGTCAGGAGATGCTTTCTTTATTTTTAATATATATATGTTATATTGAAATATTTTATTTAGAAATGTTATATAAAAGTATTATTTTATTAAAAATTATTATTTCATAGATATAAATACTCTGTTTAAATCGACCGCCAGAGGTCGCGCTTTCTCTATAAATACTCATTTTTGTTCTTCCCCGATTGGCCGACTCAAATCTTTTGTACATTATGTAAATATGCTTTTCATTTTTTATTCTTACGCCTTAAGCCAGGCGGTACTTTTGTCAAATTATGTTCTTATATATCTTATAAGCTCAATTAAAGCAATTTTTTTAATCTTTACTATTTTTATTATTTATTTTCAAGATTCTTGCCACGACTGCATCACCAATACCATATAGTACTAAAAAGAACCAGCAAAAAACTGCATTACTATAATCCTCAACATGATCTAAAAATACAGCAGAAAATCTTTCTTTATATAATATATATATATATAGTTTTCTATACTACTTAAATACAAGTATATAAAGTATCCCCCATATATTGAAGATTTAAAATTAAACAAACTTTTCTACTGTCTCTCTCTCTCTCTCTCTCTTTCTGCGATGAAAAATTAAACTGACGAAACCGCTGGGAGAGTTTACTATTGATGAGCCAGGCCTTCCCAAATATTTCATCTCTCAGTAAAGATATCAATAAATTCTTTTATATAAGAGCCGGCCTTTTTCCGCGATGGAATCCTTCATTTGTTAGAAAAAAATGGGAAAAGGTAGTGGCTATCGACTGATAATACGTTGAACATTTGAATGTCTAACCAATCTTTCACATTTAAAGCTTAAATTATCGAAAAAAGAACCGCACGAATTATTTATACTCTCCTAATACTATACTAATTATTAATAAAGACAATTAAAAAATTAATGAATTTCAAAACTATTCATAATACATCTACCATTTAAACGTTTTACCATCTAATTAATATATTGGGTACGCGATCAAAAGATAAGTAGAGAAATGTAAATACGTAAAGAACCTTTTATACATTTAAGCATAATACTATAAGTTTATTTTTAATGGGGCCAAAAGTATGCTAAACATTTGTGTTTTAATTTACATTCGCACTTATTTCTTGAATATTATAACTGGTTTATGAAGCAAACTGATATATTTTAGTTATTTATATTAAATATATATTATATTTATATGTTAGGCCTACCCCCATTTATATCTTAGATTATACATCTAAATAAAATATTAATATACACTAAACCATATTTCATATAATTTGTAAGTCTTTTAATATATTTTTCTAAAAATATTTTTGACCATATATAAATTTCTATATTTCGCAAATATGTGTTTGCTATATACGTATTGATATTATTTTTATAAATATGAAATAAGAATCAAAATTTATATTAGAAAAATAGAAAATATTCTATATTATTTTTTAAAAAATATTTAACAATTTTGATATCCTGTTATTTTCCACCCTTTTCTTTTCAAAAATAAAATTCTATATTATTTTTTATAAAGAATATATTTTGAAAAAGAAATAATAACAGGTTTGCCAAATAAATGGCATTTTTTTTTAGAAATAATTGATATAGCATCTCTGAAAAATTGGATAATTTATGTCTATTATGTAATTTGGTGATTTTTTTTCCTTTTCGCACTCTATAATGACAGATCCCCAATTTTTTGTGGCTTCGTCTTAGAAAAGCATTTTGTTGCAGACGTAAAAAAATACTTGCTACAACCGTCGACCAGAAATTTATTATTATATTTTGTTGCACCAATATATTATATAAAATATTTTTGAAAATATTCGATAAATATATATTCGGATTTTTTATTATTAAATCAAGCATTTATAACTTTTTAACTTTTAATTAGACAATTTTAATTTATATTTAGACATTTTCAATTTTAATTTAGACATATCGGCTTTTCTATAAAAAGGCCATATGTCTAAATTGAAATGAAAAATTGTCTAAATTGAAATGAAAAATGTCTAAATATAAATTAAAATCGTCTAATTAAAAGTTAAAATCCTATAATAAACAAGCATTTTAATATTTTCTCTTAAATATTTTAAAATATAAAATGGTTTAAATTAAACTCCTGAATAACATCAGCTTTTCTCCTTAACATATTTATATTAAATATATATTTAAAACAATTAAACGAATATTTTATTTTATTTATATGTATTATAAAGGTTTAAATAAATGTAAGCAGATATTTATAAAACAATAAGTAATATTTTATATCAAAATATAACAGGGAAATGTTAAAATATCAATATAAAAAAAGGTTATTTGAAATGATATTTATTACGATACATAATTTGAATCGGAAATATTGAATTTTCCATAAATTTCCAATATTATTATTGGCAGTGTGTCAATCCGAAATAATATAGTTGAACTTAAATTTATTTCTAAGAATAACTCAAATTTTATGACATGAAAATATATTTAGAAATGTCAAATGATAAAAATAGCCTCTCTATATTTTTAATTTTTAAAATATTATATATATTGTGTATATATATAAAGATAAATAAAATAAGCGACCCTTATAAACTATGGATTTTGTTTTCATCACACAATAATCCATAATTTATTTAAAACATCGTATTATCTATTCACAATAATGGTGAACTATTGTTTATAATGATTTTATTTCACTTTATATTATATGTTATTGATATATAAGTTTTTTTTTAAGATTAGAATAACTTTCAATGAAATATTTTAAAAGTTTTATACTGTAATTAGAGTATTTAAATGTCGCTTTATTACGATTAACTAACGAACTTTTAAAAATAACTTAAGTGATCTTTAAATACCTTCCTATAAAAGCCTTGACGATGTGAAAGGGTAAAGATAATATCGAATAAAAGAGGTTTTCAAATTTTATATATTTTTCATAATTACTTTCAAATATTCTTCTATCTGAATTTATATAAACTGGTTAAAATTGCAATATTTTTTTTTTAGCTCAAATTAGAAATCATTGGCCAATTAACTCGATTCATATACAGTTGGGTTGATATATTTCATAAACGTTTAGAAACACATTTACGTTTGTTAAAATGTTCTAGATATTTATTTATGTGGAAATTTTCATATTTTTCAAAATTATTTTTGAGGTAGAGAAAAAAAAAAACAGATTTATTAGTTAGAGTTTGAATAATATAAAAATTAACATCATCTTTAATTTCTTAGAAAATTATATCTCTAAACCTTTTTCAAATATTTCTCCCTAATTTTATCTATTCGTTTATTTTAATGTAACTATTTTGGGTTAGGTGTTTTAAATTTTTAAATTGTCATCAAAATTGATTTCTAAAATTTAATTTGCTTCAAACCTTTCAAAATTAAATCTTCAAATGACAATATTAAATATTTGATCAAGTGCAAAATGTATATATCTATTTATAACTCGACAAATATTTAATCAAAGTACCAAATGACAAGCAATATTTGAAATTTTTGGCTTTTAATTAATTATTTAACCAACTAATTTCCATAAGACTGGGTAAATGGATGCCTTACATTAGACAAACTTGTTGACATGGTGAGTGTGTTACCATTTTATTAAAAATAATTTAATTTAATCTCAAACGGTATTATTAAATTCAGCAGATTGGGGCGGAACTCAGATTTGTTAGTGTTCGTTTGTAATTTAATAAACTATAGTATCCATTTTCTTAAATTAACCATCTTTTGTTATATTAAATTTTGGTAATGTGCCCACTTGTGTGTGTTCAAAAAGAGACACTATATATTTTCAATATTTATAATTTAATTTAATATTAAACCATTGTATATTAAATATATGTTTTATTCATATAATATCTCTCTATCTATATTTAATTCTTCATAAAACAAAAGTTTTCTTTGTTTTGATAATTAAATATTGGTGTTGTGTATATAAATTATATTTTGTTTTAACGAATATATAACTTTGATTATAAAAATTATAAAAATATTTTGTCCATAATATAATATATATATATATCAATTTTTTTCTTCCCATTGAATATAACAGAATATTTTAAAATACTTAATGCTGTTGACGTTATGTGGTGCTGAGTTTGTGGTTGACACACTTTATAATGTTATAACACCTTGATAAAGGTTGGCGTTCAGCCAACTGAAATATTGGTAAAATAAATGATATTTTGATCCAATATATGCCTTTTTAATTGAATAACTTTAATTGTATAAATAATATGCATTTTAATATATCTGTTTTCATAATTCATTTATATTGTATTTATGAAATATATAATATGTATGATAAATTATATATTACAATTTAGTTATGTGTGGAGAAATATATTTCGACTAAATATCTAATTCCTAAATTACGTATATACATATTAACATAAATGAAATATATTGTTACACACAATTAACTATTGTTTTGAAAACAATTATATTTTTATTATAATTAACAATTTAATTATAAACAATTATAATAAAAACTATTGTTTTAAACAATTAACTATTTATATTATATAATATAAAATATATTTAAATATTTTATAACTCAATAAATATATATTTTATTTTCATTTATTTATAATTCTACATTTTAGACCATATAGAAGCCAGACTTCTGATCCTCGTGATCACCCTATTTTTGTAGCCTTGGGGCTTCGAGCTGTAGGTGTGCTTGGTGCTGCCTTTGTTCCCTCGCAGGCGGCGCGCTGTTGCCAGATGCAGCGGGCTGTTTGCATGTGTCGCCCAGGTGTTAATGAGCCTTAAAATGCTTCCTGAATAGCATGTAGAAGGCGGATTAATGGTACATTTTAGACCATAGTTTTATAATATGCTACTTTAAATTTAGTTGTAAATTTAGAGTTAATGTTGACTTTGCTTAGTATTATTAATGAAACTGATTCCAATAATTATTAATTGAACATTATATTTATTGATTTACAAGAGAGAGATATAATATAAAAGGGAAACTTATATTGAAAACAAAGGAACTCTTTCTTCTTGTTTTCTAGCGCCTATTTACCCGTGAGCTTACACACACTCTGTGATAACAAATAATTAAAATATGCACAACACACGCTCCCCTGTGTGTAAGCCCTAATCAGCAAGTCCAAGGCTATCTGCACATTTCCGTAGTTTGTCCTTAGGTAGACTCTTCGTTAGTATATCCGCCTCCATGTCTTCACTTTTAGTGTATTCCAGCTTGATTCCATTTTGAATTTCCTCTTTCACAAAATAATACTTTTGGTTTATGTGCTTTGTTCGTGAAGTAATCTTGTCAGATTGTATCCAGTTTATTGCAGCCTGGCTGTCACTTTTCAAGGTAATTGGGAAAGTTAAATTTTCACAAAGTTCTTCTAGTAATCCCTTTAACCATAATACTTCTGAAATGCCTTCACATATTGAAATAAGTTCTGCTTCACATGTAGACAAGGCTACTAAATTTTGCTTTCTACTTCTCCAGTTTATTAAGTTGTTGCCAAGTTTGACTGTATAGCCTGAGTAGGATTTTGCGTCTCGGGTTGTGCACCAGCTCGCATCAGTACTTATTGTGATATTGTTGTCTTTTGACTTATATGCCAACATTTTATTTCTTGTTCCCTTCAGATATCTATAAATCCTTTTAACTCCAGTTAAGTGTATTTCTCTTGGATCATTACTATACTGTGATAAATTGCTGACGTTGAAGGATATGTCCAGTCGAGTACCCGTAGAAAGGTACATTAGTGATCCAATCATTTCCTGGTATACAGTTTTATCTACTGGCTTAGAGTCCAAATATTCATCCATATTTTGATTTTGATCTCCAGGTGTCTGCACACTGTTGCATTCTTCCAGTCCAAATCCGTGAAGAATTGTATCAATATAATGAGTCTGAGATAGATAAAATCCATCTTCTTCCCTTTTTATTTCAATTCCAATAAATGGTTCGCTATCTTTCTTTTCTGTTAGAGTAACATATTTTTCTATTTCTGAGGCTAGGTTGTCATTAATTTCCTTACTAGTTCCAGCAATGATGAGATCATCTACATATAGACCCAGTATTGCATACTCTTCTCCTCTCTGGAGTTTATAGACACATGGATCACATTTGGTTCTAATCATTCCCAACTGGTATAAAATTTCATTGATCTTTTTGTTCCAACATTTTCCTGATTGTGGTAGACCATACAGGCTTTTTTCCAATTTACACACTTTGTTTTCTTCTCCTTTTTGTATAAAACCATCTGGTTGTCTCATGTATACTGTCTCTTTTAACTCACCATAGAGATAAGCTGTCTTCACATCATAAGTCTTTATGGTTAAATTCTGTTGTGTTGCAAGAGCTACTATTGTTCGCAAGCTTTCCTTTTTGAGTACAGGTGAAAAAGATTACTTATAGTCCACACCATATCTTTGATTGCATCCAACAGCAACCAGTCTGGCCTTTCGTTTATATATGCCGTCACTTGGTGTTTTCTTCGTACTGTAGACCCATTTACTATTGATGACTTTCATACCATTTTCCCTTGGTACTAGTGTCCATACTTTATGTTTCTCTATCTCACTGAGCTCATCTTCCATTACTTTTTGCCATTCATTTCTTTCTCCACTATCCATTGCTTCTTTAAAGTTCTCCGGAATATAATGATCAATTTCCATAATTAAGTTTGCATCATTCCTATCCTTTATTCTTTGTGAGCGTCGAACTCCTTCTTCAATCAATTTCCTTTCTTGTTCTTCAAGTCTTGCTTTGTGCCGTTCTTCTAAGATGCTCTTTGTTTCTCCTTTCTTTCTTCCTCCTTTTACACATCTTTCCTGTATCGGTTCAGTTTGTGATGAGTCATTTTCACAGTCACCACCTAGTTTTACTGAAGCATCCTCCTGAGACTTCATTTTACTCTCTGTGACAGGATTGTCTTTCAAGATAAGAAAGTCTTCAGCAACTAAATCATTCCCTTCATTATAAATTTTTGCTCCATCCTTATTGAAAATAACTGAATTTCCCTTGTTGACTAATTCGTATACTGACAAGAAATTATTCCTTAAACTTGGTACATGTAAGATATCTTTGATGCGAATATTTTCTTGGCCTTCACTTGTGCATGTAGTAAGTCTCATATCTCCTTTGGCTATGGCTTGGGTAGTTTTGCCCTTTTCAGCTAGGTTGATTTTACTTTCATAATCTACCACATTTTCCATCAAAGTTAGGTTTGGGGTTAAATGTGCGGTGCATCCTGAATCTATACACCATATTTGTCTATCATTTCTCTCATCTGGTGAATCTTCAAATTCTTTTACATATGTTTCAAATGCTTGCTCATTAATTCCACTTTTCATAGTATCCACTAGGTTATTTGAATGTTCCCTACTGTATTTGTGATTTCTATAACCAGGATTCCATTTCTTTTGGTATCCTTGTTTCTGTTTATCTCGAAACCAGCAATCATTAGCTAGATGTCCCTTTTTATTACAAACAAAACATCTTTTTGGCTGAAATTGTTGGACTTTTCTATTTTTAATTCTGTATGCTTGTTCATGCCCATTCTCAACCGATTGATTTAATCTCATATTTCTTCTTGACTCCTCTTCTCTTAGAGTTTGTTGAATCTCTTCAATTGTTGCTTCTCTCTTTGATCGTAAGACAATAGCAATATTTTCATACCTTGGATGTGGGCCTCTGACAATATGAAATGAAAGTTCTCTTGAGGAAAATTGATGCCCTAATGATGAACTTCTAGCAGCAATATTTTTTGCCCTTGTTATATATTCATCTACAGTTTCATTATCTTTCATTCTAATGTTCTTTAATTCTAAGCCTATATCAATAATTTTTTCTTCCAAATTGCCTGTGTATGTTTTTCTCAGTGAGTCCCATACTTTCTTAGCATTTGTTTCTCCTATGAACATTCCAGCTTGTTCATTTGTCAACGTAGTGATGATTATCCCAAAAGCTTCATCATTTTTATCACTCCAAATCTCCCAATAACTTTTGTCTTCCATATCAGGTTCTGGATCGGAAATTACACATTTAAATAATTTTATTCCTCTCAGAACTGCGCCGATTTTCAACGCCCATATTTGATAATTATTTCCTGTTAATGGTTCAAAATTTGTTTGGGATAAAACATTATATTCAGCCATTTTCGTCTTTTGAGCTAATATAAACAAACCAATATATAATTTAAAACAAATATATATTTTAAATTTATTTAAATATTGGGTAGCTTTTAAACATGCAATATATAGATATAATTTAACTTAATCTATATAAATACCTTTAATCTTCTTATAAGTGCTTCAGTTTACCGATCAGAATAAACTTCTTGCTTAATCTTCAGATTGAATATTTTCGTTTTTGAGCTTTATATCAATAAACCACCATCTGCTACCAATTGTTGACTTTGCTTAGTATTATTAATGAAACTGATTCCAATAATTATTAATTAAACATTATATTTATTGATTTACAAGAGAGAGATATAATATAAAAGGGAAACTTATATTGAAACAAAGGAACTCTTTCTTCTTGTTTTTTAGCGCCTATTTACCCGTGAGCTTACACACACTCTGTGGCAACAAATAATTAAAATATGCACAACAGTTAACTTACCTATCTTTTAAATATTCACTAAATATAATTTACTAGCGGACGTACCCGGCTTCGCCCGAGGTTTTACCCGAGTAAAGGTTTGTCTAACGAACATTTGTTAAAACAATTCTCTATAAACTTATTTAAAAAAAAGATATATTTTGATAATTTGAAACTCGTAAATTTGAATCTCTCGATAAAGTGAACATTTTTTCCCGGTCCCTGTGTGCCGTGTCATCCTGAATTTTGTCTTTCATAATTTTCTATATTACAAAATCATCGTTTTATCTAGTGAACATATTTTCCCGGTCCCTTGAAAAATACTCGATAAGTTGAATAAAGTCATGGTCGTGAATCTCTCGATAAAGTGATTATTTTTTCCCGGTCCCTGTGTGCCGTGTCATCCTGAATTTTGTCTTTCCTAATTTTCTACATTACAAAATCATCGTTTTATCTAGTGAACATATTTTCCCGGTCCTTTGAAAAATACTCGATAAGTTGAATAAAATCATGGTCGTTTATGGAAGATGGACGTAGTTCCCGGAGGTCACCCGCCCCCCGCGCGCCAGGACCTCTTGATCACTCTGATTGGCCGGCGGCCGGACGGGGGGGGGGGGGGGGGCTCTTGATCCCTCTGATTGGTCGGCGGGAACTTGGACTGTCCAACCAACTGGCCGGCGGCCGGACGGGGGAGGAGGGGGGGGGGGAGGGGAAGATCTCCGTTGCAAGATGGCGCTGCTTGCGAGTTAAAGCTACAAATCTGCAAATATCTCTAAGGAAATTCAAGATATTCAAGAAATTATTTTTCGTAAACCTTTCCGGGGATACGCCTAATAATATCCCAAAATTTCACGGCGATTGGATGTATGGTTTTTGAATCCATAGAGGACACACAGACACACAGACACACACACACACAGACATTCAATTTTATATATATAGATTTAAAAATTCTAAATACTGTGAAAAATGTTTTAATGTAATATTTTCTAAGTATTTTAAAATAAAACTACTTGATAGTAAATAATTATTTTTCTGCTTTTATTTTAAAACGACTGCACCTTCAAATCTTTATCTGAAAAATATATATCAGTGAGCCGACAAATGAATAATTTATTATAACATACAACCATACCTCGCTTTGCGTCGGGGTTACGTTCCAAAAAAACACGACGCAAATTGAAACGACGCAAAGTGAAAATATGCGAAGGCGCAATCAAAAACAAAGGTGTTGCCATATTTTAGGAAAAAGAATAAAAAATTAAAGACTCGAATCCAAAACAACGCAACTTCGAAAATCTAACGACGCACAGCGAAAATCAGTAAAAATTAAGCAGCCACGCAACTTCGAAAAAAAAACGCAAAACGAAACGACGCAAAGCGAGTTATTGGTGTATATATAATATTTGTATTTAATAAATAAGAAAACAAGAAAAGAAACGAAACCCTTGATTATTGATTAAATCAAAGTGTAAAACCAGGAAAGAATTTATATATATTTCATGATTATAATGTTTTGATGTTGGAATGATAAAGAATTGGAGGTGCAGTCGTGAAAATTGGAAAGATAATTACTTATCAAGTAGTTTTTATTTGAATTACTTGAAGAAATTACACCTAAAGTGTTATTCACAGTAATATAGAATTTATATAAAATGAATTCTATATTCGTGAATTAAAAAATAGGTAGGTTAACTATACATATTTACAACAATATTCAAAGTGAAGAAATAGTACAAATGTAATATTGTACTCGGATAAGGTGCATAAATTAAGAAAAAGGCATCTCCTTATCGTGCAACTGAAAGTTGCTAATGGCTTGCGCCATCTATCGGAATAAATATCAACTATTCTCGTTGATTTTTAATTATTCCAGAATTGTGCACCCAGCGTGCATCACGCTGATGAGGGCCAACAGCCCGAAACGCGTCCGTGGTTAGCTTTTCTTGATTAATCAAGAATGGGTATTTGGCCAATTCTGGAATAATTAAAAATCAACGAGAATAGTTAATATTTATTCCGATAGATGGCGCAAGCCATCAGCAACTTTCAGTTTCACGATAAGGAGATGCCTTTTTCTTAATATTCAAAGTGTTATCTTCTAAATCTTTGGTCAAAAATAAAAGAATAGTCAAAAATAAAAATAAAATACATGTTATTAAAAATTAAAATATTCGCATTTTTAGATTATATAATATATTAGATAAAAAAGGCATATTTGGATTGAATAAAATATTTATTTGCCACTATTCATTTATACAAAAATGTAATGCCTTGATAAAGGTTCGCATGCAGCCAACCGAAATATTGGCAAATAAATCTTCTATTCAATTCAATATATGTTTTTTTATTTTCTAATGATTTAAGTATGGATTGCTCTATTTTCAGAACAATATATAAATATTCCTTTTATATGTAACAGGTATGGAACCCATAGAGTCAAAGGAAGTTTGACAAATCCCAGAGGTGGGCGTGACAGTGACGCCCATATCAATTTGCATAGTTGAGACATTCAAATGTTGACCTCTTGAACCCAATAGTTAGTACCCTGTCAATAGAAATGGGCTGGAAACCTGTTAACAACAGTCGGAATCGAGTATTCTTTTGGATCTGTAGCCTACATTGCCACTTCCAACTTTTGGAGATTTTTAGTTCTTCTTTTATATCCCATATATATAAATTCGTATATATATTATATAAAAAAAATGAGATTTCTGTTGATTTTTGATTATCTTAAGGATTATGCTATGTTAATGCAGTCGTTGTCAAAATCTTGAAACTATAATAATAAAAATAATGAAGATTAGAAATAGCTTTAATTGAGCTTATGGGATATATAAAAACATAATTTGATAAAAGTACTGCCTGGCTTAAGGCGTAAGAATAAAAATATGAAAAACTTATTTACATAATGTACAAAGGGTTTGAGCCGGCCATCGGGAAACACCAACAATGAGTTTTTATAAGGAAAGCGAGAGCTCTAGCGGTCGATTTAACAGAGTATCTGAATCTATGAAATATATTTTCAAATAAAATAATATTTTAAAATAACATATACTACTCTGATAAAAATTTTCGACACTTTGCTCATAAGTTGAAAAAAACTTTATTATTCTACCAAATTCAAATTGTTCACTTCAAAGTAGTCCCCGTTGGTCGCGATACATTTCAGCCACCTTTTTTTCCAGTCGGCAAAACACCTCTGGTAGTCTGTTTTCGGGATCGCCTTCATGGCCTTCTTCGATTCCACTTTGATCTCTTCTATGCTCTGAAATTTCCGACCCATTAACTTTTTTTTGAGCTTTCCAAAAAGAAAGAAGTCGCAGGAAGGCAAATCGGGACTGTAGGGGGGTTGGGGGAACACAGAGGTTGAGTGGTCTAGCAGGAACTTCCAAATTTTGAGGGCTGTGTGCGCCGGCGCGTTATCGTGGTGGAGGATCCACGACTTGCTCCTCCACAGCTCCGGCCGTTTCTGCCTGATCGCTTCCCTCAATCGCCTCAAAACTCCCAGGTAGGGGTCAGCAGTTATTGTAGACCCTTGTTGTTGAAATTCATGATGAACGATGCCCTGGTAGTCGAAGAACACCGTCAACATGATATTGACTTTGCTTCCTCGCTTTCTTTGGTCTCGGCTCATTTTTGAAGCGCCACTCCGATGCCTGTTGGTTAGTTTCCGAATCAAAGCCGTAAATCCATGTTTCGTCTCCAGTAATGACCCTCTTCAGCAATTCGGGGTCGTCGGTTTTCGCTTCGAGATTGAGGCTGGCCGTTTCTTTCCGGGCGTTCTTCTGATCAAAAGTCAAATCTTTGGGAAAGATAATGTGGCGTTGAGTCTTCTCACTCCCAAAATATCCTTCATTATCGATTGAGTCGACCCGGATGATATCCCTGCTTCTTCGGCGACCTCCCTGACAGTTATTCGTCGGTCTTCACGCACCAGTTTTTACACCTTGTCCACTTTTTCAGGCGTGGTTGATGTGAACGGTCTCCCGGAACGCTCGTTGTCGGCGGTCTCTTCCCGACCCTCCTTGAAGCGCTTGTACCACTCGAAAACTCGTCTTCGGCTCATGAAGGCATCCCCGTAGGCTGTTTGCAACATCCAAAAATTTTCGGCACCCTCGAATCCGTTTTTCACACAGAACTTGATGCAAATTCGTTGATCCTCCATTTCGGTGACTAACGAAATCGAAGCACGGGCAAAATGGCTTCACTTCGAACAGCCGCTGCTCGAGCTGTTGAGACGCGTGATTTTTGAAAATTGGCAGGTCTCCAAGCCAAGGGCGACGCTTGCGTTTGCCACAAACCGGGAGAAAATATATTGCGTTTTCAGGATTTTATGAGCAAAATGTCGAAACTTTTTGATCAGAATAGTATATATAACAAAAAAGACATATCTTACCAATCGCATGAGCATATTAGATGGCAGAGCGCTATCTATTGAAAAAAAAACTAAACGTTGATTTAACTTGTTCCTTGAAATTTGTCCAACCTATTTACTTGATAAATCTATAAACCAAGATTTAGTTGATTTTTGTTTCACTCTAGAGCATTATCTTTTAAAATGCTCATATGAGGTGTCAATATATGCCTTTTTTTAAATATCAACACCTAATCATTTTTCTATATTTATTATTTTTCCACATACACACATATTTATAATAGGAATATTTTAATTCTTAAAAATAGCACAGTACAGGTTACATTTCTTTCAATCTACTATAATATGCTATAATAATTGGTATTAGTTTTATTCGCGCTATGCTTGGTTTTTGAGATGACGGAACAGTAAAATGATTGCTTCTGATCACATATTACTAAAACAAGTTCCTAAGAGTGTGTGAAATATAGAAATAAAAAGCAAATTCTTCATATATTTAAATGGTCCTTGTCTGGAGAAAGACTCTGAAGGTGTGGAAATATGATATCTGATGGAATCTCTCACTATATCATAGAATGCAAATATTTAGGTGGAGAAATAGAAAAAAAAAACATTCTTAAAAACACCTTCTGGAGATTTAGCAACCCACTGAAGACGCTGAGAACTATTTCAGAAAAGAAAAATATAGCAATAAAACTCTATAATTTCTACAGATCAATTGTAAATAGATTCATACACAAAAGAGGTAGTGAGGAAAGTTTTAGAACAGATGTGTAAATAAATACCTTTTCAAATAAAGGCTCACGTGCACATGGGAAAGGGAGAAAAAATTGCTGTATTGTTTTGTTGTTGTATGGCAAATCCATACAGGGCAATAGGCCCTAATAAAAGCCTTTTTGTTGTTTGTTGACTCTCAAGGTGGAGGAGACTTACCTTCCTGGGAATAGTTTTTTATAATTTATCAACAAATTGTAATTATAATTATATTTGTTTAATTTTTCATTATATTTTGTAACAATTAATTAAAAATGTGTAAAATATAGAGAAGAAAGGAGGTTCTTCAATATATAGAGAATGGCATGATGCGAGATGAGTCAAAATTGGGAATCTTCTATTGAATAAAGTGAAGAAATAAGAAGGCTATTTATCAAGAAGCACTTAGGAAGACCGGGTAATGGACATTTATTCCTCCAGAGGTATTTATTCCTTTAGCAAACGTCGTTTCTAATTGTTGCCAGCCAATCATATTGCTCCAACAATCATTGGATAGGACACCAAGGTTTTTATCTTGTTTATACACATTCTGGTCGATTATAGTAATTGATATTGTAACTTTGATTTATTTGTCGGTGATGTAGGTGCACAATCTCAGATGATAGATTTGGGGAATAAAGGTTTATTACGATTGTATACATAGGCATTTTAGATGGGAAAGTCTAGTTTGATAAATATTCTTGATATTTGGCCAACCCATTTTCTTAATAGAAATATGCATATAATATCTTATCTATCATAAATCGAATTTATGTTGTACGAGTACTTATTTCTGCATAGGAAATAATTCTCCACTATTTGAGGGTAATGGGAAATATGGAAAAATGGTACCGTGGGTAGTGCTGCCAGAGACTAGGCTATCGACACAATTGGGTGACATGGGGAATATGGAACAATGGTACCTTGGGTAGTTCTGCCAGAGACGGGGCTATCGTCACAATTGGGTGACTAAGGGAATATGGAACAATGGTACCGTGGGTAGTTCTGACAGAGACGGGGCTATCGTCACAATTGGGTGACTAAGGGAATATGGAACAATGGCACCGTGGGTAGTTCTGACAGAGACGGGGCTATCGTCACAATTGGGTGACTAAGGGAATATGGAACAATGGTACCGTGGGTAGTTCTGACAGAGACGGGGCTATCGTCACAATTGGGTGACTAAGGGAATATGGAACAATGGCACCGTGGGTAGTTCTGACAGAGACGGGGCTATCGTCACAATTGGGTGACTAAGGGAATATGGAACAATGGTACCGTGGGTAGTTCTGACAGAGACGGGGCTATCGTCACAATTGGGTGACTAAGGGAATATGGAACAATGGCACCGTGGGTAGTTCTGACAGAGACGGGGCTATCGTCACAATTGGGTGACTAAGGGAATATGGAACAATGGTACCGTGGGTAGTTCTGACAGAGACGGGGCTATCGTCACAATTGGGTGACTAAGGGAATATGGAACAATGGCACCGTGGGTAGTTCTGACAGAGACGGGGCTATCGTCACAATTGGGTGACTAAGGGAATATGGAACAATGGTACCGTGGGTAGTTCTGACAGAGACGGGGCTATCGTCACAATTGGGTGACTAAGGGAATATGGAACAATGGTACCGTGAGTAGTTCTGACAGAGACGGGGCTATCCCCACAATTGGGTGACATGGGGAATATGGAACAATGGTACCATGGGTAGTGCTGCCAGAGACGGGGCTATCGCCACAATTGGGGTACATGGGGAATATGGAACAATGGTACCGTGGGTAGTTCTGCCAGAGACGGGGCTATCGCCACAATTGGGTGACATGGGGAATATGGAACAATGGTACCATGGGTAGTTCTGCCAGAAACGGGGCTATCAATTGGGCTCCTGCTTGGCGAGAGGAATATGGAACAGGACGCCACGTTGCATATGCATTATCCAGGGTCGCCGAATAAATCTGGTTACACGCCAATTCATTTGTGATAAAACCTTCCTGTATATCTTATAGCCTCCAGTGTCTGAGAGAAATATAATTTCATAAATTATACTATTTGAATCACTCTTGGCATTAATTGATTCTAAAAATCCGTCATAGGGTTTTGAATATTGTTTTCCAAGTTTATAATTCCAAAAACTCAACTTTTAATAATAAAAATTGAATGTTTATTTTCAGAAAAAAGAATATATTATATATATATTGGTGATGTTTAAATATTTAAATTGTTTTTCGGCTGTGAGAGGCCTATATGAATTTGTTCACATGTGTTTTTTTTTGTTTTTTTTTTACTTATCCTTTTAGTCTAAATTAGACAAGATCTTGGAGGTCGTGCTCGTAAAGAAGCTCAAGAACTCTTCTTGGTTCACTGTACAGGGATCTTTTGTCCTTTCCAATGCAATTTAGTAAATGTTGGGGAGTGGCCTCTTCGGTTTTGCACCTAGTGCACATGGGGAAGCTTTTGGCTCCCTCTTTATAGACTAGAGGGCGCAGGTGACCAGATTTCCATCTGGCCAACTGTGTCGATTCCCTTCTGTTTAGTTGGAGGGTCTGTTTTTTGGGGTTTTCTGCCTGGTACCAAGAATGATGGAAACTATCTCTATGGTTCCTTATTAGTTGTAGTTATAGTTTATTGGTATGGTCCCTTGCTGAAAGATAGGTCTCGGAGTTCACCGCATCAGGATGTCCAGCTGCTCCTTCCTTAGCCAATCTGTCGGCCTCCTCATTTCCAGGGACTCCCACATGTGATGGAATCCATTGTAGACTTATTTTGGTATTTTTATTCAGTTTGTTGATTTCTGCAGCAATGTTTTTGAGGAGTCTGTCTTGTGAATAGTAGCAGTTTTTAATAGCAAAGATGGCGGCTTTTGAATCTGTATAAATTATTATGTTTTAGTCTCGTTTTTCTCTACAAGTTTTAGAGCTTGTAGTATGGCTGTTAGTTCGGATCTGAAAACTGACAAGTTCTTTGGGTTTTTGATTCTTCTTTTTATTTCCATACTATCTTTAAGGATGAGAACTCCACTGCCAGAGGAGCCATTCTCCACCAGTGAGCCATCGGTGTATATTTGTATGGTCTCTTTGTCTGCTTTTTCAATCCTCTCCATAGCGAGGCTCCTGAGTAGTCCAGGGTGGTCGGCCCTTTTGGAGCATTCTTGCTCTAGATCCAGGTTGTAGGAGATTTCTGGTCTTTCTTTATATGGTGCATATTGGTTCTGGACATTTCTATTTCTCGTGCTTTCTCGTGCTGAGATGGCAAAATTTTGATTTATTATGAATATATAATTCGCAGAATAGTGACATGAAGGTATTTCATTTTATAAGGTAATTTGATATTTGAGAGGGAAATATATAGTTGTCTATATACGTATATACGAGGGATATATAACATGGTATATAGTTGTATCTTTTTACTACTCTGTGAAATATATATACACAATAATACAAAATTACGCCATCTCAGTTGATAAATTTCACATATGTGAACGCAATCATATAGACCTCTCACAGTTGAAAAACAATTTATATATTTACATATCCGAGTAGGTTTAATGAAGCACAATTCAGTGGTTTATACATAATCATAGGTTTGGTGAAACACAAATCATCTGTTTACACATCCGCGTATGTTCCGTTAAACACAATTTATTTGTTCACATAACCAAGTGTTTGGTTGAACACTATCCAATGTTTCCTTGAAACACAAACCGCAAATTTATACCTCCACTGAAATCTAAAATAAAACACCGCGATGCTTCTATATGAAGATCAACTTGTCCTCAACTGACAGGTATTCCTCTCCACACACGGCCAATATATATTCAAAGAGCATCCATCCAAACACGCCAACAAAACAATACCAAGGTACCGCCAGCCAAGAAACAAGGTGAATTGATCAACGAAACATGGTGCACACAGCCAAGAAACAAAGTTCACAGCCAAGAAACAAGGTGCACACAGCCAAGAAACAAGGTGCACACAGCCAGAAAACAAGTTTCATTCAGCCAAGAAACGAGGTGCACACAGCCAAGAAACAAGGTGCACACATCCAAGAAAAAATGGTGTACACAGACAAGAAACAAGGTGCACATATCCAAGAAAAAATGGTGTACACAGACAAGAAACAAGGTGCACACAGCCAGAAAACAAGTTGCATTCAGCCAAGAAACGAGGTGCACACAGCCAAGAAACAAGGTGCACACACCCAAGAAACAAGGTGCACACACCCAAGAAAAAATGGTGTACACAGACAAGAAACAAGGTGCACACAGCCAAGAAACAAGGTGCACCGTTCAATATCTGTGGGTCGATCCCAACTGTTGCGCTGGAAGTCGTTAACAAGTCTTCGATCCGGCCCATTGATCATTGCTTTTGTGCTGAGCTTTAATGGGTGCCACCACAAGATGCCGGTCAGCCTGCCGCTGGAATTGAGCTCTTTTTTCCCCTTTAAAACCTCCTTCTCTCTCCGTTTGATTTTTATTATTATTTGGGCAAACAGCTGCCCGTGTCGATATACCTGTCTGGATGCATGCAACGCAAAATATCCAAAAAACTCGACTATTTTATTTACAATACTGTTGGATTTAATATATTTAAACTATTTTTAACCGATTCTTTTTGAATAGAAAAATTTCTACTGAGCTTGCAATAATGAATTAATGGGAAAGCCTGGACAACAGTAATGAACCCTCCCAAAGGTTTTGCCAGTTTGATCTACCAAACTGTTGTAATATTGTATTAGGCTGTTAAATTGTTATACCGATACTGAAGCTGGCCTCTTAGAATATGTATTTTGAATATATTGTGGAGACATAGACTTCAAGTACATAATATATACATGTGGTAGACAGGTTTATGCAGTCATGGGGCCACCACCGTGGGTTCCAGCGTCAATGGATAACACAAAAGAAATAGGCAGGTTGGATGTCATCTCAGTGAGATGTCATCGCTGAAGACACGAACAAGGTCCAGGAGGGTGTGATCGACATGAGAGAAAGAGAAAGAGGGAGAGATCATCTGTTATTATCTGCCTTTTGTTGATGTACAGTGACGTTCATAAAACTTATTCGAAGTTTACTGAAAGGAAATGGATCATTTTTTATGGAATTCGACTCTTCAAACCCTCGTCCTGTTTTGGATGCGGCGGACTCTCAATAAAACTTTATTTCTTTGTTTGTATGACATGATGGTCAAGCTGGCGTGTTGAATCGTATCAACATTTTTGAGCTGTTATAATATTTATAATTATGTTTCATATGAACATCAAGTGTATATTGAAATATATTACTATATAAATAAATTTGGAATTGTTATGAATAGATAGTTTTTAATTCAATGTTCTTCAATATTATGTTTTAGAAGAGTTTCTAATATCAGTGAGTCAACCTTTTACCTTATGTTCAACTTCATGGGGTTTGTTCAGGACGAAAGAAAGGTTCATCATGAAATCTGATGGAATGCAATGTCTATCGCCTCTGATATTTAGGTATTGATGTTCTCTAGAAATCAGCAACCAGTTTCTCATGCAGCTTGAGGAAATATACTACTATGCGACTTGATTTACATCAATGTAAATAATTAATTAGTTACTTTAGAATATAACTCATTGTAAATAGCTCAACTTGATCAACTTTCTCTCTCCACGATTCTAATTATTACAGATAACTTCATCAACTTCCATCATTGCTTAACAGACTGTAAATAACTACCTTGCGATTTCTTCTATCTGCTTATGCTGTTGCTTATTTGTTTAATGTATATGTTTATTTAATGCTCTTTTTCTTAATTGTTTATTTTCTTTTTGATAATTCTTTTACCTACTCTACTACAATATGTATTATTGTAAATAGTTTCATGCGCAATTATCCAGATCGGATATAGCGTGTCTTATTTGCAACTGGTAATAATGAAGTGTAAACAAAATTGACTCTGTCTACTTAAATAAAATCACACAACCGACATAAAAATCTTTCCTTCTCCTTAATTTTGTCCATTAATGTAGTTGCATTCCTTGGTGGCTCACCTGATTTAGTCTTATTTGCAACTAGTAATAAATAAATAAATAAATAACCAGATAATCTGAAGTCCAATAAAATATTTTGCCTTCTAATATCAGTGAAGTGATGATAAATATTTGAAATGGTTTAATTCATCAAGGGTAAAATTTCCTGTGATTACACAAATGTATCTATCAGATCCCTATAATTATTGTTTGTTTATATATAATTAGAATTTATATTGATAACACACAAATTATACAAGTCAAATTGCCTTGAAGCACTAATTGAATAAAATTTCCATGTTAATCCATCCAGCCACACTGGCGTCAACAGTTCTGTCAATATTTGACCATGGACATAATACAAGGATCTCTGTATTTATATCTCTCTCTCCTTTCGTATTTGCATATAGCCCTAAACAAACAACCAGAAAATACGTCAACACCTAGCAATACATTCAACGTATAATGTATTAATTTGACTAATGCTTTCCATTGTTATTGATAAAGATCTTAATTCTATTTGTATATTATCAATCTAAGTAATGTTGATGCATAAACAATAAATTTTAATGTTTATTATTTGTATTCAATAAAGATTAGGTATAAATAGGCTAGATGGTTTAAATTTGTGATTCGATTTTCGTTTTTTATTATTGTATCAAACAAATCAATTAGAGCTTCGTCTGTTTTTTTTCTTTATTGAATGTTTACATAACCTATATTGTTTTGATAAAGTTTTAGTAATATTACTATTTGGAAATACTTAATCAAGTACTTATCAAATCAAAGTGTTTCTATACCAATTTATTAATATTGAAAGCTCTTTTAAATTAAAAAACAAACTCTTCTACAAGCGTCTTTCTTCTAAATAGAAGAGTTTTCTTTTTTTTTTTTCCAATTCGAAAGCTTGTGTGTGTGAATACTAATAAATTAGTGAAAAGCAATTTTGCGGTGAACTTGATCAAATATTTTAAGATATTTTCTGTAATTTTCAAACAATATGGAATATAATAATTATTATTACTGATGCTAAAGTGTATTTGAAGAATAAATACATAAAAATGTCTTTTATTTGCATAGTAGTAATGAGACAATATGCAAAGAGGTTAGGTGTAACTACAAGCCTTTACGTATTGGTACCTCAAGTCAATATTTTGCGAAGAGGTTATAAATAGAATAAAATTATTTTCGAAAGTTACGATGAAAATTTATTTTTTTATATAAAAAAGAAAGCTTTCAAGCAAAAATTTTCTTTTCTATCGGTTTCTATAGCGACAATTTTTAATAGAACTGTTGTTTATTTATATGTAAACCATATATATTACACAACCACAGGCTATTGATTTAACTACAGAGAGTTATTATAAATATAAATATTTAAAACTTATCGGGTTCGATACAAATTGTTATATTAATTGTATTTATCGTAATGGCACAAGAACCTACAGGACATGTAACAACTGTCCTGGTATGAATCTAACACCTACCCACATATTCACATGTCCAGAAATGGCCGCAGCCTTGCAGGAAATTAACATGGACCCAGAGCAATAATTTTACATACCCAAGATAGATAACGATTGCTGTGATAGAGATGTACGGAGACATCTGAGGCTCTTCATTGGACACGACAACAATAACAGAAAATTGGCATGGACCCAAAAAAAAGCAGCTTTACACACCCAAGATAGAGATCGATTGCTGTGATAGAGATGTACGGAGACATCTGAGGCTCTTCATTGGGCATGACAACAACAACAGAAAATTAGCATGGACCCAGAGCAGCAGCTTTATACATACAAGATAGAGAACGACTGCCGTGATAGAGATGAATGGATACATCTGCGGCTCTTCATTGGACACGACAACAACAACAATATCACATTTTTACTATTTTTTAAACAACATATATGTAATGTACATAATGTAAATAGCAATATTATTCATTATTACAAGATTTTGCAGATTTTTCCAAATTACATAAAACCCTATTCTTAATTTATAAATGTATTTATCTCAGCCAATTGAACGTTTTTATAGTTTTACCAATCGCGCATACAATATATATAATAGAGTCAATTGTATAAAGTGCACATACACGCCTTTAATTTAATTAATACAGTTTACTTTAATTAATATAAATTTGATCGGTTAACCATCTTAGTCAAAATAAAATATTTATTTAATCTGTGAACATACCCCAAAAAAAGTGTCTGTTTAGAAATTGATGAAATGGAGTCCGAACGCTCTTTAACCCTAACTTGTTCTCATGTTACAGTATCCCTCAGGGGGCTGTTTGTTAAACGGGGTCCGAAGCTCTTTTATCAGGGCATTCTTATCGTCTGTTACGAATTTAAACCTCCCCCGAGGGCGGGAAGTTACACCAACTTGTCGGTTAATTAATTTTCAACTAACATTTCGTCTGATAATTAATAGAATCTTCTGTTATTTAATCCATACTTAGCTCGATGTGATGGTAGTTTATATTGTCGATTATTTTTAATATGCATAAGGCCATCTTAAATAGCAGGGGACATACTCATTATTTCATATATTAGTATTAGAAACAATATCTTAAAATAAAGAATCGTATATTTTGCATAAAATTCAAGATAATATGAACAAATTCAAATTAAGAGTGTGTGACTTTTCGATATCAACGCGGTTATCGAAATGTCCTACACTATTTGTTTGGATTCGGTCTTATTACCTTGTGTTTATAATTAACTAGAGAATGTACCCGGCTTCGCCCGGTTTTTACCCGAGTAAAAGTTTGCCTAACGAACATTTATTAAAACGATTCTAGCAAACATCCAATCCCTACTGAATCTATACTTGTCTATACTCTCGATAATTTGAAATTGTTTCCCGGTCCCTTGAAAAATACTCGATAAGTTGAATAAAGTCAATATTTATTGGTCCATTTGGTAATTTGAAGTTGAAGGAATATTATCTTGCTACAAACGAACATTTGTAAATAACTGTATCTAGCGAATGTACCCGCCCGGTTTTTACCCGAGTAAAAGTTTACCTAACGAACATTTGTTAAAACGATTCTAGCAAACATCCAATCCCTACTGAATCTATACTTGTCAAGATAACCTTGTTTGATACTCTGCTCCACCTAGCTGTATTCGTTGTTAGATAGATAATCCAATTGTGCCTTATCATTCTGTATATAATTATTTAGAGCTTATCAAAAAGTAATTGCTCTTAAGTTTTTGTTTGTTGTGTTAAAAATAGTTTAATATAAAGGTATTAACAAGAACGTGTATGATTACAAGATGAATTTTTAAAGTGAGAAAATAATTAGAATCAAATTTTGATATTTAAACTTGTCAAAATTTCTTACAATAGAAACCTTAGAAAGGATTATAATGGATTCAACTTGTAGTTCCTGACATGGATTCAAACATAGCTATTGGTTGGTAATGATTAATTTTATAAGTTAAAATTGTTAAAGGTTTTATACAGGAAGTGTTAGTGAAAATAACAATATTTTATAACTACCCGTTTCATTATTTTTCAAGATGCTTGAAGGACCAGTTCTTTTTTTTTTTTTTGGTGGTGGTGGTTGAGGTACAGCTAGCACCACGCTGATGAGGGCCAACAGCCCGTAACGCAAACGTGGTTAGCTTTTCTTGATTAATCAAGAATGGGTAATTGGCCAGTTCTGGAATAATTAGAAATCAACGAGAATAGTTGATATTTATTCCGATAGATGGCGCAAGTCATCAGAGGTGCCTTTTTCATATAATAATAATTTATGTATCAAAGTGTTCTGGTAAAAACGTCAGGCTCTACGATACAATAAAAGTGCTTTTATTCCCAAAAGACATATATCGAGATTTTAAATAAATATTTCCAAAAGGAAACTTATACATGGAAGTGCGATGGGTTCAACTTTATTGTCAAAAAGATGAGATATATACAGATTGTAAATGGGAGTCAATCTTCCTATTCATACTATTAAAATAATTCTGCAAAACTGAAAGCATAGAAGAAATGACCCACTACTTTCTGAATGCACTATTGTTAACGAGGAACGGAATAAGATCTTAAAGAACCCAAGTCTACGTGAACCCAGTTCAGCTAATCAGAATAATGTCCGAGAAAAAATATATAGCGATGGAATTGTTTAAATTTAATAATGCGTTAGAGAACAAGATAATTTCTAAGAACTAAAATTACAGAACAATTTCCATCCATAGTTAATTTGTATAGTTATGTTGAATACTTTGATTTCCTTTCATTTTCTCTTCTTTCCTTTGTTCATGTTTTCCCCCCCTTTCTTCATGGAAATAATGTATGCCGAGTCCTTACAGGACGGAAATGTCCTAAAAAAGAGGTTGTTGTCATACTATTGAGAATTCTGTGCTTATATAAATTATTACAAGTATAACCCTTTTATTTTTGACGCTATATTTCTGTATTGGCATTTTACTTAAAATAATTCTAATAGAGAAACGTTATTACAATGACGTGAAATATCTTCTATAAAATATCTACAATTTTCCTACAAGATATATTTTATTATATAAATATAGGCTCTTAGTTAAATTATATTAAAATTATAAATATTTCTGATCTAGAACATAAGAATTGAATTTAATAAACAGTTATTATAAAATATATACAATTTTCCCACAAGATAGATTTTATAATATAAATATAGGCGTTTTTAGTCAAATTATATTAAAATTATAAATATTTCTGATCTAGAACATAAGAATTGAATTTAATAAACAGTTATTATAAAATACTACAATTTTCCCACAAGATAGATTTTATAATATAAATATAGGCGTTTTTAGTCAAATTATATTAAAATTATAAATATTTCTGATCTTAGAACATAAAGAATTGAATTTAATAAACAGTTATTATAAAATATCTACAATTTTCCCAAGATAGGTTTTATAATGTAAATATAGGCGTTTTTAGTCAAATTATATTAAAATTATAAATATTTCTGATCTTAGAACATAAAGAATTGAATTTAATTAACAGTTATTATAAAATATCTACAATTTTCCCAAGATAGATTTTATAATGTAAATATAGGCGTTTTCAGTCAAATTATATTAAAATTGTAAATATTTCTGATCTTAGAACATAAATAATTGAATTTAATGAACACTTATTATATATTTAAATCACATCAATTTCGCTTCAATGTTGTACCCTTTGGAAACTGATTGAACCGGAAGGTGTAAAAAAAGATTAATTGAACTATCATGGGTGAAATTGAATTAAACAATAAAATTTCACTTTTTTAATAAGGCGTCGAAAATAAAGTTCTAATTTTATATTTAAAATGGTTTAAAAGAATTAGAACCGCATGGGAATATGCAACTTGGCTTTAGAATTCTTCAACTCACACACCATATTTTATGAGTTATATATACCTAGTTTAGTATTAATATATAAAACATAAGTAGATAATTTTTCAAATATGGTAATTTTATAGTTTTTATATATCAATTTTATTTTATATTTTATGTTCGTATATATATATTTGTATTATAATTTGATAATTACTTCTATATTTAAACGAAATCTTTCAAAAATATAATCTTTATGATATATGTTATAAAAGATAGATTAACACAAAGCAATAACGCACCATCTATACATATAAAACAAAAGGATCTAAAAGCGCGAATGTTTCCTTTATACATAAAACGAACTTCTACTGTCCTTACTGCGATGAAAAAATATATTGGGAGGGCTTGGCTCATCAGTGGTGAACCCTCCCAGCGGTTTCGCCTATTTAATCCACCAGACCGCTTCTCAGAGCTCTAATACTGTATTGGATCATTCTGCTTTTATATGCTAGACTGAAGGATGGAATCTTAGAAATGGTTTTCAAGTAAACTATGCTTTGTGTTAATTTATGCCTAACTGGCCTTGTCTTTATAGTTTGCTGAAGAGCATTGCTCGAAGCAAATATTTGAATGTAATTCTACTGTCCTATAAGCTTATGTCCATAGTTTACTTGAAAACCATTTCTAAGATTCCATCCTTCAGTGTAGCATATAAAAGCAGAATGATGCAATATAGTATTAGAGCTCTGAGAAGCGGTCTGGTGGATTAAATAGGCGAAACCGCTGGGAGGGTTCACCACTGATGAGCCAAGCCCTCCCAATATATTTTTTCATCGCAGTAAGGACAGTAGAAGTTCGTTTTATGTATAAAAGATAGAGTACTCTATAATTTATATATATGAAGAATATATACATGTTATAATATATTTATGAGATAGATTGCTTGCTGCTTCAGAATACATGAGTATTATGGTATTGGTATGCAGTGGTGGAATCTTAAAAATATAATAAAACATTCTTACACTATTGTTTTGATTGATCTGATTACATAATTGTGATAATTAAATAATACCTGACTTAAGGTGTTAAGAATAAATAAATTAAAATATTACGTATTAAAACATATCTACTGAAAGATTTGTGCCGGCCAAAAGAAAACAACAACAATAAATATTGTTACATCAATTTTAATGCTCCTTACATATATTCAAAATATTCTATGATATTTAATATTTATTTAAAAATGAATATTTAGATTATCATCATTCCTTTTTATAGTTTCATTCCTTTTGTAATATTTATTGTACATATATCTTGATAGGTTATTAGAGCGAGAGAGGACCTAGACGAAGACTGCGGATCACGACCAACGAGGAAGACAACAAATAAATAAACACAATAACTAGAAGGTAATTTATTTTTATTTAATTTTATTCATTCACTTTTACTTTTATTTATTTGCTTTGAATATGGAAACCCGCTCGGGAAACGTGTATAACACCAAGAAGGAAGAAACCAAGGTCGACGACCCTGCAAAGCTGCAACTTGGTGTAACAATATACAAGTATTGTATAATGCAAAGCGGCGACATCTGGCGGTCGACTTCACAGAATTTGTTCTTTAA
Source organism: Cordylochernes scorpioides (assembly GCA_030710605.1). Classification (NCBI taxonomy): domain Eukaryota; kingdom Metazoa; phylum Arthropoda; class Arachnida; order Pseudoscorpiones; family Chernetidae; genus Cordylochernes; species Cordylochernes scorpioides. The sequence continues at coordinate 15,513,194 of CP092873.1, read as the reverse complement.
TATATTATTCAAATTCAAATATAATTTTTATATAATATATATATATATATACTGAACACAAAATAATTGCTTCACCTATGAGCATCTTAGCAAATTTGAAGTAGATGTACGCACTTATATAGAATATTCAGGCAATTTAATGATCAAATTTATAAAATTGTAACACGGATATGATGTATTAACGTTATCCTTTGTTTATTATGTTTATTATTAGTTTATTATTAAAAACGTAATTTTGCAGAATTAACAGAATACAATCATAGACAAATCTTAAGGAATTGGAAAATCTTTGATTATCGCCTATCAGTCTAATCTTTTTTTTAAAGAAGACAGAGGTTGTTCACACTTGGTTATCTCGTGTGTGTTCAATAAATGGCACTGTAATATCTTTCAGAGTTATTGTCTGAATCCTGATATACACGCTAAAAGCTACAACTTCCTTAAGTTTTGTCAATTAGTGTAGTTATCTCGTGTGTATTCAATAAAGGTCACTGTAATATCTTTTAGCGTTATTGTCTGAATCCCGATATACATGCCAAAAGGTACAACTCCTTAAGTTTTGTCAATGAGTGTAGTTATCTCGTGTGTCTTCAATAAAGGTCACTGTAATATATTTCAGAGTTATAGTCTGAATCGTGATATACATGCTAAAAGGTACAACTTCCTTAAGTTTTGTCAATGAGTGTAGTTATCTCGTGTGTCTTTAATAAAGGTCACTGAAAATATATTTCAGAGTTATAGTCTGAATCGTGATATACATGCTGAAAAGTACAACTTCCTTAAGTTTTGTCAATGAGTGTAGTTATCTCGTGTGTCTTCAATAAAGGTCACTGTAATATATTTCAGAGTTATAGTCTGAATCGTGATATACATGCTAAAAGGTACAACTTCCTTAAGTTTTGTCAATGAGTGTAGTTATCTCGTGTGTCTTCAATAAAGGTCACTGTAATATATTTCAGAGTTATTGTCTGAATCGCGATATACATGCTGAAAAGTACGACTTCCTTGAGGGCAGTTTTCTTCGAAAAGTGTAAAAGAGCCTTAACATCAGAAATAAAGTGTAGAAACATTTACATTGAATAACTTATTCATATATCAATTATCAGTTTATTATTATTTCCCTTAATGTGTGTGTTAATGGTTATAATTTTATATATATTAATATTTTTCTTAATACATAGATTATAGGTATAGATTATACCTTTCTGAAAGCTATATTTTATACCTTTAAAATATATTTTTTATTTTTTTATTCCTAATTGCCTCGCCCCAAGCGATTAAAACGTATACAAATTGAATTAAAAACATAATTATATTTTAGAAATGAAAACATATATCCATTAGTATGTTTTTCAAAAGATTCTGTCGAAAAAATAGAGATTTTATAATCTAAAATTAGATAAATACATGAATAGTTGAACTATAATTTTTCACTATATTCATGGCGTAAAAAAGAATGTTTGATTTAACCAATAAAAACTTAACTTACCAATTGTAATATAATGTTGTTTTTTTCTTATTCTGTTTAGGTTGATAAAACTAACATTGGGTTTTCCCTCGGGAATGACTTTTTTATTTTGCTATAAATAAATATCAGACGCCGTGTAATAATTGAAGAAAAATACTTTTCCCGCCTTTTTTTCCCGAGTATCGTCTGCTATTGAATTTATTTTACGACAAATTTAACAATGGGCTCTCAGTTCCATTTGTTGACTACAACCCTAGAAACAACAATGTAACGACTCCATTTTGAAATGATGTCGGTTAAAATTTGTTTTTAAATATAAATTCCTTGTTGCCGGATTGGTATTTTGAAAATTATTTTTGTTCATTGATTTTTTTTTTTTGAAAATATATTTTTTTATATAAAACCAAGTTGTATGTAACATTTCATCTTCAAGGTAATAAAATATTTTTATGAGAAACACATTTTTAAGTTTATTATTTTTATTATTAGTTATATGCCGGTATCATTGTATTGATTTAAATATATTGTAGCAAAGTGTTTATTATTTTATTAACAGAGTATAATTTTTTATGTTTATACTTTGCTACTCTGTAAGCTTCTCTCATTGAAATTTTTTGTTTATTTATCCTTCATATTTTGTTCTTGCCTTGAATAAATTGCTGTGTCATCATTCTTAATTTTCCACGTTAAATTTTGATCGAGAAGACGTAGAGGGCATGGGTGTTGTGATCTACATTTTCGAAGACTGGCTCCAGGATTCCACCGCCGTGTCAAAGCCAAGACTTCCTTCCAAGATAACGATGTCTCTATAGACGATACGACGACAAAGCCGCTCTTCACGCCTCAAGAAATAGGACTCAAAGGTACTAGGGACATTTTTCCAAGACTTGGATGGAATCCTTGGCAGAAGCACGTCAGATCCATGTCAGTAATTACAATAATTGCTAGCTGGGTGTTACAGCTTAAATAGAGAAGGAGATATGTATGTTTTAATAAAATGTTTTAAATATTATTCAAATTTCAAGTAGCAAGTAAATATTTGTGAATAGAGAACGTATTAAAAAGTAACTTATCCCTCCTTACTTATGCACCTTGCCATCCATTTAAACATAGCTGTGTAATGTTATACATCTTCACAAATATTCCTTAGACATTTTCTTGAATGCCAAATTTTAAAGAATCTTTACGTTTATACTATAAATTTATATACATATATATAAATAAAATCTTAAATATATATAAATTGAATCTTCTAAATAGTATTTTAGTATAATACTCAATGAATTTACAATTATGTGATTCGAATTGAATCCAGATAAAATTTGATTCAAACTTGAATCAAATTAGATAAGAACTTTAACCATATTTACATAATACTTAAATAATTGTCAGACGATGACTTAACTATATGCAAATATTACCAAAGTTTGAAACTCTCTTGCAGCACGCTTGTTAAACAATAACAAGAGTTAAATTGGAACGAACCTTAGCCTAAATATGCTTGTTTAAGAGATAAAAGAAATTTATCTTACCTCACGTGTTGTCCATCTTTATAATTTACTGGTAAGAGTCCCTGCAATTCTTGAAAAGTATTATAGAGCAGAAAAATGATAATATAGCCTCAATTATAACAAAAGTGTGAAATATATATGTACATTGATATACCATAAATAATCGAACATTTGTGGAAAGCATTATTGTGAATTTAGAAATATTAATATACCGAGATAGCGTATTTTTACTCACCAATAAGAAGTAGTTATAAATTGTAAAACCTCCATAATTTTATCATAAAAATGTATTGGGGAATAATAATTCGATTGTTCGTAGTAAAATTTGATTTTCCAAACAGAATAGAACAATTGGAATACCTTCTAACCATCAGCGATCCTAACTACAATCATCTTTCCTCGAGTGTAAATGTAATAAAAACATCACTTTAACAACATATGTTGTAAGCCCAAAAAATCTTCAAGAATTTAATTTTATCGAGAAAATATTTTTATTTCTGTAAAAATAGTTCTCAATTTATTTCTCTCCCTCTCCGCTTTCTTAAAAAAAGAAAAAAGGAGAAGTAGAAGAGAGAGTTTCGTGTTGAAGTTACAAAATAAGTTGTTGTTCCATCAGTGAGAAGAAACAATTTGATTGGCTGCCAGGTCGTTCATTATTGAAGGGCGCGATCCCCTGAGCCCTATTCTGGCGCCCCAACGTGGGGCTGTAAATATTTAACAAGGATCTAACTACACATCGCTCGATTGATGATGATCACCCCCCTTGTATCGTCTGATCAATTTGGAATGATACAAAGATTGACATGCAACCCAATGTAAGCTTTTAGTTGACACACGAAACTCAAATCATTACAGCAAACTTTATAAGTCGATAAGAAAACTTTAGATAAGAACTTTAACCATATTTACATAATACTTAAATGATTGTCAGACGATGACTTAACTATATGCAAATATTACCAAAGTTTGAAACTCTCTTGCAGCACGCTTGTTAAACAATAACAATGGTTAAATTGGAACGAAACTTAGCCTAAATATGCTTGTTTAAGAGATAAACATGCAAGGGTCAAACAAAAACAAAAATTAGCATGTCCGTGCAATAAAATGGAGGAGATTTAGAAATATTAAATTATAGGAGGATTACCACATAGTCTTTGCTCGTTGCAATATCTCATTACATATGCTGTAAAGACAAAAATACTATATTAAAGAGAGATTTTCATATACTAAAGGAGAACGATAAAATTTGAATTGCAATGATATAAGTTATTAAATGAGAGGGCTTGGCTCATCATCCTATACAATAATAGAGCGGTCTAGAGATTAATTTGTCGAAACCGCTGAGAGGGTTCACCACTGATAAGCTAAGCCCACTCATTCAAAAACTAATATCATTGCAGTAAGGTCTGTAGAGATAATATTTGATGATACTGAAAACATTATAACAATTTAAACCATTGCAGCTTATTTACTGGACAATTTAAAACGAAAATGTAATTTCAAGCGTTGAATGTGTGAATTGTCTTTCTAACTATAGTTTTAATAGTTATAATAAGCGATTATGTATCGTTAAACCTATATAGAATAAAATATTATGACAAATTTAAAAATCATGAGACGAAGAGTATTTTGTTAGATGCTTTTTATTCACCCAAGATATCAAACAATTATTCAATTCCACAGGATTAAAAGTGTGAACCTAACCTTTATAAAAGGATATAAATGTTTGAAATCTTGGTTGAATAAAAATACCTTACAAGAAACTCTTTACTAACGATTTTGTTCTTTTTTATATAACATTCTGATACAGGCAATATTCCAACTTATAATATAGAAGATAATATTGAAAACCTAGAGCATTCTATGATATAGTAGAAGATATTATTATTAAACTTATTTCCTCCAAGATATACTCATGATGACTCTTCCAAGCAGTTGTTTCGTTGCCATTATTCAGTTTTCCACATGCGCATACCGCTTGCATGCAACAGAATCTTCAGCTAGGTACATCAATCCTTATCTACCAGCACCTTCAGATGATAGCTTTGTTAGCGAGTACCTCCCGGTATACAGGGCGCGACACCATTCCATAAATTGTCTTCCATGAGGTATCTTGAGAACTTCAACAGCTGAGCTATTAATTATGTTTTAAATTTGGTGTGTTAAAAATCAATTTATCTATACTTACCTCACATATTTGTGATTTTTAGATATAAATTTATAATTATGGACAAAACTTAAGTAGAAATTATTTGTTTATCACTGGTCGTCTGTTTTTTTATTTTTTTATTTTTTAAGGAGACGCAATTTTGTCCTCACATGGTTATCTCGTGTGTCTTCAATAAAGGTCTCTGTGTATAAAATATATTTCAGAGTTATTGTTTGAATCCCAATATAAATGATAAAAGGTATAGATTTCTTGAATTTTGTCCATGTGGGAAAATGTATTTTTGAAACTTTCTGTTCTTGGCATTCTTTTAATATCCAAATTTATGCTTCATTTTAAAAATCTTCAATCTTATATCTTAAAACATATCAAATCGCATTTCTTTAATATATTCAAGTTTGCTATTTTTTTACCATGATTATTTTCCATAAATAGAAAATTTAACTCTTTAACCTTTAGTAATCTCTCCATATATCAATTTCTACAATTTGTTATTCCTCAATATCCGGTTATCATGAGTGATAATCTTTTATACGAAATAAAAACATTAAAGCACGAATGTTAATTTACACATAAATCAAATTTATAGTGTCCTTACTGCGTTTAAACATAATGGGAAGATTTTGTTCATCAGCGGTGAAGCCTTCCAGCGGTTTCACCAATTTAATCTACCTGACCGTTTCTTAGACCTCTTATACTGTATTGGACAATTCTTCATATATAGGCTTCACTTAAAGGTGGATTCTTAGAAATGACAAACAAGCATATCGACCCTTCATTGTAGCATACATAAGCAGAATCCTCCAATACAGTATTAGAGCTCTAAGAAGCGATCTGGTAGATTAAATTGGTGAAACCGCTGGGAGGGTTTACCACTGATGAATCAAACCCTCCCAATATTTATCCTAACGTAAAAGAACAAATATAGGTTATAATATTTTTTTCATGCTAAAAAGTCATTAAAACTTACAAATATATTGTAAAAATGAATATATTATAGAGTTGTATATAAGAATAAGTTTAGAAATGAACCCCAGAAATCTCCCCAGTATATACACCCTGTCACAGGCCATGATAATCATGGTGGGTAGAAGTTGGTTCTGCCTTTGTGTGCCTAAGTGTATCACATATTTACACGTGTGAAAAGCAATTTGTGTTTTACACTTACAAGTAAGCCAGTACCCCGTTTGATTACTTGCATTCAGTTGTAGGGTTGAACTTTGCAAGATTCTAATGCTATTGAATAATTTTTAATTAGAAAAAAGTGCTCAATGCGGGATTCGATCGGGAGTCGTAGTGGTCAAAAACTAACGGTCTAGACAATACGTCCACCGACCCTCAAGAGAAGAATAAAATTGTTATTTTTCAGCATGAAATCCTTCAGCCACATTGAATGAATCTTACAAAGAACTATCTTATGGTAAAGGATGGAACTAAATGGTTGATCTAACGCGTCTACTTACTGTAAAAAGCTCTAATAGAATACAATTTTAACTAATAAATTGATGAGAGTATTTTATTAGTAGTATATTATATATATTAAATAAATAGGAATAAATTTCAATTTTATTTTGCTAACACCTTTGATATATAATTTAGCCATAGCTATTGGTCCACTTTTATATTTAAGGCAAAAACCTTTTATAATATTACCATAATCAAAGGTCCAGCGACCTGATATGCACACCTGTTTGGTTTATCTTGATTCATCAAAATTAGTTTTAGATTATTTTTTAAAATATCAAAATTTAGATTCTAGTTATCATGATATGGAAATCACAAAGCTAATTTACATATTCCAGTTGAATGATCAGGATAACTACCTCGATGATTATTTAAAATTCTGTGAAAAATAGGATATAAAATAATATCTTTTGACCGTATTTCAAACCATTTAGAAGTTCCTCTAATGTAATTTTAGCAATGTGTCAATGTGACCGATTTAACAACAGATTATGCGAATGAATGCTTAAAAAGAGGTAGAAAAAGAGTGAAGAGGACATGAGTCTAGGGTCAAAAACCATTAAAGCGGCTGACTCCATCCATAATTCACCCGGTAGCACTCCAGTTAATAGGCGGTGGTGGGTGAGGCCCGGTTGCTAGGCAACCAGACCACCACAACACACTGTTGTGTCAGCTGATGGGTGACATGGACCTAGAGACAAAACTTGAGGAAGTGAAAGTCTTCCATATCACCAATAGTCTGTGTATATGAAGGAGACAGAGAGGTTGTTCATACTTAGTTACCTCGTGTGTCTTCAATAAAGATCACTGTAATATCTTTCAGAGTTATTGTCTCAATCCCCATATACATTCTAAAAGGTAAAACTTCCTTAAGTTTTGTCTATGAATGCATATTGGTTTTCTCGTGTGTCTTCAATAAAGGTCACTGAAATATCTTTCAGAGTTATTATCTGAATCCCGATATACATGCTGAAGGTACAACTTCCTTAAGTTTTGTCCATGAGTGTATATTGGTTATCTCATGTGTCTTCAAAAAAGGTCACTTTAATATATTTCAGAGTTATTATCTGAATCCCGATATACGTGGCAAAAGGTACAACTTCCTTTAGTTTTTCCATGTGTATGTCCTCAATAAAGGTCACTGTAATATCTTTCAGAGTTATTATCTGAATCCCGATATACATTCTAAAAGGTACACCTTCCTTAAGTTTTGTTCATAAATGTAACTCTTTTAATAGGTCAGTCAGATATAATAGAATGAAAGGATGTGCTCATTTCTGTAAGCTATGAATGGTTGAAATAATAAAAAGTAACTTCGAATAATACATATTTATTTTAAAAATAATTCTAGATAGACTTGTTTTTGTGATTATCACAACTTAAGGTTGCAATTTAAGCCATGAAAAATCCTTTTTCGAAACTATCAACCATAGTCTATGGATTTAAAACCTCAATTAATAACAAACAGTTAATTGTTCTGAAGGTTTAATGTTCCATGTCTATATGTATTCATCGATTGTATTTCGTTTTTGATAACTAATATTTTCCTATCATAGAGAACTATAAACTCCAACCTGAATCTATTCCTATCAGACTTTTAACTTATGAAGGTATACATTTTTGAAAAAGGCATAGCTAGAAATTCTAAAAATAATTGTGAAATTAAGGTGAAAATAGATAGAGAGTTGATATTTCCACGTGAAAAATTAGGAAAGACAAACTCCATTGTTAACCAGCAATTTATTTAAGGCAAGAACAAACTATGAAGTAGCGGGGTCAGAGTTACACGAGACTTGTAGCTTAGAGTTACACGAGACTTGTAGCTCAGAGTTACACGAGACATGTAGCTTAGAGTTACACGAGACTTGTAGTGTAGCAAAAAGAGTTATATAGACCCGGCCACGGACAGAGATACCAGAGGGAAGGTAGCGGAGACAGAGTTACACGAGACATGTAGCTTGGACTTACACGAGACATGTAGCTTAGAGTTACATGAGACTTGTAGTGTAGCAGGAAGAGTCCTATAGACCCGGCCACGGACAGAGATACCGGAGGGAGTTAGCCGGTTCAGAGTTACACGAGACTTGTAGCTTAGAGTTACACGAGACTTGTAGCTCAGAGTTACACGAGACATGTAGCTTAGAGTTACATGAGACTTGTAGTGTAGCAGAAAGAGTCCTATAGACCCGGCCAAGGACAGAGATACCAGAGGGAAGGTAGCGGAGACAGAGTTACACGAGACATGTAGCTTAGAGTTACACGAGTCATGTAGCTAAGAGTTACACGAGACATGTAGCTTAGAGTTGCACGAGACATATATCTTAGAGTTACACGAGACTTGTAGTGTAGCAGAAAGAGTCCTATAGACCCTGCTAAGGACAGAGACACCAGAGGAAAGGTAGCGAAGACAGACTTACACGAGGCATGTAGCTTAGACTTACACGAGACTTGTAGTGTAACAGAAAGAGTCCTATAGACCCGGCCTCGAACAGAGATACTGGAGGGGGAAGGTAGCGGAGACAGAGTTACAAGAGGAGTGTAGCAGTCTATAGTGTAGCTATAGACCCGGCCACGAACAGAGATACCGGAGGGGGAAGGTAGCGGAGACAGAGTTACACGAGGAGTGTAGCAGTCTATAGTGTAGCTATAGACCCGGCCACGAACAGAGATACCGGAGGGGGAAGGTAGCGGAGACAGAGTTACACGAGGAGTGTAGCAGTCTATAGTGTAGCTATAGAACCGGCCACGAACAGAGATACCGGAGGGGGAAGGTAGCGGAGACAGAGTTACACGAGGAGTGTAGCAGTCTATAGTGTAGCTATAGAACCGGCCACGAACAGAGATACCGGAGGGGGAAGGTAGCGGAGACAGAGTTACACGAGGAGTGTAGCAGTCTATAGTGTAGTTATAGACCAGGCCACGAACAGAGATACCGGAGGGGGAAGGTAGCGGAGACAGAGTTACACGAGGAGTGTAGCAGTCTATAGTGTAGTTATAGACCCGGCCTCGAACAGAGATACCGGAGGGGGAAGGTAGCGGAGACAGAGTTACACGAGGAGTGTAGCAGTCTATAGTGTAGCTATAGAACCGGCCACGAACAGAGATACCGGAGGGGGAAGGTAGCGGAGACAGAGTTACACGAGGAGTGTAGCAGTCTATAGTGTAGCTATAGACCCGGGCACGAACAGAGATACCGGAGGGGGAAGGTAGCGGAGACAGAGTTACACGAGGAGTGTAGCAGTCTATAGTGTAGCTATTGAACCGGCCACGAACAGAGATACCGGAGGGGGAAGGTAGCGGAGACAGAGTTACACAAGTAGTGTAGCAGTCTATAGTTTAGCTATAGACCAGGCCACGAACAGAGATACCGGAGGGGGAAGGTAGCGGAGAGAGAGATACACGAGAAATTCAGCAGTCTATAGGTAGCTATAGACTCGGCCACGAACAGAGATACCGGAGGAGGAAGGTAGCGGAGAGAGAGAGTTACACGAGAAGTTCAGCAGTCTATAGTGTAGCTATAGACCCGGCCACAAACAGAGATACCGGAGGGGGAAGATAGCGGAGAGAGAGTTACATGAGAAGTTCAGCAGTCTATAGGTAGCTATAGACCCGGCCACGAACAGAGATACCGGGGGGAAGGTAGCGGAGACAGGAAGGATGCAGCCCTAGTTTAAATTAAATTGGCCGCAACTCAATTAGAGAAACTGGCGGTGGAGTTTAAAGAGGCCGGATTAGATCTCCCCACGGTGATTGCCCATCTCACGCAATAGATTTACAGTACCTACTTCTCTCTCTTTCATATATATATGATATATATATATGTGATATACTTATTTTGTTTTTTAATATCAACATCTGACCTTTTTTCTATTTTTTTACGTGTTTATCGAATTTACGCAAGTTTAGCCTTACATTCTCATTTCTTGATTTCTCAGAAAGCCTCCGGGATCATATATTTGGTTGTAGAGGTACAGCCCGGGTTCGATTACCGCATTGGGCACTTTTTTTTCTGATTAAAAGAAAAAATGCTCCAATGGCTCCCTATTCTTGCAAAAGTCACCAGATAGTGCTAGTAACAGAAAGGGGCTCTGGCAAATTTGTAAGTGCAAAGTGAACTGCTTTTCACGTGTGCAGACATGTGGTGCACTTACAGTAAAAGCAGTCGCTTACTTCTACCCACCATCATTACACACCACCCACCATTATCATGACCCGTACCACGTGTACTAGGGATAATGATAAAAAAAGTATTATTGTATGTATCCCGATATACATGCTAAAAGGTACAACTTCCTCAAGTTTTGTCCAAGAGTGTATTTCAGAGTTATTGTCTGAATCCCGATATACATGCTAAAAGGTACAACTTCCTCAAGTTTTGTCCATGAGTGTAACTCTTTGAGTAATTGTCTGAATCCCGATATACATGCTAAAAGGTACAACTTCCTCAAGTTTTGTCCATGAGTGTATTTCAGAGTTATTGTCTGTATCCTGATATACATGCTAAAAGGTACAACTTCCTCAAGTTTTGTCCATGAGTGTATTTCAGAGTTATTGTCTGAATCCCGATATACATGCTAAAAGGTACAACTTCCTTAAGTTTTGTCCATGAGTGTATCTTTCAGAATTATTGTCTGTATCCTGATATACATGCTAAAAGGTACAACTTCATTAAGTTTTGTCCATGAGTGTATATTTCAGAGTTATTGTCTGTATCCTGATAGGCATGCTAAAAGGTACAACTCTCTTAAGTTTTGTCAATGAGTGTATCTTTCAGAGTTATTGTCTGAATCCTGATATACATGGTAAAAGGTACAACTTCCTCAAGTTATGTCCATGAGTGTATCTTTCAGAGTTATTGTCTGAATCCTGATATACATGCTAAAAGGTACAACTTCCTTAAGTTTTGTGAATGAGTGTATCTTTCAGAGTTATTGTCTGAATCCTGATATACATGCTAAAAGGTACAACTTCCTTAAGTTTTGTGAATGAGTGTATATGTGTGAATCTTATATTACATTACTTATATCCACATATAATATTTACAATTTATAAATGTTAGTGGCCTACTATAAGGACTTCAACTGCGTGAAAATAATTTGTTTGAAAACTTTATTCATTTTTCAAAGTAGAAATTAACTATCTGAAAATATAATAAAAGGGCTATGTGTTTACGCTTCGAAATAGAGAGTGAAAAATCCCATTGAATAAATTCTCTAACTGATCAAACTTATTTTTATATATAACACATTATATATTATAATATTATAGTTATTGTATATTATATAATTCATAATTATAGTTAAATCATAAGGTGAAAGGTTTATTTCAAAGTTTTTTAAAATTGTTTTGCACAAATTTCGAACATTTCTGCCCTTCCACAGAAGAAAAATAGAAAACGTAAAAGTTGAATTGTTTATATGCATATCTGCATATTTACATATATTACGAGATTTGCATTTGAAGAAAAAGGAATATATATTGTTATGAATAATTTGTTTGTTGTTAGAGAAAGGGTTGGTAAGACAAAGGATCGATAAGATAAAGGGTTGAAGGTGCAGTCGTGATAAAAAAAATAAAGATAATTATTTACCGTTTAGTAGCTTTTATTTCAATTACTTTAGGAAATATTACACATTAGTTATTTTCAGATTATATAAAATTTATAAAGTTAATCCTATATTAGTGATTCAAAAAGATAGATATGTTAACTACGCATATTTAAAACAAAACTGAAAGTAACTTATAATACATTATAAAGGACTGCGGCGTGTGATTATAAACAATATATAGAAAAGAAACTTATGCGGTATAACTTTATGTATTATTTAAAACTGAAAGTCATTCTAAAAACGATGATAACAAAAGTAAAATTATCAATGAATAAAATAAAATATATATTTTTTAAAATATAGAAATATTTGAATTTTTAGATTATATAATATATGAATATGTTGTAATATATTCCAATATATATCTATGTCTCCATGTGTTGTATAGTTTTAGTGTAATTGCCAAGTTGACAGAAATAAAATTTCGAGTGAGTGACAGTCGGCGCCTGTAGAGGAAAAGGGTACGAAAAACAAGTCGGGTTCCCAGGTGTGCCCCTTTCTTACTCAAACAGATTGGTCCGCTTTGAGACACGAGGATTGACAGACCCCTCTAGACAGATCTCCCCTGACCGGTGTCGGCTACACTTGCTCTCTCGCCATCTCTGTGGTGACATCCAACATGCCTCGTCCTTTTATGTAATCCCAATTCACGCCTGAACCCACTCTAAACATTGTGGCCACCACGACTGCAACCAACATGCCACACTACAGTCATCCTACAGGATAACAAACCAAATTACTACATATATATATATTAAAATATATCATAAAGACACCTATATGTTATGATGCATTAGGGCGCCATCTGTTATGAAAATTCGAAACTATTAGAGACGCGTATGATTCTTTTAAAAATTAAACAATTTCTACTGTCCTTACTGCAATATGCTGGAAGGGTTCACCATCGATAAACCAGGCCCTCCTATTAATTTTTACATTGCAGTAAGGGCAATAGAAATTGTTTAATTTTTAAAAGATTTATACGCGTCTATAATAGTTACGAATTTTCACACCTATATATAATAATATTTCGCTTAAATATTTATGAAAATGTATTTAAATCGTTTTTCCAATATGAATTATGAATATTTCTTCAGTAATGTTTCTAATAATTACCTAATATATATGGATTTTTTACTTGATGATTATCTTAATAGTGAATAATTCAGAGAGCCAATAGGAAATCAGTATTATAACAGCAGACGAATTTGGAATAATGAGTCAACCCTGGCGTATTTTAAGCAACAAAAGACGACTTGCGTGACAACAGATAATTAGAGTGAAATGTGATTTTACAAATGGCTACATTGGCAATTCTATCAGAAGATTCTTTTGAAATTCAAAATTATGCGTCATTTTTATATGATTTCCTCTTCATTAATATTTAGATTTCTAAATTGTTCTTTGGAACATAAATGTTCTATATTTTATTTATAGAAATTTACATTAAAATTGCATATAGAGATTTTTATACATTTTCTAATAATTTGATATTTATTTAACGTCATGTTCATCTATTTCTACGCTTTCTTGTATAATTTAGGGTTATAAATATTGAACAAATGTATTTTTTAAATTATTTGGATTCTCTCTGTATGCCCCTTAAAACTTTTATTTATAAATACGTGCATATCAACTGAATAATACAAAAAAAATCTAGAAATGAGTTTCTTTTCATTTTTATTAACACAATCTCAAGCATTCAGGTATTTTTACCGTTCTACAGGGGTACATAAAACGAAAAACAATAATAATTACTATTATTATTAAGAAAAAGGCATCTCCTTATCGTGCAACTGAAAGTTGATTTGATTAATCACGAATGGGTATTTGGCTAATCCTGGAATAATTAAAATTCAACGAGAATAGTTGATATTAATTCCGATAGATGGCGCAAGCCATCAGCAACTTTCAGTTGCACGATAAGGAGATGCCTTTTTCTTAATTTATGCACCTTATCCCAGTACAATATCACATTTGTACTATTTTTTCACAATAACTATTATTGTTATTCGTTTTTTTATATATTTATGTATAAGGAAAGAGATGATTGAAAGCTTCAGATTGCGTTAATAAAAATGAAAAGAAGCACACACACAAGGCTTTATTAAGACCACCGGTCTTATACCGATTCATGACAGGAAGAAAGGAAGCATAGATGAAGCTACTATACTCCAGGCAGCGCAGCACCCAACAACAGACTCCAGGGTCTTATACAGATTCATGACAGGAAGAAATGAATCATAGATGAAGCTACTATACTCCAGGCAGCGCAGCACCCAACAACAGACTCCAGGGTCTTATACAGATTCATGACAGGAAGAAAGGAAGCATAGATGAAGCTACTATACTCCAGGCAGCGCAGCACCCAACAACAGGCTCCAGGAACTTATACAGATTCACCACAGGAAGAAATAATTGATGGAGCTCTTATACTCCAGGCAGCGCAGCACCCAACAACAGCCTCTAGGGTCTTATACAGATTCACCACAGGAAAGAAGCATAGATGGAACTCCTATACTCCAGGTAGCACAGAACCCAACAACAGCCTCCGGGGTCTTATACAGATTCACCACAGGAAGGAGGCATAGATAGAGTTCCTATACTTCAGGTAACACAGAACCCAACAACAGCCTCCGGGGTCTTATACAGATTCACCACAGGAAGGAGGCATAGATAGAGTTCCTATACTTCAGGTAACACAGAACCCAACAACAGTCTCCGGGGTCTTATACAGATTCACCACAGGAAAGAAGCATAGATGGAACTCCTATACTCCAGGTAGCACAGAACCCAACAACAGCCTCCGGGGTCTTATACAGATTCACCACAGGAAGGAGGCATAGATAGAGTTCCTATA
This sequence comes from Cordylochernes scorpioides, assembly GCA_030710605.1. NCBI lineage: Eukaryota > Metazoa > Arthropoda > Arachnida > Pseudoscorpiones > Chernetidae > Cordylochernes > Cordylochernes scorpioides. The sequence goes on along the minus strand of CP092873.1, from coordinate 15,498,115 downwards.
CTTCAGGTAACACAGAACCCAACAACAGCCTCCGGGGTCTTATACAGATTCACCACAGGAAGGAGGCATAGATAGAGTTCCTATACTTCAGGTAACACAGAACCCAACAACAGCCTCCGGGGTCTTATACAGATTCACCACAGGAAAGAAGCATAGATGGAACTCCTATACTCCAGGTAGCACAGAACCCAACAACAGCCTCCGGGGTCTTATACAGATTCACCACAGGAAGGAGGCATAGATAGAGTTCCTATACTCCAGGTAGCACAGAACCCAACAACAGCCTCCGGGGTCTTATACAGATTCACCACAGGAAGGAGGCATAGATAGAGTTCCTATACTTCAGGTAACACAGAACCCAACAACAGCCTCCGGGGTCTTATACAGATTCACCACAGGAAGGAGGCATAGATAGAGTTCCTATACTTCAGGTAACACAGAACCCAACAACAGCCTCCGGGGTCTTATACAGATTCACCACAGGAAGGAGGCATAGATAGAGTTCCTATACTTCAGGTAACACAGAACCCAACAACAGTCTCCGGGGTCTTATACAGATTCACCACAGGAAGGAGGCATAGATAGAGTTCCTATACTTCAGGTAACACAGAACCCAACAACAGTCTCCGGGGTCTTATACAGATTCACCACAGGAAAGAAGCATAGATGGAACTCCTATACTTCAGGTAACACAGAACCCAACAACAGCCTCCGGGGTCTTATACAGATTCACCACAGGAAGGAGGCATAGATAGAGTTCCTATACTTCAGGTAACACAGAACCCAACAACAGCCTCTGGGGTCTTATACAGATTCACCACAGGAAGGAGGCATAGATAGAGTTCCTATACTTCAGGTAACACAGAACCCAACAACAGCCTCCGGGGTCTATACAGATTCACCACAGGAAGGAGGCATAGATAGAGTTCCTATACTTCAGGTAACACAGAACCCAACAACAGCCTCCAGGTCCGACACATGTCCAATGGCCACACGTTCCTTCGTGCATACGTCATGGTTAGCGAATCACTGAACAGGCTAGTGTGGAATGAAAAGAAAACTCATCTCCAGAATCCTGTTGTATTATTTAATTGTTATCCATAAGATTTAAATGAATTAAAATTAAATTCTTGCAAATAAAAGACCTATTTCTACCCGTTTTTTTATTCATAAAATGTAAAATAAATTCTTACATTTGAAAATATTTAGAAATGTTATCAGAATACTTTCTCATTAGTAGTGTGTCTTCCTAAAGTATTTTAGTCATATTTTAATCCCCATCTTTATTGAATTGCTAACTAGAAACTTAAATCTGGATCCTGAGGCCTTTTTATTGTTTCTAATATTTTTTAAACTTAGCTTTGTGATATATTAACTTTACTAATACATTATAGGGGTTCGGTGGAAGGATGGTCTAAACCGTTGGTTTTCGACCGCTACGACCCGTGTTCGATTCCTGAATCGGGCACTTTTTTTCTAATTAAAAAAAAATAAATAAAATGCTCCAATGGCCCCCGATCCTTGCAAAACTCCAACCCCACTAGCGAGTGCAAGTAACTAAACGGGTCTCTGGTACATTTGTAAGTGCAAAGTCGAACTGCTTTTCACATGTGTAGATATATGGAGCACTTACAGTAAAAGCAGTCGCCTACTTCTACCCACCATGATTATCATAGCCTGTACCACGTGTACTGGGGATAAGCAATATATACTTATAAATTTTAATAACAAGAACAAAATTCTTGTTTATTCATAATTTTAAATATCTTTGAATATGATTTTTTTTTCACTTTAGAAATATTTAATTAGTATTATTCTCATAAATTGAAAATATATTTTATTTTTTTTGTAGTTATTTTAAAATATCGACTACAATGATGATGTATATAGTTGTTTATTTGTTTTGCATATTTTTCATTCATAAATTAATCTCATAGTCTGTGAAAATAAAAATATTGGACTGGTGACGAAAACAAAACTGAAAATAGATGTATTAATGTTATGTAGCTATGATATATAATTAAATGTGATGTTTATTTGATTCTGATCTTAATTGAATAAAATATATAAAGTTTAAATGTGTTTTAAACTTTAATAACAAACACAAAACAACTTTATACATCAAATGATGACCAGAATTAAAGTGGTAATAATTTTTGATAGAACTATTTAATTAATCCACGTTAGGGTTAAAAAAGCGGGAAAAAACGTGGGAAACATACAATAATTTAATCACTTGTATAAATGTATCCAAAAGATGTTACAATATTGTGTAATATACTGAATAAATCGTATTTTTCTTTTTTTTATCGAAAATAGTTCGATGTTAAAGTGGATTGTGTCTTTTAATAAAAACTTGTTTACATCAAAAGAACATTTAGTTCTTTTGATGTTAAAATCGTTTGTTCTCTGAATTAGTTAAAATCTTTTGCTTTTAAAAATACGTTCGTTTTCAAATTCATAGAGTAATCCTTTGATTATATATTCGCATATTTACTTAAATACATGTTATATTGATTCGATTTTAAATTCAATTAGGTATCAATTTAAAATAGGAGTTTTCTTTGATATGTTAAATTTCATGTTAAGAAAATTTTATGAGATTAGTTTTTATTTTTATTTTGGAAACGTTTGTCCTTGAATTATAGTGTTCGATTTGATATTCGTTTTTTACTTATATTAACATTAATCATTTAATTTGATATTTGATTAATTTAGAAACCCAAATCTTTACATTTTCGAATAAAGCTATTTATTGCCCTTTCTGCCAGTTTCTTCAGTTTAATCTACCTCAAACTGCACTAATATTACATTGTTATGTATTGATTATATTATATATCCGACATGGAGTATGAAATATTTGTTAAGGTATTTATGCAAGAGATTTATGGACATATATATATATATAAGACTTTAAGATAAAAGAGGAATTATTTGAAAAAGGAAAAATAAAAATAAGGTAAAAAGTTTCTTCTAATTTTGAATTTGCAAGCTTTAGAGCAAATATACTGTTTTCCAACGGGCTAATACTCTATGTACAATATTGTACATAGTTCGGATGCCAATCCATCCTATGAACTTGACTATCACTTCCCTATGTTGACGTCTTTTACAATCCATAAGAATGAATTTGGAGGTCAACGACACGCCGAAAACGTCACGTAGGAGTATAGAATCTCGTTTCTAAGCTATTCTAGTCATGTTCTGTTGAATTCTAGTCTAAGATAGCCTATTCATCTTCTGAACTTGACAATGTGAATGGCTCTTGAAATCCAAAAAATGAACATGTACGTCAATGAAACGCCGAAAATGTTACATAGAAATATAAATTCTCGTACGTAAAGTATTCTATTTATGTTATGTTGGATTCTATATATTCTATGATTGCCAATTTATCCCTTGAACTTGGTAAATATTCCCCTATATGGACGGCACTTAGCTAATGACCATATAGCTCAATAAAACGCCGAAAATGTCAGGTAAAAATATAAAATATCGTTCCTAAGGCATTAGAGACATGTTGGTTTCAAGTCCGAATGGCCAATTCATTCTCTGATATTGACTAGTACACTCCTATGCTGACGTCCCTTACAATCCACAAGAATAACCATGAAGGTCAATGATACGTCAAAAATGTCACGAATTAATCAAAAGTATCGTTCCTAAGACACTCCAGATATGTTATATTGGATTCTATGCCGGATGGCCATTCCATCTTGCGAGCTTGACTAGCATTCCCCTATGTTGACGTTTCTCACAATCCATAAGAATGAAGGCAATGATATACCAGAATATCTCACGTAGGATTCAAAATTATCGTTCCTAAGGCATTCCATACATGTTCTGTTAAATTCAAGTCTGTATGTTCAATCCACTCTCTGAATATGACTAGCATTTCATATGTTGACGATTTAAACAATCCATAAAAATGAACATGGAAGTCAATGATATGTCAGAAAACGTCACGTAGGGAACAGGAATCTATTTTCTTCATATTTGAACATTCACTGTGCTCTTCTCAAACAAGTCGAAGTTTTCCGCCTGTTTAAATTGAAACCAACCATGACAATGAGAACATCAACCCCAAAACTGTCTTTTTCTTTATTATTAGTGAGATAGAAGCTGTTAGCAGATTCTCTACATATAAAGAACCGTCTAAGAATCAAATTTCAAATAGGACATTAACTCGTTACTCTGGAAAGAATGCATTTATTGATACTGGGTCTAGAGCAGGTGTTGATGGTAACAATTGAAACGGAATCTCTACTGAGAAGGGATTTGTAGGATACATATAAGCAATCATCTTGCATGGAGACAAATGATCAAAAACCCATTTTCAAATTTGAATTTTCCATCATTACTTTTGTTAAAGATATTAATTTTTTCTTTTAGATATTAATATATTGTTTTTTTTTGCTTATCCCTAGTACACGTGGTACAGGCCATGATAATCATGGTGGGTAGTTAGCGACTGCTTTTACTCCAAGTCCAACACGTGTCTACACATGTGAAAAGCAGTTCGACTTTGCACTTACAAATGTGTCAGAGCCCCGTTTGGTTACTTGCACTCGCTGGTGGGTTTTTACTTTTGCAAGAATCCATTGAAGCATTTTTTATAAACATAAAAAAGTGCCCAATGCGGGAATCGAACCCGGGTCGTAGCGGTCGAAAACCAATGGTTTAGACCATCCTTTCACCGACCCCCATTATTACTTTTTTTTAATAATTACAATAATTTCTTTTTAAAATTGATTGGCTAGAGAGTTGCCTAATGTAAATATATGTAAATATAACATCAACAAGGTAAAAGCAAACAAGAGTAATTACGCGACTAAATATTTTGTAGAAAATGAGTAGTTAGATGTAATTAAGAATGACTAACATCTACTATATGAATAGAGACTTCAATCCTCTTAATGAACTACTATAACATCAAAGCGTCGTGTCGAATTTCTGGAGAAAATTCCCCTTACTCCGCCGTGTATAGTAGACGGGATCCTTAACAAAGTTGTTCAAGTGTTGTGAAATGAATCTGTGTAGAAAATTGATTTCAAAGATTTAATTGCGGGAGTTGTAATTGAGGGGAGGCCTGGAAATTAATCTAAGCTGGCATTGTTACCAGCTGAGCGGACGTTGCTGGTAAATTTCATTGATTACAAACTCTTGTAATTTGAGTAATAAGCAAGATCGATGTACTGTACATTCTAGAAAGATAAATGAGATAATTTTCTCTTAAAATATATCAGTTGTTCTTGAGTTATTTATATTTCGCGATGTATTAACAACTCGCTGTAAATTTCTTCTGGAAAATTAAATCTTTAATTCTATCCGAGTTCGAAAAGTATTCTTATTCTTTCTTATCTCCCCTCAATTATATCAGGATATCAGGCTTGTAGAGCTTGAGACTTGACAACCATCATGACTGGGTGAAGTAGAATGCGTCTGCCTTTGTCATTAAGACGGGGAGCACTACTCAGTGGTAGGCCAACTTAGCTCCTAAAGAAATGGCCGCCTCTGACATGAAGAACAGACGCCATGTGCAGCCGCTCCTAACATGGAGTACAAACGCTGCTCATCCTGTATCCCTGGATTAGGAGCCCTCACAGGGTACTATCAGCCGAGCCAGCTGAACCCAGGTTTTTTAGCGAGCTTGTTACTGCTCCCCTCTTCCTTTTTCATCCGGGCTTGGGACCGGCAAAGGCGGAGTTAGAGAGAGAAGTCATTAACATCAGTAAGGCGACAGTTCAAGATCTGTAAAAATGTTAATCTTAATAGCTCTTGGGATTTCCACAACTTAACTACTTTAGACAAAACCATTTGATGGTTAGGAATTTGGCCTTTATAAAGAATTAATATACCAAACGATATTACTATGAAAAATAGACACTTCGGCCAGTTAGAGTTTTTTATTTTCTGAACGTTTCGACAAAATTATTTTGTCTTCGTCAGGAGAAGTAATACAAAATAAAGCATTTGGAAAAGCGTTAAAAATTGTTCTGAAGTTGCAAGGGCGTTCTGGCGTAATTTTTCGAATTTAGTACAACATCTAAACAACAAGTCAAAAACAAATATTAAACTAGTCAAAGACTATGTGGAAATAAATAAATATATAATAATAAAAAAAGAAAGACGTAGTTAAGAACGCCCTTGCAACTTCAGAACAATTTTTAACGCCTTACCAAATGCTTTATTTTTATTTACTTCTCCTGACGAAGATAAAATATTTTTGTCGAAACGTTGAGAAAATAAAAAAAAACTCTAACTAGCCGAAGTGTCTATTTTTCATAGATTATGAATGCCGGCCAGGCAACCTCTATCTTTACGATAACGATATTACGTTATATCGAGACGTTTCATCCTCTCGCTGTCACCTTGCTCAAGGTTATGAGACTTTTTGAATTCAAAATTCAAGACTTCTTTCTTCAGAAGAGAAGTTGACTGAAAGTCGTTTATACATATCGGTAAATGGATAACTCAAGAACGGCTAATGTATTTGTCTATTTTGCATCTTCTTTCTTTTCACGCTGTTTATACAAATTACCTCTGCTATATATATTTGGAAAACTCTTGCCATTGGTATCCATCTTGCTATGTGATAGCCGCCTGTAGAAGGGTTTTTACCCGAAAGCTCGTGCTCGTTTATATATAAAGAAGACACCCATCTTCCTTATCGCCTGGTTCATTTCAAATATCTTATAGAAATAAATAAATATTCTCTAAGTTTGGTTGATATAAATGAGAATCTCATCAACTTTTTAATTTGAGTTATCGATGCTTAAGCTATCCACTATCACCATTTTAAAGCTCAAATCTACTGTTAAACTAAGAAAATGGGCATCCTTCCTGATCGTACAACTAAAGGTACTGATAACTTGCGCCAACTTTTGGAATAAGTATAAACTAATTGTAGAACGACATTTGAAAATTATCCCATATGTGTTTCTTTTGAACGAAAAATCGAAACTTATCCAAAGGAGAAATAACGATTATTTACAACCTTGGGGATGAAGTATGAAAGGATGAATTGTGAAGGGTAATGATAAACGGAAAAATAAAAGTGTCCAGGGGTTGGAATTACTCTTCACAATTCATCCTTTCATACTTCATCCCTAAGGTTGTAAATAATCGTTATTTCTCTTTTGGATAAATTTCGATTTTTCGTTCAAAAGAAACACATGCGGGATAATTTTCAAATGTCGTTCTACAATCATAAGCCGCATTTATATTGTATTATATAAACTAATTATTGATTTTTTAAATTATCCCAGAATTGGCCAAATTAAAAATATTATGCATATTCAAAACTCTTCTTGTAGAGACTCTATCTGAATTTATTTGTTTCCAAAGATATTGAGGCTTTGTCTTCCTCTTCCCCGACTCTTTGAAACAGAGTCCATAGCATCGGTAAACCAGTTCCTGGCAGGGCTTGAACCATTAGCTAGAGTCATCCCGAGCGAGTTGGATGCTTTATTCACAACCCATAACCATTTAGCTCTTTTTAGACATTTTGTATCTAAAATATAATCATTCCTTATATACGCCACAAGAAATTCATTTAAGATAAATTAAGGTTTTTTTTTCAAATTCTTCTTAATAAAAGGTATTTTAATAAAGCACACGCGCAATGTTATATATCACTTTTAAGGTTAAAACATTAGGTTTCCGCGGATAGATTTCCTTTTTTAACATTTTAATTCAAATTTCTAAATTTCAGGCAATTACATTATATGTGTAACACATGCGGGATAATTTTTAAAATGTCGTTTTACAATCGACAAGCCGCATTATATTTTATTGTATTATATATTAATTTATGTATATTATTTACGAACGGAAAAATATGTCTAGGGTAGCCTAGTGGACATGGCATCTGCCCGGTAAGAGGAACACTGTGCGTTCGATTCCCATCCCTGGACACTTTTAATTTTCCGTTTATCATTACTCTTCACAATTCATCCTTCAATACTTCATCCCTAAGGTTAGAAAAAATCGTTATTTGTCCTCAAAATAAATTAACATTTTTCGTTCAAAAGAAACACAAGCGGCATATTTTTTAAATGTTGTTCTACAATTATAAGCCGCATTGTATTGTATTTTAAATTACTTCATATATTATTTACGAACGGAAAATTATGTCCAGGGTAGCCTAGTGGACATGGCATCTTCCCGGTTAGCGTTATACTGTGGGTTCGATTCCCATCCCTGGACCCTTTTATTTTCTGTTTATCATTACTCTTCACAATTCATCCTTTCATACTACATCCCTAAGGTTAGAAATAATCGTTATTTGTCCTTAAAATAAATTACGATTTTTCGTTCAAAAGAAACACATGCGGGATAATTTCAAATGTCCTTTACAATAATAAGCCGCATTATATTGTATTATACATTATATTGTGTTTCTCCAATAGAAAGGCTTTGATGGCCGAAAGCTAGAGATTTGTGTGTGAATTCAAATTTGTAAAGATAAACTTATACCTTGAAGCCTGATATTGTTACCTTAAAATCCCTTTCTTTAACTCATGTATTAAACAAAATATATTCACTTTATATTATATCAGGTAAGAGAATATCAAAAGAAAAAGAATAAATAATATAATATAAATATTTTTGAAGATTCAACCAGCGAATATTTGAATAAAATATTCAAAATACGTAGAAAAAGTTGCACCTACAAAAATCTAATTACTAATATCCGTAAAAAAATATTTTGATTATTTTTATTCATAGAGTATACCACAAAACCTTTTTCTTATACGATCCGGCAACACTGCGCAAGTAGAATCTAAAACAACACAGAAAGAGTTATGACCTCAATTGAATAAGGGTTAGAGGCCCCCAATAAAATCTACATAAATATAAAAGTTCCCTGTAGATGGCAGCACGGGAGAATTTTATTGGCTAATCATGTTGGAGGAAAAAGGGGAATGGTCAAATTAGGTTGGCCTTCTAAGCGCCCCTAACGGACTAATTTGGAAGTAACGCTCATACATAAACATTTCTTGTGCAGCCGATTCTATCGACCTATCCGCTCCAATCAAAGATAATGGAGCAGACGAACATTCTGCCGAATTATGGCGTCTGCTATCAGTTCATTGACGTTTATTTGTCATTATCATTACCTTGCCTTTATGCCCTTGTTAAACGAAATAAGACACTTTTTTTTAAGAGTAAACTAGTTTGTTTTTAATTCGTTGTGTTAAATGATCCGAAATTTTAAAAAGTAGTTTTTCGTTTCTCAAATTTCGTAAATTATTATTTAAATAAATACTGATAGGTGGAAGTTAGAAATAATGTAATGTTAATTGCATTATAATAATATATTCTGCGTGGAAATTGAGATTTTGCCGAATAAATGCATTTAACGAAAGAAATTTCGATTTCACAAGTATTTTTGTTTCATATTTGACACATCTGCCAGATGGCGTTCACAGCCCCACAGTTCATTTCTGTCTCAATTTTGAAGTAGTGGAGGACACTTTTGATTCTTCCATATCGACCAGAACCATTATACACAGATTAGTCGGCGGCCTACCCTCATGGCCTTCTTTAAAAAGACTGTCATTGACTCAATGGCACAGACATCTCCGTTTGCAAATGTATCGGTATAGAGCCACATGAAGAGCAGAATGGAACAGAGTTGTGTTCTGTGCACAGGCTATGGCGAAGATGGTTGTAACAAGGAAATGTGGAATAATTGAAGGGTGCTGGTGCGGCCAGAGTGACGTCAGCACACGTGGATCGAATCATCCGCTGGATGGCGTTTACAGCCCCACATTCCATTTCTGTCTCAATTTTAAAAGATGTACTGGACACTTTTGATTCTTCCATATCGACCAGAACCATTATACACAGATTGGATGGCGGCCTACACTCATGACGTTCTTTAAGAAGAACTACCATTGACCCAACAACACAGACATCTCCATTTGCAAATGTATCGTAAAGAGGTTCGTGGACAGCAGAATGGAACAGGATAGTGTTCTGTTGCTGTGCAACGGCCATGGCGAAAATGGTAAGAACAAGGAAATTTGAAATGATTGAGAAGTGCTGGTGCGGCCAGAGTGACGTCAGCACACGTTGACCGACGCATCCGACAGATTTCGTTTATAGACCCATAGTCCATTTCTGTCTCAATTTTGAAAGATCTACAGGACACTGTTGATTATTCCATATTGGTCAGAACCATTATAAACAGATTGTTCCGCAGCCAATACCCATGGCGTTCTTTAAAAAGACTGTCATTGACCCAACGGCACAGACATCCCCGTTTTTGGAAATGTATCGGTATAGAGCCACATGGACCGCAGAATGGAACAGGGTAGTGTTCTGTTTCTGTGCACCGGCTATGGCGAAGATGGTTGTAACAAGGAAATGTGGAATGATTGAAGGGTGCTGGTGCGGCCTAGAGTGACGTCAGCACTCGTGGACCGGCGCATCCGACAGATGGAGTTTACAGACCCACAGTACATTTCTGTCTTAATTTAAAAGATGTACAGGACGCTGTTGATTATTCCATATCGGTCAGAACCATTATAAACAGACTGTTCCGCAGATTGGACCGGCGCATCAGCCAGATGGTGTTTACAGGCCTACATTTCATTTCTGTCTCAATTTTTAAGGATGTTGAGGACACTCTTGATTATTCCATATTTCCAGAACCATTATACACAGATTAGTTGACAGCCTACATTCATGAGGTTCTTTAAGAAGACTGTGATTGACCCAACAACACAGACATCTCTGTTTGCAAATGTATCGGTTTAGAGGTTCGTGGACAGCAGAATGGAACAGAGTTGTGTTCTAAGATTAATATTGCTTTATTTCTAACAATGACAGTCTCATACAAACCGATTAATATTACCACGTGGGAAAATTAGGAAGATGACCAACTTCAGGATGAGACAACAATTTATTTCAGGCCAGAACAAATTATGGATGAAAAACAAAAGATAAGCAAAAGAGGGAAGTGTACGAGTAGAGTAGCAAAATATAAACATAAAAATAATACTCTGCTAATAAAATAATAAATACTTTGTTACAATATAAACAATACCTTGTCTGAAACAAGCCTTAATACATTAAAATACATGCCTCGCCAAATGCTTTATTTTAGTTTATTTCTCCTGACGAAGACAAAATAATTTTGTTGAAACGTTGAAAAATACAATTTTAACTGGCCGAAGTGTTTATTTTTTAAAGAAATAGGAATGCCGGCCAGGCAGCCTCTATCTTTGTGATTAAAATACAGTTTACCTTTTTATTTCTCTATGCCTTTAACACACAACAATTATATGACTATTTTATATATTACTGGAAGTATTTAGTCTGTTATTTTAGGTATAAAAACGAGGAATACATCTTAGTTTCACATGTTAGCGATTTTTTCTGAAATTTTGTCGAAGATTGTCTTTGAATTGGCAACCAAACGACCTGATACAAAATGGCGGCCATGAAGTAATCGTCTGGATCAATGGCAACGTTGTCGATCGTCTGTCAATCGGTGACAATTGATGGGCGCGCAGTCAGTTTTTCTTCTGCCATTATTTACATCCTTGGGGCAACTTTCAAAATATCGTTTGGTGTATATTTTAAAATAAATATTGTAATCTCTAACTTTTAATATTATGATATATTCTGAATATACAACAATCCATAATATATATATTTGAAAAATATATGGCTTATTTTGGATTTTAATAAGATTTTTTTATTAATCCAATATTAATTAAGGTCCGTGGCTCACCTGAAGCACGCGACCTGCTGCGTGTTACATAACAAAAACCTCATAAAAGATGGACGATTGGTCCATCGAAATATCGGATTATTAAAAAATCCTATTAAAATCCAAAATAAGCATTATATTTCTAAATTATGATATATCTATATATAACATATATTAAATAACACAAGAGATAATAAAAATACATAATATTAGATCGTTAAAAGTGTCTTTAAATTTCGATATATTCTCTTTATCTGTGATAATATCTTTTGATTCAGTTTTTAATTTTTATAATAAATATATGTTATTATATAATATAGGCACCAAGTATAAATCACTAATTAATTTTTTACAAAAACAAAAGCATTTTTAAAGATATTTCGTCTAGCATAGACTTGTCCCCCTGATTCCAAGAAAGGAAAAATCATTATTAAAAAGTACCAATATAGGTGAATAGATGATTAGCTATAAAATGAAAGGAATTAAAAGCACGAATGTTTCTTTTATACATAATACAAATTTCTACTGCCCTTACTTCAATGAAAAAATATATTGGGAGGGCTTGGCTCATCAGTGGTTAACCCTCCCAGCGGTTTCGCCAATTTAATCCACCAGACCGCTTCTCAGAGCTCTAATACTGTATTGGACGATTCTACTTATATATGCAGCACTGAAGGATGGAATCTCAGAAATGGTTTTCAAGAAAACTATGGACATAAGCTTATAGGACAGTAGAATTACATTCAAATATTTGCATCGAGCAATGCTCTTCCGCAAACAATAAAGACAAGGTCAGTTAAACATAAATTAACACAAAGCAATAGCACGCCATCTATACATATAAAATGAAAGGAATTAAAAGCACGAATGTTTCTTTTTAATTCCTTTCATTTTATATGTATAGATGGCGTGTTATTGCTTTGTGATAATGATTAGCTATATTTATAAAAATATAACATAAAGTTTTGAAAGAGAGGAAGATGATATTGATGTACCAAAAGAGACATCTTTCCCTTTTACTGTACATCAGAACGATGTACTGTACATTACTCCAGTAAAACCTTTGCTATTGATGATAAAGAATGAGCAACAACATCAGTTATGGATATTTCAGACAAAAAGATAACCTGTATACCAGGCTTCCGAGCTTTGGCCCTCATCAATTCAGGAGCAGATTCGATTTCTTAACATCCTAAAAGAGGGAATTTTATTTGAGAATTTGTACCCACAATTGTATATAGATATTTGATATAAGAAGAATTTACAGTGATTAATAGGCTAATCCCTTAATAGAATATTCAAATCTATAAGCTTGAGGGATGAGTTTCTTTTGCAAATAAATTTATTTCGAGCTTTCGGGCAACGCCCTTCTACGGAAAAATTCAAAATAAAGTAAATTAAATTATATTACACTGAGATTAAGCGAGGCAAATGTATAATTTGCCTCGCTTAATCTCATTGTAATATAATTTAATTTACTTTATTTTGAAATTTTTCCGTAGAAGGGCGTTGCCCGAAAGCTCGAAATAAATTTATTTGCAAAGGAAACTCATCCCTCAAGCTTTTAGATTTGAAAATTTAGAGTGATGCTAAAGTGTTGCCATGTCTGTCAGATGCCAGAAGCAATGCAACCACAGTCATCAATCCAAAGGCTATTTAGTTGAAGCAGTTCAAATGTTTCTCATTAAATATTACCAACATTGTCTATTTCTTGATGTTCTTTATGCTATTAGCCTTGAGATTGAGATTGAAACTGATTTATTATAACGTCCATATAAAATTATATAAGGTTAAATACATAAAATGAATAAATAAGATTAATAATGATAGATATGTGAATAAATAGATATAAATAGATAAAATAATTGATAAATATACATATATAAATATATATACAAGGTCTTCATTGGTGGCGCCCACCGCGAAAAAGACTCCGCCACCGATGGACTGCGAGATCCTTGAAGAATACAAGATCTGGTATAGAAGGGGATTCGATTCGCTCTAGTCACAGTCTCCTTCAGATTCTTGTCTTTGCATGTAGAGCCCTCTGATCAGATTTATCTTACTTCTCAATGGACGAGATGTGCTTTACACCTAATGAAATTTTTAATTAAAAAGGCATATATTGGATCAAAATATAATTTATTTTGCCAATATTTCAGTTGGCTGAATACCAACATTTATCAAGGTATTATAACATAATGTGTGTCAACAACAAACTCAGCGTTACATTTGTTGTTGACACACATTAATATTTTATAGCACCTTAATAAAGGTTGAAGTTCAACCAACTAAAATATTGGTAAAATAAATGATATTTTGATCCAATATATGCCTCTTTAATTAAAGATTTATTTATGGATTGCTCTATTTTCAAAACTTTTAATTTATTCGATCATTTGTTCCTACTATCGGACATCGTATCTTCTGATAAGCATTAGAGATAATATTTTTGCTAGAGAATATACAGTTAAACCTGTCTATAGCGACCCCTCTTGGGACTCACCAAAATAGGGTACCATAGAGAGGGAATGATATAGACAGGTCACTTTTAATGCAAATCGCATCGTACTACCTATTTAAAATCAGGCGCTATAGAGAGGGAGGCGCTATTTAGAGGGGGCGCTATTGACAGATTTAATTGTATAGCGTAACGTTTGATATATTTGAGCATCTTTATCATATTAGCATATTAGAACATAATCTACAATGGTTATTAGCTTCCTATCAAAATCTCGTTGATATGTCTAAAACAAAATGTTGGATTCTTTGCCACTTCCTTTCATTCGAAAGATAAAATCCTCTGAAATGTTGATAAAAATAATTAAAAACGGCTTCCAAGGATATTTCCTGCTTTATTTACATATTTTCTCAAGTTTTCGCGTACTTTAAACCCTTCAACAGGAATATATAAAAGCAGTTTACGACCGCTACGACCTGGGTTCGATTCACGCATTGGGTACTTTTTTCTGATTAAAAAATATATATATGTGGCAATATAATAAGGTGGGTAAAGAGAAATAAGGACACCACAAGTTGGAAGAGGAACCCAGGTAACCAGAAAGAGAGAGCGACGGACCCGGCAAATCCGGGCGTCCATTCGTGTCGCACACAATCCCCAACTGTCTTAGAAGTCCCGAGGTGTTAACTGACGGACCCCATTTGTCGCCTCTTGGAATGTCGCTGATGTCTAAAGTTACCGTTCCTTACCCGCCCGTCTCTCTCTGGGTCAACTGTAGGTTTGCTTTATTATTCCTGTAAGAGTATATATTATGACATATATATATATATATGTTCCAATGGTCCCCGATTCTTGCAAAAGTTCAATCCCACCAGCGAGTGCAAGTAATCAAACGGGGCTCTGACATATTTGCAAATGCAAAGTCGAACTGCTTTTCACATATGTAGACATGTGGTGCACTTAAAGTAAAAGCAATCGCTTTCTTTAATCCACTACGATTATCATGACCTGTATCACTTGTACTAGGGATAAGCAGAAAAATAAAGTTTGAGAGAACATATAAATAAAGCCAGAAACTTATCATCGGAGAATCATTTTTAAAACATTATATAATTAACATTACATATAAAATGAAAGGATTTGAAAGCACGAATGTTTATTTTATACATAATACAAACTTCTACTGCCCTTACTGCGATGAAAAAATATATTGGGAGGGGCTTGGCTCATCAGTGGTAAACCCTCCCAGCGGTTTCGCCAATTTAACCCAATTTTCATCGCAGTAAGGACAGTAGAAGTTTGTATTATGTATAAAAGAAAAATTCGTGCTTTTAAATTCTTTCATTTTATATGTATTTAGATGGCGCGTTATTGCTTTGTGTTAATATATTAACATTATTTAATTGAAATGTACATCTTAGATTAAAGAAGTTATTCAAAGTAATTAGAAAAATAAACGATATAAAGTGGCTATTTATAAATATTTTATTTGTTGTCGTTCGAAATTTCATTTTTATAGATGTAAATTTTGCTATTAGAATATTGAGATCTATAAAAATGAAGGTCACATCTCCTGTTAAAATAGATGACGTTTAACATTGGCGTTTATTTTGACGGAAGAGGTGATTTTTTATAGATTCTCTTTTTATCAGTAATTGACAGCTCTGTTTATATCTGCAGAAGATACATTCGAGACGTCAATATTCTTTTTATTGATATAACTTGATCTTTTGGTGAATATTTTACAAGATTTATTTTTATATTGTGATTATATTTCACTCCGCTATACCTTTTCTTCTTCTTCTTTCTTATCTCCACTCAATCATATTAGTATATCAAGTTGTGACCCTTGATGGTGTCTGTTTGACAACCATCATGACTGGGTGAAGTAGATTGTGTCTGCCTTTGTCATTAAGACTGGGAGCGCTACTCAGTGGCAGGCCGACTTAGCTCCAAAAGAAATGGCTGCCTCTGACAAGAGGAACAGACGCCATGTGCAGCCGCTCCTAACATGGAGTACAAACGCTGCTCATCCTGTATCCCTGGATTAAGAGCCCTTACAGGGTACTATCAGCCGGGCCAGCTGAGCCCAGGTTTTTTTTGTGAGCTTGTTACTGCTCCCCCTCCTCCTTTTTCATCCGGGTTTGTGACCGGCAAAGGCGGAGTTAAGGCGGAGCTATGCCTTATGATTGTATCAAATAACACACAAGGATACATAAAAAATATATCAAATATAATAAAATTGCTAGTAATTTTATTTAAAAAATCAAAACCCTTCCATAATAAATTATAGAAAAAGGCATCTCCTTATCGTACAACTGCAAGTTGCTGATGGCTTGCGCCATCTATCGGAATAAATATCAACTATTCTCGTTGATTTTTAATTATTCCAGAATTGGCCAATTATCCATTCTTGTTTAATCAATTAATTTATTCCGATAGATGGCGCATGTAATCAGCAACTTTCAATTGCACGATAAGGAGATGCCTTTTTTATAATTTATGAATCTTATCCCAGTACAATATCACATTTGTACTATTTTTTCACTAAGTTTGTTTATTCATTAAGAAAGGTTGCAGCATTGTAATACCAAATATGAGTGTTGAATATGCAATCTTTATCTTTAAACCAATCAGCTAAATATATCCAAACTGAAATCATCCATCAAATTGGAACTATGGATCAACGCCATCTATCGATCTTAAAAGGAACGAGTTCTATGATGAGAAATGACAGTTTGGCTTCTTGCCTTGTTGGCTTCGTCTTTAGATATCACGTTGACATTTGGATGTAAACATTGATCTTTCTGATGTAAAGATTTCCTTAACCACCATGAAGATCTAATCGAAATGATTGATTCTTTCAAATAATTACACTTTTTCACTTTTTTTCGATTAAAAATGAATGCTTTAATGCCCCCCGATTCTCGAAAAAGTCCAACCCCACCAGTATATGCAAATAACCAAACAGGGGGCTCTCTGGCATATTTATAAGTGAAAAATTCAAACTGCTTTTCACATATGTAGACATGTGGTGCACTTACAGTAAAAGCAGTCGCCTACCTTTACCCTCAATGGTTATCATAGCCTGTACAACGTGTACCAGAGATAAGCGAAAATATATGTATATTGGATCAAATCATCTTGTTCTGAAGGCTTTTATGTCTATGAAGACAAAGAATAAATTCAACGCATTGGCCCTGTACAGGTTTTACAGGGCTGCGCAAGAAAAGAAACAT
Source organism: Cordylochernes scorpioides (assembly GCA_030710605.1). Lineage (NCBI taxonomy): Eukaryota > Metazoa > Arthropoda > Arachnida > Pseudoscorpiones > Chernetidae > Cordylochernes > Cordylochernes scorpioides. The sequence goes on along the minus strand of CP092873.1, from coordinate 15,480,690 downwards.
GAAAAAAAGAGAGCCATATGTAAATGAAAGATCACCTTTCACTTCTTAACTTTAGACAGAAATTCATGTAGTGCTCCAGTGCCGAGTCTGTCTTTAATGACATAATGGACATATTCGGTTAGTTGAGCTAAATATTTCACCGTGGATGTATACTTAGCATTTTTCACATGTGTAGACATGGGGTACACTTACAGTAAAGGTAGTCGCCTCTTCTACCTACCATCATTATCATGGCCTGTACCAAGTTTACTAGTGATAAGTAAAATAAATTCTATCAGATCATCTTGCTCTAGAGGCTTTTTTTGTCTAGAACGGTATAGAATAAATCCAATTCATTGGCCATGTACAAGTTTTACAGGGCTGCACAAGAGAGGAAACATTGAGAAATAAGAGCCGTATGTAAATAAACGATCACCTTCACTTTAAAACATGTAGTGCTCCAGTTCCGAGTCGGTCTTTAATGACATAATGGACATATTCTCGGTTAGTTGAGCTGAATATTTTACCGTGGATGTATACTTAGCATTTTTAACATGTGTAGATATGTGGTGTACTTACAGTAATAGTAGTCGCCTACTTCTACCCACCGTGATTATAATGGTTTATACTACGCGTATTAGGGAGGAGTAAAAAAAAGCGTTAGAGGCGTCTATGTATTGTAACAAAGTGTTTATTATTTTATTAGAAGAATATCATTGTTTATGTTTATATTTTGCTATACTCTGTACACTTCCCTATTTTGCTTATCTTTTGTTTATCACTCATAGTTTGTTCTTGCCTTAAATAAATTGCTGTCTCATCCCAAAGTTGGTCTTTCCTAATTTTCCACTTGGCAATATTAATTCGGTAATTTAATTCTTCAGTTAAAACTAAGAAATTCTTTCGATATCAAAGATTCTTGAGAACCAGTCTATTAATATCTTAGTAATGTTGTATATAGATTAATGGAAAGAAATCTTAAGTTTCACATGAGCTGAAGGATCATATGTCACCGCCATCCTGTGAAATCCTTCAAGCCCCAGCATGTCACGATACCCAGTCACGACACGTCAATCGCCGCTTTGCGTGTCTTCGCCAAAAATGTCACAAGCCTTTTCATTTAGGGAATGTTCAATAATGCATGATTGGAATAATCTATTAGTACCGGATTGATAGGTCCGTGCACACATTCTTTTACTTGTCCCATGGCAGAATCAAAATACGAAGGGGAATGTTCTACCGCGTTAGGGTAAAGGTTCGAGCTGCAGTGAGAACTATAAATTAATAATTTATATTTTAATAAGTCCAAAAATTACATACAATTATAAGAGGCAGGTGGAGTACAGTTTTTACTCCACCAGCGCCTAGAGTATTATATAATAGAAGGAACCGCTGCAGGTGGTAGCGACGTGCGGTAAACAGCCGGTGACATCAGGCGGTGTTCGAAAAGTGCGCGCGCAGCCCCCGGTGCGCGCGCAGGCCGGCTGGCCAGCTCGCAGAATTCCCGGCGTCCCGTGCCAGCGTCGCCCGCTGGCATCCTCTTATCTCAGGGAACAGTCTCTCTAACTCATGTGAATGACAACGCCATCCTGGTGTCTACCAAGATGCGTCTCTATAAGTATCACCTCAGAATTGAACTGAGAGCCGTTCAAATTGATCCCGTTCTTGTCTGGAGGAGGTCTCTCTCTTCTTCTTCTTTCTTATCTTCACTCAATCATATCAGGGTATCAAGTTTGTAGAGCTTGAGACTTTTCACAACCATCATGACTGGGTGAAGTAGAATGCGTCTGCCTTTGTCATTAAGACTGGGAACACTACTCAGTGACAGGCCGACTTAGCTCCAAATAAAATGGCCGCCTCTGACATGAGGAACCGACGCCATGTGCAGCCGCTCCTAACATGGAGTACAAACGCTTCTCATCCTGTATCTCTGGATTAGGAGTCCTTACAGGGTACTATCAGCATGGCCAGCTGAGCCCAGGTTTTTTAGTGAGCTTGTTACTGCTCCCCTCCTCCTTTTTCATCGAGGCTTGGGACCGGCAAAGGCGGAGTTTGAGGAGGTCTCTCTCAAATTGAAGGAACATTCCTTCCTGAGAACAGCTTTTTATATACTTTCATCACCAAGTTGTAAATAATCACATTTACCTTTGTTCAATTTCTCTTTGATTTTTATAAAAACTCGCTAAGAGTGTCAATAAAATATATTGATTTAAAAAAAATAAAAATTTTAACTCATGAGTAGAAAAGACACTCAAAGCATCGTACCATGGTTATTGAGAATTGTCAGTCAAAATATCTTCCCAAGTAGTGGACACAGCGCAGTTAGAATGTTCTATTTGAACATATAGGCAGATTCTGGTTGATTAAATTAATATTTTAGATATCAGAATCGCCATCTATCGGATTTATTATCAACTTAATTTGTGTTTGTTCTATATTCGCTTATGGACAAAACTTAAGGAAGTGTAAACTCTTTGATGTCCCTTGTCATCTGCTTTTTTAAGGAGACAGATACAATTTTTTTCACAGCTTGGTTATCTCGTGTATCTTCAATAATGATCACTGTAATATCTTTTAGAGTTATTATCTGAATCCCGATATACATGCTGGAAGGTACAACCTTCTTAAGTTTGTGTCTATGATTCCATCTCATTTTTTACATCTTATCACAAATTGATTTGCATTCTGGCATTGCTGATTCTAATTATAATATCTTGGACTCCACTTGTCTTGATTGCCTTCACGGAGCCTTGACTGGGTCATCCAATTCTACAAGATGCAAATCCCTACTTCAACCACAAGAAATACTAGAGATACTTTGTTTCAACAATTTTTACAATAAGATACACCGTTATCTATGTTTCAAGTTTGAAAATACTTAGCGCGAATTTTAATATTTACACAATAAAGTGTCTTTTTCTACAATGGTAAAATTTATTTTAGAAAAACCTATGTTAAATATTGTTGCACCAAGTTGCAGCTTTGCAGGGTCGTCGACCATGGTTTCTTCCTTCTTGGTGTTATACACCGAGCGGGTTGCCATATTCAAAGCAAATAAATAAAGTTAAAGTGAATAAATAAAAGTAAATAAAGATAAATTACATTTCAACGTTATTGTGTTTATTTATTCATGGTCTTCCTCGTAGGTCGTGATCCGCAGTCTTCGTCTAGGTCTTCTCTCGCTCCAATAATCAATCAGGATATATGTACAATAAATATTACAAAAGGAGTGAAAGTATAAAAAGGAATGATGATAATCTAAATATTCTGTTTTAAATAAATATTAAATATCATAGAATATTTTGAACAAATGTTAGGCGCATTAACATTGTTGTAACAATATATGTATTCATTTTTAAAATAGAGCAATTCATAATTGAATCTTTAGATAATAAAAGTCATATATATTGACATACACACAGATATACAAGGTGTGTTCATTAATTTCCAGGACTGGTTAAAAAATAAAATAAATAAAAAAGCTAGAGAAAATATTTTTTACAGAGTTGAATATTGGACATTCGACCACACCTGACTGAAAGCACGAGTCTCGTGGCGCACGCGCCGATCTAAAAATAGAACAAAACAACTTCCTTGTAAGGTTCGCATTTCTAATTTTAAAATGGCCATTTTCGAAGAGCAGAGAATCTGCATTAAGTTTTGTTTTAAATTGAAAAAAAAAGTGATACTGAGACGTATGAATTGATTAAAGAAGCTTTTGGCGATGCAGCTTTATCCCGTTCAAGAACTTTTGAATGATTTTCACGCTTCCAAAAAGGTCAGGAAAAGGTAAACGATGATCAGCATACTGGGCGTCCAAGATCATTTCGTTGCGAGGAAAACAAGCTCAAAATAAAGGAGTTAATTAAATCTAACAGAAGAATTATCTTCAGTGACTGGACTATCTGTTTATTTGGGGATAATGAGGTGCTTAAGGGAGGCAGTGCGCCTTAAAAGACCTGAAAGATGGCAAAACAATGACTGGATACTTCACGTCGGTAATGCGCGGCCGCACACAGCCCATGTTGTTTTGCAGTTTTTGGCCAAGCATTCAACCATACAGATCCCTCATCCACCCTATTCCCCCGACTTAGCCCCCAATGACTTTTTCCTCTATCCTAAATTGAAAATTAACTTGAAAGGACGGAAATTTGACAACGTTGATATGATACAAGCTGAATCGAAGGCAACCTTGAGGAACCTCTCAAAAAGTGATTTTATCTCCTGCTTCGACAATTGGAAAAAAAGATGGAACGGGTGTATTGAGGCAGGAAGGGCATATTTTAAAAAAATATTGAATTAGTTATTTTTATTTGTTTTATTTTTTCAAAGATACAGAGCAGTCCTGGAAATTAATGAACGCACCTTGTATATATTTTTCAATCTATAACATACACTCATGAACAAAACTTAAGGAAATTGTACTTTTTAACATGTATATCAGAATTCAGACAATAACTGTAAAAGATATTACAGTGATCTTTATTGAAGACATACGATATAACCAAGTGTGGACGAAATTACCTCTGTTTCCTTACAAAAAAAAAAAAAAACAGACGACCGTTGACTTCAAAATATGACACTTGCTTAAGTTTTGTCCATTAATGAAAATATATATGTAGTAATGTAGTTGTTGTGTAACTTGTTGGATAACTGTAGTGTGGCATGTTGGTTGCAGTCGTGGTGGCCACAATGATTAGAGTGGAACGCTTCACGATTTTGCGTGTCATCCTTGCGCAGGGGCCATGCTAATCTTCTCTGTATCGTTCCAGTATGATTAGAGTGGGTTCAGGCGTGATTGGGATTACACAAAAGGACGAGACATGTTGGATGTCACCATAGATATGGCGAGAGAGTAAGTGAAGCCGACACCGGTCAGGGAAGATCTGTCTAGAGTGGTCTGTCCATCATCGTGTCTCAAAGCGGACTAATCTGTTTGAGTAAGAAAGAGGCATACCCGACTTATTTTTCGGACTTTTTCTCTTCTATAGGCGCCGACTGTCACTCACTCGAAATTTTATTTGTTACCTTGGCAATTACATATACATCTATACAACACATGGAGACATAGATATATATTGGAATATATTACAACATATATCATTTTATGATCTAAATATCTATTTATATATTTTACTGGCATCAAAGCTTATATCTATATTTTCTTGAAATGCCTTATTCAAGAATTGTGATATTTATATAAAAGCACAAAATTTCTTTATAAAAATATCAGAGAGATATGGTGTATTAATATTTGGCGAAACCAATTGGAAGTTTCCCCATTGATAAGTATGGCCTTCCTAATAATCTTTTGATAGCAGAAGAAACAATAAGAATTGATTAATTTTGTTTGTATGTGTAAAATAGAAAGGTTCGAGCTAAAAATATATATTTTTCAATCTTTAGATACAATATTAGTTTGTCAATCATTCCCTCGGATAGAAACAGGGCGAAGCCGGATCAATATGTTAGTATTCTGTAAAGAAAGGAAAAATAAGACAAAGAGTATGTGGTATGTTCTATCTAAGACGTGTGTGTCTCTAGGGTTCCATGAAATTCAAGGAAACCTAATCGATTCTAAGCCCACAAAACATGATTATAGCTCCAAATGGACTTCTCCACGATTCCATTTGTATAATCAGCTTTTTTTTTTATATTTGAGAACGGCTTGGCACATTGCCCGTCGTAGAGTAATGACGTGGTACTGCAGCCAAGAATCCAAACTGCCGTTTCTCTTACCTCTAATACCGGTTATCCACTCTTCTTACGTGGGGTCAATGGAGTAGTGGTCTAAACTGTTGGTTATCGACCGCTACGACCCGGGTTCGATCCCCGCATTTGGCACTTTTTTTAAATAAAAAAAAAATGCTCCAATGGCCCCCGATTCTTAAAAGTCTAACCCCACCAGCGTAGTGTAAGTAACTAAACGGGGCTTTGACATATTTGTAAGTGCAAAGTCGAACTGACTTTCACATGTGTAGACATGTGGTGCACTTACAGTAAAAGCAGTCACCTACTTCTACCCACCATGATTATCATGGCCTGTACCACGTATACTAGGGATAATAAAAAAAACTCTTCTTACTCACACATATATATATCCTGATTGATAGAGCTGTCAAATTATATTGAAAAATATTTGCACGCTTATCTTATCCTATTTATTTAGTGCGAAGAACGTTGTTTTTATCAGATAAGTAAACCGATCTCTCAATCATTCTAATTAGACGAATGTGGCCATTTTTGTATATAAAGGGGGTTTAAAGGAATGCGTGAGGCCAGTGGGGTTAAAAGTTTTGTGTAGAGACGCTTATAGTGTTCTCTTCGTATTTTATCCGTGTCTGGTGATCTCTTCGCATACCAGTGTAACCCCGGTCCGATCCCTACCAAAGCAGCAATAAAGATAAGTACTGTTTTTCTTATTTTATTTAACCAATTGTAAGTTTATTTATATCTTTTTTGTTGTACTTTTGAGTGTATGCTTTTGTGTGTTTAGTTACTATTACTTTAGGTTAGTCTATTGCATTTTGTGTTAACCCGTACAAAATAACTTTTGTCAGAGCTAGCACTAGATATTATAGGCTTAGAAAATTAAAAACAGAAGATATTTAAATATAATCTTATATACAGTAAAATCTCTCCCTGTAAAGGAAACCTAATTGTAGGACCAAAGTGTCCTTTGAAGAGATGCGTCCTCTTACCGGAGAGTTACTAAATAGCAAAAATGATATTTTTTTCAAATGACAACTATCCTTTGTAGAGAAGTGTCCTCTAGCGCGTCTTCTCATGTGAGGGTTCTACTGTAATATATATATACGAGGTATTGAATATATATGTCATAATTTGTATAACGCCCAAGAGATATAATTCATTTTTATCATAATTAGTATGTTATAATGTAAATAAAAATTCATCCATCTATAAATCTCTACAAAATAAACGTGGGAGCCAGCGGGCGAATGCTACGACACGCCGCCGCGTGTGCGCGCTCACGAGTGTGGAACAAGTTATTTTCGAAGCTTACATGCACAACGGCTGCGCCCTTCCATTCGACCACGACAGTCACGACATATATATATCATATTTTGTATGATAAATTTAAAGATAAAATAAATTTCAAAAAACATTTTTAATAAAATAGCAAAATTTTTTAACCAAACGACACCAAATAAATGTAAGCAGACGAAAAGTAAAAAGGAGCAAACGATATGATCGATGATGGATAATTAATTCACAGACAGACGAACTCCAATTACCTTTTTTAATGACGTCAGTAATTTGAGATGGGTGGGGCTGACATTTTGGGGAGTCCAAAAGTCAAAGTGACTTAGGTTTCAAAGACTTTCTCCTCTAATTTGGATTCCTTTGTTACTGGAGATAGGCTTAGTTTCCTTTTCTTAAATTGTCGTCGTCGAACTAATTGAATCATTTCACACGAGCAGAAGATTGTATTCTAGAAAACACACCTTTCGTCTGCGAGCAATTCGATCTTTTGTATTGATTATTTACAACTAGGATCTTATAGGTGAATGTTGGAAGAATGTAAAAAAAATCAATTAATAATTAGCGATATTACTTACAAAAGAAAATACTTTGTCGTCTATTTTGTTTTATTATCAAATATTCAGTCGAATCTAGATTGAAACTCTATCTAAGACGAATATTTTCCAGTTTAAAGGTCCTAATTCCAATAGTGGTATGAAAACGAATATAAATAAAATTTTATCTTTTTTGTAATCTTTTTCAGTGTAGCATATAAAGGCAGAATGATCCATTACAGTATTAGAGCTCTGAGAAGCGGTCTGGTAGATTAAATTGGAGAAACCGCTGGGAGGGTTCACCACTGATGAGCCAAGCCCTCCCAATATATTTTTTCATCGCAGTAAGGACAGTAGAAGTTCGTTTTATGTATAAAAGAAACATTCGCGCTTTTAAATCCTTTTATTTTATTCCACTTTATTAACTATAATTAAGACTCAATTTGCAGAAAATAATAGAATTTACATCGTATTAAAGAATAAACTCTAAGCTATCTGAGTCACAAATTCAGCTTGCAATAAAAATCTCAAATCGCTAGAAAGTGAAACAATCTCTACATTATAGTTGCAGGACAAAAGTTCAATCCAGGCCACTAAGGAATACAAGATTATATTCAAACACATGTGATCAAGAAGATGTTTGTAGAGTTGGCTGTTAAACTGAAATCAGGAATTTTTTATCGATGCATTGACCTGGTATATTCCATATCGTTAAATTTTCTTGAATTTAGAATCTAGCTGTCTTTCTGTACCTTGGTACAAAGTAATTTATAAATGGCTGAAATTAAAATAATAAATTCTTCGATGATTTTAACAAGATTTTAAATGATATTTTAAATTCATGGTATCAAAATACAATGATCCTTAGAAAAAAAAAACTTTTTAACTTTTACAATAAACGGCCACTGAGAAAGAAACATTTGCGAGCATCTATATAAGTTGCATGAAATCGGACCGAGATAAGTATGTAAATATGGGGAGGATTTCTCGAAAGATATTTTAATTGGAAGCACACACTTAGCTCTCTAACTCCACATAAAACTGATTTATTGTGGCCTTTATTTGCTCAGAATAAAAATCATTATTATTTTTATTATCCTATTGTATAATCAGATAAAGTCATGTAGACTGAATTCATGGCTTAAATTAACAATCTTAGTAGGGTTGGAATATAGGTTCTGTTTTGAGGCTTCCATACATTCCAAGAGTTGGTCTGGTAAGGCCTCTTTGGTCCTTTAGATTGTGTACTGTGAGGAAGTCTTTATACCCTCTTGAAAAAAGGCGAAGATTATTAATAAAGACCTTCCAAAGTTGACTTGTTTTTCGGCTATATTTCAATTTTAGGTAAATTTAACCGTTATGTTTATAAACAAGAATTCTAAAAACTGAGTTCAAACTTGAAAAAAACTGTAATTAATATGGATCAAGATAATAATTCATCATCTTCCTTTTCTTTGTTATCTTCACTCAATTATATCAGGGTATCAAGCTTGTAGAGTTTAAGATGGTGTCTACTAGGGATGAGTAGAGAGTTCGTCAAAGGAGATTTGACATCCATAATGAGAGATTAGGTGAAGTAGAATGCATCTGATTTTGTCATTAAGACTGGGAGCATTACTCAGTATCAGGCCGACTTAGCTACATTATGAAATGGTCGCCTCTGACATGAGGGACAAAGCCATGTGCAGCCGCTCCTAACATAATTCCTGATGATATGCAATGTTAAAACGAAAATCCAGAAGAGACGCGTTTCTTTTATATAAACCTCACACACAAGAATCCTCTTTCATAAATATACATTTTAAACAGATTCGTATTTTAACCTACAGGCTGATAATTTTCCAAATCTATATTTTCAAACTATAGCTATGCAAATTATAGTAATTGTGCATATACGCCTCTATTTGTAGCTTCAATCTATGCAACTGTTGAAGAAAAAACATGTAAAAAAGCTTGTGATATAAAAATAAATCAGAAATGCTTCTCTTATCTCTGAATTCTCGTGTTAACATTAAGTATATCATATGTAAGAATTGTTCTAAGGTCAATTTATTTCACCCTGACAACTTTGATGTCGCGTGCCACATGACTGGCTGTCAAATTGAAAAAAAAAGGAAACCAATTATCATGAAGATCACCAGTTCGTTAAGTTAATTATATGGTAGAAAGTTGTGGCCTTGGACATCTGAGATAATTACACGTAAATACATATGTCCAGACCACACATCATTAATTATATTTAATAGAACCTAGAAACAATCTAATTTTACATTAATCAAACATTATGCGTATTATTCTTCTCTTTCTACCTTGACAGTATTACAAAATAATATCTCTTCACGGGCGGCTGCTGATTCCTTTTACTCAACTCTCCCTGGAACAAATAGACACAATTTGAGGCTTCTACATGGCGGCTGTGGCGACATTCTACCTTCTGGTGATGTGATCAGAGATGTTCTTGATCAGACGCGTCGCTGTCTAATATCAAGATAACAACCAATAGCCAACTTCCCCCTTCAAATGTTGCTGTAGTCCTGCATGCCAACCACTACCAAAGACCAAGAAGACTCGCGTCTTTCCGGGAACTCCGCACCAACGGTCCTCGCCTTGCCACTCTGGAGCTGATCCTTCTGATTTAATGTTCAATAAATAGGAAAACCGTTGATTCCTATCTTGACAATATTATTAATATGGATATTCAGTAGAGTTTTGTTCAAACGAAATTGTAAGTGGAATCTAAATATCTTACTATAGGAAGAATTACCAGACATAAGAAGATATTCTTCTTCTTCCTTATCTCCACTCAAACATATTAGGATATCAAGTTGTGACCCTTGATGGTGTCTGTTTGACAACCATCAAGACTGGGTGAAGTAGAATATCTTTGTCATTAAGACTGGGGACACTACTCAGTGGCAGGCCGACTTAGCTCCAAAAGAAATGGCCGCCTCTGACATGAGTAACAGAAGCCATGCCTAGCCGCTCCTAACATGGAGTACAAACGCTGCTCATCCTGTATCCCTGGATTAGGAGCCCTTACAGGGTACTATCAGCCGGGCTAGCCGAGTCCAGGTTTTTTACCGAGCTTGTTACTGCTCCCCCTCCTCCTTTTTCATCCGGGCTTGGGACCAGCAAAAGCGGAGTTCTAAGAAGAGATCAAACCTAACGGTGAGGAGATTCTTTATTGAAGAAGGTAGTAGCTTGGCAAGCTTTCAGACAATAATGTCCTTCAGCAGGCTGTAATACGAATACAAGAAACTATAGAAGAAGGAATATATATCTAGTATATGTACTATATGTATATATATATATTTATATATGTAGTAAATTGTATATATATTCCCATGTGGAAAATTAGGAAAGACAAACTTCAGGATGACAGCAATTTATTCGAGGGAATAACAAACTATCAATGATAAACAAAAGATAAGCAATAAGGAATGTTTACAGAAGAGAAAAATATAAACACAAAAATGTATTTGTTTTGAAAATAGAGCAATCCATAAACCAATTGTGTAAATTAAAAAAACAATATGTTTGTCCTGTTATATTTGACCAACCCAATTTCTTGATAAATCAAGAAAAGTCAACTACTACGTACGCGTTTTGGGCTTTTAGCCCTCGTCAGCGTGGTGCAGACTGAACCTCTACGAACCAAATATTTGGTCCCAGAGGCTTCCTGAGTAATCAAGAAATGGGTATTTAAGGCCAAGTTTGCATAAATACGTTTTACATGTGAATAATATATAATAAAAGATAAAAATATATAAAAAGGTCAGGTGTTGATATTAAAAATAAAAAAGGCATATTTTGACCGTGCATACATGAGCATATCTATATGAAAAGTCAATAAAAATAATAAAAAAGGTCAGGTATTATTATTAAAATCAAAAAAGGCATATTGTGACCACGGTCACATGAACTTTTTGGATGGCAAAGCGCCATCTAGTGGAACAGAAATCAACACTATACAGATTCCCCTGAGAGATAAAAATGAGTAGAAAAAAGGTAAGAAGGAAATTTGAATTTATATACAAAGTTATATAAGAAATATGTACCTTTAGAGTTATATTTATTTCGATATAATATTATATACATAGAATATATTGAGATATTCGCTTTGTCTCCTTTCTATATGCAAATTCCTGTAAGTTTATGGGAGAGGGTAGAAAAAACTGGACTTGACGAAAAATAACAATAAATTTATATATATATATACATACATCTATAGAAGTAGTCTATATAAACCTTATATATATATAAAGAAATAGAAATAAATATATCTCATATATATACAGTTAAACCTGTCTATAGCGCCTTCCTCTCTATAGCGCCCGATTTTAAATACGTAGTACGATACGATTTACATTAAAAGTGACCTTCTATAGCACTCCCTCTCTATAGTAGCGTATTTTTGTGAGTCCAAAGAGTGGGCGCTATAGACAGGTTTAACTATATGTTATATAAAAATTGTATTTCATTTTTTAAAATTATATTTTCTAGAACAAACTACTCTGTAAAGTAGACCGCCAGATGTCACAGCTTTCTCTATATAAACCCATTGTTGTTGTTTCCTGTTGGCCGGCTCAAATCTTTCTGTAGATATGTAAATATGTAATATTTTGTTTTCTTCATTCTTAAAGCCTTAAGTAAGGTACACTTTCTTAATTATGTATTTTATATTCCTTAAGTACAATTAAAGAAAATTGTGATTATAATATTGTCGCGGAGATAAATAAAGCAAGGGCAAGTTTGGGGATAATTAATTTATTATAAGGGGTATTTATAGGGCGAGAGAGAGTACAACTTACCCCAAGAGAAAGATAATCCTAATGAGCGGCGTCAGCCACCGTCCCGATTTCCTTATTTACAGATCAGCTTCCGAGAACCCCTCACACCTGTGCCCCCCCCCCCCCCCCCCCCCCCCCCGGGGTCCAGGGATGATTGACAGGTGTCCGATCTGGATAGAGCTTCTTGACAATATGTTTTATTATTTTACCACGGCTACAATTTAAATACTCATGTATACCAACCTCAAGCAAATTCAACAATTTTTATCCTTAAATCACCATAGAAAATTCTATATTAAACAAATTTATCATTATAATAGATAATAAAAGACATATATTGGATTTAATAAAAAAGACAAAAATGTAATGCCTCGATAAAGGTTGGCGTTCAGCCAGCCGAAATATTGGCAAATAAATATTTTATTAAATCCAAAATATGCTTTTTTACTATCTAATGATTTAAGTATGGATTGCTTTATTTTCAAAACAAATTATAATATATGAGAGAACAATAGGAAAAAATAAAAAAATAATAAAAAGGTCAGGTGTTGATATTAAAAATAATGAAGGCATATCCTGACCAAAAGGACATGTCCTTTTTTTCTATTGTTTTCTCATGTGTTAAGCGTATTTACGCAAGTTTGGCTTAAAATACCCATTTCTTAGTCTTTCAAGAAGCCTCTGGGACCAAAAATATTTTTGGTCGCAGTGGTTACAGCCTACTCCACGTTGACGAGCGCCAACAGCGCGAAAGGCGTTCGTGGATGGCTTTTCTTGATTTATCAAGAAATTGGGTTGGCCAAATATCAGGGAACAAGTTAAATGAACGTTTAGTTGATTTCTGTTCCATTAGATGACGCTCTGCCATCTAAAAAGCACATGTGCTTTTGGTCAGGATATGCCTTCATTATTTTATTATAATATATGCGGCGCTGAGTTCGTGTATACAAAAATGTAATGCCTTGATAAAGGTTGGCGTTCAGCCAGCCAAAATATTGGCAAATAAATCTTTTATTCAATCCAATATATGCCTTTTTATTATCTAATATATATATATATATACCATATTAAAATATAATCCTACCGCAAGCTTGCATTATATATAATATTTTATTTAGGTTTATATTTAGGTTCCAAAATATATCTAACATATGCTTGAAACATATAATTACAAAAGAAACAAACTAAATTACTGAGGTTTTAGACATGAAGATGGGAAGACAGAAAAGAAATAATTTACTTTAGTCTAATAAGAAAAGGGCTAACAACATTAATTTACTTTTTATACATTTCCAAAAGGTTTTTTTAAAATGAATCTTTTTACCGCCTAAAAGCTATTATTTACAGTGCAAAGATTTAAAAAATAAAGTAGCATAAAAAGATTCCAATTTTTTTCCCCGTTCTCTTTTAATTTAAAATGGATGCATTATCTTAAATTTCCATATATATTATTTAATTAATTCGTTGAATAGGCGGGAAGTAAAATGGCGTCTTTCTTGTTACAACGAATCTTTTGGTAATTTATTTTTTTTTTACTTACTGAATCATTTGGTTTATAATCTAGAGTACAATTCTGTTATTCTAAAAAAAAAACATTCCGTGGCGTTTAATTAAGTTAAACACAATAATGCCTCTGAATACATAATTAAAATATATTTTTTTTTCATCACAATCCATTTTAGTGTTGTAAATGGGTAACTCTTGGAAACGAGTGATATCAAAATGAAATAAAATATATATTTGGTTAATTAAATAAAGAATAGATTTTTATTTATTTCTTCTAATTTTAAGCATAAGCAGATTGTTTTTATATATATAATAAATAAATAAAAAGATATAATGGGATATAAAAAACTCCAGCATATAGCTTCGGCCGTTACGCGTCATAGGCTTGGTAGAAAAAAAGAAATAAGGGAAACTTAAACCAGAAAAAGTTTTATTTTATCGACGTTTCAACAATTTTATTTCGTCCTCGTCAGGTAAAAATGTAAAACAAAGCATCTGACAAGGTGTTATAAATGATTCTATGAATATTATAAATAAATCATTTATAACGTCTTGTCAAATGCTATATTTTTACTGACGATGCCAAAATAATTTTGTCGAAACGTCAAGAATATAAAACTTTTTCTGGTCGAAGTTTACTCTTATTTAAGAAATAGGTCGGTGGAAGGCTGGTTAAACCTTTTGGTTTTCGACCACTAGGACCCGGGTTCGATTCCCGCATTGGACACTTTTTCTGTTTAAATACTCCAATGGCCCCCGATTCTTGCAAAAGTCCAAACCCACCAGCGAGTACAAGTAACTAAACGGAGCTCTGGAACATTTGTGAGTGCATAGTCGAACTGCTTTTTACACGTGTAGACATGTGGTGCGCTTACAGTAAAAGCAGTGGCTAAATAACCACCATGATTATCATGGCCTGTACCGCGTGTACTATGGATAAGAAAAAAAAAAAAAGAAATAAGAATTCAAAAGGGTCATACATGTATTTCATTGAAGTTTTTTAGATATTTATGTGAAACCTAAATGCAGTAAAACTTCGTTATAGAGCACAGGTTGGAAACTTTTTGAATCGGAAGAGTAAAAAATTACAATTTACAAAATTTCAAAGTTTTTAAAGAGCCACAACATTTTTTCTTGCCAACAATAAATAGTATAACAAATCAAAACATTAAGACGCGAATGTGACCTTGTACTTATTGTTTGCGGAAAAGCATTGCTCGATGCAAATATTATATGTAATTCTACTGTTCTGAGAGCTTATGTCCATAGTTAGCTTAAACACCATTTCTAAGATTCCACCCTTCAGTGTAGCGTATATAAGCAGAATGATCCAATACATTATTAGAGCTTCAAAGAAGGGGTCTGGTAGATCAAATAAGCGAAACCGCTATGAACCAAGCCTTTACAATATTTTTTAAAAATGCAGTGAGGACAGTAGAAGTTTTATTTAGTTATGAAAAGAAACATTCGCGTCTTAATATTTTAATTTGTTATATATAGATGACGTGTTTTTTTTTTGTATTAATAAACATGTGTATATAGTTTAACGATATTTGAAAATTATTCCGCATGTGTTTCTTTTAAACAAAAAATTGAAATTTATTTTTAAGAAGAAATAACGACTATTTCTAACCTTAAAGATGAAGTATGTAAGGATGAATTGTAAAGAATAATGATAAACGGAAAAATAAAAGTGTCCAGGAATGGGAATCGAACCCACAGTGTTACGCTTACCGGGCAGATGCCATGTCCACTATGCTACCCTGGACATATTTTTCCGTTCGTAAATATTATACTTATAGGCCGCGTTATATTGTATTATGAATAAATAGTATTTTCATAAATAAAGTTTTTTAATAATGGCAGTACTATACACAGCTTTACATCCAAAGAGCTGTAGATTACTGACTCCTGCTATATATAAAATTATTCTATGATTTTCATTCTCAAAAATGAACCATTCACGTTTTAATAGGTGTACCCTATTATTCAGGTTAATAGGTAATAGAATTTCTGCTATATATGTGTGTATATAACTCTTCAATAACATTTTTAAAAAGTGGAAAAGCCATTCAACTAAACACACGCTATGTAAATATTTTCTCTTTTTTTATACCTTCCTTTATTAGAACTCTTTAGAGGTATTATTCTAATAATAGAATGTATATACAAAGATATTTCGAGCTATCTATTAATATATTTTGAAACTACTAACGTGAAAATTACTTTTTTTTTCAAATAAAGTAATTTTCTATTGATCTTTTTGAGATTGAGAGTTTATAGGGATGGTGTGACTCATTATTGTTGAACTCGTTCAACGTTTTAGCTAGTTTAAAACTATTAAACCACTTTCTAAATATCAAATTTGAGTGTATTGCGCATATATATATCTGACACTGAAGCCTCAAATCAGTAATCGATAGCCAAACAAAGTATTGTTTATTTCCCTGGGATTGTACGTTTTCAGGTTTCGATAAACAAACCTATTGGTAATACTAATTGTACCGTTGCTTAATATATTAAATTTTTGCCCCAATTTTTTTTATGAAGCTTGAGAAAGTTCAAATAGATATTTAGATAGAATATCTATACTCATGGACAAAACTTAAGGAAGTTGTACTTTTTAGCATGTTTATCGGGATTCAGACAATAACTGTGAAAGATACACTCATTAACAAAACTTAAGGAAGTTGTACATTTCAGCATGTATACCGGGATTCAGACAATAACTCTGAAAGATACACTCATGGACAAAACTTAAGGAAGTTGTACATTTCTGCATGTATATAGATATTAAGACAATAACTCTGAAATATATTTGATACAGAGTGACCTTTATTGGAAACATACGAGATAAACAAGTGTGAACAAAATTAACTCTGTCTTCTTAGAAAATCATACGACCCGCGACATAAAAAAACTTTCCACCTTCTTAAGTTTTGTCCATGAATGTAGTTATCTGATCTTATCTGATTTGGGTGTATGTTTTTTTTACTTATATTTAATACACTTAAATTTTAGTTCTTAAAATTGAAGATATTTCGGCCAGTGAATCTTTTTATTGTCTCGACGTTTCGACAAAAATATTTTGTCCTCGTCAGGAGCAACCAAAAATTAAAACATTTGGCAAAGCGTTAATAGAATAAGCGTTTAGAATAATGTTTAACGCCTTGCCAATTTTTTAATTTTTTGTTTGCTCCTGACGAGGACAAAAGATTTTTGTCGAAACGTCGAGATAATAAAAAGATTTACTGGCCGAAGCATTTTTAATTTTAGGAACTATGAATACCGGCCAGGCAGCCTCTATCTTTACAACCTCAATTTTAATCTGATAAAAATCATATTTAGTAAAGCAAGCGAATCACAATTAACTTACATTTTTAGCAATACTTATTATTCACAATAATTCAATATATTTAAATAACTTTCGCGTCTCTTTAACCTATCACGCACACATATAAAAAAGGTACTAAAAAAGGATAAAAGGTCAGGTGGTGATATAAAAAATAAAAATAGGCTTATCACATAAGCATTTTTTAGATGGCAGAGCGCCATCTAGATGAATAACAATCAACTAAACGTTGATGTAGGTTTGTAAAATATTATGGAATAAAAAAACCTTAATCAAAGTTTAGTTCATTTTTATTCCACTAGATCACGCTGTACCATCTAAAGTGCTTATGTGAGAGGTCAGGATATGCCTTATTCATTTTCACATATATATATAAGGAGATGCCTTTTTCTTAATTTATGCACCTTATCCCAGTACAATGTTACATTTGTACTATTTTTTCACATTGTGTAGCGTCCTCACGCAATTCTGGCCTTAACTACCCGTTCCATGATTTTTCAGGATGCCTTAATGACCAATTTTTTGGTCGTTGAGGTACAGCTTGCACCACGCTGATGAGGGCCAACAGCCCGAAACGCGTCCGTGGTTAGCTTTTCTTGATTAATCAAGAATGGGTATTTGGCCAATTCTGGAATAATAAAAAAATCAACGAGAATAGTTGATATTTATTCCGATAGATGGCGCCAGCCATCAGCAACTTTCAGTTGCACGATGAGGAGATGCCTTTTTCTTAATATATATATATATATATATATATATATATTAGATAGTAAAAAAGTATATATTGGATTGAATAAAATATTTATTTGCCAATATTTCGGCTGGCTGAACGCCAACCTTTATCGAGGCATTACATTTTTTGTATACACAAACTCAGCACCGTATAGTTGAAATCAATTAATATAACAATCTATTTAGCATATTATAT
The DNA here is from genome assembly GCA_030710605.1 of Cordylochernes scorpioides. Lineage (NCBI taxonomy): Eukaryota > Metazoa > Arthropoda > Arachnida > Pseudoscorpiones > Chernetidae > Cordylochernes > Cordylochernes scorpioides. Next base: position 15,462,597 of record CP092873.1, on the reverse strand, counting down.
ATATGGATTGTTCTGTTTTCAGAACATATATATATATATATGAGAAAACTATAGAAAAAAATTGAAAGGTCAGGTGTTGATATAAAAAATAATGAAGGCATATCCTGACCAAAAGCACATGTGCCAAAAGTCAAAGGTCGCCTCTCCAGTCAAACCTAGACGCCATCTATTGAACGTTGCCGCAAACTAGCGGCCTCGGGTCGGTAACAAAGCCACAACACCAGCTTTGGCAAACTGAAAAGCGTCCACCTAGAGACCATGGTTTCGGGCTAATGGCCCACGTCAGTTTAGGGCGGACTTTATTCCATAAGATCCACAAGGGATCTAATGGAATCTTCACAATCTGCCAAAGAGGTGTTTAGCTGGCAAAGTAGCTAGGCCAACTCTATGGCTAAAATATAGATGGTAATTTTGCCGGGAGGAAATTTATCTCCGAGGCCGCTAGTTTTAGGCGACGGTCAATAGATGGCGTCTAGTTTTGACGTCTATTTAGACAGGAGAGCTGACCTTTGTCTTTTTAGGTCAATATCCTACCGGAAAAATTCCATATATATATTATATAATCTAAAATACAAATATATATATATATTTTTTTTAAACATATATTTCATTTTCATTCATTGACTGTTATATATTTTTGACCATAGATTCAAAACATACCACTTTACTTATTATTGTTGAAAATAATGTATATTTAACCCTACCTTTTTTTTAAATCACGATTATAGAATTCATTCTATAAATTCTATATTACTGTGATAAATAAGTTTATGTGTAATTTTACTTCAAGTAATTCAAAATAAAATCTACTTGAAAGGTAAATAATTATCGTTACTTTTTCACGACTGCACCTCTTTTTCAACAACAACACAAAAAATAACCAACACAATATATATACATATATATATACAGTTAAACCTGTTTATAGCGCCCCCTCTTGGGACTCACCAAAATAGGGTGCTATAGAGAGGGGGTGCTATAGACAGGTCACTTTTAATGTAAATCGCATCGTACTACATATTTAAAATAGGGCGCTATAGAGAGGGGGTGCTATAGACATGTCACTTTTAATGTAAATCGCATCGTACTACATATTTAAAATTGGGCGCTATAGAGAGGGGGTGCTATAGACATGTCACTTTTAATGTAAATCGCATCGTACTACGTATTTAAAATCGGGCGCTATAGAGAGGGGGTGCTATAGACAGGTCACTTTTAATGTAAATATCGCATCGTACTACATATTTAAAATTGGGCGCTATTTATAAGGGGCGCTATAGACAGGTCACTTTTAATGTAAATATCGCATCGTACTACATATTTAAAATTGGGCGCTATTTATAGGGGGCGCTATAGACAGGTCACTTTTAATGTAAATATCGCATCGTACTACATATTTAAAATTGGGCGCTATTTATAGGGGGCGCTATAGACAGGTCAATTTTAATGTAAATATCGCATCGTACTACATATTTAAAATTGGGCGCTATTTATAGGGGGCGCTATAGACAGGTCACTTTTAATGTAAATATCGCATCGTACTACATATTTAAAATTGGGCGCTATTTATAGGGGGCGCTATAGACAGGTTTAACTGTACTACAATTAACTGTGTATACAGCTGTAATTCCCTACTATAAATACAATATTTATAATTTATAAATTTAACTCAATCATTAAACAAGTATATTACTTAAGGGTTTAAATCAAAGATAAACCCGCTAAAACAGAGAAAAATTAACTATTTATATATTCATTAAATTATAATTCAGAAATGTGATGAATAATTTTACAAATCTAATAACGCTCTGAATTTGAATTGTAAATTTATATTTCGTAACTTGTCATTTGATGGACAAGGTAGATTTAGTTTTCTCCGCTACTTATATAACACTTTGATATTAAGAATGTTATATGGTCTAATGGAAATTACTGATAATTACGAGTTATATAAGTTATATATTAGATATTTATTTACCAGTTATAAACAAGACACGCTATATGCGATCTGGATAATTGCGCGTGAAACTATTTACAATAATTGTAGTAGAGGAGGTAACAGAATTATCAAAAAGAAAATAAACAATTAAGAAAAAGAGCATTGAATAAACATATACATTAAACAAATAAGCAACAATATAAGCAGATAGAAGAAATCGCAAGGTAGTTATTTACAATATGTTAAGCAATGATGGAAGTTAATGAAGTTATCTGTAATAATTAGTATCGTGGAGAGAGAAGGTTGATCAAGTTGAGCTATTTACAATTATTTATATTCTAAAGTAACTTATTAATTATTTACAATATATTAGATATGATATATGAATATATCTTATATTTAGGGATATAAATTTCTGTTGTAGTTATAGAAAAGTAGAAATCTCGAACTCTCTGTTAAAAACTCTAAGAATACTTTTGCTCATTTTTATGTTAAGAAAAAGGCATCTCCTGATTTAAAAAATGATTATCTTGAAAATATGAGGTTCCTAATCTACAAGGGTCACTCCACTTGTCTATACCTATGATTATCATTCATATAATAAGAAAACAAGGGGCTAATATAGGTCTTTCACAACAGGTATTTGGGTCTATTAAATCTCAAATAACTAAATGTTGTCTATATATCTTCTTTCTTGGTTATATTTCTAAGGATTTTGACTTCCTAAGATTGGTTATATAGATGACTGAAAGCCTTGAAATGACCATTTTCACAACAGCAATATCAATCTATCAATTCTCAAAGAACTGAATGCTGTCTATATATCTTCTTTCGTGGATATATTCATAAAGATTTCGACGCCCAAAGATTGGTTGTATAAATGCCTGGAAGCCTTGAAATGTCCATTTTCACAACAGCAACTTGAATCTATTAATTCTCAAAGAACTGAATTTTGTTTGTACATCTTCTCTCGTAGATATTCGTAAAATATTCGAAGCCCTAAGATTGGTTTTTAAGGTGTCTGAAAGCCTTGAAATGACGATTTTCACAACAGCAACTTGAATCTATTAATTCTCAAAGAACCAAATGTTGTTTGTACTTATTCTTTCGTGGATATATCCCTAAAGATTTTGACTTCCTATGATTGGTTGTATAGATGACTGAAAGCTTTGAAATGGCCATTTTCACAACAGCAACTTCATTAATTCTCAAAGAATTGTCTATTTACCTCGCTACCAGATTCTGAAACTTTGAAGCTGGGAAACGACATTTTCTTCCCGGTCTAATGAAAGACCAACCCTATGATACTATCATTCAAAGAATTAAGCTGCATTTGGATCCAAAGAAAGAAGTGATACCACAACGATGCCGATTTTTGAAGATAATTCAACTGGAAGGAGAATCAATTTCGGAATATCTTAGAGAATTGAAACATTTAGCAATGTTGTTTGTACTTATTCTTTTTTTGGATATATTCCTAAAGATTTTGACTTCCTAAGATTGGTTATATAGATGACTGGAAGCCTTGAAATGACCATTTTCACAACAACAGCAACTTCAATCTATTAATTCTCAAAGAACTGGATATTTCATTTATATTTTTTCTTGGATATATTCATAAATATTTTGATCACTAAGATTGGTTGTATAGATGTCTGAAAGTCTTGAAATGGCCATTTTGACAATAGCAGATTAAATTTATTAAATCCGAAAAAAAACAGAAAGTTTTCTAAATATCTTGTATTTTCTTGGCTATATTCATTTTAAAAAAATATTTCGATTCCTGAGTTGGTTGTATAAATGCCTGAACCACTTGGAATGGCCACTTTCACAACAGAAACTTGAATCTATTGAATCCCAAAGAGCTGAATGTTGTTTGTACGTGTTCTTTCGTAGATATATATTCGTAAAAAAAAGTCAACTCTCTAAGATTGGTTTTATAGATATCTGAAGGCCTGAAAATGGTCATTTTCCACTAAGCTCTCAATGTTAACACCATCGCTATTGTCAACGAAAAAAAAACTGAATAAACTAACACCAATATGCTGGCAATTCAGAAGAATGGTCGCTTATTGATTTCTACAACTATCTCATCGATACATATAAAGAAGTAGATAATTCTTCTAGATCTTCAGCTTGTTGGTGTTGGACTATTCAGGAGTTTTGTTTGGCGATGGAAGAAAATCCAACTTTGAAAGCTTATTCCCAAATTGCCTTTTTGAAAATCTTTTACTTGTTATTTGTATATCGTAATTATTTACATAACAGAGTTTTATTGAGATGCCATGATTGTTGCTTATTATTCTTTTGATTTCAAATTGATTTAAATTTCCTGGGTATTAATTAAACAAATGCTACAGCTCATTGGAGACGAGTTTCAAAAAGAAAAAGAAACGCATCTTCAGAAAGATGTAGAATTTGTTTAATTCTTCCAATTTGCTCCACTTCCGCGAAGGACTAGGAGATTCTTACGTGTCTTGTGCAGCCGCGCCATCAAGTCCAACCCTGACGTCCTGCCATCGTCCTCTCTCCTGGACATCTTCCAGCATGACTTCTGGGGCACCCCGCTGGCACACTCGGGGTCTCACGGATCCTACCGCCCGCTGGTGGTGCTCAGCTACCGGCTGAACGTGGCTCTGGGCGGTATGGACCCTCGGTGGTTCCACGCGGGCAACGTACTACTTCACGTCGTAGCCACGGCGTTGTTCGCTGGGATGGCACGGGAGGTATCGGGCGGAAGGATGGGAGCTACGGCAGTGTCTTCGGCACTGTTTGCCGTACATCCTATCCATTGTGAGGCGGTAGCTGGGCTGGTGGGACGTGCGGATCTACTCGCAGCCTGTCTAGCCGTGCTGACGCTCGGTGCTTATCGCCGGTATCGCACAGATGGTGGGCGGCCGTGGCTTCATGTATCGCTAGGTTTGGCAGCGGCTGCGACGCTGTGTAAGGAACACGCCGTGACGGTCCTGGCGTTGTGTGCGCTACACGACCTGCTCGTTGCACGGCGCCTGGGACCCGCCTGGAGCCTACCGCTGCTCCTCACAGACGTAAGTACCTACCATATACTTACCTTTTAAGATATCAGCAATAGATTAGCGCCACATATCGATCAAAATTATATTCATAATTTTAACGCTATTTTTCCTTTTTAAATATTTAAAATTATTTTTACAGCCATATTATAAAATAACGAAGTCGTTGGGAGGTTTCTTCATTGATGAGCCATGCCCTTCCTCTTTCAATTTCATTGCTGGATGAGGGCTGTTGGAATAAATTTAATTAAATATTTTTAAAATAGCGTTAAAATATTATTTCAATGTTCAACATACTAATACCTTTACACACCTGCTGACTATATTACCTTAAAATGCTGATGGATATAGCAATTGTATCAATTAAAGGTGACACATTTTTACTGACCTACGTTCAAGCTATACACTTTCTCATTTTTTAAGACAATAAATGTTACAATACAATATAATGCGGCTCATGATTGTAGAACGACATTTGAAAATATCCTGCATGTGTTTCTTTTGAACGAAAATTCGAAATTTATTATAAAGAGAAATAACGATTATTTCTAACCTTAGGGATGAAGTATGAAAGAATGAATTGTGAAGAGTAATGATAAACGGAAAAATAAAGTGTCCACACACACACAGCGATGGGAATTCATTACCTATTCATTTATCATTACACTTCACAATTCATCCTTTCATACTTCATCTCTAAGGTTAGAAATGGTTATTTCTCCTTAAAGTAAATTTCGATTTTTCGTTCAAAAGAAACACATGCGGGATAATTTTCAAATGTCGTTTACAATATGGTTACTGTCAATCACACCCAGTAGTATTCGCACCTCAACGACCATAGATATGGCCCAAGAAGTTTCCAGACAAATCAAGAAATGGGTATCTAATGCCAAATTAGTGCCATAAGTACAATAAACATGTGAGAAAATAAGAAAATTGAAAAAGGTAAGATGGTATTAATAAAAATTAAAAAGGCATATCTTGACCGATTTAATCAGTATTTTTCAAGAAAATGGGTTGGTAATATATAATAAAATAAATCTAAATCAACTTTTAGTGGAATTTATTTCAATAATTATATTTGAATAATTATTCCGATAGATGGCGTATTTGCATGATAACTCTCAAGAGATGATTTATTCTTATATACACACATATACAAAACTTAAGGAAGTGGAAAGACTTTGATGTCGCTGGTTATCTTTTTTTAAAAAGAAATCAGGCCAATTTTGTTCTCAATTGGTTATTTCGTGTCTTGAATAAAGTTTACTGTGTATTAACTAAGTTATTGTCTGAATCCTGATATACATGTACTATATATTCTTGTACAAACTAAACGATACAACTTCCTTAATGACTAAACTGCTCTCTGAAAAAAGTACATTTACAAAATTTGTTTTTAAAACGCAACCTATTTAATAAATATCCATCAGCAAAAACATATTTGTGGACTATTCACACACACAATAGTTAAATTAATTATTCTATAATATGTATGTTATAAATAAAATATAACATTTTCTGCCTTTTTTTAAAATCAGAAATTGCTTTAATTGAGATAAAGTAATATATAAAAAACATAATTTCATAAAGGTACTGCCTGTCTTAAGGCGAGAATCTAAAAAATGAAAAACTTATTTACATAATGTACAAAAGTTTGAGCCGGCCATCGGGAAACAACAACAACAAGTTTTATAGGGAAAGCGTGACCTCTGGAGGTCGATTTAGCAGAGTATTTGAATCTATAAAATATAATTTTAAATAAAATAATATTTTAAATTAACATGTATATATATTTATTATTAAATACCAACACTAAAAGGACTTCTTAAATATATTTTCATATAGAATAGTGTACAAATTTATTTTCAAATAAATATTCACAATAATAAATTTCCACTATAAAAAAAACCCAAACTATTAACTCTTCATAATTCTTTCAATACCAAACAACTTTGTAGAAATAAATTGGCAGTTTATAAATATATTAAAGCTTTTTGTTACATTTCTAACCAACATCGATAAAATAAATACATCTTTACTATTTATTGGTGAAGATTGGCAAGATATTGAACAAAACTTTGGGAGATCAAGAAAGTATAATGCACATACTTAAAAGTAAAGTCCCCAAAAGAACAATTCCTAAATAATTAGAAAAAAAGTTTCATAACAGAGAAATAAACAAAAGATTAAAAAATAGCAGACGAGAGAGACTTCAGGTATTTATTGCCTAACAATTCTTTTGGAATCCTTAGGGATTGGACTTCAGATGATGGAGAATGGTTCTTTTTTTTCCCTTGTAGCTTTCCCATTAGACCTCTACACTTTCTATGGTTGTATTGCGGTTTAAATTCATGGAATATAATTTAGAATTTGTCATAAAGAACCTATTAATTGCTATATATAAAAATCTTAATAAATTTTAATTTATCTTAATATATGGCACATAGAAACCATTTTTATGGAAAAGGTAACCTTTATTTTTTTGAAAATTGGAAGTCAAACTTCTTTTTTTAGCAGATAAAGGTGCATTTAACATCTACGAGCGAAGTGTCTATTCAACAAATGTACTGATTTCTGTAAATTCATAATAATATAATAAACCCCCAGAAAACTATTAAAGTTTAAATATTTTTAAACGATCAAAGAAATTAGGTATATGTAATAATATGTTGAAGTTCTGGTTGACTCTTGTAGTACCTCGTCGACTCTCTGTAACAAGGTGATGCAACCGAGGGTCAAACCTGTAGTAACCGCGAGGGACAGTCAGGGCGTGTAGAGTTTTCCAGTACCTCTCTGCACCTTGTAGGATCTTTAACAGTTCTCACAGGGTACAGGCAGTCGTGGTCGAGGCAGAGTGGAAAAGCTTGGGAATGTCCACACACACAAAAAACGAAGCGACACAGTTGTAGAAGGAAAGTTCCTTGAATAGATAAAAAGGCGAGCCAAAAGCAAAGATGGAGATAGAAGATTCCTTACTGTTTTACATGGTCGATGAGTTGGTCCCTGGAGACGACAAGGGGTGACGCTGACCGGAAGATTCACTGCAACTGACTAACTGTCGCTAAGGCCGGTCTTATTTATACGACAGCTCTGACAAAGAGAATTGGGTCATGCACGTGGCACACGTGTCGATGGACACCGGACACTGGCGACGGTCTGACGGGGTCCAATCTATCTTTAGAAGTTACTTTGTAAATCTCTCAATCTTGCTTTTAACTTAGCTTTTAATCTATTATATAGTTTTATTTATTTATCCTCAGTACATTACATAGGGTGATGCAAGGAAACATGTCAATTATGCGTATAATTAGTTATAGTTTATAATTAGTTCTATATACAACATGACAATTTTGTTATACGTATTACATAATATAGGGTTATTGGTTTAAATTATCATATATATATACCCTATTTCCTGGAAAATAGAATAGCCATTTAACAAATTGAATTTTACTTTTTAAAACCAAACGAGAGAGGCTAGATGAATCATCGTCTGATTTCCAACGAAGGTCGGCTGATATTCCGGGTTGCCTAGCAACAACGGCAGCTGAAAGAAACAGCTAATGGCCGCCGTAAATCTAATTGAAGAAAATTGCATCTTTTTAAGCTATCAAGCTTAATTTAAAGGATCAAAGTATAGTATGGAATTTATTTCATTTTACAAGGTTATTCTAATGGTTCGTAAAAAACTTGTGAAAATTTTAAATACCAATATTATTCGCCGTTATGTTAATGTCTTTGTATTATGTATAAAGTAATTGTATTATGTATTATTATGTATATTCGCCGTAATAATATTATTTGCTAAGTAATAAGAAAAAGTAAAAAGAAAAACGAACTTTTGGTGCAACCTTATATATTTCTTTTTTTTTTAAAGGTTTTACCGCAAAACTTTATCAAACATTATATCATATTTACGAACGGAAAAATATATCCAGGGTAGCCTAGTGGACATGGCATTGGTCGGTAAGCAGAACACTATGGGTTCGATTCCCATCCCTGGACACTTTTATTTTTCAGTTTATCATTTACTCTTCACAATTCATCCTTTCATACTTCATCCCTAAGGATAGGGATAGTCGTTATTTCTCCTTAAAATAATTTATAAAAATATTTTTCGTTCTGTAAAAAGAAACATGTGCGGTAAAACTTGTTAAACGTCGTTCTATAATCATAGACGCATTATATTGTATTATATATTTTATTAAAACATTAGGGAAATATTTTATAGAGGTAATTCGGTATAGAAAACATTGTTATTTGAGATTAAAACACTATATATTTGTAGGATGGTTGTTCGGGATGTGTTGGTGTGGCTTGTGGAAAGGCTGCTGATAAAATTATAATTAAAATTAATTTATTTAAAGCCAGAAATTATAAAGAGAAAAGAAACAACGGTTGAAGTAACGGCCGTCGGCTTTAGCCTTGTTGTTTACCGCGTGAGTGCCAGATCAAGTGTGTCGGAAGACGCCAGTCGCTAGAAAGTTCCGGCTGACGCCCGCGCATGCGTAGTGACGTGCTCCCAAAACACGTGATTGCCGAGGCATAGTGGGGCCGCCATTTTTCTGCCCGTATGTGTTTTGAAGCTTTGTCCCAGTTCGCTGATGCAAAGTGCGGTCGCCACATATTTATCAATGGCATTATTAGTCCTGGTTATAGCATGTAAGAGGTATATATTTCTGCTGAGAAAGGTTTATGTCGATATTTTGCTTCAAAACCTCAACCTATGATTACCTCAAAGTAAAGGATATACACCTATCCCCCGATTTACACGGTAGATACGTTCCTGAGAAAAACGTGTAAATCGAAAATTAAAAATTAAAAAAATTAGAAATACAGACACAGTGTGCGTGTGCAGCAAGTCAGCACATAAGTTCGGGATTCCTCGTGAGATGTGTACACAGCGCATGTGTTCAATCACAGTAACATTTAGTATAGTGCGATAAAAACAAAAAATAAACTTATTTGGAAAACCGTGTAAAAGCGAAAACGTGTAAAACAAGTACCGTGTAAATCGGGGGATAGGTTTACTAGTATAGGCAGAAGGGGTAAATACAATATTAGAACGGTATGATAAGTTAAACTAGTGAATCTGAGAGGATTAACCATTGATATAAGGACATTGTGAAGTCTTTTTATTTGAATAGAGTAATCACTTTCAATATTTTTGTAATATATAATATGTTTATATGGTTTTGACCAAGGACTGGGTTGTTGTTGTGTGATGTAATCAATATATAGCGTGAGATATTCATGTTTTTAGTTCTTATGATAATTCTGTAATAATAAAATATTATACAAATATATAACAGTAGCATACAATCTCTTTTAATAGAAACTACACTACCTAAGTTTATTAAATATTACGTTGAAGAGTACATAACAATTTTATTTCTTATATTAATTTATCGAATATAGGTTATGCTCATCATATTCTCTTTCTATAATGAAAAAGGTGTAATGAAACGTTATTTGTAAGAATAAGTATCATTCTATGATTGCGCGCGCGCGCAACATGAAAATATTGAAAATTTCTGATTAATTACTGTTGAAAATTATCCATAGGTTTTAACATCTTACTACTGATAAGTCATCATTAATTTCATGTGTATTCGCTGATATGATGGTTGAAATATATATTGTTTCATTCTCCTTAATCGTGGACTTTCTTTCTAAGAGTATGTATTTTATAATATAATATGATGCGACTTATGATTGTAAACGACATTTGAAATTATCCCGCATGGGTTTCTTTTTAACAAAAAAAAACGAATTTTATTTTAAGGAGCAATAACGATTATTTATAACTCAGGGATGAAGTATGAAAGGATGAATTGTGAAGAGTAATGATGAACGTAAAATTAAAGTGTCCAGGGATGGGATTTCACAATTTATCCTTTCATACTTCATCCCTAAGGTTGGAAATAAACGTTATTTCTCCTTAAAATAAATATCGATTTTATTTTCAAAAGAAACACATGCGGGATAATTTCAAATGTCGTTTACAGTATATATATTACTTCAGTAACGAACAAGGCACCTTTGTTGGCCGGTATTGTGATCAAGGTGCATGGACCGTTCTAATCTGCTCCATGAACATCACACCACCACCATTGCTACAGTCCATGAACTTTCCTCTTTAACATTCTTCTTGATCTCACATCTTAGCATCATGTCTTTAATTTTCTTAAATTAGAAATATTCAATGAAAATATTTCGAATTTCAACTAGTCATTCATTTCATAATATTAAAGATACTTCGTCCAATGAATCTTTTTATTGTCTCGACGCTTCAACAAATTTCTTTAGTCCTTTTCAGGAGTAAATAAAATAGAAACATTTGGCAAGGCGTTTAAAATTATTCTGAGGTCGCATGGGCGTTCTCAGTGAGAAGGTTGAGATGATAAAAAGATTTACTGGCCGAAGTATGTTCAATTTGAAGAACTATGAATACCGGCCAGGAAACCTCTATCTTTATGATAGTCATTTGATGACTCGTTATTTCAATAGAAGTGAATTGTGTAAATTGTGGGCCATAACATGGCGACATGTCTTCTCTCTAATCAGTAGTTCCTAGGGAACAAGGTTTAATATCCCATGACTAATATGGTCGGTGACTCATTGTTGACTATGGTTGCCAGGGGAAGGTGAGCCATAAAATAGCAGACATTGTAATTTGGTTTGAAGTTATTGCCATCAACATTGCTTCACTCTTTGTAGATGTAATTTGAAGAAAGATTGCCTTAAACATTGCTTCACTCTATGTAGGTTTGGTTTGAAGAAAGATTGCCTTAAACATTGCTTCACTCTATGTAGGTTTGGTTTGAAGAAGGATTGCCTTAAACATTGCTTTACCCTATGTAGTGTGTTTGAAAAATGATTGCCTTAAACATTACCCTATGTAGGTTTGATTTGAAGAAAGATTGCCTTAAACATTACTTCACTCTATGTAGGTTTGGTTTGAAGAAAGATTGCCTTGAACATTGCTTCACTCTATGTAGGTTTAGTTTGAACAAAGATTTCCTTGAACATTGCTTCACTCTATGTGGGTTTAGTTTGAAGAAAGATTTCCTTGAACATTGCTTCATTCTATGTAGGTTTAGTTTGAAGAAAGATTGCCTTGAACATTGCTTCACTCTATGTGGGTTTAGTTTGAAGAAAGATTGCCTTAAACATTGTTTCACTCTATGTAGGTTTAGTTTGAAGAAAGATTGCCTTAAACATTGATTCACTAGATATAGGTTTGGTTTGAAGAAAGATTGCCTTAAACATTGCTTCACTCTATGTAGGTTTAGTTTGAAGAAAGATTGCCTTGAACATTGCTTCACTCTATGTAGGTTTAGTTTGAAGAAAGATTTCCTTGAACATTGCTTCACTCTATGTAGGTTAGTTTGAAGAAAGATTGCCTTGAACATTGCTTCACTCTATGTGGGTTTAGTTTGAAGAAAGATTGCCTTAAACATTGCTTCACTCTATGTAGGTTTGGTTTGAAGAAAGATTGCCTTAAACATTGCTTCACTCTATGTAGGTTTGGTTTGAAGAAATATTGTCTTAAACATTGATTCACTCTATGTAGGTTTGGTTTGAAGAAAGATTGCCTTAAACATTGATTCACTCTATGTAGGTTTGGTTTGAAGAAAGATTGCCTTAAACATTGCTTCACTCTTTGTAGGTTTGGTTTGAAGAAAGATTGTCTTAAACATTGATTCACTCTATGTAGGTTTGGTTTGAAAAAATGATTGTCTTAAGCATTACTTCACTCTATGTAGGTTTGGTTTGAAGAAAGATTGCCTTAAACATTGATTCACTCTATGTAGGGTTGGTTTGAAGAAAGATTGTCTTAAACATTGCTTCACTCTATGTAGGTTTGGTTTGAAGAAAGATTGCCTTAAACATTGCTTCACTCTATGTAAGTTTGGTTTGAAGAAAGATTGCCTTAAACATTGATTCACTAGATGTAGGTTTGGTTTGAAGAAAGATTGCCTTAAACATTGGTTCACTCTATATAGGTTTAGTTTGAAGAAATATTGCCTTAAACATTGCTTCACTCTATGTAGGTTTAGTTTGAAGAAAGATTGCCTTGAACATTGCTTCACTCTATGTAGGTTTAGTTTGAAGAAAGATTGCCTTGAACATTGCTTCACTCTATGTGGGTTTAGTTTGAAGAAAGATTGCCTTAAACATTGCTTCACTCTATATAGGTTTAGTTTGAAGAAAGATTGCCTTTAACATTGCTTCACTGTATGTAGGTTTGGTTTGAAGCAAGATTGCCTTAAACATTGCTTCACTCTATGTAGGTTTGGTTTGAAGAAAGATTGCCTTAAACATTGATTCACTAGATGTAGGTTTGGTTTGAAGAAAGATTGCCTTAAACATTGCTTCACTCTATGTTGGCTTGGTTTGAAGAAAGATTGCCTTAAACATTGATTCACTAGATGTAGGTTTGGTTTGAAGAAAGATTGCCTTAAACATTGATTCACTCTTTTTAGGTTTGGTTTGAAGAAAGATTCCCTTAAACATTGATTCACTAGATGTAGGTTTGGTTTGAAGAAAGATTGCCTTAAACATTGCTTTACTCTATATAGGTTTATTTTGAAGAAAGATTGTCTTAAACATTGCTTCACTCTACGTAGGTTTGGTTTGAAGAAAGATTGTCTTAAACATTGCTTCACTCTACGTAGGTTTGTTTTGAAGAAAGATTGCCTTAAACATTGATTCACTCTATGTAGGTTTGGTTTGAAGAAAGATTGCCTTAAACATTGCTTCACTCTATGTAGGTTTGGTTTGAAGAAAGATTGCCTTGAACATCGCTTCACTCTATGTAGGTTTAGTTTGAAGAAAGATTGTCTTAAACATTGCTTCACTCTATGCAGGTTTGGTTTGAAGAGAGATTGCCTTAAACATTGCTTCACTCTATGTAGGTTTGGTTTGAAGAAAGATTTCCTTGAACATCGCTTCACTCTATGTAGGTTTAGTTTGAAGAAAGATTGCCTTAAACATTGCTTCACTCTATGCAGGTTTGGTTTGAAGAGAGATTGCCTTAAACATTGCTTCACTCTATGTAGGTTTGGTTTGAAGAAAGATTGCCTTAAATGTTGCTTTACCCTATGTAGGTTTGGTTTGGAGAAAGATTACCTTAAACAATGTTTCATCCTATGTATATTGGTCTGAAGATATTTTGCCTTAAATATTGCTTCACCTTATGTAGGTTCGGTTTGAAGAAAATATTGCCTTAAATATAGGTTTGGTTTGAAGAAAGATTGTCTTAAATATTGCTTTACCTTATTAGGTTCGGTTTAAAGCAAAGATTGCCTCAAATATAGGTTTGGTTTGAAGAAAGATTGTCTTAAATATTGCTTTACCTAGTGAAGGTTGGTTCGAAAATAAATTACGCCTTAAATATGGTTTCACCTAATCGTAACAAGTATTTTTTTTTTTAAAGATGTCTTAAACACATTTTTGTTAAGTGTAAATATAAAAAGAAAATGTTTCAAAAACCAAATGTAACCTGCACACGTTAATTTTTGAAAAACCTTCAAAAATTATACTTAATGAATGTAAAGAAAATTGTTAATTGTGTTTTGATAATGAGAGTCGCTAATTTTGGGGGACGATTTATTGAATAATTTGTAACTTTGATGATCTATTTTAGTGGTCAATGGTCAAATATGAGATGACTTTCTATATTTAGGATATTCATTCAAAGTTAAGGACTTCACAACTTTTGGTAATTTGTCTATCACCTGATATGTTCGTTAAAGAAGCAAATCTACAATAAAATGCTTATTCTATTACAGGGATCTGCAAACTGCAGCTAGCGAGACACATGCGGTTCTTTGGATGTGAATCTTTATATAGTTCTATATGTAAATATTATTTATGCGAGTACTATTTATTGTTGGCAAAAAGAAATTGTGTGGCTCTTTGAAAACTTTGAAATTTTGTAAATTGTAATTTTTGACTCTTCCAACTCAAAAGTTTGCTAATCCCTTTCCTAGTGTAATGTCCGCTAAAGATCGATTACACCTAAAGGATTGAAAATAATGAAGGCATATCCCGACCAAGAGCACATGTGCTTAAAAGATTACAAATTCGTGAGACAAAGAGTTTCTTGTAAAACGACATTTGAAAATTATCTCGCATGAGTTTCTTTTCAATTAAAAATCAAAATTTATTTTGAGGAGGAATAACGATTATTTCTAACCTTAAAGATGAGGTATGAAAGGAGGAAGAGTATTGATAAATGGAAAAATAATTAACCTTTCATACCTCATCTTTAAGGTTAGAAATAATCGTTATTTCTCTTTAAAATAAGTTTTGATTTTTCATTGAAAAGAAACACATGCGGGATAACTTTTAAATGTCATTTTACAATCACAAGCCGCATTATAATATAAAGAATTTATTGTAAGATTTTTTATTATATAGCCGAGCTTTTCTTTGAGCATGTGTCTGTCCTTCCACAGGACTAAATATGAGGTTACTTCTTGTAGATAAACAGAAATCCTTGAAAGCTCAGCTGAATAAAAATAAACCTTTATAAGAAATTCTTTGCCTCAAGATTTCGTTCTTTTGATAATATACCGCTTTAGACGATTGAATTTACTTGCTTCAGAACTTAATACACATAAAAGAACAAATTGTTGACATATTTTTTTAAAGTATAGACATCTGAGAATACAAGATGTCCTATTTCGACACAAAAGCGACCGTCAAATTGTCAGAGTAAAAGCTCTCATCCCCCTTACTCCAGAATTAAAGCAATAACGGCAGGCATTGTTGAACCTACAATGACTTTATTACAGGTGTCATTGTGTCCTTTTATTTGTCGCACCGTTTGTATTGCGACAACTCCATTTATGTCGCCAATGAAGAGAATTTTTTTTAAACTTCCATTTTATATTGTTCCCAATGGATTTTATTAAACCCCCCAAACGTCCGGGAAAACTATGTCGAAAAAATAAACATTCTTTAAATTGATGTCGAAAACTTTTAAAAAGATATTTTTCTCGTATTTTAAAAATTCTTTGTGTAAAGTTTATTATTGAAGTTTATTTTATATATATATTTTCACAGAAAGATATATATGTTTCCTAAAACTACAATTACATTTTTTTTTTGTAATTTATTCGTCTTAATAAATATTGTTGGTTAAAATATATTTGAACAAGTTGGGGATTATATAAGTTTAATAACTTAAATTTAAACCTCAAATATTGATGTAAAGTAACATATACATTTTTAGATAGTTTAATAAAACATCTTTCTATCTTTAAATATTAAATATTTTCGAAACATTATTCGCTTTTCTTTAATTCAGTAAAAATGTTACTAAATATTTTTTATCAGACGATGTTTCATCATCTTTTCGAGCTAGAAGTAAACATTCTTCTGCTACAAAAACTTAGATTTTTCATTTCGTCTGAGTTAATTAATCTTCAAGTATTTGATATTTGATAAATATTTTCAGCAATATTAATTTCATTTTGGTAAATATTAATGTTACATCTTTTTAATAAGAAGAATTTTCAAAGTTATTATTTAATGAAATATTTAATATTTTCAACGATATTTTTTATAAATGTTTCTCCGTTATTTTTATAATACTGTTCTATATTTATCAAACTTTTTAAAATTATTTTCCATGTTTGTGTTTCTCAATTTTTCATATATTACAAATAAAATTCAAAGGTTTATTTTCTCGTTTCACAAAGATATTATTTTCTTTGAAATCAATTTTGTGTAGCGTCTAAAAACGTTTCAAAAACCTTCTTGAAGTAAAATAAAATAAGAATTTTAAAATATAATACTTCACAATTCATATTTTACTTGTTTTTAACCTATTTCACACTAATAATGCATAAAATGAAAATTTGAATTATTATCAAATATTTTAACTACATTATATTTTTAAAAGATTATACTCATATGATCTAATTTTTGAAACATGATATTTAATGTATCTGGTTTTGAAAGATTCTGTATATTTTATGTATACCTCAATCTTTAGTTATATAATTGTAACTATATAGTTTATATGAAGTTTAAAGGCGATACATTGAATAAATTTATATTTAAATAGGCACATGTGATCATATGTGTACAAATAAAATTGTGTTAAAAGGCATAATCTTTTTTGTTAGATTTATAAAATTTATTTATGTGCAATAAATTGAGATAAAGAGGAAGCAATACCTCGAAATACTTTTTAAAATTATGTTTTTATTTCACATATCGACTTTTTTATATAATTATATGGTTACTTTTTATTCTTCTATATAATTTAATATTTATATTTCTCTCAAATTATACAATTCATCACACAGAATAACTAACAAAACATCATTTCTCTCTAATAAATTAATACGCTATATAAATAAATATTGATATTATAAGGCATATTCCAATAGTGTCGCAAATATGGCGTTTCTTTGCATAAAGTCATCAATTTATTCAATCAATTTTAATTCAGAAGAATTAATCAACTAGAGAAATAATCATTTTAAGATTCATCTTAGAATACATTGACATGAACTAACAGTCTGAAATTAGCATGATTGTCTTATCACCTGATATTTTAAAATTACATTAATACTAATCTACTTATATAATTGCCTTATTCTGTCTGTATGTCTGAAGCTCACGGATAGAATGCGCGCCCATTGGCTGCCGGCGAACACGTGTCCTCCCTGCCCCCCTCTAGACAACCCTGTTATCAGCAGTATGTTACATCCACCTGTCTATAGCGGCCACTCTAGACAACCCTGTTATCAGCTGTGTGATACATCCACCTGTCTATACAGACCACCCTGTCTATAGCGGCCACTCTAGACAACCCTGTTATCAGCTGTGTGATACATCCACCTGTCTATACAGACCACCCTTTCTATAGCGACCACTCTAGACAACCCTGTTATCAGCTGTGTGATACATACACCTGTCTATACAGACCACCCTGTCTATAGCGACCAATCAAGACAACCCTGTTATCAGCTGTGTGATACATACACCTGTCTATAGCGGCCACTCAAGACAACCCTGTTATCAGCTGTGTGATACATCCACCTGTCTATACAGACCACCCTGTCTATAGCGGTCACTTTAGGCAACCCTGTTATCATCAGTGTGTTACAATCACCTGTCTATACAGATCACCCTGTCTATAGCGGTCACTTCAGGCAACCCTGTTATCAGCAGTGTGATATATACACCTGTCTGTACAGACCACCCTGTCTATAGCGGCCACCCTAGACAACCCTGTTATCGGCCGTGTGATACATACACCTGTCTATAGCGGCCATTCTAGATAACCCTGTTATCAGCTGTGTGATACATACACCTGTCTATAGCGGCCACTCTAGACAACCCTGTTATCAGCTGTGTGATACATCCACCTGTCTATACAGACCACCCTGTCTATAGCGGTCACTTTAGGCAACCCTGTTATCATCAGTGTGTTACAATCACCTGTCTATACACACCACCCTGTCTATAGCGGTCACTTCAGGCAACCCTGTTATCAGCAGTGTGATACATACACCTGTCTATACAGACCACCCTGTCTATAGCGGCCACCCTAGACAACCCTGTTATCGGCTGTGTGATACATACACCTGTCTATACAGACCACCCTGTCTATAGCGTCCACCCAAGACAACGTTTGTAAAATATATTCGCACTCGGGTAAACCCCGGGCGTTGCCCGGGCCATTCGTCTAGTATTTTCATATTTATTAAAAGACAACGTATTTCTTATTTTTAAAAATAATCAAAACTGTTCGCTATATGTTTCTTTATTAATTACAATTAAAAGGTGTTTTTGTAATAAAGAAACATATTGTGAAAAGTTATTTTTATATTTTATAAAAGTAAATCGTAAATTTCGTATAACAAGTATTTCTTATTATTCCAATAGAGATTTTAGCTCTATTCAAACATGTTAAATTACATTATCGAGAATTTCATCTTAATCGCCGTCTATATACGAAATTGTAAAGTATTTACTCATGTATGATCTTATTTAAATAATAGTTTTAATCATATACATATACCAAAAGATGTACATATCATTTTACTTAGATATCAGAACGATGCACTGTTCATCAAACTAATAAAAATACTTTACTAGTGATAATAAACAATAAGCCATAACACCAGGTTTGGTAAATTTATTCAAAAAGACAACCTTCAGTCTGAAATTTATCAAAACTGATGCAAAAATATAAAGTCGGTGGATGAGTGGGTAACCCCCTCGATTCCCGACAGTCATAAACCGGGATTGAATCTCGCGTTAAAAATTGTTTATTATGTGAATGGCCTTCACATATTATTCATTGTTCAATTATCATAAACTAGGTTGCTCTTGCTGAGAGGTACCTATTAATGTGATTTGAACCAGGTTATCAAAACTGATGTTATGGCCCATTCTTTATATGAATGGACAATGTGATGTGATGGACAATGAATCGTTCTGATATATATTTAAAGGGAGAGTGCCTCTTTTGGCACATGAATATTATTAATTAAAAAGGCATATATTGGATCAAAATATCATTTATTTAACCAATATTTCAGTTGGCTGAACGCCAACTTTTATCAAGGTTTTATAACATTTTAAAGTGTGTCAACAACAAACTCAGCGCCACATAACGTCAACAGATAAATATCATTCCTCCCTCAATTTTATATATATACTAGACGGGTGACCCGGGCTTCGCCCCGGGATTGACCCGTGTGCATATCTACCCGAGTGATATATATTTAAATAAGTTTTTTTTATAATTGTTTGTTATTAGCATTATCTATTTGTTTGCATCAGCATAATTTAATCGTTGATAGAGGGCGCTGTTCGTGAGCTAAGTAGAATAATTTGAATATATAGTTTTAATAATTGATTTATATATTTTTAAATAGCCTATCGTCTTCCCCGTATTTTTTTACCTATGTGTGGAAATTTTGGTATGAATTAGTGAACTACTGCGAATTTGTATACCGGACATACAAACAAACAAACATACAAACATTCATTTTTATATATCCATATATGGATTAACATTAAAAATCATTTTTCACAAGATAATTTAGCTCCATATTCAAAATAATTATCATTTAAATACAAGGTTATCCCAAAAATATGTAAACACTTGCAAAAAATTTAAATATCAATATTATTCGCCGTTATGTATAATGTTTTTGTATTATGTATAAAGTAATTGCATTATGTGTATTATTATCTTTTGAAAATAGAGCGATCCATAAATAAATCTTCAATTAAAAAGGCGCAAAGTTTGTTGTTGTCACACATTAATATGTTATAATACCTTGATAAAGGCTGGCGTTCAGCCAACTGAAATATTGGTAAAATAAATGATATTTTGATCCATTATATGCCTTTTTTAATTGAAGTATTATTATGTATTCGCCATAATAATATTATTGCCAAGTAATAAGAAAAACAACGAAGAAAAACACGAATTTTTAGGACATCCTTATAATTCCTAAAACTATAAGAAATTCTCGAAAAAGCGCAAGCATGAATTAATATTTTTCCCGCTAAAATAAAAGTGTGCCATCTAGTGGCCAAAATTGTAACTAATAAATGCGTATATTTCACGGTCCAATGACGACGTTAATTTTTTATGACAGACGACCGGATGTAGGGGACGTTGTCTACCTCAATAAAATATAGTTTGGCAGACGAGAGTAGCTACAAAATAATTCAGCTATTTCTCGTATGCTTCTTCTTCTTTAATCCAATTTATATGGATATAAAGATTCTATCTTAAATTATTAATCATTTTATATACACTACATTAAATAATTATTTAAATTAGTGTAATAATTATCTTATTTAATATACCAATTAAAATAATATTTATAAATATACATTTAAAATATATATTTATAGTAAATATTTGGTGATATTGTATTACGAAATAATTAATGCTCACTTACACAGAAATATTTCTTTTATATTTTGTTAATAAAAGACTTATTGATGAAATTAAATATTATTTATTGTGTAAATAAATATTTTGATTGAAATATCAATGTTAATGAAGTGTTATGCTTGGATTATTATTTGTATTTCTGTTTATAATTATATATAAAAAAAAAAAGTTGTTTGCTTATTTTTCCAATATGTTTCGAAATATTCTATTTATATTTTAACCCAATATAAATTGAGTTATATATTTTTGCATCAACCTTTTAAAAACTTAACCAATATAGATTATTATCTTGTTAATAATCCATTTTAAATACTTTGAATGATTAACGTTTATATTCGTGGATGATTTGTTTACAAGGTTATAATCCCCGAGGAAGATAGGTGAACAGCCTCATCGAAATATTAGAAGTTATAATAAATATTTTGATCCAAAATAAGCGTTAATCATTCAAAGTATTTTATGTGAAAAATAGTAAAAAAGTGAAATTCTACTGGAATCAGGTGTATAAATTAGGAAAGAAGGCATCACCTATTCGTGCAACCAAAAGTTGCTGATAACTTGCGCCATCTATCGGTACAAATATCTGCTAATCGTTGATTTTTAATTATTTCAGAATTGGCTAGATACCCTTTTTTGATTAATCAAGAAAAGCTAATCAAATACGCGATTCGGGCTGTTGGCATTCATCAACGTGATGCAAATTATACCTCAACGATCAAAAAAGGTTGTTTTTGAGGCATCCAGCTTTTTTTGATCGTTGAGGTACAGCTTACATCACGTTGATAAGGGCCAACAGCCTGAATCGCTTACTTGATTAGCTTGTAGGATCATTAATATCACCACAGACACGGTTAGCCACTAAAAGTTGTTTTTATTTCAAAAAGTCTCTCGACTTATTTAGGCATATAATTTTTAGTTAAATGGTATTCTAACAAAAGATAAATATAACATATTGTTTACAATAAAATATAAAATCATTTAAAATAGAAAAAATAAATATTTACATTTACAAAATGTAACTTTTATAACACAAAAGGTTTAACACTGCGCCATCTAGGTGTGGCAATTGGAATTATTTAACCCTACAAGCTTCTCTTAATTAATCAAGAAAAGGTATTTCGCCAAATATGATATAATCCCAAATAAACAATTAATTAGTTGAAATTCATCCCGACAGATGGCGCAAGTCATTAGTAACTGCTTGCACAAGAAGGAGAAGCCTTTTTTAAAATAGATTATTATATTCTACTAAATGTATTATGTTCTTGATTATTTCCAACACCGATAATTTAAAAAGGCTATTTACCATTCGTTTTCTATATGTTAAAATTAATTTCCATTCACCTTTATCTGTGATTATAAAATAGGTAAGACCTTGCTGATCAAAAGTGAGATTACGTTAATTTATTCCACATTTAGGTGAAGAAAGACGAAAAACTCTTAAAAACACCTTCAGGAGATTTAGCAACCCACTGAAGACACTGAGAACTATTTCAGAAAAAATATATAGCAATAGAACTCTATAATTTCTAAAGATCAATTGTAAATAGATTCATACGCAAAAGAGGTAGTGAGGAAAGTTTTAGAACAGATGTGCAAATAAATCCCTTTTCAAACAAAGGCTCACGTGCAAATGGGAAAAGGGAGAAAAAATTACTGTATTATTTTGTTGTTGTATGGCGAATCCATACAGAGCAATGGGTCCTAATAAAAGCCTTTTTATTAAAATTACAAATATTTTCTCACAATGAGTATCTTTTTTATTTAAAAAACGCTAGCTTTCAAGCGTTAATCGCTCTTCAACGGGCATACTTTAATATCGACTTTGTCCCACTTTATATTAAGCCCGTTGAAGAGCGATTAACGCTTTAAAGCTAGCGTTTTTTGAATAAAAAAGATACTCATTGTGAGAATATACATTGATATTTCAATTAACATATTTATTTACACAATAATAAACCTCACGATAAGTTACAGAAAAATAAAGAAATAGAAGCCATGGATAGATTGTTGGAACGATGTAGGGAGCTGGCGTGTGAAGATAAGGAAGGGGGAACACCGGACATGGACACCGCATTTGCGAGAATATATTTGTAATTTTAATACTTTTTTCACAATTTTATCATGAATAGAAAAGCCTTTTTGTTGTTTTTGATGTTAATTTATTTCACCAATTATATTAATTGGTAGGTTTATTGATTATATAGCATGTAAAAGTATAGATGGAAGTTTTGCCGGGAGAAAGGGAACCTCTCCCTTTAAAAAAACGCTAAAAATTAAGCATCATCTATTGACCGTAAGTGTAAATTAGAGGAATCAGGTCGGTGACAAAGCCACAACATCAGCTTTGGTAAACACAGAAGTGTCCACCTAAAGACAATGGTTTCGGGTTAATGAACCTAGTCAGTTTGAGGCGGACTTTATTCCATGAGATCCACATGGGATCTAATGAAATCTTCACAATCCTACAAAAAGATGTTTAGTTAGTAAAAATAAAGATCACTTCTCCTGTCAAAATATATTATGAAACCATTGGGAGGATTTACCAGTGATGAACCAAGATCTCTTAATATTGTGGCGAAGAAATAATTTATAATTTAATATTATTAAATGAAAATATTCAACAGATTATAAAAATATATTTAATTAAAAAGGCATATATTGGATCAAAATATAATTTATTTTACCAATATTTCAGTTGGCTGAACGCCAACCTTTGGGCGGCCAACTGAAATATTGGTAAAATAAATGATATTTTGATCCAATATATGCCTTTTTAATTAAAGATTCATCTATGGATTGCTCTATTTAAAAGTATATATATATATATATATTGCTCTGTAATTATAAAGTCATCTTTAAAATATTTCTTTGTTTGCTTGTTCAAGATTCCCTAGCTGTAGATGGTGGGGGTTAATTGATTAATATTTGTCGACTGGTCGTGTTGACGTTATCAATAAATACTTCAACTCCTTCAGATATACAAAGACTTGATTTCTACGCTACAATATTTTTCATCGCAGTAAGGACGGTAGAAGTTTGCTTATGTTTAAAAGAAACATTCGTTCTAAATGTTTTCATTTCTTTGAGTAACTTCAGTTCAGGTAACTAAATATTAAGAATGATCAAATGCGGCCTATAATTCTTCTCAGTGTATAATTTTCTTACAACATAAACCTTAGATTATTAAAACATTGGATCAGTAAACATGAGGGCAACCACTTCGTTCTTTTACATTACTTTATTTTTCATATAACATTTTTGTGAACAAAAAAGGTGATGATGATAAATTCAATGAATATTTACACAATCATAGAAAAATTATATTGAACCTTTATATGAACATAAATATTATAACTAAATTAAACAGATACCAACAGACCATTTTTATTGACGTAAATTTGGCCATTATCTTCTTCTTCTTCTTCTTTCTTATCTCCACTTAATCATATTAGGATATCAAGCATGTAAAACTCCATAATTTCTTTTTAACTTATCCTTTTAGTCTAAATTAGACAAGATCTTAGAGGTCGTGCTCATAAAGAAGCTCAAGAACTCTTCTTGGTTTTCTGTACAGGGATCTCTTGTCCTTTCCAATACAATTTAGTATATGTTGGGGAGTGGCCTCTTCGGTTTTGCACCTAGTGCACATAGGGAAGCTTTTGGCTCCCTAGAGGGTGCAGGTGACCAGATTTCCATCTGACCAACTGTGTCGATTCCCTTCTGTTATCTCCATAATGATTGGTTGAAGTAGAAAGCGTTTCGTTTCCTATATATTGTTGAATCATGATTAATGCGCGTATTTTTTAATTATAATATTATTTTTAATATAATTTAAATTATATATTTTTTATATTTATAAAACAGATTATTACTATAAAATATTATGCACTATAAAATATTTGTATTTTGATACACTAAATACCCCACCTGCTTTAAACTTTGATGTTATAAATAAAGAGATTTTCTAGGTGCTACCTAAAAATATAGTTGTCTTATTATTGACTGGTTTAACCTTGTAGGATGGTTGATACACGTTCTGGAAAGATGTAAGACGCGTCTGAGGAGAGAATCAAGACTGAAGAATCTACCAAACCGAAACCTGGTGCAAAAATATAGCCTTATAGCTTTAGATTGATCTATATACTGTAATGTATAGGCTTCCAGTTGCTATTGGTCGGTCAGGACAAGACAAAAAGACAGCAGACGATGAAGAAAGCAGACGATCGGGTCGATACCATCCCATCAATCTATCTGTTTGAATATGGCTCATCGATTTTTGCTAATCTTCAAAATGGCTTTTTTTTCTCTTTGGTGTTATCGGTGGAAATAAAAACAGCTCTTATCGCCTCTGTTTCGATCTTTTGGGTTGTAAATATGTTTACTTAATATGGTATATAGGTTCCTTTAATTCTGGTTGGTTGTTTTTTATTGTAACGTATGTTTTTCACGTTATATCAACAATATATTTATATGATGTTTTATAATATAGCGTGCTATCTGTTATAAGAAATTTACATTATTTTGACACGGGTATGATTCTTTTTGAAATGAAAGTATTCTATGTTGTTGTTGTTGTCGTGTCCAATGAAGAGCCTCAGATGTCTCCATGCATCTCTATCACATCAGTCGTTCTCTATCTTGGGTATGTATACTGTATTGTTATTGTTGTCGTGTCCAATGAAGAGCCTCAGATGTCTCTGTACATCTCTATCACAGCAGTTGTTCTCTATCTTGGGTGTGTATACTGTATTGTTGTTGTTGTCGTATCCAATGAAGAGCCTCAGATGTCTCCATACATCTCTATCACAGCAGTTGTTCTTTATCTTGGGTGTGTATACTGTATTGTTGTTATTGTCGTGTCCAATCAAGATCCTCAGATGTCTCCATACATCTCTATCACAGCAGTCGTTCTCTATCTTGGGTGTGTATACTGTATTGTTGTTGTTGTCGTGTCCAATGAAGATCCTCAGATGTATCCATACATCTCTATCACAGCAGTCGTTCTCTATCTTGGGTGTGTATACTGTATTGTTGTTGTCGTGTCCAATGAAGATCCTCAGATGTCTCCATACATCTCTATCACAGCAGTCGTTCTCTATCTTGGGTGTGTATACTGTATTGTTGTTATTGTCGTGTCCAATGAAGAGCCTCAGATGTCTATAAAAGCAAGAAACGATTAAATGCAAAAGATTATATATCTAAATACAAAAGGTTATTTAAACATTAAAGATCATCCTTTTTTCTTCATATCAAAACAATCTTCTTTTTTCTTCGTGATTTTTATTGATGTTCCTTTATTCACAGACATTATTATTTCAATAATAGCCATCTATATATATATTCCTCAGTATAAGATTACACTTCAATAAACAAGTGAAATAAGATTTTTTTAAAATATTTTTAGCGAAGTTATTTCAAAGTAAGAGTTATACAAATTCTTAAAAAGATTGTCGTTTCCAAAAAATAAAACTTTCTTCAAAAAATAAATGGATTTTTAAAACAAAACTTGCCCAACTTGGATTTATAAAGGAAGACACTAAAACTTCGCTATTTTAAACATAAATCTCAGTGTAATTTTAAAACAGACGAGAGTTGAGTTTGGTCGTCTGCGGTAGAAATAAATTCTTTATTTCCCCAAAGTAAATATTATTAAGGTGTATATTCTTGCGTAATTTGTTTTGTTATAAATATCTTTTTTTTGTGTGTTTTTAAAATAGTGGTTCTAATTTTGGCTTTTTAGAATTCAAATACTCAATATATTTTAAAGTTTTCATGTTGAAATTGTGAGAAACTTTTAAAATTACAAAATATTTTCTCACGATGAGTTTCTTTTTAAGTTGCTAGCTTTCAAGCAATAATCGCTCTTAACCCTTAAGTACTCGCGCGGGGTCTGATAGACCCCAGACAGACTTATTTCATTAAATATCTAGAATTCTATAAAACATTTGGAGATCCAAACTTTAGTAGCTTAATTTTATATGACAATGAATATGTAAACATTTATTAACTTAATTTTTTTGCCCTATAATAGTCAATACAATGGAGTTGGGGTCCATTGGACACCGCGCGAGTAATAACGTAACATTAATTTTTAAGCATGGTGAAATAGGTAAGCTGCCTTATAGCTCGGCAACACTTTATATATTTTTTCTATGACCTTATTTAGTTTTTTAGAAACAATGAATAAAAACGAAAATTACGCACATTTTTTTGCTACAAAAGCTACGTTCAACTCACTCTTCCATTTTTGGTTTCAAGGAAAGAGAAAGTACACTGGTTTCATATGTACCACAAAAAAAGTCCAAAGCAGTTATTTTTTTATTTTAATCATGGACTACACAAAACAAATATATCCTGAATATAGTGGAAAATATTTTAATGAAACAAAATCAGATGTAGTTGATCAATTGTGTAAAATTACACGGTAAGTAGGAGGACAAGTAGATGGCCATTGTGCCTCCTTATATTTAATCAATGTTTCAACAGAAGTTATATATAAAATGAACAAAATTTAAAAACAATAAAAAGAAAATCGTTTTTTGAAAAGATAGCAATTGGGCTAATTGATCCAAATCTAGAAAAACGGGAAAATAAATGTTTTCCACTAAATATTATACCAAAAACATATCTACACATTCTTCTACAGATTAGCCACAACAAGTAAGTCTAAAAATGTTATAATTAATTGACAGATATAAAGTTCTTGTGTTTCTTCAGGAGGAAAATCAGCCAGGGTAATCGTCAGTGGAACGGAAGCGTTGCCAATTTTATGATCGCTTCAAAACCGAATATCCAAAATTATATATGCTAAATGCGCTAAACATATTTATACTGAACACGCAACAACACTTACAAGAAGTGTTCACTAAAATAATTCAGATTTTCATTCATATTTTAAAGGAAATTGTTCGTATATATTGATAGTTTAGATTTTTTGCCATATTACCAATTTTATCAGATAAAAATAATCAATAATGTAATTTTTTATAATTTATTGATATATTTGTAAAGTAGAGCCTGTATTTTTTCGGATGCAAGCAAAATTTTTATCAAAATTTTATTTTTAAAGTATTTTATTCATTGTAGAATATTGGGGTCTGCGAGACCCCGCGCGAGTACTAACGTCAGTAAAATTGGCGCGAGTAACTAAGGGTTAAACGGGCTTAATAAAAAACATCGACTATATCTTATAATAAATATTTACAAATACATACGCGCGCAGCGTGGATATTTATCACATATCAATTATAAAATTTTCAGTTGTAAATATCCACGCTGTATGTATTTGTAAATATTTCTTGTAGGATATAGTCGATTTTGTATTAAGCCCGTTGAAGAGAGATTATCACTTGAAAGCTAGCGTTTCAAAATAAAAAGAAACTCGAATGTGAGAAAATATTTATAATTTTATAAAATATGTTAAAGTGATGTTGATTATATATTTAAATATTAATACTAAGTGTTTTTAGATTAAAAATAACCTTCCATACTAGAGTAGGTTTCATGGTAAAATATATTAAAAAACACTGAGTTTTTATCACTCATATGACAGGCCGCTAATTGGTGAGGCATGTATTGTCGTGTTCGTGATAGACCTTGTCCTACATATCTTTCTTTCTTTATCACTGGCAGCAAATGTGTTTTTTATTTATTTATTTCAATTTGAAGCGCTATGTCCCCCTAGGGACACTTGCGCTGTCATACATGTATGCCTTCACATTTGTCTATACATATATATTTAATTAAAAAGGCATATATTGGATCAAAATAGCATTTATTTTACCAATATTTGAGTTGGCTGAACGCCAACCTTCATCAAGGTGTTATAACATTTTAAAGTGTGTCAACAACTTGTTGTTGTTGTTGACACACTTTAAAATGTTATAATACCTTGATAAAGTTTGGCGTTCAGCCAACTGAAATATTGGTAAAATAAATGATATTTTGATCCAATATATGCCTTTTTAATTAAGGATTATGGATTGCTCTATTTTCAATACATATTATATATATATGGTAATTTAAACCAACAACCTCATATTGTGTAGATAACTTATAATAAGATTGTCATGTTGTATATAGAAACACATCTATAAATAATTATGCGCATGATTAATCTGTGTCATTGCAACGCCATATGTAATGTACTTTGTACAAAGTGGATAAATAAATAAACTCTGTAATTGATTTAAGAGTTGAGCTGAAGCAGAGATCGAGCATAGTATTGCCAAAACAACAAGTCTAAAAAGGGACCAGACCACCCACACGGTTCACATGTGGTGGAATGCAGAGACCCCTCTTGGTCACACCTGGACATGCAAGGCCCCCTTTTTCTCAGGAAACGCCCCTGTCACATAAGGTCCCCGCCGTCTTTAACCTATAAATACAATCCCTTTACAGTGACTTGACAGTTGAGTTCAGTTCAGTTGATTTTAGTTCACCCTTAGTGCAAGCCGCGTCGGTCGTATGTTATGTCGATCTCATCCAACATGTAATTAGGAAGAACTCGTCTATCTCCATCTTGCGCTTCTAGCTCAACTTTTATCTGTTACGGAACTTTCTTAGTGCAACTGTGTCTTCGTTTTTTGTGTGGCTATCCCCAAGCTTTTCCACTCTGCCTCGACCACGACTGCCTGTATTTTGTGAAAACCTTTAAAGGTCTTCCAAGGTGCAGAGAGGTACTGGAAAACTCTACACATGGCTTACCAGAACTTCAACTTATTTCAGTAGTCGACATCAAACTCAACAAATCATTACAGTGAGTCGACAAGAACTCACATTATTACATTAGTCGACAGGATTCTACAAGAGTCAACAGGATCTCAAATTATTTCATATATATATATATATGGTAATTTAAACCAACAACCCCATACTGTGTATATAACTTATAATAAGATTGTCATGTTGTATATAGAGACACATCTATAAATAATTATGCGCATGATTAATCTGTGTCATCGCATCGCCCTATGTAATGTAATTTGTACAAAGTGGATAAATAAATAAAATCTGTAATAGATTTAAGAGTTGAGCTAAAGCAGAGATCGAGCATAGTATTGCCAAAACAACAAAGTCTAAAGATGTAAGTCATAAATCAGGTCGATTTACAATTCCCACAAACAAGGCCACCCACACTGTCACATGTGGTGGAATGCAGAGACCCCTCTCACACCTGGACAGGTAAAGGCGCCCTTTCTCAAACGCCCCTGTCACATAAGGTCGCCCCGTCTTTAACCTATAAATCATCACCTTACAGTCTCTTGACAGCTCAGTTCAGTTCAGTTCAGTTTTTTAGTTCACCCTTAGTGCAAGCCGCGTCGGTCGTTTGTTATGTTGATCTCATCCAACATGTAATTAGGAAGAACTCGTCTATCTCCATCTTGCGCTTCTAGCTCAGCTTTTATCTGTTAACGGAACTTTCTTAGTGCAACTGTGTCTTCGTTTTTTGTGTATGGATATCCCCAAGCTTTTCCACTCTGCCTCGACCACGACTGCCTGTATTTTGTGAGAACTTTTAAAGGTCTTCCAAGGTGCAGAGAGGTACTGGAAAACTCTACATCCTGACTGTTCCTCTTGGTCAACACAGTACAACAAGAGCTACCAGGACTTCAACATTATTTCAGTAGTCGACAGGATCTCTACAAAAGCTACTGGAATTCTCATCTCATTACATGAGTCGACAGGATCTCTACAAAAGCTACTGGAATTCACATCTCATTACATATATATATATAATGATGCATTAGCGCGCCATCTGTTATCAAAATTGGAAACTATTATAGACACGTATGATTCTTTTTAAAAATAAACAATTCCTACTGTCCTTACTGCAATGGAATAATTTTAGGCCGTTAATAGAATAGCCATATGATATTGACAAGGGAAAAGAGAAAAAAAAAACAGAAAAAAGAACTGTGTACAAAATAAAGAAGTGTCTGACAATATGTACCTTAATCATAATATAAATTATAAATTTCTTAAAAGATATTTGTTGCTATATAATTTAAAATATATCTACAAAAGGTTGAATTTAATATACATTTCTTTACTGGAAATAAAAATACTTGGATCTGTTACTATTAAATTATTGTCGATTCTGTAGTCTTGAAAAACAGGACAATCCAGTAAAAGATGTATTGAGGTTTGTTCCTCATGTCCACAAAAACAACTCGAGTCTTCCACTGCTCTAATTATTTTTTAAAAGCTTCTGAAATTCCCATGATTAGAAATGATTTGAGAATTATTTTGCTACCTTCCTTTTAGATTGTAATCTCTAGACTTGGCTGCAGTAGATTTTCTTGCCACTTTTTATTCCTTTCAAACAATCTGTTATCAGATAAGAAAAATCTAGAAATCTGTACTTTAATCTCTCTCTTTTTCAGCGGGGATCGGTGGAAGGATGGTCTAAACCATTGATTTTCGACCGCTACGATCCAAGATCGAATCCCGCATTGGGAACTTTTTTCTAATTAAAGAAAATGTTTAAATGGTCCCCGATACTTGTAAAAGTCCAATCCCATCAGCGAGTGCAAGTAATCCAATGTGGTTTTGACATATTTATAAGTGCAAAAGTCGAACTGATTTTCACGTGTGCAGACATGTGGTGCACTTACAGTAAAAGCAGTCACCAATTTCTTCCCAATATCATTATCATGGCCTGTAGCACGTTTACTAGGGATAATAAAAAAAAAACTATTTTTCAGTGGTGCACCTGTACTAAAATTGGAATTGTTAATCTACCCGAATTGTTCCTATAATGGAAAAGAGACGAGAGTGTCAAAAGAATATACTTGTACTGCCAGTTCTCAACATTTTAGCAGAATAGCTAAGAATATCGTTAAAAATGAAAAAGAAGATCTCTAAAAACATACAATGGTTGTTATGTCACCAAGACTTAGAAGAGTTGATTATCTATTTATTTTTTTATAGACACTGTCTACCATTGTTCTCTTTTTTTTTCCTTTTTGGACTACGGAACAAGTATTTATAAGATGGTGGTGGTGTCTTGTCTATTAAGCAGATCAGATCGGTCCATGCACTCTGATCACAATACCGGCCAACTGAGGTGCCTTGTTCGTATGGATGTCTTCTTCTGGATTGATGTCTGCCATATAGAGGGCTGTAAGGATGGCCGGGCAACTGTATATATGGTCCGGAGTGAGTTGGGTGTTGTGACAGTTATTGCAGTTCCTGTAGGATCTAGTCATGTCTGGATCTATCTTCATTCCTTGTATATATAAGGTGAAATGTCGTTATAAAAGGCATATCCATTTTAAAAGAGATTAACAATTATTATATTTTCACGATTTAACACACACATAATATTTTATTATAAAATTAGAGAATACGAACAGCATAAATGAGAAAGAAGATATAATCAAAAGCAGTGCTTAGTTTTTTGAGGGAGTAAAAGTGGTACATGTCACTTGGAGAAATTGATTCAAAGCTTCAGCTAAGCGCGCGCTGGACATTTATAAAATTTAATCATGAGCTGTATACGTAATTCTTAAATTCAACTCCAAAAGCGACTGCATTCGTTCTTTTTTTTTTTTTGACTAAATTGTCTGTGGCGACCACAATTTGCTTCAGCGAGCGCGAACTGGGACATAGCTTCACTAAACATACGGGCAGTAGTGTGACGGCGCAGCTGAGGGAACACCTGACTACGCATGCGCGGGCGGCATCCGGGACTTTGGCCACGCGCGTCGTCAACAACAAGGCTTGCTTCCAACGGCCGTTACTTCTTTTCTCTTTATATATTTCTGGCTTTAAATAAATAAATTTATTTTATAAAAAATATTTATAATTTTATCATCGGCCTTTCCACAAGCCACACCAACACGCACGCTACCATACCACATGTCTATTGTTACCTTGTTGTCAATATTTTTTTCTGAATAAAATGCAATCTGTTGAAAGAAGAGTTTCTATTATACCGCGACGATACAAACTGTCGGGTGTAACGCCCTTCAACAGGTTTAATTGTGATACTAAAAGAATTGTAATTTACCTGTTTAAGATCTGTTACTACCGAGAACTTGTATTGCCGTGGTATATTAGAAACACCTTCTTCAGTGGATTGTCTTTCATTTATAATTGTATGCTAAATGGATTATAGTATTAAAAACTACAAAAATATTTTCTCACAATGAGTTTTTTATTTTTATTTCAAAATGCTAGATTTCAAGCGATAATCGTTCTTCAACGGGCTTAATTAAAAACATCGACTATACCTTACAAGGAATAATATTTGTAAGATATAGTAGAATGTGTGTATCAAGCCCGTTGAAGAGCGATTATCTCTTGAAAGCTTGCATTTTAAAATAAAAAGAAACTCATTATCCTGAAGATAGAAGTTGCCTGGCCTGTTAAAAATATACACTTAGGCCAGTTAGAGTTTTTATTTTCTTAACGTTTCAACAAAATTCTTCTGGATTTTATTTGTTTCTCCTGACGAAGACAAAATATTTTTGTCGAAACGTTAAGAAAATAAAAAACTCTAACTTGCCGAAGTATCTATATTTTACAGAAAAAGAAAATCATTGTTAGAAATAATTTTTGTAGTTTTTAAATGTTTTTCACACAATTTTATCTTGGAAATTACAGTATTAATATTTTTTGTTGGATCGTATTGTAAGTAGTCCGGTGATGATTTCAGAAGCGGTACCAGGGTCTGAAGGAAGGGCTGGTGCATCTGACCATCTCGGCCTTCCTGTTGGTACTGTTGCGGCTGCAGCTGATGGGCTTCAGGACTCCGGAGTTCGCTCCTGCGGACAACCCAGCTGCAGATTGCGACAGTTGGCTGTCGAGGACGTTGACATTTCTCTTCTTGCCAGCTGTCAACGGCTGGCTGCTTCTATGTCCGCGAGTTCTGAGCTTCGACTGGTCCATGGAGGCAGTCCCTCTTGTCTCTGGACTTCTGGACCGTCGGAATCTCCTTACTGCAGCCTTCTTCGGCGGAGTATTGGGACTTATTGCCCTCGCCTTCCAGCGGAGTGCCTTATCCAAATCTTTTCACCTCAAGTGTTCTCACCCAGATATCTGGGATGCTGTGATTTTCTCCTGGGGCTTCCTAGTGATTCCCTTCCTTCCAGCCACTAATCTCTTTTTCTACGTGGGGTTTGTCGTGGCGGAGCGTGTGCTCTACATGCCCAGCATGGGATTCTGCCTCTTGGTCGGGCTGGGCGCTGATGTCCTATGGACAAGGATGTCACCCAGATGGCGCTGCCTCGTCCCCATGTCCTGCCTTGTCCTCTTGTCCGCCATGAGCCTGCGGACCATCGTGAGGAACGGAGACTGGAGGACGGAAGAGAATCTCTACCGATCTGGGATCCCAGTCAATCCGCCCAAAGGTAACACATGCTATATACTTGACACGATATCTTTACTTCCAGTAACTGGATTGATTATAATCAACCTAATCTACATTCCAATTCTTTTAAAGATATTTTGTAATCAATATTCTCTGATTCATGAAATTCAAATATCATAATTTATTTCTTAAAATAATAGATACTTCACAGCCATTAAAGGTTTTATTTTTTTCAAAGTTTCAACGAAATTATTTTGTCCTCGCCAAGAAAAAAATAAAAATAGAGCATTTGACAAGACGTTAAATAAAAATTGTCTGCTCTTCGACAAAAATATAAGTGTTACTTTTTAGCAGAAATCAGACAATAACTATGAAATATGTTTGATACATAGTGACCTTTAAAGACATATATTAGATCCAAAAAAAATTTTATTCACCAATATTTCTGTTAGCTGAACGCCAACCTTTTTCAATGTATAACAAGGTATTTATGTAAGCACTATTGATATAAATACGTTGTTATACCTTGACAAAAGTTGGCATTCAGCCAACAAAATTATTAGTAAATAAATTATGTTTTGATCCAATATATGCCTTCTTAATTAAAGATCTATTTATTGATTGATCCATTATCGACACCGACACAGTGACCTTTATTGGAGACACATGAGATAACTGAGTTTGAACAAAATTGCCTGTTTCCTTTTTAAAAAAATAGACAACCTGCGATATCAAAATATGAAACTTACTTATGTTTTGTCCATGAGTGTATATGTCTAGTATTATATATATGTTATAAATGAAAATGAGCGATATTTCTGTTGTTTTTTTATCATGTTGAGGATTATGGTAATGTAATGCAGTCGTGGTTAAATCTTGAAAATATGATAATAAAAATAATTTTGATCAGTAATTTAATTGAACTAAAGGAATATATAAAAACTAGACGAATGGCCCGGGCAACGCCCGGGTTTTACCCGAGTGCGTATATATTTTAAAAACGTTTTAATTCAAATACTATTTCTTACAATTATAAATTGGCGCCATGGATGTCACTCTTGTGAAACGTCGCGTTCCAAACTGTGTGTTTTTAAAACGTTTTAATTAAAATACTATTCGTTACAATTATAAATTGGCGCCGTGGATGTCTCTCTTGTGAAACGTCCCGCCCCAAACTGTGTGTGTCTTGAAAATATAAAAATAAAAATGTGAATTTTCATAAAGATTATATCATGTCGATTTTTTTTTTGCATTTCACCTACTAAATCGATAGAGATAATTACATTTGCAACATGAACTTAGGTATATTGACTAAATAGAAAACTGCATAGTAATAAAAATCATTTTTTAAAGGCACCATATCGTTTTTTTTTTCAATAAAATCGAAACAAAATTAACGATAAATAACGATAATTGCCTTAAAAAGAAATTGCCTTAAAAAAAAAGAAACATTCGCGGTGATTTTGTCTTGCATTCGTTTATACAATTATTATATACGTATGACCCGGGCAACGCCCGGGTTTTACCCGATTAAATGCTTTTGTTCAAATACTATTCGTTACAATTATAAATTGGCGCCGTGGATGTCATTCTTGTTAAATATATAAATGAGTTTTAAAAATTGTAAAAAAAAAAAAAAAATGCATCGGCCGCCCGCGTGGCAGGAGAGCATTCTACCACTGAACCACCGATGGTTATGAAAATTCCCATCCGTGAGCTTTAGACAAACAAACAGACAGAATAAGGCAAATATATAAGTAGATACGAATGACCCGGGCAACGCCCGGGTTTTACCCGATTAAATGCTTTTATTCAAATACTATTCGTTACAATTATAAACTGGCGGCGTGGATGTCATTCTTGTATAATATATAAATGAGTTTTGAAAATTGTAAAAAAAAAAAAAATGCATCGGCCGGGAATCGAACCCGGGCCGCCCGCGTGGCAGGCGAGCATTCTACCACTGAACCACCGATGGTTATGAAAAATCCCATCCGTGAGCTTCAGACAGACAAACAGACAGAATAAGGCAAATATATAAGTAGATAACATAATTTGATAAAAGTACTGCCTGGCTTAAGGCGAGTAGAACAAGGAAAACAAAAGATTATTTACATAATGTACAAAAGTTTTGAACCGGCCATCGGGAAACAACAAAAATGAGTTTTTATATGCAAAGCGTGACCTCTGGCGGTCGATTTAACAGAATATTTGAATCTATGATATAAATTTTAAATCAAATATTTTAATATAACATATATATGAATAAAATTATTAATTTTATTATTATTATTATATAATCATACTCTTCGAGCATAATTTGAAGAGAAGAGTGTTTGGAAGAGTTTTCCCAAAAGAAGATTTGACGATGTAGGAATATTATGGCTCAAACAAATGATGAAAAATAAACAGATTCATAAAGTATTCCATAATAATTGAGATATCTGGAGAGAGAAACATATATATTTAATATATTACATTCATAACGAAAATCTTTTTTTTTTTATTATCGTTAAGTTTCCGTTTAACCATATCAGTTTGAAGTTTTAAATATGTTCAAGTTCATGTTTTCTATCTTTCATTCGGCAGAGTTTCTACATCACCCCGAAGGTATCTGTTTCGATACGTTACCCCTTGTTTATAGTGACAGTTAAACCCCCTAAAGCCCTAGGGAGGTTCTCCCTCCCCCTTAGGACCCCTAGAGACTCCTATTCTACACATCCTTCCTGGCAAAAGTCCGCCGGACTCTCTCAGGTCCTCGCAAACCACAGCCTCACAGTGGATAGAGCGATTTGAACGGACCCTGACCCGAAAAAAAAACATTCAAGGGATTGCTTCCTCTTTATTGATTGCACAATATAAAGTTGTCTCAAAAGTTCATGTTTTTCTTTTAAATATTGTTTTTCTTGACGAATAATATTATTACGGCGAATACATAATAATACATGATACAATAACTCTATATACAAGGTGCGTTCATTAATTTCCAGGACTGGTTAAAAATAAAATAAATAAAAAAGCTAAAGAAAAAATTTTTATACAGAGTTAAATATTGGACATTCGACCACACCTGACTGAAAGCACGAGTCTCGTGGCGCACGCGCCGATTAAAAAATAGAACAAAACAACTTCCTCGTAAGGTTCGCATTTCTAATTTTAAAATGGCCATTTTCGAAGAGAACAGAATCTGCATTAAGTTTTGTTTTAAATTGAAAAAAAAAGTGCTACTGAGACGTATGAATTGATTAAAGAAGCGTTTGGCGATGCAGCTTTATCCCGTTCAAGAACTTTTGAATGGTTATCACGCTTCCAAAAAGGACGGGAAAAGGTAAACGATGATCAGCATACTGGGCGTCCAAGATCATTACTTTGCGAGGAAAACAAGCTCAAAATAAAGGAATTAATTAAATCTAACAGAATAATTTCTATTAAAGACTTATCTTTAGAGACTGGACTATCTGTAGGACTGTGTCATCAAATAGTAACAAAAGATTTGAACATGAGCCGGACGTTTTCAAAATTTGTTCCCCGGATTCTAACAGAGGAACAAAAGGAGGTTAGAATGGAGGTCTGCAAAAACATGGTTGAAATGACTCGGACCGATCCAGAATGGATGCAAAAAATCATTACCGGGGATGAGACATGGGTGTATCAGTATGACCCGGAAACCAAACCTCAATCCAGCCAATGGATTGAAAGAGGGGAACCGAAACCCAAAAAGGCAAGATTTGCAAAATTCAAAGTCAAGACATTGCTTGTTACATTTTTTTATATTAATGGTTTGGTTCACCATTAATTTATTCCTTTCGGACGTACAATTAATCAAGAGGTTTATTTGGGGATAATAAGGCGCTTAAGGGAAGCAGTGCGCCTTAAAAGACCTGAAAGATGGCAAAACAATGACTGGATACTTCACGTCGATAATGCGCGGCCGCACACAGCCCATGTTGTTTTGCAGTTCTTGGCCAAGCATTCAACCATACAGATCCCTCATCCACCCTATTCCCCCGACTTAGCCCCCAATGACTTTTTCCTCTATGCTAAATTTAAAATGAAGTTAAAAGGAAGGAAATTTGATAACGTTGATATGATACAAGCTGAATCGAAGGCAACCTTGAGGAACCTCTCAAAAAGTGATTTTATCTCCTGCTTCGACAATTGGAAAAAAAGATGGAACAGGTGTATTGAGGCAGGAGGGGCATATTTTGAAAAATATTAAATTAGTTTTTTTAATTTGTTTTATTTTTCAAAGATACAGAGCAGTCCTGGAAATTATTGAACGCACCTTGTATAATACAAAGACATTATACATAAGGGCGAATAATATTGGTATTTCAATTTTTTGCAATTGTTTATGAACTTTGGGGAACAACCATGTAAACTTTATTGTGCAATAAATTGACAAAGAGGGAGCAATCCTTCGAAATATTTTGATATAAAAGTTTTTTTTTTATTTAACAGATTCATGTACGCCCTTTTTTAATATATAAACATATTCAATGGATCAATTTTCGACTCAAATCAAATTCTATGTTAGCAATATCTATTATAGATTATAATATAAGAAAATAAGATCTAATACAAATAATCTATTAGTGTGTGACGTTTCGGTAACAGCATTGTCACCATCATCAGACAAAAAAAAATGATTTATTTATTTTTTGTCTGATGATGGTAACAATGCTGTTGCCGAAACCTCACACACTAATAAATTATTTGGATTAGGTCTTATATTATTTTATTATAATATATTAACACAAAGCAATAGCGCGCCATCTATGCATATAAAATGAAAGGATTTAGAAGCACGAATGTTTCTTTTATACATAATACAAACTTCTACTGCCCTTACTGCGATGAAAAAATATATTGGGAGGGCTTGGCTCATCAGTGGTGAACCCTTCCAGCGGTTTCGCCAATTTAATCTACCAGACCTCTTCTCAGAGCTCTAATACTGTATTGGATGATTCTGCTTATATACGCAGCACTGAAGGGTGGAATCTCAGAAATGGTTTTCAAGAAGACTATGGACACAAGCTTATAGGAAAACTTTGAAAACCATTTCTGAGATTCCACCCTTCAGTGCTGCGTATATAAGCAGAATCGTCCAATACAGTATTAGAGCTCTGAGAAGCGGTCTGGTGGATTAAATTGGCGAAACCGGTGGGAAGGTTCACCACTGATGAGCCAAGCCCTTCCAATATATTTTTTCATCGCAGTAAGGACAGTAGAAGTTTGTATTATGTATAAAAGGAACATTCGTGCTTTTAAACCCTTTCATTTTATATTATAGTCTATAATCCAAATTGTGTTTTATCATATTATAGAGTTCTGTAAATTCCACATTGGCGAGTTACCCAGATATTGCCAACAATCTGAACTCGAAGGATAGATTAGATCGAAACATGACGTCATGGCGAGCCAATAGGAGAGTGGGCGTGGTCCCCCTACATCCGGCCGGCTGAGTATAGCCATCCATCTCAAGCATAATTACACTTCTAGAATTATAATTGACCAATCGCGTGACTCCACGGTGCCAGTGATTAGATGAACTACCTGTAACTTAACCTGATTTGGTGTTAATTTCTATTTTTTCTTACTAATTTAGATTCAAGAAAAATCTCAGTGAACGTATAAATTATGTAGAGCTTTGATTGTCTTTTTCGATAAATTTAGATATGCTAATGTCTCTGTGAAAGACTTTTTAATTTTACACAAATTTTAATATTTGCCCTTTTCTCAAATCGTGATATTGCAGAAACCGACGCTAGCTAAATACTTACAACAAAAATATGCCTAAAATGAAAACTACGCATGCGCATTTACTGGCGTTGCTAAATTGAATTTTAGTTTAGGCTTTGTTCTTTACAGTAAAATTGATTTTATATTTTTCAAAAGTTGTTCAATATTTATATTTTTTAAAGTTCGGGAACTTTTTGATCTTATCGTTTATATTCTGAGATTTTAAAATCAGTGTGGAGTTATCACACATTTATAATGATTTATGTGAAGGTATTTTTATTGCGTATTATAAGTATATTGTGTAAAGGAGACAAACTGTAAGTCTTTTTATTCTACCATATGGGGGGTCAGTGGAAGGATGGTCTAAACCGTTGGTTGTCGACTGCGACTACCCGGGTTCGATTCCCGCTAAAAAGAAATGCTCCAATGGTCCCCCGATTCTTGAAAAAGTTCAACCCCAACAGCGAGTGCAAGTAACTAAACTGGGCTCTGGCACATTTGTAAGTGCAAAGTCGAACTGCTTTTCACATGTGTAGATATGTGGTGTACTTACAATAAAAACAGTCGCCTACTTCTACCCACCATGATTATCATGGCCTGTACCACGTGTACTAGGGATAAGAAAAAAATAATAATTATACCATATATCTATATGGTATATTAGCATCATTTGTTATAAGAAAACAAAATTATTTGACGCATATGTTTATTTTAAAGATAAAATAATTTTCGACACTGTCCTTATTACAATGTTAAAATAATGAGATGGCCTGGCTCTTCAGTGGTGAACCCTCCCAACGGTTTCGCAAGTTTGATCTACCAAAATTCGACAATTGTTTTGCCTTCTACATGCTTCGGTAAGCATTTTAAGGCATCACTCATGTTTAGGTGTCTCCAAGCGCCCGCCGAACTGGAGAGCCGAGGAGAGGGCTGGAGAGGCAACGGTGAGGCCGTGGGCACCCCGGGGAGTTTGATCTACCATTCTGATGTAATATTTTATTAGGCTGTTTGGCTTTTATACGGAAACTGAAGCTAAACTCTTGGAAACGGTATTTTTAATGAACTATGGCTATATGCTATTTTTCAAGATTTTGTTTCAATATCGGCATAAAAAGCAAAGCATTTTGGTTTCCCTGCATCAGACAACCCAGGTCTACCCATCAATAGACACAGGCAGCATAGTTTCCCTACACGGAACAACTCAGGTCTAACCATCAACAGAGACAATCAGTACAGTTTCCCTACACGGAACAACCCAGGTCTACCCATCAACAGACACAAGCAGCATAGTTTCCCTACACGGAACAACCCAGGTCCACCCATCAACAGACACAAGCAGCATAGTTTCCCTACACGGAACAACCCCGGTCTACCCATCAACAGACACAAACAGCATAGTTGCTCTACACGGAACAACTCAGGTTCAACCATCAACAGTGTCAGACAGTACAGTTGTCCTACCTCAGTCCTGCGATGTGTCCAGCCTACGGTAACCTGGGCAACATCCTGAGCGGCCAGGGAAAGAAGGCTGAAGCCGAGTGGGCCTACCGCCGGGCGTTGTCATACAGAGCCAACATGGCCGACGTCCACTACAACTTGTGAGTGCTCCTTCTAGTCTGCTTTTCTTTTACACTCTTCTATTTATTCGCCATCTTGAATGACACATTATACAAGTATACTTGTATAGCCTTTCCTAGATCTCTTTATGAACTTGATGCTAAATTTGATTATAATCGCTTTCAGTGAAACATGTTGCATTACTTCACTGGTAATTTAATATTCTTTTTATTATAATACAATTAATATATTACTTTATCTAAACACATTTTTTATTAGTGTTCATTCTAAATTTGAAAATCTAGATTAAATATCAGATATGACGTGAATTATAGAAATGTTTGTAGAAATGTAAGATTGCAAGCCAGCAAAGAATTGTACTGTGAAATATTATTGTAAGGAATAGATGACGTGTAAAGTCATCCATTACTACCGACCTGCGCCTAAAACTGTTTAATTACATTACCTTTATTTACACGGGTATGAAAAGGATACAAAGGTTACTACATACACTGCGTGACATTGAAAATGGAACACCAAGAAATAGTGGCCAGAAAATTATGCAAATTTCAGGGTAGACGCGCCTAACCGATATATGCAAATGATGTAAAATGCGCAGCTCTCGTGCGCACATGGAGTAAGATATAAGGGAAGGAACTTGCAGAAAGGACAGTATTCGCGTCGTTATTTCTTCAAGGAAAATCATTGTAGAAATTTTGTTCTTGTGTCAAAAGACACGTGTAATAACAGAGAATGCCAGGTCATCGTAAACGGAGGCAGTTCAAGCAGACAGACGCTTTTACGAGGGGCATGGTGATCGGACTGAAAAGGGCAGGTTGGTCCATACGTCAAATCGCAGCTCATACACACCTTGGTGCGTCCACGGTGCACCGACTGTGGAGAAGATGGTTGGAACAAGGAAATGTGGCAATTTATAGGAATGTTGGTGCAACCAGAGTGACGTCAGCACGTGTGGATCGGCGTATCCTTCGACAAGCAGTGGCGGCCCCACAAGCCACTTGTACCGCCATCCTGCAACATGTGCAAGACACCCTAGATCATTCCATCTCGACCAGAACCATTTCCCGTCGATTGGTTGCTAATGGCTTGCACTCATGCCGTCCGCTAAGAAGACTGCCATTGACCCCACCGAATAGGCGCCAACGTTTGGAATGGTGCCGGGCTAGATCGACGTGGATGACGGAATGGCACAGGGTCGTGTTCTCAGATGAGTCGCGCTTCTGCTTGTCCAGTGATAGTCGCCGTGTACGCGTGTGGCGTCGACGTGGAGAAAGGTCCAATCCGGCAGCAATTGTGGAACGCCCCACAGTGCGACAACGTGGAAACATGGTTTGGGGCGCAATCGCGTATGATTCCAGGTCACCTTTACTTCGTATTCAGGGCACTATGACGGCCCAACGATACGTTGATGATGTGCTGCGACCGGTGACACTCCCCTACCTTCAGGGGGTACCCAATGCCCTTTATCAGCAGGATAACGCCCGACCGCACACTGCTCGCATTAGCCAACAAGCTCTGCAAGATGTACAGATGCTTCCATGGCCACCGTACTCTCCTGATCTCTCACCAATCGAGCACGTCTGGGACATCATTGGACGCCGTTTGCATGCCTTGCCACAGCCGCGTTCAGAAGACGAACTGTGGCAAATGGTTGAGAGGGAATGGAGAGCCATCCCTCAGGACGCCATCCGTACTCTGATTGACTCTCTACCTAGACGTGTTGCTGCGTGCATCGCCGTCCGCGGTGGTCCTATTTGCTACTAAGCCGACGCCGTTCTCGCTCTGTATTATGACTATCATTTTGAAATAAAGATCACTTATTGTTCGTTCCTGTCTCTCTCTGTCTGCCGAGTTTCATCACTTTCTGGCCACTATTCCTTGGTGTTCCATTTTCAATGTCACGCAGTATGTATATATATAAATTTTGCCGGGAGGATATTGATCTAAAAAGACAAAGGTCTCTAGTTTGCCAAAGCTGGTGTTGTGGCTTTGTCACCGACCCGAGACCGCTAGTTTGCGGTGACGGTCAATAGATGGCGTCTAGTTTTGGCGTCTATATATGCATATAAAATAATAATATAAACAGTAGCAATGCGTTTCTTTATTCGTGTAAAATACAAGCTTTCAGATCTTTATAATCCTTCTACAGACATAGCTATAAGTTGATAAAATTAGGATATATAAAAATACAATATTATTCACATATATAAAGACACGACAAATTAAAATTTACATAAATATTTTATAAAATATTATTGTTTATATATTCTTATTTTATATACTTTATAGCAATATTCTATTTCAATATATATGCATATGTACAAAATATTATAAGTAATGATAATCGATATGAATATTCACCTATATAGCTAAATGTCTGATGTACAATAACGCTTTTGTATTAGCATGAAATTTCTCGAATAGATCATTCTATTGAAGGCTTTTTCGATTATATTTATATCCCTATCAGCATGATTAACCGGATTCCTTGAACATTTCTGTGAAACATGTAGAGCCCTAAAATTGAAGTCAGCTGCTCAATACCAGGATAATGTATATTCACAACTAGCTACCCCACTGTAACCTCATTGATGATAGAAATTATCTCAAATTATCTCTCGCCTGAACACAAGTTTAT
Organism: Cordylochernes scorpioides; assembly: GCA_030710605.1. NCBI lineage: Eukaryota > Metazoa > Arthropoda > Arachnida > Pseudoscorpiones > Chernetidae > Cordylochernes > Cordylochernes scorpioides. The sequence goes on along the minus strand of CP092873.1, from coordinate 15,418,398 downwards.
TCTTGTCGAATTCCTCAACACTGTCATCGAGCATGCTGGGAACATGGATTTCATAATCCGCAACGGCCTGTCTGAACTCAAGGCGGCTTTAAGCTCCTGATGAAATCCAGACGTCCCTCCGGAGGGGGCTCCGTCTGTTGTATATATTTCTCCCTATTTTAAAAATGGCTGTAAACCTTCTCCCTACTGTTGACTAGATGTCAATAAACAATTGTCAATTGTCACTGTGACCTCACAGCTTGGAATGTTGGCGTCCAGAGGCAACCTCCTGCACGAAGAAGGCCGTATGGAGGAGGCCCTACAGAGCTACCAGATGGCCGTACAGTTCCGTCCAAGGCTGGCCAGTACGTATTAATTCTCTATATGACCCCAGCTCTCCGGCACATTATGGTTAACAGCTCCAAAGCAAAGGTATTCGCCGTATATTGCTACCAATTATAATCTTCCCTTTTCGTCTTCTATAACAATCTATAACTCATTTAGCATTCAGTCTGTGGAAGATTATGGTTAACGGTTCCAAAGCAAAGGTATTCGCCGTTAATTGATACCAATTCTAATCTTCCCTTTTCGTCTTCTATAACAATCTATAACTCATTTAGCCCTCAGTCTATGGAAGATTATGGTTAAAGGTTCCAAAGCAAAGGTATTCGCCGTATAATCCTACCAAGTCTAATCTTCCCTTTTAGTCTTCTATAACAATCTATAACTCATTTAGTACTCAGTCTGTGGAAGATTATGTTTAATGGTTCCAGAGTAAAGGTATTCGCCGTTATATTAATGGTGGAGTGAATAATTTTACCTGTTCTAGTCTTCCCTGTCACTATCTATACCCGAGTGCAATAACCAAACAGGGCTCTGGCACATTTGTAAACGCAAAGTCGAACTGCTTTTCACATGTGTAGACATGTGGTGCACTTACAGTAAAAGCAGTCGCCTACTTCTACCCACCATGATTATCATGGCCTGTACCACGTGTACTAGGAATAAGCAAAAGAAAAAAACTATCTATACCAAGTTATATCAGGTTAAGCACTTGGTCTGTGGAATATTATGTTTAACGATTCCAAATCAAAGGTATTCGCTGTTGTGTAAGAATAGGGTGAATAATGTTACCAATATAACAACCTATAACAGATTTTGCTATCGGTCTGTGGAAGATTATGGTCAACGGTTCCAAAGCAAATATATTCGCCGTTATATAATGATGGGGAAAATTATGCTACCAATTCTAGAATTCTCTTTTCGTCTTCTATAACAAACACTATAACTCATTTAGCACTCGGTCTGTGGAAGATTAGGTTCAACGGTTCCAGAGCAAAGATATTCGCCGTTATGTAAAGATGGAATTGATATTGCTACTAGTTATTTATGCTTCCGTCTATTCTTCCTCTATAACAATCTACAACAACATTTTTCAATCGGTCTGTATAAGATTATACTACTCTATTTGGATAAAAACGGAATTGCTTTATTACCCCAGCCACCCTATTCTCCTGGCCTTGCTCCCAACGACTTTTACCTTAACCCTTAAATTAAAAAATTCTTAAAAGGACGTTGATTTAACTCAATACCTGAAATAAAGGCGAATACGATGAATATTTTGAAATGCCTGAAAGATGAGGATTTTCAGAGGTGTTTTGATATTTGGAAAAAAAAGATGGAACAAGTGTATAGATTATTTATTTTTATTTATGCTTATGAGGTGATACAGCAGCGTATTTACAATTAGAGAGGAGACAAAATGAATTACATCTAGAAAAAAGAAGTGAGGACATATCGGTCATAGTGTATAGATAAATTTTAAATAAAATTTTATTATACTTTTGTATTTCTTTAAATATTTAACATTCCTGGAAATTATTGATCACACTATGTATTAAACGGATCCATAGTAATTATACATATAGGAATTATACACCTGGTCGAATACTGTGTAGGACATAGGTTCCAAATAAAAAGCTTGTTGTGGTATACCAGATGCCGCGCTAATACATCCTGCATTTAATTTGTAAAATAAAGATCAACAAAATTTCTATCGGTCTGTAATGAGACAACTCCAGGATGATTGTTTGTGTTCAGTGGCCTACCTTAACATGGGTCTGGTTCTTGAGACCCTGGGGAACAAAGAGGAAGCCATAGTGGTGAGTTTACCTCAATCTCATTGTCTTTCTTGTGTTTTATATAAATCTCATTTTCTCTCATGGAAAGATATCAGTATACCAGAGAGATTTCACCTTCCTACTTCAAAATTTTTTACAATTATATTATTATAACTTTAAATCCCTTATTATATATTTCCTCATTGTGGTTTTATTAATTTTTACTTATTTTAATGCATTTTTAGATTCAGAGATTTTGATTAATATAAAAGAATATTAAAGCACACGAATGTATTGCGTTTTATATATAAAACAAATTTCTACTGTCCTTACTGCGATAAAATATTTTAGGAGTGCTTGGCTCATCAATAGTGAACCCTCCCAGCGGTTTAGCCAATTTAATCTAACAGACCGCTTTTTAAAGCTCTAATACTGTATTGACCGATTCCGCTTATATATGCTACACTGGAGGATGGAATCTCTGAAATGTTATTCAAGTAAAATGATATACATAAGCTTTTGGACAGTAGAATTACATATAAATATTTGCATCGAGCAATTCTCTTCCACAAACAATAAGGATAAGGCCAGTTAGACATAAATTAATATAAATCAAATACGACGTCATCTATATATATAATATTTTTTAAAAAGAGATTTTCTGCTTGATTTTAGATCATGTTGAGGATTATTATAATGGTGATGCAGTCGTGGTTAAAATCTTGAAACTATAATAAAAATATTGAAGATCAGAGATTTCTTTATTTGAGCTAAGGAAAATATATAAAAAAAACATAATTTGATAAAAGTGCTGCCTGGCTTAAGGCGAGTAGAATAAGGAAAACAAAAGATTATTTACATAATGTACAAAAGTTTTGAGCCGGCCATTGGAATAGAACAACAACGAGTTTTTATAGGGGAAGAATGACCTCTGGCGGTCGATTTAACAGAGTATTTGTATCTATGAAATATAATTTTTTAAATAGAATAATACTTGAATATAACATAATTTTTAAAAATATATATTTTAATATAACATATATATACAGGGTGCCTCAAAAAAATGTATACACACTTTGAACTTCCATAGAAAATTTATTTACCGTTCTACAAAGTTAAATTTCAGGAAAATAGAAAACTGAAAGTCCAATATAAATGAAACATAAATAACAAATGTTAATACTGTTCAAATTGGTGACCTGCAGCATCAATACAATTCTGAGTACGAGTCACCACAGATTCTGTACATCGTATCAAAACGTCCAATGAGATTTCTCTACACACTGCTTGAATCTCATTCCAAAGAATGTCTAGGTTACGTGGTTTACGTTTGTACACCCCATCTTTTACTGTGCCCCACAAGAAGAAATCCAGTGGTGTAAGGTCTGGAGAGCGTGCTGGAAACTCGATTGACCCCCTGCGTCCTATCCACTGGCCCGACAAATTTTGATCCAGCACGCTCTCCAGACCTTACACCACTGGATTTCTTCTTGTGAGGCACAGTAAAAGATGGGTGCACAAACGTAACCTAGACATTCTTTGGAATGAGATTCAAGCAGTGTGTAGAGAAATCTCATTGGACGTTTTGATACGATGTACAGAATCTGTGGTGACTCGTACTCAGAATTGTATTGATGCTGCAGGTCACCAATTTGAACAGTATTAACATTTGTTATTTATGTTTCATTTATATTGGACTTTCAGTTTTCTATTTTCCTGAAATTTAACTTTGTTGAACGGTAAATAAAATTTCTATGGAAGTTCAAAGTGTGTATACATTTTTTTGAGGCACCCTGTATATATGCGTTTTTTATGGGTAAGACAAACATTCGTGTCTTAATGTTTTCTATATATAGAGAGCGTCTTATTGCCTTGTACAGTAACACTTGGGTAATTTGAACATCTTCAATTTTTATTTCTATGAAAAAATAGACACTTTGGCCAGTTAGAGTTTTTTTTATTTTTCAACGTTTCGACAAAAATCTTTTGTCTTCGTCTACCTCTTTTGTCAACCTCTATCTTCAGGCCGAAGTATCTATTTTTCATAGAAATATGAATGTCGGCCAGGTAACTTCTATCTTCAGGATCTTCAATTCGAAAACATCTTTAATTTGAATATTTATCTTGGTCTCTAGAATTTCCTATAAACAGAAATATCAGTTTTTAATTCGATTTTTTTTTGGATCCCTTGGGCTTCGAATTAACCAAGTTTGACTGTAAAAAAATGTAATAAGACATACGAGTATCATACAATAGCAAAAACAAAACTCATTACAAAAACCAAAATACCCCAGCCCATATACAACCTCAACATCAACAGAGAATTAACAACAACAATTTCAAGAATCAGAACAAGACATTTTAAGAGAATGAAGATAAACCCAGACATGACTAGATCCTACAGGAACTGCAATAACTGTTACAACACCCAACTCACTCCGGACCATATATACCTGGCCATCCTTACAGCTCTCTATATGGCAGACATCAATCCAGAAGAGGGCATCCATACGGACAAAGCACCTTTGTAGGCCGGTATTGTGATCAGGATGCATGGACCGATCTAATCTGCTCCATGTACAAGACACCACCACCTCAGTTGGCCGGTATTGTGATCAGGGTGCATGGACCGATCTGATCTGTTCCTTGGACAAAACACCACCACCTCAGTTGGCGGGTATTGTGATCAGGGTGCACGGACAGATCTGATCTGCTCCATGGACAAGACACCACCACCACCTCAGTTGGCCGGTATTGTGATCAGGGTGCACGGACCGATCTGATCTGCTCCATGGACAAGACACCACCACAACTTCAGTGGCCGGTATTGTGATCAGGGTGCATGGACCGATCTGATCTACTCCATGGACAAGACACCACCACGACCTCAGTTGGCCGGTATTGTGATCAGGGTGCACGTACCGATTTGATCTGCTCCATGGACAAGACACCACCACCTCAGTTGGCCGGTATTGTGATCAGGGTGCATGGACCGATTTGATCTGCTCCATGGACAAGACACCACCACCTCAGTTGGCCGGTATTGTGATCAGGGTGCACGGACCGATTTGATCTGCTCCATGGACAAGACACCACCACCTCAGTTGGCCGGTATTGTGATCAGGGTGCACGGACCGATTTGATCTGCTCCATGGACAAGACACCACGACCTCAGTTGGCCGGTATTGTGATCAGGGTGCACAGACCGATCTGATCTGCTCCATGGACAAGACACCACCACCACCTCAGTTGGCCGGTATTGTGATCAGGGTACATGGATCGATCTGATCTGCTCCATGGACAAGACACCACCACCTCAGTTGGCCGGTTTTGTGATCAGCGTACATGGACCGATCTGATCTGCTCCATGGACAAGACACCACCACCACCTCAGTTGGCCGGTATTGTGATCAGGGTACATGGATCGATCCGATATACTCCATGGACAAGACACCACCACCATAAGTTATATCATTACGAGAACTTTTCATCTTTTATTAAGGTAAAAATATTAGACCTCCGTGGAAAAGTTTCTTTCAAAATATATCAATTCACATAATTCTCTAGTTTTCTTGCCCGAAGGCTGAGAGATTTGTTGAATTAAAAATATTTAAAAAGAAACTTATATATAGACAGGCGTGATATTTTATCCTATATATTAATTCAAGGGATTTTTATTAAACTTCATTTATTGTATATCTACAAAGTTTGGAATAAAAATAAGAAAACCTTAAAAAGAATCATCTCTATGATGCTAAAGACAATCCATTATTAAGCCCTATTGTTAGACTTGTTGTGAGTAGGTTAAAATATCATTTCATTACTTTCTATACGAGGGTCAGTGGTCGAGTGGTCTAAACCGTCGGTTTTTGACAGGCACGACCTGGGATCGAATCCCGTATTGGACACCTTTTTTTCTTAATTGAAAATATGGCCCTCGATTCTTGAAAATTCCTTATCCCACCACATTTTTAAGTGAAAAAGTCGAACTGCTTTTCACATGGGTAGTCAGATGGTATATTTACAGTAAAAGCAGTCGCTAACTGCCCATCATGAATATCATGCCCTGTATAACGTGTACTAGGAACACTGGTCGTTTGGGCTGGGATATTTTGGTTTTTGTAATGAGTTTTGTTTTTGCTATTGTATGATATGTCTTATAACATTCTTATACAGTCAAACTTGGATAATTTGAAGTCCAAGGGACAAAAAAAAATCGAATTAAAAACGGAAATTCTATTTATAGGAAATTCTAGGGACCAAGTTATATATTCAAATTGAAGACATTTTCGAATTGAAGATCCTGGATATAGAAGTTACCTGGCCGGCATTCATATTTCTATGAAAAATAGATACTTCGGCCTGAAGATACAGGTTGACAAAAGAGGTAGACGAAGACAAAAGCCTTTTGTCGAAACGTTGAGAAAATAAAAAAACTCTAACTGGCCGAAGTGTCTATTTTTCATATAAGTGTACTAGGGACACTAAATAAAACTTTCTATTCAAATGCTACTATTAATAATTTAAAATATTGTGGTGGTCGGTGGAAGGATGGTCCAAACCGTTGGTTTTCGACCGCTACGACCCGGGTTCGATTCCCGCATTGGGCACTTTTTAATGTTTAAAAAAATGTTCAAATGGCCCCCGATTCTTGCAAAAGTCCAACCCCACCAGCGAGTGCAAGTAACCAAACGGGGCTCTGGCGCATTTGTAAGTGAAAGGTCGAACTGCTTTTCACGTGTGTAGACATGTGGTGCACTTACAGTAAAAACAGTCGCCTACTTCTACCCACCATGATTATCATGGCTCGTACCACGTGTACTAGGGATAAGCAAAAATATTGTAGAAAAGTATTTATTATTTTATTAACAGAGTATCATTTTTAATGTTTATAGTTTGCTTCTCTGTAAACTTCCCTCATTGCTTATCTTTTGTTTATCATTTATACTTTGTTCTTGCCTCAAATAAACTGCTGTGTCATCCTGAAGTTTGTCTTTCCTAATTTTCCACGTGGTAATATATTGCAAACATATTGCCGACAATCTGCGTCATATTCAAAAGAAGACATTCGAGTGATCACTTTATATACCATAACAGACGTCTTCCTCGTGACCTGATTGTGTCCAATTCAAAATTTCCAACAGCTTCCCAACCGTCTTACAGTCCTGATGCAGCTTACTGTTTATTTCTACGCTTTAAAACTGCCATATGTAAATATATCATTCCGGGACAGTTAAGAAAGGAAATAGATTTGCATCAAGATATTCAGGAGAAGGCCTACCGTGACGTTACGATGTTTGAAAATCTCATTGGAAATGATGGATCAAATCAATAGAAGTATTTTGAGTCAAAAGGCGATCCATCAAATAAGTTTATATAAAAGAGCGTACCTGGATCTGTAAAGAAAAAAAAAAAACAATTTTTTTCTCAAAATATTTCGAGAGATTGCTCCCTCTTTATCAATTTACTGCACAGTAAACTTAATTTACAAATTCTTGTAGTTTACTGTGTAATAAATTGATAAAGAGGGAGCAATCTCTCGAAATATTTTGAGAAAAAAATGTTTTTCTTTACAGATCCAGGTACGTCCTTTTATATAAACCTATTTGATGGATCGCCTTTTGACTCAAAATACTTCTATTGATTTGATCCATCATTTCCAATGAGATTTTCAAACATCGAAACATCACGGTAGGCCTTCTCCTGAATATCTTGATGCAAATCTATTTCCTTTCTTAACTGTCCCTGAATGATATCTTTACATATGGTAGTTTTCAAGCGTAGAAATAAACAGTGAGCCGCATCAGAACTGTAAGACGGTTGGGAAGCCGTTGAGCCTTTGAATTGGACACAATCAGGTCACAAGGAAGACGGTCTGTTATGGTATTTGAAGTGATCACTTGAATGCCATCTTTTGAATATGACGCAGATTGTCGGCAATATGTTTGCAATATATTACCACGTGGAAAATTAGGAAAGAAAAACTTCGGGATGACACAGAAATTTATTTAAGGCAAGACTCAATAGAAGTATAGTTTCATAATAGATGTGAATCTCCTTGAATATTTATTGAATAATGCAACAGGTTTCTGAGAAATGTGTTTCTTTTCATTATTGCATTATTATTGCATTATATTATTGTATTATTGGATTCTCAAGCTTTCGGGAATTTCTACCCTCCTACAGGAGTACAAAATGAACAAATAATGAACGCCGAAGGGCATAAATGTCCAAAATCTTGAGAATGCACTGATGAAATCAAATGAAACTCATCTACATAAACCTGTTGCATTATTTAATTAATGGAATCTATTTTGAAATCTTTCAATGCATTCTACATCCATCTTATAAATGAATTTTAATGGACACCTTGACTTTACTTATCGATCACACCATGTATGATAGAAAATCTAGAAAAGTCGAAAAGCACTTCGTAGACAATGAATGTAGATACACAAATCATTGTTTGACGATAATGTCGAATAAAAACCGTCTACCTACTCTTATACCAATATAATTCTTATAAATATTCACCAAAATGGCAAGTAGACTTACTTAAAAACACACGGTAAACCATTGTTGGACGTTAAACAATTGTTGGATCCCATTGTTGAACCATTGTCGAAATTAATATAGATACACAAATTATTGTTTGTCGACAATGTCGAATACAAACTCTCTACCATAACCCTTGTACCGAAATATTTCTTTTAAATATTCATCAAAATGGCAAGTAGACTTCCAACACACGGTAAACCATTGTTGGACCCCATTGTTAGATCAATGTCGAAATAATGAAGATACATAAATCATTGTTTGACGACAATGTCAAATGCAAACTATCTATCAAATCTTCTAACGAAATATTTCATCTAAATGATCATCATGATGGCAGGGGACCTATCATCATATAGCCGGCAAACCATTGTAGAACCATTGTCGAAATTAATATAGAAACACAAATCATTGTTTGACGACATGTCGAATACAAACCATCTACCACAACTCTTATACCAAATTATTTATTCTAAATATTCACCAAGATGGCAAGTAGACTTACTTAACAACACACGGTGAATAATTGTTGGGCGTTAAACAATTTTTGAACCCCATTGTTGAATCATTGTCGAAATAATATAGACACACAAAACATTGTTTGACGATAATGTCGAATACAAACCATCTACCAAATCTTCTACCGAAATAATTCTTCTAAATGATCACCAATATGGCAGTGGATATCTATCAACATACAGCCGGTAAACTATTGTTGAACGGTAAAACATTGTTGGATACTATTGTTGAACTATTGTCTAAATAATAAAGATACACAAATCATTGTTTGACGATAATGTTGAATACAAACCACCTACCGATATAATTATTCTCAATATTCACTAAGATGGCAGTGGATCTATCAACATACAGCCAGTAAACCATTGTTGGACGTCAAACCATTGTTGGATACTATTGTTGAACTATTGTCTAAATAATAAAGATACACAAATCATTGTTTGACGATAATATTGAATACAAACCACCTACCGATATAATTATTCTCAATATTCACTAAGATGGCAGTGGATCTATCAACATACAGCCGGTAAACTATTGTTGGACGTTAAACCATTGTTGGATACCATTGTTAAACCATTGTCGGAATTAATAAAGATACACAAATCATTGTTTGACGCTAATATAGAATACAAACCACATACCGAAATAATTCTTCTAAATATTCACCAAGATGGCAGTGGATCTCTATCAACATAAGACAGCAAACTATTGTTGGACTATAATTCATTGTTGGATACCATTGTTGAACCATTGTCGTAAATACAGTGAGTTCATTTGGACAAATTAAATTTCTCACACACCCAGTTTTTCCATTCATTCCATTAATTATCCACAGAACTACCTACCTGTAACAATGGACCAGTTAATTGGGTTAAAGGGATTCCTGTTCCATTACCAAAATTTCCATTTTTTTTTTTTAAGAATCTCCATTGTCTTTCTTAAATGGAATTTTCTCTAGGAACCTAATCCCTTATCTTTGCCACCCCAGTCTCACACACTTTGATATATTGTTATTAACTTTTTATCCAAGATTTCTATATACTTCTATCCATTCATGTGGATAAACCATTTTTAATTGAAACTCTTCTTTAAGATTATTTTTTACGTTAAATACCTCCTTGAACTTTTTCTTTACATATTCTGAAAGTATTATAAGTTGCTTGATCTTATTAAAAAGGATAGCTATCGTCTGATTTATTTTAATAAAATCCATTGTTAACTTATCATGCGGTATTACAATAACACTATGTAATTAAAAAATCTGTGAGGGGGTCGGTGGAAGGATGGTCTAAACCGTTGGTTTTCGACCGCTACAGCCCGGGTTCGATTCTCGCATTGGGCACTTTTTTCTGATAAAAAAAAATCAAATCCTCCAATGGCCCTCGATTCTTGCAAAAGTCCAACCCCACCAGCGAGTGCAAGTAACCAAACGGGGCTCTGGAACATTTGTAAGTGCAAAGTCGAACTGCTTTTCACATGTGTAGATATGCGGTGCACTTACAGTAAAAGCAGTCGCCTACCTCTACCCACCCTGATTATCATGGTCTGTACCGCATGTACTAGGGATAGGCAAAATATAAATTATGTATCTTTGTTCCTCATTTCTAATTATGTTTTTTGGTGCAAAAGAACACACAGAATTGAGAAATAGCGATTATACCTATAAAAACTTCGTTTTTGAGTCGAAGACATCTATTTATTTGAAAAATGCTAGAATGACTCAAGAGAAAATGCTTATTAATGATGACAATGCATTGAAAAACGAAATTAGAATTAACATACTTCCCGTTTATCTAATCGTCTGATATTTTGCATACTTGCATTGTCATTGTGATTGAGCAAGTGTGAAGATTTTTAGGCTTATAGGTGGTCTGGAAGTATATTAATAATTGATTACAACATTCTGAAAACTCTTTTCTCTACTAAACATACTTCCTGACTATCTAGAAGTCTGAAGTTTTTTATACTTACATTTCCAACGAGATTGAGCGAGTTAACATATTTTTGTCTTCTACGTGGTCTGGAAGTATGAGAAAATACAATACCAAATTCCTAAACAGACGTGTTCGCAAGTTGAATAAAAGCTTTCATAAATAAATGCCCTATACGGTTAATTATGATAAATAACCAGTTACTTACCAGGTGTATTAGGACTCATATAATAAGAAAATAATTATTTATACTTTCAACTTCGTAGTTTTGTTTCTATGACATCAATTTATTTTTATGCAATTTTAGATTAAAGGACATAAGAGAGAAATGTCCTAAAATAGTTAAAACATAGAGTCATTTCATCCGGGCTTGGGACCGGCAAAGGCGGAGTTCGTATATTAATGTTTTCATTGGTTTCATGGTTGGGTTACAGGCCTTCCGTAAGTGCGCGGGGCTGGATGGCAACGGCCTCAAGGATCCACGGCTACACGAGAGCACACGGATCTCGGCTCTCTTCCATCTGGGCCGGAGCTACGCCGAGCAACTTAAGTTCGAGGTGGGTGTATGTCCTGCGGTGTCCTGTCTTTCTGACATCTAATGTCCAGGAGGCCATCGAGGTCTACCTGACGGCAGTGAGGAGAATGCCAGATCACTACCAGCCTCAGTCTCTCTACAACATGCTGGGTGAGTGTCGACAGGTACTGTAACCTCTCTTGTAACAGGATAGATGCCTCTCTCAAGCCATACAAGAAGATCACCTTCTCTGTCAAAACAGATTCAACAACTATCCGCCATTTATCGTCCGTTTTCATAATCAATTGAAGTGCCAAATTATTTTACAAACATAGCAGTTTTAATATTTTCAGTTATGCGGGAAGAATGTTGCTTATTCGTTAAGTCAACTGATCTCCTACGTCTTCTCATTGGAAGAATGTGGCCATGTTTGTATATAAAAGAGGGTTGAAACGGAATGCGAGAAGTCGTGGAGTGGTGATTGAGTGGAGACGCTCAAAGCTTTCTCTGTGTGCTTGTCTGGTGATCTCCTCGCATACCTGTGTAAACCCGGTCCGCTCCTAATCAACGCTGCAAATAAAACATAAGTACTGTTTTTATTTTATTTAACAAATCGTGAGTTTATTTTTTTAAACTCTTTTTTGTTGTTGGTGTTGTACTCTTGAATGTACGTTTTTCTGTGTATTAAGTTACTCTTACGGTAGGCCCTAATTTATTGCTTTTTGTGTGATAACCCGTAAAAGTCCCCTTTGTCAGAAGTGGTATGACTGATTATCGCTGGGAGAGTTTCCACTAATGAGCCACGCCATATCAATATATCCATTGCTGTGAGACAGTAGGGCGCTGTTTTATTTAATGAAGAACATATTATGTTATAAATGATCTAAGTTCTTATCTACAAAAGACAACATAATGTTTAGGTCTAGTATAGAATCGAGTCAATAACCATAACACCAGCTTTATAAACTTTGTTAAACCTATTTGAACACTCCTGGGAATGTACGTAGTACATTTCAGTACGTTCTCCTGACCTGTCACCAATAGAAAACGATTGGAGCTTTTTTTATTTAGAAAAAAGTGCCCAATGCACGCACGGGATTCGATCCCGGGTCGTAGTAGTCGAAAACCCAGAGGTTTAGTCTATTCGTCTGCCCCTCGACCTCTCTTGTATTTAAGAAATCACTGCGTTAAAGGCATATAAGAATGTTTAATAAGATATAGAGGAAGATTGTAAATATGTAAATATTCATAATTTTTTGCGTAAATCACTATTTACTATTTATCAAATAATAATTACTCTACAAGGGTGTGCACGCTTGTTCGGCGGTACATATACTAAAATTGGAACGATACAGAGAAGATTAGCATGGCCCCTGCGCAAGGATGACACGCAAAATCGTGAAGCGTTCCATACATATTTCCAAGGGTGAATAAATGGCTATTGTAATTTTTATCTTTCACTATAACAATAGAGTGTGTGTTTTCTTAATATAATAGTTATAGGCCGTTTTTTAATCAGACGATTTTCAAAATACCTTTGAATGATGATAAGTAAAAAGTAAATGATGATAAAACGATATTCTAAAATAAATTTCAAAGTGAAAATGTATATTATTTTATGAAAATAAATATAAAAAATATATATTTTAATATTTAACAAAAAAAAATAAACATAACTCATCCACAACCAACAAACGAAACAGCCAATCATTCATTCGTATGCAATAAAAAGGAGGAAACCCTGACGAGCGTATGAATACCATGGCGTAGGAATATTTAGCGGAAGGATATTGGTGGCGAGCCAATAATTCACCCACCATGTCAACATTTATAAACAAACGCCATTTTGATGCCAAGAACGGTCGTCTGCATCATTTCTCAACCTTTTTTTCCCTCCTTTTTCCCCGCGTTTGATTAAAAAAAGAAAAAGTCGTTTGATATGTTTCTTGGAAAGCTATTCGCTTTTATTCGATTTATAAAATAGAAATTTGAATTTATTACTTTTCGCGTCTGCTAAATTTAACTAAAATGATTTGATACGTATACATTTACCGTATATTTATTGAATGTTATAAACACATTTGGATTTAGAAGGAAGTGTTGTTTTTTTTATTTTAAAATTCAATTTCAAAAGGGGGATAAATATTTCTGAAAATGCAATATAATTTTAAAATCTAAATAAAGTATATAAATTTTATTTTGTGTTTTTTTGGCTTCATATTTTGACTGGTATATTAACTTTTATTCGAATAATATACAGTATTTATGTATAATTATATATAATTTATATTGTTGCACCAGGTTGCGGCTTGGCAGACTCTTCAGCCTGGATTCTCTCCTGTGCTGGGTCTTGCATCTTACCAGAGCGTGTTTCAACCATCCTACAAATTTATAAAAGGGAATAACGAGATAAGTCTTCTTTAAGTAGCCACCAGAATCCTCTATTTATTTTCTCACATCAAAGAGAGCAGTGAAGTCACACGTGTACCTAAATACAAATGATGACAATCTAAATAATCTGTGTTTTAAATAAATATCATAGAATATTTTATATAAAAATAAATAAATATATAATTTAAATTTCAAATATATTAAAAATAATATAAGAAATACGCCATTAATCATGATGTAACACTTCCCCCTCTCCAGAGGTCGTCACGTCCTCGTGAGTTACCTCATCAATTCTCTCAAAATAGGGTTTGAGTCTTGAGACATGGACAATCAATGGGTCTTGGCCAGGATTATCTTTTGGCTCAATTAAGTAATTTACGTTAGACAGCTTCTTTAATATTCTATATGGGCCAAAATATTTTCTCAGTAGTTTCTCACACTTTCCTATTTTCCTAATTGGTGTCCAAACTGCTACTAATTCTCCTGGTTCGTAGCTTCTTTCCATGTGTTTCTTGTCATAGTTCTTTTTCATTCTTTCTTGAGTCTTTATTGTGTTGTTAATAACTAATTTTCTTGTTCTGTTTATTTTGTCTAAGTGATGTTTTATGTATTCATCATAATCATCTTTGTCAATGTCCACCGAGATATTCCTGTCGTCCAAAAGAGACGTGGGTTCTCTTCCAAACATCAGGAAAAAGGGAGAATATCCTGTGGTTTCCTGAATTGTAGTATTGTAAGCGTGAGTGATGAATGGGAGTATTTCGTCCCAATTTTTCTGATCAGTGTTCACATACATACTGAGCATATTGATCAATGTTCTATTTAACCGCTCTGTCAATCCATTAGTCTGGGGATGATAGCTCGTTGTGAAGCAATGTTTAATCTTGCACGTTTTCATCACCTCTTTCACTAAATTGAGAGCCTCTGTCACTAATAAGATATTGTGGGGCTCCGTGCCGAAGAAAAATATCCTCTACTAGAAATTTAGAAACTTCTTTCACTGTTGCTTCCGAGACTGCTCTTGTTTCTGCATATCTAGTGTAGTAGTCCGTCAGCACGATTATCCATTTTTTCCTGTTTTTCGTAGATGGTAGTGGACCAACAAAGTCAATTACAATTCTTTCGAAAGGAAAGTTGGCTAGGGGGATGGGCTGTAGTAGTCCAGAAGGTAATTGGTTTGAGCCTTTCCTACTTTGGCAAAGGTGACACGTCTTAACGAATTCTGAGACATCCTTTAGCATGGATGGCCAAAAGTATTTACTCTTTATTCGGTACATGGTTCTGGCGACGCCCAGATGGCCATTCGACATATGATTGTGATATTCTTTCATAATTTCTCTCTTTTTATTCTCTGGAACCACAAGCAACCACGCCCTGCCTTCAGGGTTCGGGTTTTTCTTAAAGAGGCATCCATCTTCTTCTTTAAAGTTTTGCGCAATTGATCGCCTGCTTCCATTAAGGTTTTTCTTAACACTTTCGATAAATTTATCCTCTTCGTCTGTTATTTGATTTAAAAATAGCCTTTCAAAATCCTCATCCCAATCAGTTTCTGGTAAGGGCCCCCTAGATAAGCCATCGGCGTCCAGATGCTTCTTTCCCGATTTATGTATTATATCGAAGTCATATTCTTGAATTTTCAATGCCCATCTTGCCAATCGACCTGTTGGATCCTTCAAGTTTTTGAGCCAGCATAAGGCGTGATGGTCTGTTACTATTTTAAAGTGTCTTCCATAAAGGTAGGGTCGTAATTTTGACATTGACCAGACAACGGCCAGACATTCTTTTTCAGTGGTTGAATAATTTTGCTCCGCTTTACTTAGGGTACGACTCAAATATGAGATCACCTTCTCTTCACCACCGATGTCTTGGACAAGTGTTGCACCTATGCCGATGTTGGACGCATCAGTATGAATATAAGTAGGTGCATTTGGATTGAAGTGACCTAAAATTGGTGGACTTAATAGTGCTGTTTTTAGGGTTTGAAACGCTTCCTCTTGTCTTTCTGTCCAGGTAAATGATACACTTTTTTTTATAAGGTTGGTCAAAGGGTCAGCAATTTTTGAAAAGTCTTTGATAAATTTTCTATAATATGAACACATTCCCAAAAAGGATTGTACTTCTTTGACCTTTTTGGGCCGAGGAAAATTTCTGACAGCTTTGATGTTATGTTCCGCGGGTTTTATACCATGTTTGCTCGTTATATAGCCGAGAATCTCCAATTCTTCAAAAGCAAATCGGCATTTTTTGTCGTTTAACCTTAAATTAGATTCACGAAAACATCTAAAAACAGCTTCAAGTCTTTTGAGGTGCGTTGGAAAATCCGGGCTATATATGATAACATCATCCAGATAACACAAACAAATTTGCCATCTCAGATTTCCAAGCATATTCTCCATATTTCTCTCAAAGGTAGCAGGCGCGTTACAAAGTCCAAAAGGCATCACGTTGAATTCATATAATCCATGCGCTGTAGTGAAAGCTGTTTTCTCTTTGTCTCTTTCTTCGACTTCAACTTGCCAATATCCAGATCTGAGGTCTATTGCTGAGAAGTGTGTAGATCCTTGGAGAGTATCCATAACTTCGTCTATTCTAGGGATCGGATAGACATCTTTTACTCTCACATTATTCAGTTTTCTGTAGTCCACACAAAATCTGTATTTACCATCTCGCTTCTTGACCAATATTACTGGAAAAGACCAGGGGCTAGAAGATGGCCTAATTATGCCTTCTGTAAGCATCTCGTCAATTTGCTCTTTTATAATATCTCGTTCTTTAGCACTTACCCGGTAAGGCTTGTGTTTAATTGGCTTCGCGTCTTCTGTGTCTATCCGATGTTTTGCCAAATTGGTTCTCCCTAATCTCGATGAAAAAAGATCTCCATACCTTTCTAAAACTTGTTTTAACTCCTTCTGTTCCTTTGGTGAAAGATTTTCGTTTATTTGGAATCTAGGTTCTTCGTTCTTTTCTACCTCTCTTTCTCGACTCACATTTATTTTCGCTGGACTACTTCCAAAAGCCAATGTTTGGTTTTTCATTATTTTTAACGGTCGAGGATACGGATTAGTTATCCAGATGTGTGTTTCCCTATTTATAACATTGATCAAGCTTCTTGCTAGACGAAGTCCATTTGTTTGAAACATTTTGCTGCTCTCCTCGATAATATATTCTCCATCCTCTGTTTCTACCAATGCCTTGATCAATTTCATGGAACATTCCGGTACAATGGAATCCTTGGCACTCTTTATTTTCAACATTTCAAAATTGATTTCGTCATGATTATTCGTCAAATCATATTTTATAGTTTCTTGCTTACAATCTATTTTTGCGTTCATTTTCTTAAGGAAATCTCTCCCAAGAATTAATGTCCGTAAATGCGTTTTCAATATCACAAAGTTGTGTGATAATGTTTCGTCATCAATTTTTATATTTAAAAATATACTTCCTACCATGTCCAATTTTTTTCCATCGGGTCCTGCACAAATTTTTGCGAGTTTACTTATACCATGGCCTGTATCGAGGGCCGTTCTGAGGTCGACCACTGAGAGGTCAGCACCTGTATCAACCAAAGCTTCAAAAGTCCCTATCTTGTCCACATTAATTTTTAATTTGTATTTAGGGTCCAACTTCTTGATTCCGTTTATGGTCGACTTGCTTTGATTGACAGATTCAGGCGCGACGCTTAGTTTAAATCTTCCAACACGGAATATCTATTCCGGGTAGGAATATTTGTCTGTGTGCTATGACATACATCAGCATAAAGCCGAGGTCCTGATTTCTCTGATATTTCATTCATTTGGCATTTTTCTTCGACCTTCTCTTGGGTATCTGCTGGATCCTCTTCTAGGATTCTTATAAACTTGACCCTACAATAACGGGTCACGTGCCCTGGCTTGTTACATTTAAAGCAGATTGGTCTTCCATCTTCCGTCCTATTTTTGCTCACTTCTTGGCTTTTATTGTAAGTGTTTCTCTGAAGGTTTGGTTTCGGCACAAAGTTAGGATTATAAGGACGTCTAGGGGTAGAGGGCTGGGGAAAGTTGTTTCGATACTGTCTGGGGGTAGGAGGGGAGTCGTTCTTGTAATTATTGGAAACAGGGGCTTGGGGCCTGGAAGTGGTCTGGTAGTTTCGTGCGGCAGTCGGCGGCACGTACCTCGAGTGTTGTTGGGGTCTAGAATAGCGTGGACCGTTATATAGGTTTCTGGATTTCTCCACACGTTCCCGATACTTCTTTTCAAAAGAATCCATTTTCTTGCACACGACAAGAAGGTCATCGGTCGTTTTAGGAGGGCTCAGGTAGAGCGCGAATGAGTACTCTTTTTTCAGTCCTCCAATAACATGTTCAATTTTTGTTTCTTCTTCCATTGCGGGGTCAACCTTGTTGCACAACACTAGAATGTCTTCCGCGAACCTGATTGCTGGTTCATTCCAGTGTTGCATTCTGTTGAGCTTCATTCTAAGTTCTTCTTTATTCGCGTCCGAAGAAAAATCCTGAATGAGGCGGATTTTAATATTTTCCCAGCTCGTGAAACTAGCTTTGTGTAAATTCAACCAGGTTTTAGCGCTTCCCGTCATGTTCATGGCGGCATAACGAGAGATAATGTAGTCTGCCCAATGGTACAAGAAGCCAATTTCTTCAAGAGATTCAATCCATGGGCGAGGATCTTCCGTTCCATCATACTTGGGGATGTCGATGTTGGGATTCAGGACAACTGGGTCGGAACTAGCATCTCTACCAATTGTTGCACCAGGTTGCGGCTTGGCAGACTCTTCAGCCTGGATTCTCTCCTGTGCTGGGTCTTGCATCTTACCAGAGCGTGTTTAAACCATCCTACAAATTTATAAAAGGGAATAACGAGATAAGTCTTCTTTAAGTAGCCACCAGAATCCTCTATTTATTTTCTCACATCAAAGAGAGCAGTGAAGTCACACGTGTACCTAAATACAAATGATGACAATCTAAATAATCTGTGTTTTAAATAAATATCATAGAATATTTTATATAAAAATAAATAAATATATAATTTAAATTTCAAATATATTAAAAATAATATAAGAAATACGCCATTAATCATGATGTAACAATATGAAAGATAGTTGGTATTAGAGAAGGAGTATTGATAATTTAAAAAACAAATTAGATAAATATTACTTTTAAGGTATCAAAAGGTTTTGTATTTTAAGTAACAACATAGGGTTATAACAAGTTCACGCTGTAGCATCGGCAGTTACGCGTCATAGAAGCAGAACATAAGGGAAAAAAGAAGAATTGAAGGTATTAGGATAAGAAAAAGAGCAAAGACAGAACCATGTTAACCTTTCATCAAACTTTTAAATTTATATATATTATGAATATTTTTTTTGTTGTTGTTAGATAAG
The DNA here is from genome assembly GCA_030710605.1 of Cordylochernes scorpioides. Taxonomy (NCBI): domain Eukaryota; kingdom Metazoa; phylum Arthropoda; class Arachnida; order Pseudoscorpiones; family Chernetidae; genus Cordylochernes; species Cordylochernes scorpioides. The sequence continues at coordinate 15,399,009 of CP092873.1, read as the reverse complement.
GCTTGATAAGACAAAGGATCGATAAGATAAAGGGTTGAGGTGCAGTCGTGATAAGAAAATGATAATTATTTACCGTCAAGTAGCTTTTATTTTCAATTACTTGAGGAAAGATTACACATTAGTTATTTTCACATTATATAGAATTTATAAAGTTAATCCTATATTATTGATTTAAAAGGATAGATATGTTAACTACGCATATTTACAACAAAACTATACAACAAAAACTGAAAGTCTTTCTAAAAACGATGATAACAAAAGTAAAATTATCAATGAATAAAATAAAATATATATTTTTTAAAATATAGAAATATTTGAGTTTTTAGATTATTTAATATATATAGCATATTTTAAACTGTAATATAATGAGACTTTTAGTATTTTTCACATATATTCTAATTGGTTAGAGCCAATAGTTTATAAGATCACACCCTTCTATTAAAATGTACACTGTTCCTATTTGCTTACCACCCCATATTTTGTATATATGCTATATCTTTATTAATATAAACTGTATCATCCTTATTTGTATTTAAACTCAAAATGATGACGTCAAAATAAAAACAGCAAAAAGTGGTCAGCTGGGAGTAGCTATGTGGCAAAGCCAAAGGACATGACACCCCCCTGAAGGGCTCCCTTCCGTGGCTTTTTATAGGCGACCGCGCCTCGGGGTAAACACAACGAGTGTCAGCTCGTGGTGGGATACAGTGTGTCCATCTACGCAGGCCGCTTCTGGCTCTCTCTCTCCATGTCTCGGTGTTAGGCATCCAGGTTTGTGTCATGGCCTCTGTCTCTGTCCCGTGGGCTGTCCCCGATCACTCTCGGTGCTAACATCCAGCCCTGACTCTGCTTCTTGTTGTCCGCGTGTGGGAAGAACATCAACACTCGCCTCACGACTCGACTGCCATATTATTCACACGTTGGGTTACTCAGGGTAGACTCGTTTAAGTCGACAGAATCATTTGCAAACAATATTACAGAAATGAAAATTCGAAACTATTTTAAACGCGTAAGATTCTTTTTGAAAACAAACAATTTCTACTGCCCTTACTGCAATGGAAAAATTAATGGGAGGGCCTGGCTCATCATGGTAGAAATTTTTTGTTTTCAAAAAGAATCTTACGCGTCTAAAATAGTTTCGAATTTTTATAACAGATGGCGCGCTAGTGCATCGTAATATGACAGAAATTCGACAGGATGACTGAGAACATACGGAGGACGATGGAGATGCCAGAAGACGACGAATATTTCGTGGATGCCTCTGCTTCTTCACGTGTGGGAAGAACATCAATACTCGCCTCACGAACGACAGTCAGTTTATTAACACTTGTTTTACTCGGGGTTACAACAGTAGACCAGATTCCATTTCTTAATTCACCATGAAAATCCAACCACAGGCACGCGTGCCGAGTTGCTGACCCTCATCAGCTAGATGCAGGCTATACCTTAACAACCGAAGAAAATAGCCTTTGAGGCTTCCTCAAAAATCAAGAAATAGGTATTTAGGGTTGTAAGGGTTTGAGAATGTCAAACGTAGAATGTATATACACTAATAGACAATACTTTAGAAAGTTATACCTTTTAGCATTTATATCGGGATTCAGACATTAACTCTGAAAGATATTTGATTATTGAAGACACAATAGATAACTGAGTGTGAACAAAATTGCCTTTGTCTTCTCAAATTGAAACAACGACTGGCGACATCAAATATTTTCCAATTCCTTAAGTTTTTTCCATGAGTATAAGTGAAAGATCAACAATTAGATGAAATTTATTTTGAAAGATGGTGAAAACCATCAGTAACTTTAAGATGCACAATCAAAATATGCTTTTTTTTAAATTTTATTTCACTAATTGTTTCTGTTTTATTTTTATTTTAATGTAGAATTTGTGTGTGTTTGTTTTTAGTGTGATAAATAAGAAATTTCTCTATAAATAACTGTTGTTCACAAAGTTGAATGGCGGGAAGTCAACAAAAAATGTTTGATCGTTCAATATTCGATTTCAGAGGCTTAACCCTTGTTTGTCGTGTCTCCGTCTGTTGACATTTGTTTCTTGTCTCAATTTCAAGCAGACGAGACGGATGAAATAAATGGAATGTGCTGGGTACTGCCTATATGTAAATTGTATATATGTAATTATTCTTTATACGTACACTGTGGGTTCGATTCCCATCCCTGGATACTTTTATTTTTCCGTTTATCATTACACTTCACAATTCATCCTTTCATACCTCATCCCTAAGGTTAGAAATAATCGTTATTTCTCCTTAGGGGTAAATTTTAATTTTTCGTTCGAAAGAAACACATGCGGGATAATTTTCAAATGTCGTTTTACAATCACAAGCCGCATTATATTATTATTAAATTTTATATATATGTATATGTGTCATAATATATACTCTTCCAGGAATAATAAAGTAAACCTAGAGCCAGCCCAGAGACAGACGGGATGTAAAGTCCGGTCACTTGAGACAGCAGCGACATTCCAAGGGGCGGTAAATGGGGCCGTCCGTTAACACCTTGGGACTTTTAAGAAAATGGGGAATGTGTGCGACAAGAACGGCCGCTCAGCTTTGCCGGTCCCGTCTCTCTCTCTCTCTCTCTGGTTGCCTGGGTTCCTCTACCAACTTGTGATGTGTTTATTTTTCTTCCCACCTTATTATATTGTCACGTATATATATATGGGGAAAGTAAAATAAAACAAAAATTTAATATGGACAACTTTTTTTTTCGATAAGGCACAATTTGGATTATAAATTATAAACACAAGGTAATAAGACCAAATCCAAATGAATAAATACGAAGTTGCTCTATTTTATATTGTGATACATTAGCGCGCCATCTGTTATCAAAATTCAAAACTATTATAGACGCGTATAATTCTTTCAAAAATTAAACAATTTCTACTGCCCTTACTGCAATGGAAAAATTAATGGGAGGCCTGGCTCATTAGTGGTGAACCCTCCCAGCGGTTCCTCCAGTTTAATTTACAATATATACTACTAGACGAATGACCCGGGCAACGCCCGGGTTTACCCGATTAAATGTTTTATTCAAACACTATATGTTACAATTATAAATTGGCGCCGTGGATGTCACTCTTGTGAAACGTCCCGCTCCAAACTTTACATGTACATTAGGTCAGCTGATATTACCTCCCATCTTCACCGCTAGAGGCGCTGCTCGCGAGCTAAGTAGAATAATTTGAATATATAGTTTTAATAATTGATTTATATATTTTTTAAAATAGCCTATCGTCTTCCCCGTATTTTTTACCTATGTATGGAAATTTTGGTTTGAATTAGTGAACTACTGCGAATTTGTATACAGGACATACAAACATTCATTTTAATATATATAGATATATTGGAAATTATATTTTATTTGATATTTCAATTTTTTTGTTTGTAAATAATTTGGGTTACAGGTTGTCTTTGGTCTGAATTTGTCAAAATTTATGTTGTGGTTTATTCTTGATCATCACCTTTATGGTTTTGTTTTTAAGTGATGAACAGAATGTAGTTTTAATGCACATTTGAAGAGATAGGTGCCTCTTTTGGCATATTAAACATACTAGTATTGTATAGATCCTTGCAGAGTTTATCGTCTCTCAATCTAGATATATGAACGTTCTTCCCTGATTTATAATATTATAAAGTAGATAAAGCTTCCAGGGTTAAATTACTTGTTCAACATTTTATTTTCAAGCTTTCGGACTTGTCAGTCCTTTAACAGGAGTATCACGTTAATAAATGATGATTAATACTATTTTATATCATATGTTAATAAATTGATTATAAAACTATTTTTAAATATATTATAACACACAAATAATGTAATATATATATTTTTCTCTCGCATTCAATATCATAAATATTTAAAATATGAAAATAATTAATTTATATATAAAAATAGTATTTATCATCAATTTATTAACGTGATACTCCAGTTGAAGGACTGGCAAGTCCAAAAGCTTGAAAAAAAAATGTTGAACAAGAAACTTAATCATTGAAACTTCATTTATTTTATAACTCTATAAATATGTTTACCGTTTATCCTAGGGATGCTAACATGTACTTTACATGACAGGGGAAGTCTATTTCAAACTGGAGCGTTTCGCCGACGCTGAGTTCTGGTACCAAGAAGCTCTGAAAGCTAAACCTGACCATGTACCCGCTCTACTGACCTACGCCAAACTTCTCTCCAAGTGGGTGAGTACATATACACTATCTACGTATGTGGTGTCTGTGGTGAGGTGAAGCTCGGTCGAGGTGAGCAGTATCGAAGGAGACACACAGGAGTGCGTTGCAAGGAGTTACAATAACTCTGTATTTCACCTTGAATTGGTTCTC
>CP092873.1:15363082-15394552 GCA_030710605.1 Cordylochernes scorpioides | reverse complement strand
ATTTTTGTCTAAATGTGAGACAATAAAAAAGATTTACTGGCCGAAGTATCTTTTATTTGAAGAACTAAGGATAAGGTGGCGATTATTTTGTACAATTAAAACTACCTCAATGTTTTTGACAAATATATATATATATATGTTATATAAAGATATTATTTAAAATGTTATATTAAGATATTGTTTTATTTAAAAATATATATCATAGATAAAAATATTCTGTTAAATCGACCGCCAGAGGTCACGCTTTCTCTATAAATACTCATTGTTGTTGTTCCCCGTTGGCCGGCCCAAACCTTTTGTACATTATGTAAATAAGCTTTTTCTTTTTTATTCTTACGCCTTAAGCCAGGCAGTACTTTTATCAAACTAGTTTTTTTATATATATCCCATTAGCTCAATTAAAGCAATATCTGATCAAGACTATTTTTATTATTATTATTTCAAGAAATTTAACCACGACTGCACCACCATAGCATAATCATCAATATGATCAAATACAGCAGAAAAGCAATCTTATCTTTTTTTAAATAATATAATATATATAAACATTGATATAATCAGGAAAGGGTCATCTCCTGATTATGCAAATAAAGGATGCTGATTGCATGCGCCATCTGTCGGAATAAATATTAACTAATGGTTTATTTTTGATGATTCCAGAATTGCATGATCAATATCTTATGACCACGTACACGTTTCAGGCTGTCGGCCTTCATCAGCATAGATCAAGCTGTAGCTTACCGATAAGTAAAATAAGTAAAAATCTTTAATTAGTTGAAATTTATTCAAACAGATCGCGCAGGCCATCAGCAACTTTTTGTAGCACGATTTGAAGATGCCTTTTTTCTTAATTTATCGATTCAAGTAAAATTTCACTTTTGTACTATTTTCTAAAAAGATATAATCATTTAATAATTATTTAAATATTTTAAATGATATTCATTTCATATGAATCAATTTAAATCTCCTTTGGATATCTGATATCAGAATATAAACGTTTATGGAGATAAGTATCTTTATTTTTGATCATCTCAAATATATAGATTCATAATAGTTTTAGCATCAGGCGGCGTTATATTCTTAATGTATTGTTCTCCTGTGGAAGGGCAGACAAGCCCGAAAGCTTGAGATGATCAAAAATAAAGATACCCTTCTGCATAAACGTTTATATTCTGATATCAGATATTTATTTATATTATTAAGTGAGTGGTTGGAGAGTAGTTTGAGGTATAAATATTATCATATTTTCTCGATAATATGAGAATAACAAAAATATTGATTCTATAGTCGTTTGGGATTGATGTGAAATACATTTCACCAATTATATTTTCAGTGATATAAAGATATATTTTATCAAGTTATATTTTCTTACACAATTATTTTAGCAATATTTATACTCTTTGTTTTTCATTAGTTTTTCGAAGTTCACTAACTTATGGTTCCACGATCTGGTACAACTTTATACCCAAAAAAGTCAAAGATAAATTAAACTCTCTGCAGTACAAAATTTTGAAGCACAGTACACAGGTTTATAATTCAACATCTTCAAACTGTACTCATATTGTTGCTAGAACACCAAAGCTCACTGATTTTATTGAAACAAATATACTAAAAATGAATATTGGATACAAAATATCAGATCCAACTAAAAGAAAAATGATATCTAATTTTATAAACCAGAAATTTGAGGAATACTATGGAGGTGCCAATGATAATTTCAAGGGATTCTTTGATACTTCAAGAATTCCTAACTATGTTCAGCCCAACTTCTATAACGTTCAATTTTTTACTGGACATGGTGACTTCAACACATATTTGTTTAGAATTGGTAAAATTGGTTCACCTGCATGCACTTGTGGAAACGAACAACAAACCCCTGAACATCTTCTGATAGACTGTCCATTAACTTCTGATCTAAGGGAAGAAAACCAACTTTACCTGACTAATACAAAACAAGCTGCTTGCGCAATAAAGACCAATACATCAAGTTTAATAGATTCTGCAGGATGTATATTTTGAGGCGAAAATGTTGACTGTACATATTTCAAGATACTACTTATAATTGCTATGTGTAAAATTTGACATTGAACGTTTAATTTTAATGATTTCCAATGTTCAATTGTATTAATTGTATATAATTTAAAATATACACACAATTATCCAAATTGTGGATATGGCGTGTCTCTCCCAACTGTTAAATAAATAAATAAATAAATTAGGAAAATAATTTTATATTTATGATTGAAAATAATATATTTACCTCGTTTTGTCAGAGTTTTACCTAGACAATATAAAAAACATATGACACATTTAATTGACTAATATTGATTTATTAAATCTCTATTATTAAATTTATTAATTCAAATGTCTTTATAATAAATTAAGCTGTGAATAAAAGTTTATAGAACGACATTTGAAAACTATCCCGCATGTGTTTCTTTTGAACGGAAAATCGAAATTTATTTTGAGGAGAAATAACGATTATTTCTAACCTTAGGGATGAAGTATATAAGAATGGAAAAAAAGATTAACATTACTCTTCATAATTCATCCTTTCATACTTCAACCCTAAGGTTAGAAATAATTGTTATTTCTCCTTAAAATAAATTTCGATTTTTCGTTCAAAAGAAACACATGCGAGATAATTTTCAAATGTCGTTCTATAATCATAAGCCGCATTATAGTGTATCATAAAATTTTATGTTTATTGAATTTTATAATGAAATTTCTTATATGTGATATAGTAAGGTTGGATTTTTAATTTAAATCGGAGTAAAATAAGTATTCTATTCATATACAAAAACATACTCCAATATAAAAAAAAGGATACCATATATAACATATATTCATCATAATATTCAAATGTTAGAATTTAATTGGAGAATAACTATAATTTTTAGTTTATTACAAAAATATTTTAAAAATTACTTACTCCATTTCTTAAAGAAATCTAAACAATAAACAGAATCAATTTTAATACCATATGAGTTGAAATAATGACATAGCTTAGCGAAATAATTGATTTGAAATCAATCGTGTTGAGAAAAAATTATGGATTCGTAGATGAAGAGAAAGATTATTTATTACTAAAGGTATAAATCAATAAAAGAAGGAAAAAAGATCAAATTATATGCACATCAACAGCTCACGCCGGCCTGCCCTATCAATAACCGCTAGCCTACTAATATTCCAACAAGGCCGCACTATATAGGCAGAAATGTTAATTTGCATAGACATACTAAAACTATGCAAATATCTGCATATCAAATATCGTAGAAATATCTGCAATTGTCAATTTCGACACAATAAAAAAAACTATTAAAAGGGATTAAATGGATTAAAAAAATAATACACAAGCACATTATAACTCCATGCGAAATACATTTTTTTCACAAAAAAAAAAAAACTGTTGGTAGAATAACAATATTTATATAAATAAAAATAACAATAGTTAACAAGATTGAAAAATAGTATCAAACAATATATAAATTAAAACGAATTAATTTAATATTTTATCAGAGTATAACTGAAGGGCGTGACTGCCCGAAAGCTTGTCGCACGATTTTGTGAATAAAAAATCTTTTCTCCTTACGCTTTATTTCTAGTTAATATAATCAGTGGAGAAAGTTTTCTTGCTTTTAAGATAACTCGCGTATTATAATTGTTTTAGTTATTTTATATTTGTTTCACCCAATAATCGAATTATGATATTTATAAGTAGCTAAAAAATCATATATTGAATGCAAAAAAAAATTATTCAAATTTAACTTATGCTCAACAAATGATTTAATTGTTGAAATTTTTAATATTTATAACATATATTAATATTTTCACGTGCGCGTATAGATATGAATTTTGTGAATATCTAGTCTTATAAATTATAGATTTATTTATAGTCTGTACTTACCAGATCTTTCTTTATTACCCTCTGAAATTTGAAACATAAATCAATATTTAACATGAAAACAATAATTATTTAATATATTTATGTTAGATATCATTTAGATGAAACGATGAATTTATATTTCCACTATAAACCTTCGGTTCATAATATATAGATTAATTGATATTTGTTAGAATGAATGTATAATGTGTAAACCCTGAGTAAAGTCTAAATTTCCCCCGCTCTTAGGTTCAGGGTGACTGAGTATAGGCTAAATTCCCACATTGCTAGGTGAGTGGTGCCTTAGTAAAAGCTTGAATTCCCACGCTGTTAGGTGAGTTGTACCAGAGTAAAGGCTAAATTCCCATGCTGTTAGGTGATTTGTTCCTGAGTAAAGCTAAATTTACCGCGAATTTAGGTGAGTGGTGCCTGGGTATAGGCTAAATTTTCCACGCTGTTAGGTGAGTGGTGACTTAGTAAAAGGCTAAATTTCTCACATTGTTAGATGAGTTGTGCCTTAGTATAGGCTAAATTTCCCACGCTGTTAGCTGAGTGGTGCCTTAGTATAGGCTAAATTTCCCACGCTGTTAGCTGAGTGGTGCCTTAGTATAGGCTAAATTTCCCACGCTGTTAGCTGAGTGGTGCCTTAGTATAGGCTAAATTTCCCACGCTGTTAGGTGAGTGGTGCCTTAGTATAGGCTGAAATCCCCACGCTGTTAGGTGAGTTGTGCCTGAGTAAAAGCTAAACTCCCCACGCTGTTAGATGAATTGTACCTGAGTATAGGCTAAATTTCCCACGCTGTCAGGTGAGTTGTACCTGAGTAAAGGCTAAAATTCTCACGCTGTTAGGTCAGTGGTGCCTTAGTGAAAGATAAAATTCCCACGCACTCAGGCGAGTGGTGCCTGAGTAAAGGTACCAATTCACACACAGTTAAGTGGGTAAACTTCAAAACCATTCACTGTGACCAGAGCGGGGAAAATTTTATTATTATAATAATAAAAGACTTTAATATTGATATATCTTTATAATCTCACTATATTTTCTTTATTAAAATTATTCATAATACTTACTGCCGCTAACCGTTCCTGCAAACAAAATGAATAACGTGAAATTTATTATTGTAGAATCATTATAAAATATAACTAATAAATTAATTTATAGATATATTTTAAAGTTTGTATATATATATAATTATAAAGAAATCACAAAATGTTTACCAATAAATGTGTTTATTATCAGAACCGTAGGCTTTCGAGCTTAATTTTATATATTCAATATATAAAATATATGATAATTTAATAACTCGTATATTAATATTCATGTAAATATTTAGATATTTTCTCATTTTTAATACCTCTTCAAATTTGTAAATTAAATATAACTTTTAAAAAATATGTTTCTCATGTATTATTCCTAATATATAATTTAACATATTTCTCTCAATATATTATAAGTATTTAATTATGTAAATAATAACGTGTATATAAAATAGTGTTTAATATTAAGTTGTTAACGTGATAATCCTGTTGAAGGACTGACATATCCGAAAGCTTTAAAAAAAAATAAAAAGTTGCATAAGAAACTTAACCTTGGAAGCTTTATTTATCTTATAATTATATTTATCATACAAATATAATATTTGTAGAGTTGGAAGAGCGAATATTGAATATTTAATATATACTAGGGATAATACTGTGTATATATATATATAAAATAATAAAATAAATATATATATAATATATTTAGATATAAAATTTCACAAAATACACATTTTTATAATTTCTTTAAATACTTACTCCATTCCTTGATGAATACTACAAGCACATATAAAATAGTTCCATTAAACAAAAGAGAAATGATTGAAAATATTGTTTACTTTTTATTTGGATTATTATATATAAAATTATTTATTTTTTAATTATTAAAATAGCGCTGCGCGTAAAGTTAAAATTTTAATATGTTTCATATTCGTCATCCAATTAATATAGTAATAAAAATTACATATTCAAAATTTAGAAATTCTTAAAATTAAAAATATAAAAATATTAACACATCAACAAATATTAGTCATATAATGGTATGAAAACCAAAGGTAAATATAGTATATATAAATAAAATAAAATAAATTGTGATTCAAACAACCACAATTAATTCAATAGACGAATAGAACATTAATTAGAGCAATAGCGGAAAGGATAGATATAGCTTCTATATGCAAAGTTTGTAATAAAGTTTGAAATAGAGAAATCCATATTCAAATCTCAGATAATAAAAAGGCATATATTGGTAAATATATCTATTCATTCCATTCAATATATGTTTTGTATCATATATAGATTATTATGTACTATATATGCATAAATATATCGATGATACAATCACAATAAAGCATAAATATATATCATAAAGTTATATAAAAAACAAATCTCTCTTTTATATTGGTACTTTATATTATTATCCCTCCTCAACTTTATAGGGTCTTCTTGCCTGGAAATCGGACCTTGCCACTACATCAGCCCAAACACCAGTTTGGTAACTTTGACGGATTTCATAACCTCTCTCATAGAATGTAATGATATCGAAGCTGCCCCTGTACTGATGAGGGACAAAGTAGAAAGGTATAATACATGTTAGACTTTTCATCAGAATTTTCCAAAACTGGTTTATCATCTTTAGTGAAAATATTTACAAAGGTGATTAAGAATGTATAGTTTCGATGCATAATTAAAGAGAGAGATGTCTCTTTTAGTCCATGGATACCTTTACGTGATAATTCTATATCTATATATATATAAATATATGTTTGTATGTTTTTTGTATGTCCGGTATACAAATTCGCAGTAGTTCACTAATTCAAACCAAAATTTCTATACATAGGTAAGAAAATACGGGGAAGACGATAGGCTATTTTAAAAAATATATGAATCAATTATTAAAACTATATATTTTTAGTCAGAAAATGATGATGACGATATTGCTGTATCATGTTTGATTATCAGATACAAAATTATATCGGGAAAAATTCCAAAAAGCAGAGACCACGGGTGAAGCCAGTTCATTATTTTGTACGCAGGAACAAAATTCTAACAGAAAACATTCATTCGAGCAGAAAACAAAAGCCAGATCATCTTTCTATAAAAATATCGCTTCTCAGACACAAAATTTGGAGCGGGACGTTTCACAAGAGTGACATCCACGGCGCCAATTTATAATTGTAACGAATAGTATTTGAAAATCAAAATAATATAATTTTCAAATATCGTTGTGAAAATTTACATATTTATTTTTATATTTTAAAAACACACAAAGTTTGGAGCGGGACGTTTCACAAAAGTGACATCCACGGTGCCAATTTATAATTGTAACGAATAGTATTTGAATAAAAACATTTAATCGGGTAAAACCCGGGCGTTGCCCGGGTCATTCGGCTAGTATATTATAAATATAATAATATACAGAATGACCTGCCATCTATATATAGCAATTGTAAACATCAAGACACTAATATTTGTTTCAATAATTTAAGTATGAAAGTAAGATTCGTGTCTTAATATATTTTAAATATATATTATAGCGCCATATAATTTAATAAACACTGAATCATTAAGACTGAAATTTTCAAAAAAAAAAAAAACTCATCTTTTTCAAAACAATGATGCAACCGTGATAAATTCGAGCCATCCTTTATTTACTTTGAGTGGAGGAGTTTTTCTCCTAATGCTTAGTTTTAGTGGCTCCTTTGTCAATTTAGAAAAATAAACATGGCGCGCGATGATAAATTTCAATGCCTATATTCAAAATAAAATAGAATCATATAAAATATCAATCAAAATATATATTTATTTTAAGGATAATTTTATTGAACTCACTTTTTAACTTCAAAGATATTGCTATGGACACAATTCGACATATATTAATAAAAATGTTTATTAGGAATAAATTATAATATTTTATTTGATTTCGGAATGAATCAATTCTAAATACACCAAATACACAATATTTATAATATATATATGTGATAAATGCGTTGAGTCGACTTATCTGTGATAAGGGATCCTGTCGACTCTCTGTAATAATATGTTGGGGTTTGGTAAGCCTGTTGTAGAACCTCGTCGACTCTCGCTATAAGTTGTGGCAACCGAGGGTCAAACCTGTAGTAACCGAGAGGGACAGTCAGGGCGTGGAGAGTTTTCCAGTACCTCTCTGCACCTTGTAGGACCTTTAACAGTTCTCACAAAGTACAGGCAGTCGTGGTCGAGGCAGAGTGGGAAAAAGCTTGGGAATGTCCACACACACAAAACGAAGCGACACAGTTGTCGAAGGAAAATTCCTTGAATAGATAAAAAGCGAGCCAAGAGCAAAGATGGAGATCGAGAAGGTTTCTTACTGTTTTACATGGTCGATGAGTTGGTGACAACCGGCGATAAGGGGTGACGCTGACCGGAAGACTCACTGGAACTGAACTGGCTGTTGCTACGTGGGGTCCTATTTATACAACTCTTTTGGACCAGGAAGGGGACCAGGAAGTATTGCCTTTCTGCACGTGTCCGTTAATCGACACTGGCACCGGTCTGGGCTTCCATCTATCTTTAGAAGTTACTTGTGATTCTCTCTCCGGCTCTTAACTCAGCTTTTAATCTATTATATAGTTTTATTTATTCATCCTCAGTACATTACATATGGGGATACAAGGACACACGTCAATTATGCGTACAATTAGTTATAGTTTATAATTATTTCTATATACAACATGACAATCTTGTTATAAATATTATAATATATAGGTTTGTTGGTTTAAATTATCATATATACATTATAATTTAACAAGCTATATTTGATGTACAGTAATAAATAACTGTTTTGAAGGTCCAAATATATTTTTTAAAAACGTCTTAAATGGATTACAGTTAAAAATATATAAGATGCATTAGCACGCCATATAATATGTATAAGAAATTTTAACAATTTTTTGACGCGTATAATTCTTTTAAAAATAAATCATTTTTCAACTGCCCTTACTTCAAATATAAAGGAAGGGCCTGACTCATCAGTGGCGAACCCTTCCATTATTTTATCATTGCAGTAAGGGCAGTAGAAAATTGATTTATTTCAATAAATAAAGAATATCATAAATCAGAAATAAAGAATCATCCGCTTCAAATAGTTCGAATTCCTTATAGTCAAAACATAATTCTCACCTCTCAATGATAATCAGCGAATATTTTAAAAGGAGAACATGGAATTTTCTTATTACACTTTCCCTATAAACTCGACCATACAACTCTATGATATTTACATGTTCCTCACCTGTAATTAAATCTTTAGAAATACAGTTTAGATTTTAAAATTGAAAGAAACTTTTGCATGGAGCTTAATCTTTTTATTTTAATATTGATTCAAGGAATTATTTTATCGAACAGTTTAAATTTATCCAAATCCGTTATAAAGAATAAGCCGAAGAATTCAAAGATTATGTCAAATAGGAATTTCGAAATAACTTCAAATAATGGCAAAATGAGGCTTCCTCAACGAGACTAATTAACAAAATCTGTAATCAGTTTGATTCTCCCAAATATTTAATTTGTTTAAAAATCAATCTAATTTTTTTAGACTAGCTCAATCATGAATCGGAGTTAAAATAAAGGATTATCTACTTTTCTAGATATGTTTTTCAATAAAATTATTACATTTAATATATCAATAGTTAGATATATATTCCAAAATTAATATATGCATAAATTTTCTAAGATAATTATAAGATATGAAAATTATAATGGGTGTTTTTTAAATATATATTCTTAATTTCAAAGGTTTTGAATAAAATAAGTTTACTTATAAATATGAAATAATTTACCTTTTGTAATTGAATCATACAAATGAGTATGCCAAAGTATAAACATGAAAATTGAAATTTATTAGTCATTTTTATTATTTCGAATGTTGAAGTTAAAATTATTTTAAATTTTGATATTAATTTCATATATAACTCGGCTTTTCACTAACTTACTTTTCTCCGAATGTGAATGGCCTAAAATAATACAAAAACACATTAATCATATAATCTTTATTTTATTTTATTTCAATTTAAAGCGCTATGTCCCCCTAAGGGCATTTGCACATACATGTATGCCTTTACATTTGTCTATACATATATATACAATACTTTTAGGCCGTGAATAGAATAGTCATATGATGTTAAAAATGAGAAAGAGAGAAAAAACGAGTAAAAAGAACTGTGTACAAAAGAAAGAAGTGTCTGGCAATATGTATATTAAGCATAATATGAATTATCAGTTTCTTAAAAGATATTTGTTACTATACAATTTAAAATATATATTTAATATAACATTAATCACATAATGCATAATAGAAAGTTGTTATATTAGATATATTCCTAATAATGATTGAAATGAAGTGTTATTTATTTAAAAAATAAATATTAAAACATAAAATATTGGCGATCCATCAAATAAGTTTATATAAAAAATTTAACTAGATTTGTAAAAAAAAAACATTTTTTTTCTCAAAATCTCCGAAATATGGCTCAATCTTTATTAATTTATTGCATAGTAAACTTTATTTACAAATTCTTATAGAGCACAACTTTGTTTTCATGTGATCTATAATAATTTGTAAATTCATTTTACTGTGCAATAAATTGATAAAGAAGGGGAGCAATCTCTCGAAATATTTTCAAAAAAAATGTTTTTTTTTTCTCTACAGATCCAGGTAAACGCTCTTTTTTATATAAATTTTGAATTAAAATTTACATTTATATGTATCTCGTGCGCGTATAGTCATTATGATATATTAAAACTTTGATGAGCAGAAAAAAAGAATTAAAAAAATACAAATATCAAATTTTACGCTCATAAATATAATTGTTACTATTTTTAACAAAATATTATTTTTAAAATAAAAACATAAAGCCTCCAGGGAAAAGTTTCTTTTTTAAAAGAAACTTTTCCCTGGAGGCTTTATGTTTTTATTTTAATTATAATTCAAGGGATTATTTGATCGAAGGAAAAATATTATTTGTTACAACTCTATCGTTGTATTATATACATATGATAATATTTTTTGAAAATAGAGCAATCCATAAATAAATCCTCAATTAAAAAGGCATATATTGGATCAAAAAATAATTTATTTTACTAATAATTCAGTTGGCTGAACGCCAACCTTTCTCGAGGTGTTATAACATATTAATATGCGTCAACAACAAACTCAGCGCTACATATAAAAATATTTTTAAAACTTAATTCTGTTGACGTTATGTGGCGCTGAGTTTGTTATTGACACACATTAATATGTTATAACACCTTGATGATGGTTGAGGTTCAGCCAACTGAAATATTGGTCAAATAAAATATATTTTGATCCAATATATGTCTTTTTGATTATATATGATAATATATAAAGTAAAATATCGAATTTATTCTACACAACTATAACACAGACACCTATTAACCATTCATTTATAAAAATTATTTCATTTCAAAAAGGCATTCCGATTATTTGTAATATTTAAAAAAATTTCCATGGGGTTAAATGATAAAATACATTCGATTTTTATTAGCTATGATCCAAATATTAACAAATTTTATTAATTCAATTTCAAGCTATCGATATATTCGTGATAGTAATTTTTAGAAATTAAAAATGAAAAATAGTATATTTCTATAATCTCTCTCTCTCAGTTTTCTTATAGAATATTGCCCTAAAATCATATTTATTTTCAATATATTAAAATCATATGAAACATATCTATATATATGTATGTATGTATGCATAATTTTATCGTTCCTGCACCTCTTCTATACCTATACTTAACTGTCTGAATATTTAACAGTATTTAAAGTTGTATTTGGTGAATTTTATATCCATATGATCAGGTCTCTACTTAAATTTCCTTGGAGTTATTTACAAATTTGCCAATTTCATTCGCAACCAGCGCCTCACCGCGCTGGCTCAAATAATTACGTCAAATACGTATGCAGAGACCTAAGTTGGAGATAGGTTTCTGTTTTAGTAGAAAGACTGCTGAAATTCTCACGACCTTGCGACTCTCAGGTATCACTTATGTTGTTTCTAAAGTGAATAATTAGTTTCGAAATTACTTACTTATTTCTTCCATTATATCTATATAACGCAAGAACAAACATATATAAATACATATTATGCATTAATTATTCCAAAATATTTTATATTTATATATCAATGATTTTATATCCAGTTCGAATAATATATATTACCTGTAATTTCTTTGCCGATTCCTGCAAAATTTAACACAAATTAGAAATTATAATAATTATGATGTATTTTTTAAAGTTAATAATACATGCCTTATGATAATCCATTATAATAAATTACTAAATATATGTGATATGATAAATGATAAAATTAGCTTTAACTTGTGCTTAAGGAATAGATAAACAATCTTAGTTTTGATAAACAATATTTAAGAAAATAAAACTTAGTGATACTCAAGCTTATAGATAATAATACTTATGTAAGAAATGTAAGAAATAATAAATGTATGTAAGAAAACTTATAGGTAACCAAACAAACACTATATATACTTTTTGCTAGTAAAACCTCTTTAAATATATATGTTTAAAATAGTGTACACATAACTCTGATGATTGACTACTAAATTAGATTAAATTTTAGTACTTTAATTAAAACACAAAGGATTATATTTTGAAAATAGAGCAATCCATAAATAAATATTCAATTAAAAAGGCATATATTGGATCAAATAATCATTTATTTTACTAATATTTCAGTTGTCTGAACGCCAACCTTTATCAAGGTGTTATAATATATTTAATGTTGAAATGTAAGTGTAACTTCCAACTGTTGATATAGAAAGATTAAATACAGAGGGTGTTCACACTTATAGGAAACAAGTTTTATTATAAATTATTAAAAATTAACACCATATTTGAAAATTTTCAAATATTCTATTTGAAAGCCTTTTTGTCTATTTACAGAACGGCACCTGATTTCCCACGATAGCAGACACTTTCTGATCATGGTCATACTCAAAAGATCCCATTCTTCCTTTACCACTTTCCAGAGACCTACAATTGTCCAAGGGTGTCTCTTTCCAAGTGCTCTTTTAAGGCATCCAAAAATGCTAAAATCCATCGGGGCTAAATCAGGATATTTTACAGGGGTTCTGTTCTTTGGAATAGTGTTGATTCCTGTTCTTTGCCTTAGATCTTCCAAATAAGCTTGGGTTAAAGATGAGGTATGACTTGTGGCGTTATCATGGTGAAACCAGACTTTGTTGCTCTGTTTTCTATAGATAGAGGGAATATCATTTAGAAAAATATAGGTTCTAAAACGTTGTTTTGATATTTGATTTATTTTGGCATTTATTTCAACTTTTCTTATTTTTAATTTTACTTCATATGATATACCGCATGCCACCATAAATCCTTTGGAAGGAATTTAACCAAATTGGCCTAGATTTTTCCACCCTTTTTTGATAGTATATAGCTCTTTTTCTGTCGCAATCGGTTAAATATACCCATGCTTCGTCATATGTAACAATAAATTTCCATCTATCAGCAGCCAAGGAATTTTCATAAAAATATCTGCTGATAGTGTGTCGCTGACGAATATGGCTCTGAAACAATTTGTGAACCGCATGTTTTTTTGTAGCTTTTAGGCCTAAATCTTCATTTATTATTTTATTTATTGTTGACATTGATGTTCCTATTAATTTGGCTATATCTCTTTGTGGAATAGGATTTTCTTTTGTAATATATTTTTTTCACTTTTTTGACAGTTGCAGGAGTTCTCACAGATATAGGGTTATAATCTTTTGTCCATTTCTCCGTAGGTGCTTTGAATAAAAACTTGATTTTTTTGTCGTGAATAATATTATAAATACCTTTTTTAGAAATGTTGATATATTTTTGTTTGCATATTTAAATTGTGTCCAAATAGGTAAGATTAGCTCTGGAAAATGGTAAAGGAAGAATGGGATCTTTTGAGTAAGACCATGATCAGAAAGTGTCTGCTATCGTGGAAAATCAGGTGCCGTTCTGTAAATAAACAAAAAGGCTTTCAAATAGAACATTTGAAAAAAATCAAATATGGTGTTAATTTTTAATATTTTATAATAAAACTTGTTTCCTATAAGTGTGAACACCCTCTGTATGTTATAACACCTTGAACAAGGTTGGCGTTCAGCCAACTGAAATATTGGTGAAATAAATTATTTTTTGATCCAATATATGCCTTTTTAATTAAAGAATTAAATATTAAAAAAAGTTAGACACACGTTTAAATGGCCACGCTTTAATACTAGAAGCTTTAATACTTCTTAGTCGCCGACCGCGCATGCGCACCAAGTCACTGGCGGTGGCGCCTCAGGCGATTTTAGCTAGATTTTGTTAATCTAACCTCTCCAATATGTATATATTAACCCTATTATTTAGAAATTTTAATTTTCAAAAAAATGAATAGAGAATTATTAAATATATATTAATATTGCGACGTAGGAAATTAGGGGAGACAAAAACTTCAGGAGGAGACAACAATTTATTTCAGGCAAGAACAAACTATGAATGGTAAACAAAAGATAAGCCAGGAGGAAAATTTACAGAGTAGCAAAATATAAACATAAAAATTACCACTCTTTTAATAAAAATAATAAAATTAATAAATACTTTATTACAATATGAAAAATACTACACAATTGTAGAAATTGTACTGAGATCATGTGCATATATTAAGAAGAAGGCAACTACTGAACGTGCAACAAAAAGTTGATGATGGCTTGCGTTTAGTTGATATTTATTCCGAGCCTTTGGATACCCTTTAGAATCTTTTAGTTGTACTATCAGGATATGCCTTATATTGTGACGGTGTTTGGACCCACCGCCCATTTTGAACGGCCTTTCAACCACCTCTGCCGGCGGTGACGCGGCGGCGGTGGTGAAGCCAAGTCGGCGCGCATGCGCGGCGGCGGGGAAGACAAGGCGGCGCGCATGCGCGGCGGCGGCGGAGACATTCGAAATCGACGGCCATCAGAGGCAGACATTCATTCTCATCCATCCATTTAAATCAAACATTTTTCAACTTCTTTTTACTAGATAATTATTTTATAACATTTTATTAATATTTATATTTTATCCTAAATAAATCAAAATACCACAAATGAATAATTGAATCATTTTTTAAAAATCAAAAGAACCACCACAGTTTTGGCGTAGCCGGCAAGGATATTCAATTATTCAAGCATCAAAAAGATTTTATTCATTTTAATATTATATTTATTTCAGTCAATTGTGAACATAATTTGGATTTTAATAATTTTTAAGCAAAAAATTGAATACTAAAAAAAATATATATATCTAATATCATTATGTCCAAAGAAAATATTTTAAAATTGCAAAAATACAGCGGGGATCAGAAGGATATTCGTGCCCAGAGCTGGGTAAAACTTTTTGAATTACATGTTACAGATGAAGATAAAGTTGTTCTTTTACTATCTAAAAGGAAGAGCCTTAGAATGGTATGCTGATGAAATTACAGGAACAAATATTAAGCAATGGGAAACCATCAAACAAAAATTTATTACAAGATTTGGATCATCAACAGCAACACCATTAATTGATGCACAACGAAGGTATCTACGCCGCGATGAATCCGTCAATGACTACTCTCAGTCCAAAATCCGGCTTCTAAAACAAACTTCCTTATCCAAAGTTGAACAGATCCAGATGTTGACGGAAGGATTACCAGCACAATGGAAGATAAGCTTAGCCCCAATACATTTCGAAGATATAGAGACTTGGGTAAGTGCAACCTTAAAATTAGAGGCTGCATTTGGCTCCATACAGAAGAACTCCAAACCAGCCTTTAGCGATAATAAATTTAAAGATCCTACCTCTTACATCGCATCACCTCCGAAGCCACCATACCCATGCAGATTTTGCAAAATGCGAAACTTAAATAATTTTCATTGGCATAATGAATGCCCATATAGACCCAAAACATTCCCTAAAGAAAGTGCAACAAACGAACAACCCTCAAATTTGTATGCTACTTCCGACCCTTCATCTTCAAACTCAACTGATTTACCAACAGTTAATTTAAACTAATAGAGCGGCCAATCTTCAAGTTCATCAACATCAACACATTAGTCAACTCCACCCACATACAAGCATTCATTGATACAGGTTCAACCATCAGTATAATGTCCTATTCTCAATTCAAAAATTTGAACCTACAAATGGAACCATCATCATCCATTTACATCAATCAGGCTAATTCCAGAACAAGAAGCTTTGGTTGCGTTAAAGTCAACCTTACCATCAGTCACATCACCCATCAGATAGATTTTCACATCCTCAGAAACTTCATGTACCCCCTCCTACTAGGTCTTGACGTGGGAACTCTGTTCAATCTTCATGTTGACATCAAGAATGGTGTTGTGACTACTAAAGGACCATCTTTGTATAATTGTAAATTTCAGGCGAATCATTTGAGACTAGAAACTGGATCATATCAAGAAAAGAAGCAATGTCAACCAGCATCTGAGGAATTTTCAAATCTGGAGAATGTTGAGGCTACTTCTCTATTCAATGAAG
The DNA here is from genome assembly GCA_030710605.1 of Cordylochernes scorpioides. NCBI lineage: Eukaryota > Metazoa > Arthropoda > Arachnida > Pseudoscorpiones > Chernetidae > Cordylochernes > Cordylochernes scorpioides. The sequence goes on along the minus strand of CP092873.1, from coordinate 15,378,057 downwards.
ATTCTTTGCCATCTACAAGCAACTCAACACATGTTGACGCACTTTCCAGGAATCCAGTGTGCACATTCATAACCGAAGATAAGATTAAGATTGCTCAACAACAGGCAGACTTGCGATTTGTAAAGAACCCTCAAATCAAAAGTGGCATCGTCACTATACGAATTCGAGGCCATTCCAAAGCAGTTGTACCTGATTCCCTACGGGCAAAATGTCTTCACCACTTTCATGATGACTTTGGACATCCTGGAAAAAAACAAAACATTGAAGCTGATTTCCACATATTACTTGTGGCCACAAATGCTCAGGACCATAAAAGAGTATGCTTCCTCATGTAAAGTTTGTCAGCTCAGCAAACAGTCAAACAAACCGACAATCGGCCATTACCAAATACCGGACAGCGACCTCCAACCATTTGACCTCATTGGACTCGATACAATTGTTTTGGGAAATGAAGCAAAGAACACCAGGCATAAGTATCTCCAGGTCATCATAGATCACCATAGTCGTTACATTTGGACATCCAAGACACCGAAGGACGAGTGTACCGGGCTCATGCTTCTCAACTTCGATCTTTCAAGGACAGGAAGTCCTTGGGAGCCGGGGGGTGTGACGGTGTTTGGACCCACCGCCCATTTTGAACGGCCTTTCAACCACCTCTGCCGGCGGTGACGCGGCAGCGGTGGCGGAGACATTCGAAATCGACGGCCATCAGAGGCAGACATTCATTCTCATCCATCCATTTAAATCAAACATTTTTCAACTTCTTTTTACTAGATAATTAATTTATAACATTTTATTAATATTTATATTTTATCCTAAATAAATTAAAATACCACAAATGAATAATTGAATCATTTTTTAAAAATCAAAAGAACCACCACAATATCAATGTATATATTTTAATCAATATACTTTTAAGATGGTCGCCGAAACGTTGGAAATACATTTTTTTTAAAAGGTCGATTATTTTAATATTTCATATATAACAATTATTTATCAACTACATAATATTATGTATTTATATATGCAATTACCATTAAAATTGGGATGTTGCTATATAATTTAAAATATACTACGTATATTGCATTTCTTATGAAAATATGATTTTATATTTCAAACGCACTTTGCCATATATATTTTAAAACAATATATTCTAAACGATTAATAAATTTATTCTGACATCTAAAGTAAATCCATAATAAAATTCACAAATCAGTTTAAGAAAAATTGCAACAAAAATCTTCCTCATATAATAATTTATGAGAATTTAGAATATCAAAATATAAATTTACCTATTTATTTAATCTAACTTGGGAAAATGTATATTTGAAAAGAAGGTAAATTTAGATATTCATATTTTCTTTCATATCGATAATTAATTCAATCATGTTAAAAAAAACGAATAAATTATATTTACCTTCGGTTCTCTTTAGTTTCTCTGTACATAAAATAAAAAGTCGATATAATATTAATAATGGATGCATTTTATCATAAGTAAAAAGTAAATCACGCAAATGGATTTTTCGATACAAAACGATACTTTTCTATTTAATATCATCAAATAAGATATCCCCAGAAGGGATGCTTGCGTTAAGCAACAATAATAAATTCAGAGAATTATTTTACATGAACAATTGACACTAAAACAAAACAACCAATGAAATAAATACAAATTATACATAGCAATTAAGGCCTTTTAAACGAGAGATAATCAATATTCACCGAATTTCCTAAATTTTAAATATGAGTCCTTACTGTTTGTAAACATAAAGATATCGTTGTATTCAATGTCTTCCAGATTTCTGTAGTTCTGGAAGATTGGACATTTAATAAGCAGGTGACTGGAATCCTGCCTTCTCTCTCCACACCCTGGATCGTCTATAGCTCCTATTTGAAACTGAAAATCCCGAAATTTCCATGGTTAGTAACGAATACTTTTAAAAATATATTTTCGAATATATTTATTACTCTAAGAGTATTGTAAATCGAAGAAAATGTTTCATTATATCATTGTTGACCAAACTTTACTACTTACCCATGAACTCAAGAAATTCTGAAAAAAAAACATTTTATAATAGAATAATATTGAACTTATGAATTTGTTGCAAGAGTACAAATAATATACGAAAATAAATTTTCGTAAATAAGGTATAATGAATTAATATTTATAAATAGAAAATTCGATGTTTATAATTTTTACCTATTCTGATAATTTATTCTAGCATTTTTTTTCATTTTAGAATCCGTATACTTTTAATCTATATTTGACACATTTGATTATAATTTGAAAATATATTTTTTCAATATATAAAGGAATTTTATAACTAATATACATAGTTAAGGATAATAATATATGTAAAGCTGAAATAGAAATTTCAAGTATAAACAAATATTTTACAGATGTATAAAATAATTTCAAAATAATATTTTTTATATATTTCCATATATTATAGTTAAAGGATTCGAAATATATAACCAAATATCAATATAAACAAAAAAAAGATATAAAAGACTAAGGAATTGATTATTGAAATATAGAATAGTTTTAAAAGAGTGAGATACTCACGCATCAATAATTGGAATTTCACTAAAACAGTTTGTCAAAATTTAACAAAAAATGATATATTAGGTATTAATATTTATTTTAACAAGATAATTGCAGAAATAAACAAATCTTATCGTGTGAGCAATAGTTACCAGAAATTATTTGAAAAAGTAAAAATGAATATCAGGTAAAAAGTTTCTGCACATGCCAAAAAAACAAAGGTTTTCAATTATTTTGTTTAATTATTATTTAGAGATTGTACATAGAGTATTAGCCCGTTTAAGAGCAGTATATTTGCTCGAAAGCTTGCAAATTTAAAATTAAAAGAAGCCTTTTACCTGATATCATTTTTACATTTTCAAAAAAATCTTATTGTAAAGATTGAAAATAAAAAATAGATATGCAAAAACATATTCTCAATATATCAGGATTCCTCAGTTTTATTAATTTATATAGTGCTATAAAGTTATCATTATAATTATATCATATAGACAATATAAGTAAAATAGTGTGTATTAAGGTATTTATAAAACTTACATTTAAGTTTATCTGAAAAATGAATTTGTTAATATTCGTTTCTCAGACAAGATATAAAAAATATATATTTACCACCACCTGCCGATTCTAACACAAAATTATTTCAATGTTATTCAACAAAATGTTATGTAATTTGTTAGCTGAATATTTTATTATTATAGGTAGATTATTTATAATTGTGTGTTATTTTTTTATTTCTAATACAAAAATCCATATATTATATTTGACACATTTTCAGATACACAAAAAATTGTATTACAATTGACCGCTCCTAGCTAACTCATTGCATGTCTACCTCACATCTTTCCTCCTTCAATTATCACAACATAAACATATTTTTTAAACATTTTCTATCATTATGTTTCTGAGGTTGGTCAGTGTTAACATTTATTTGGGATTCTATATGATTATTAGGATTAATTTAAGATTGAAATAATTGTCAATTTATCTGTCCAATGGCACTCTAAGTAGCTTTCACAATTCATACTTGTATATAACGAAAATTATGGGACATTTAAAAAAGGCATTTGAAATGTGTTTCGCAAACTGGTATCATAATTTTAAAATAATATTGATTAAATAAGGCAATTATTTAGTAAGAATTAAAAAAAATTGCCTAAATTTTAAAGGTCTATAAATCAAATGGAAATTGTTATATCAGATATTATCTTTATACACATTTATATTCACATTAATATAAATAAATTTGATATTCATATGGAGGACCTTTGAAAAAGTACATATGTATTTAAAATTTTAAATCTTATTTCATATAGAGGGAAATAATGAGCGCAAATTCCTGAAGATAATTAATAACAATATAGCGAAGTTAGACTTAATTTCTAAAGACCTAGAAAAGTGTGGAAAATTCCATAGTAGATGTTCCTAACTCCTAGGAAAGGAAAACTCATATCTGCCACCTGCAAGTGGGGTAGGGCAGAGAGAGCCCTAAATAGCTTCTAAGCAAAAAGGGGGCGAATATAAACAATAATAAGTTTCCAATATTTATCTTAATATGCAGCAAGACACTCTCTTGCAGTTCTTAATGACTTATAAAAGTAAAAGAATCTACTATTATGTCAGTATAATATTTATGCTGAAGATAAGAAAATACCACCACATAGGCTATAGAGAAATCGCATTAGATGAACCTGATTGATAACCTTGATTAATCTGAGGATTGTTATAATTTTTTACTATAAAATAATATTTCATCACGATATTTTTAATTTTGTTCTTAATATATGAAGTGATATTATAATTTTAAACACTACACCCATACCTCGCTTTGCGTCGGGGTGACGTTCCAAAAAACACAACGCAAAGTGAAAATATGTGAAGGCGCAATTAAAAACAAAGGTGTTGCCATATTTTAGGAAAAAATTTCAAAAAAAAAATTAAAGAGTCCAATCCAAAACAACGCAACTTCGAAAATCTAACGACGCACAGTGAAAATCAGTAAAAATTAGCCAGCGACGTAACTTCGAAAAAAACGCAAAACGAAACGACGCAAAGCGAGGTATTGGTGTATGTCGAATTATTATAAATAGAAAATGACCAATAATTTTCTCTTTAACGAGTAAAATAAAATTAACATTTTAATTTAGAATTAGGATTGTGATTATTTTTTTCAAAATAAAATAATATTTCATCACGGTATTTTCAATTTGATTCTTAATATATAGAGTAATATTATAATTTTAACACTATGTCGAATTATTATAATGAAAAAATGACCAATAATATCCTCTTTAACGAGTAAAATAAAATAATATTTTGAATGAGAATTAGTTACATTTTATATATAAATTCAAAATTATATATTATAATTTAAAATCAATCAAATTAGAAAATTCACTTACCATTCAAATCTATTTCAACACTTCCTGAGTCTGTTAAAAACACATTATGTATAAATTATTAATATATCGCATATTAATTAAATTTCTGAATTAATAAATATTTTAAAACTTATAAAATTATATAATATATTGATATATTAATAATATATATCTCTGAAAAAAATAAAATATTGTAATTAATCATATCAAATAGATAATGTGAATATTTTAAAAATTTATTATTAGCTGAATTTTTTTAACTTCTGAGTAGTACTTTGAAATTTCTTATACCTAATTTTTTATTCATATAAAATATTTTGAGATTCAGGATCTCAATAAAGACACACTCTATTAGTTAGAATATCGAAACAGCATTGAATAACATAATATGTTACTCTTAATAAAAGGTTGTATAAATTAATATATGCCTTTAAAAAGAAAAGTGAACGTAATATGAATAAAATAATCATTTATGATATATTTGAAAGAATATATAGAGTGTAGTATCAAATTTTCATAATATTTACCGTTATTACTGGAAGGCTTCCCTAAAATAACACATAATAAGTTTCTTAAATTTCTCATGCTCAAATATTATATATTTTTAAAATTTGATTGATATTCGAAATAGTTAGAAAGAGTTTATGTATGTATTTATTCATTATATTGTTATATTTCATGTTAAAATTTATATACCATCCATTTTTAAATTATATTAGTTAGGTATATATGAAGAAGAATTAATATATTCTCCAAGAAATTGTTGGGTGATATATATATATATATATATATGTAGTATATTTTGACATAGATAGATCACAACCTTCTTCTAATACTTATTATAACCCCATATCTATATAAAAATATGTATCAAACTTGTAATAATAGAAGTGACAAATAAAACAAAAGGAGTAGAGGTAGTCTAGACGACAAAGGCCAGACGTGATAAACAACCCAGACTAACAGGTGTTTATGCTAATGAGTTCATTCCCCCGTCAGCAGGTGGCTGAACAGGTGGCCAGACATAATTAATAACCCAGCGCTTGACAGGTGGCGTGATTACGGGAGCCAATCAAAACGCGCCACCACATGTCAGAGTCCAGTATATAAAGAGCCCAGAAATGGGACAAATTTAGTAGTTAGTTAGTTGGTTTTCAGAGCGACGCCGTCATACGGTCGGGTTTCTCACCCCTATCCGCGATGTAGGGCATCCGTGACGCCCGTGGTCCGACTGTCTTCGTCCGTGGTCTACCTCTACCTTCTTGGAGTTACCATCTAGACCTGCCTCTGTCTCTTGCTGTCCCAGTGCGGGAATCCCATCACGCACCCACTACCACGACTGCCCAGTACATTCCACCTCGGGATTACTACAGAACCCGTTAAAGTCGACAGGATGACTGAGGACAGCAACATGCAGAGGATGACGGAGGCTGGAGACGAGTACGTCGCGGATGCCCTCACCAACATGCAGCCCCACTGCGAAGACCTAGTAGGCCGCCTGGCAGACGCCATTCGGGGACAAGCCGTGCCTCGTGCGGAGGAAGCCCTCATCTCCCCTTTTGACGGATCCCACGCAACAAGCAGCCTTCTTCCAAACAGCCATCCCCAGAGATCAACTCCAGCCAGCATCAGCCATTTCAAGGTACTTTATACTTTGTTTCTGCCATTTTCCCCATAAATTTTATTCTTATATTTTCACTTTAAGCATTTTAAAATCAATTATAACCTTTTTTATATCATTTCTATTCAAATTCTAAAACTTTCATACTATCATTTATCATTTTTACTTTATTTTAATCAAATTATAAATGTTAATTCATCATTTTCAATTTTATTATTAAAAATATCCAATCACGCATTTTTGACAATTTACTAATCTTACATGCCTTTCTTATGCACCTAAAATGGCATTAACCAAATATGCAAATTAATTTTACATAAAAAAATCATATTATATTTTAATTACTCGGATCATATTTTCTAAACTCATTTGTGTTATTTTTTTAATACCTTATTTATGGCCATAGTATTAATAATTAAATTTATTACACTCTTTATTTTACTTGAACTATTGCTATTCCAATTGATATTTCTCAATATTTAAAAGTTTTAAAAAACTGGTCCTAGATTTGTATTTTTATAAATATCAATTTTAAATTATCTCATCTCAAAATGTGCGTCCCATTTTTCCCACAATTATAAATACAACTACAAATGTAATATGCGAAAACTAAATAACATACCATAAAATTTCCATATCCCATTGCATTTCATTCCTGCCTGTGTTAAATTGTTATTTACGTATTAAATACATTTTTATTTCGCACTTTCTACATTGTTCACATCAATTTTAATTCCTCTCGCATATCCCATATCCCATTAACACATTTCGCATGATCATAACACATTTATTTATACACTAGTTAATTAATTAATTCTTTTATAGCCTACCTTTTCCCAATTATTCACACCCACGATTTCAATATTACAGATTAAAGTTTATATCCTTCTAACAGAGGAAACTGCCAGATTAAAACGGATAGGAAAATTACATAAAAATCCTTTTATACCAAATCTTAATTTTATAATGTTATAGGATAGTTTATAATTTTGTCAACCCCGTTTAAAAATTAGGTCCCCACCATCTCTAAAATCGATCCTGTACATGACACCATATGAGACGTCATCTTGGCCTACATTAAAGAACAATTAATTCCAGTCTTCATCCCAACGACAAACAAATCAAGGACACACTGAACTCCCCCCTAATTGTTTTTTCTTACCTGTCAATCATTCAATTATAGGCCTTCCATGCTTCTCTCGTCTCTTGATCATTTTCCATTGGCCTTCTATGCCTTCGTTCTAACCACCCCTCGTCCATCGCAGAGTTCCTGTTTGCCGATTTTTTTTATTTACTCCCAGGTCGCAGTCCCAGCATTCTTTATTTCATTCTTTTTCCTCAAACCCGGGTTCAATCAATCACCGACAGCAGTGCAACTCTTGAGACACCATCTCTTTTTAACCTCTCTTAGAAAAATTTTCTTTCCCATATTCCCCCATTACCTACCTCTCCTTCGATCTTCACGCCTTTTGCCCATCTGATCTAATGCTACTTACAGAACATCTTGAGATTGCTGAACCCTGAAAACAATACTTCGCTTCTAAGCTCGTATTGCAGGGCAGGACTCCAGAGATGTCCTTTGCAGAAACCAATTCAGACCTTCTTCATTTATTCCTCACTGCGTCACTACCTATCGTAAACCTTTTGCTTAAGTCAATTATCTTTTATATTTTATTTTACTTTTATTATCTCTACTTCTCCTCCTTCCTGTATTACATCCCTGAAACTATGTTGTAAATACTCATGGCACCTTAAGTAACAAAAAACTAACTAGTATACCAACTTTCCCAAATATTTACTTTCGCTATTCTGTGTGTTTACTTTAAATTTATCCTTCCTATGTACGCCTCTTATATATTTTTTTGTAGTTTTATAATATTATATCAATGTGTCACCACTACTCCCCTTTATCTTTATTTTTATTCTAGTAACTAATTTGTGCCCCAAATTATTTCCCAATTAATAGGTTTGCTAGCTTTTCTCTCATTTATTATAAATAGACTTACAGTTTACCTAGTTTTGTGGTGTTGGACTTTGTTTTTTAACTTACAGATGTAGATAAAGCATTTCACTATTAATCGATAATATCATTTTGTTTATTAATCAACATTAACGCCTTAAACTACCAATCAACCCTTTATATATTATTATCTTTAATATTTTTATTTTCTCTTTCTCTCATCATGTTCAGACTTTGCATTTTACAACTTCAACTATCTTAGGCACCATTTAAAAAACCTACACCTAACAATATTTATAATATTTCTTTAACAGATAAAACATTTATCATTTTATTTTTCTTTGTAGATTTCAAAATGTTATTTTTGACGCTTCCCTTACAACCTCTAACTCTATCCCATGAACCTTTCCTCCCAACTTTTTACACCCATCAAGAGATTATTGTTCGTCAGCCATTTTCTTTTTTTTTTATTGATTAAACTAACTAGAAGACCCTTCCTCGCTGTACATTTCCCAACAGTGAGCTCAGGAGACCCAGTTAGGTTTTATTTTTTTTTCTCTCATCGTCCGGCTCATCATTTTTCATCTTTCAACTTTTTTTTCACCACACAAACCGGACACAATAAAAAATGACAGCAATGAATCTCTTACATCCACCTCTCCTTTTCCACATCCTTCAAACCTCCAACTACCTTCCAAGGGATTCCAGTTCGCCGAACATTTTTATTTTTTTTCATTGATTAATCCGTCTGGAACAATCCTTCCTCGCTATACCATTCCCGATAATGAGTTCAGGATATCCAGCGCGATCTTTTTATTTTTTTTTCTCATCGCCCGACTCATCATTTCAATTCACCATTTTTTCAAACTTTCACTTTTTTTTGTCATCATTCAACCGGGCATAATCATTATGGACAACAGGGATCCCTCTTACCTCTACCTCTCCCTTTTACCTCCATCAATCTTCCCACCTCTTTTCACTGTCTGAGCTAATGATGCAGACGGATTATCTTAGGCCTTCTGTTAATGAAAACAATGCCTCACTTAAACAAGTTCGCATTGCATTGCAGGATGCTTGGGATACTACTTCTGCAGAAACATGCTCAGATACCCCCTTTCCCTTTTTCAACCTTAGCGTCACATTATACGTTCAGTTAATAAACTAACTTAATTTTTTTTCCTCTCATCTTTTATGCAATAAGATATTATTTTCCTTGTAAGATTCATTTTAACATATTTAACATTTTGTATTATATACTTTCCCTTAATCTTTTATCATTCATTTTGTGCGTTTTTATTCTTATAACCTTAAATTTTATTTCATTGATACACCACCATTACAACATCTTCCTCCTTTTAACTTGTAACTTAATAATAATATTAACTAATATTTGTATACAAATTATTTCTTTTAATTTTTATAATAGGTTTGTTAGGTTATCATTCATTACATGTCATTCCCCCCACCAAACCTTCATCAACGGGGACACATTCTGTAGTATATTTTGACATAGATAGATCACAACCTTCTTCTAATACTTATTATAACCCCATATCTATATAAAAATATGTATCAAACTTGTAATAATAGAAGTGACAAATAAAACAAAAGGAGTAGAGGTAGTCCAGACGACAAAGGCCAGACGTGATAAACAACCCAGACTAACAGGTGTTTATGCTAATGAGTTCATTCCCCCGTCAGCAGGTGGCCGAACAGGTGGCCAGACATAATTAATAACCCAGCGCTTGACAGGTGGCGTGATTACGGGAGCCAATCAAAACGCGCCACCACATGCCAGAGTCCAGTATATAAAGAGCCCAGAAATGGGACAAAGTTAGTAGTTAGTTAGTTGGTTTTCAGAGCGACGCCGTCATACGGTCGGGTTCCTCACCCCTATCCGCGATGTAGGGCATCCGTGACGCCCGTGGTCCGACTGTCTTCGTCCGTGGTCTACCTCTACCTTCTTGGAGTTACCATCTAGACCTGCCTCTGTCTCTTGCTGTCCCAGTGCGGGAATCCCATCACGCACCCACTACCACGACTGCCCAGTACATTCCACCTCGTGATTACTACATATATATGTCCTTGAATATTTAAGTATAACAAAATATATTTTGATATTTAAGGAAGCTTGATAATTATTCAAATCGTTAATATATTTTGAAATATATAAGAAAACTACTTTTATATTTGGAAATTTGACACATATTTTTATTATTCATACACACGGCTATTAAATTATAAAAATTCCAAATAGAAATGTATTTATTAATATATATTTTAAATCAGGTAATATTCTCTTAGCAAATTTGTGTGTTGAAGGAAGGAATGTAGTAAAATCAAACACTTTCAAGTTATAAAATTTATAACCTTTATGTTTTCGAGAATATTTCGTTCACATAAATATAAATGAGTTGTAAATATTATATTGCCATATACAATTGATTTGTCGAATGGTTGGTCAAATAAAAACTTCAAAAAGTGCTTCAATAAAAAAATATCCTAAAAATACATTCGTATTTATTTGATTTTTCGTGTTGTGATATTTGATACTAAAATATAATTTTATTTTATAACTGGAGTATATTTATATTTAAGATTAGATAAATTATAATATTAATATATATATATATATATTATAGATAGAAACAAATATAGTGTTTTGTAATACAAACATATTCAAAAATAATTATGAGAATTTTATGAATTTGTTATATTTTTATTTGGATTTATATATATATAAATATAATATAAATTTCAAATTTATTAGAATTTTACAATTTGTTATCAATTTAAAAATTCACAAATTCAATATTGTAAAAATACACATATAGAATTTTTAATGATATATTGGAACATAAATAATTGCTTAGAAATAATATAGATTACGTAATAAAAATATTTCTCTATATATTTTATTGATTGTTGTGAATAAGTTACCTTTTTTCTTCATTTTCACTTAAAACACAAATTATCAAAAGGTGAATGAATTCTTAAATACGTATTCATGTATTTCATATGAAGATATATAAATTGAATCAAATAACAAATCACTGAAAATCCATAACATATTTGAAAAAAAAAAAGATTAAATACATTATTAATAATCATAATTATGAGAAAGTTTGAGATATTATTGTGCAGAAAAAAAAGTGAATCATTCTCAATAAATACAAAGAAGGCAGATAACATAGAAAATGCATTATTTAATTATAGTTTTAAAAATTTTATATATAAATTTTATATTAATATAAATAATAAGTAAACTTTCTCTCGATCTTCTATTATTCATAATTAGAAATTGTGTGATAATGTGTTAAAGAAAAAATCAAGCTATTCAAAACATATTATCCACTATATTATTTGCGTCTGTTAATGAATGCGCATAGCATTTAGAAATGAATTAATAAAAATACGCCTTATTTTTTCTAAATTTAAATTTCTATAAATGGGCAAATCTGTAAAGGTACAACTTATTTTAATATAATAATATATAGATTGCTCTTGTATTCATGTATTTTTCGAAACTATTTTTGATTATAAATATTTATAATACTCACTCATTTTTATGAATATTTCTGTTTATAAACACACAAACATATAACATAATTATTGAGCTACATATAAACATGTCCTACAGAGAAAATATATGCAGTGTATATCCATAGGTAAAATTCTCTTTACAACACAGTACCTTTATTGAAAATATAGACAAAAGATTTTCAGTACATATAGGAATATATAAGCCACAAAGGTCTATTATTATTTTAAATATATAATAATCTCATAATTAACCAAATAAGAAAAAATGAGTGTGGTTAAATTTATATTCCGAATATAAACAGTCAGAAAAATATAGTCACATCAACCAATAATTTATTCAACACCCGAAATTTTCAGTGAATTGTTGTCACTCTTCTCAGGGGAAGAGAGTGACAGAAGAAAGTCACTGAATCGTCGGGAGTTGAAAATATTATTGTTTGATATGACTATATTGTTTCTGAATCTACTTCTAACCAAGCAAATGATCTTCGGATATCTAAACATATTACTATAGATCTCATAAATCGTATAGAATCTGAATAAATAAGAAAACTCAGCAATGCCGTCCAATATAAGACCGTTATTCATAGCCTGGATAAAAATAGTAGAATAGTAACAATATTGATTTGAAAACTAGGTTCAGCTGGTTTGATTGATAGCACCCTGTAAGTGTTTCTGTTCCGAAGACACAGAATGATAAATGTAAGAATGTAAAGGTGTTCTATTTGGTATCTTCACTTTTAGAAGAGGGTATTCAATATTAGAAATATGTTGCTCTACTAATAAAACGTTTCTCAGTCTCCCTTTTGAAGAATATACGAAAAATATGGAATAATTTGGAGAAAATATAGAAAAAGGATATTGATTTATAAAGAAAGTATCGAGGGACAAAGTGGAAATAGATCGACATGAAGAAAATGAATTTAACTGATGAATTTGATAATAAAAACAAAAAGCTATGAAAATAAAGAATATATTGAAAAACAATCGTAACGCCAATGGTAACTAAAACGTGTTCAATAACAGAGAAATTATAAACTATTTACTGATATGTGAAGAAATAATAATAAATAATAAATTAATAAAAAAGGTCAGGTGTTGGTATTAAAATAAATAAATTCACTGATATAAGTTTATAAATCCAACTCACCAATAATTTCATCATCGCGGCAACCTGTCATAGAAAGTTTATATTCAGTATTTATCATGTCAATTCATAGTGCATACATCTAATCATATAATCGTATTTTGTATGAATATTTTATATTTCAAGCCCGTTTTTACAATTATCCTTAATATATGTTTGTGAAGCTAACCTTTTATTATACTAGTATTTAATGAATATATATATACGCTCACACAAATAAAGAAAAAACTAAGATATTTGAAACTATTTGATATTGCCGGTTGTTTGTTTAATTATTCTTTGTATAAGACAGGGACTATTTTGTTCACAGTTGGTTATATCGCGTGTCTTCAATTAAGGTCAGTATGTATCAAATAATTTTCAGATTCTATCTGAATTCCTATATACATTTTAAAAGGTACAACTACCTTAAGTTTTACCAACGAGTGTAGTACTTTGTGTGTGATTCTATTCGAATGAAGATATTCGATTTAAATACCCCTCTGTTCAGTATATAAATATATTCATCTGACTAATAAACCCTCTCTCTGAATAGAATATAAAAAGGTTTAAAATTTTCTTCTGTTTGTAAGAATAGAAATCCAATTGGAAAAACAATAGTATTTAGGCTATATAAAGCCATTACAAAAAGGATGTATGTAAATAATCAATGAGATGTAACATTTCAACTATCAAATATAAACTAGATAGGCTTAAAAAAAAACGTAATAATTTTGTTTTAAGCCCTTCAAAAATTTGCAATTATATGAATTCCTAAATTCTTATGTTCTATATTTACATACTGTAGATATATCTTTAAAATTCTATATAATCTCTTTCCATTACCTTTTTTATGTTTAAGTTTACTGAGGAAGGGCTTGTCCGAAGGTTTATTTATACAATTAATAAAAAAGGGTTGCGGTGTTTTATATCTTTTTGTAAGTTTGGTCTTTATTAATCTTCATTGGTTAAATATTGTATAATGAACAGAAATTTCAAAATCATGAGATGTGACAGGAAGATAACTAATTGAATGATATAATTAACTTATTCATATGTTCAAATGCCCAGCATTTCAAGATTATAGAATGAAGAATGAATTAGTTGTTTGTGAACTTAACGATTTGATTTCCGATAAAAAAATCATATTTAAAGTTCAATTCATTTTGTAAATACATTCTAAACATTCTACAAAATCTGGATCTCTAATGTTTTCATGCGTTGAATAATGTAAATAACTTATGTAAATAAACTTTTATCCTTGTTTGGCGCAAGTATCCCTTGCGGGATATAGTGCTTTGGAAATGAAATAATTGTAATTGTGTGTGTGTGTGTGGTAAATGTCTAAGTTATAATCAAGAATCAAAACTAGCAATTATAAATATGATTTATTTTTATTGTAGGAATACCTTCATATGACTAAAATATGTATTGTTTTGAATAAATATTACTTTTAGTTTTATATATATATATCTTAGTTGCTTTTTAAATTTATATTGAAAATATGATTGGTAGATTTTAAAATATAATTACCTGTTTTCTTCTTTATTTTTTCTAAATAAACACATTTTATTAATTTAAAATATATTTAATTTAGAAGGGTATATTAGAATATATATTGGGTAATAATATATATTTTTACACTTTTAAAAAAATATATAAAAAAATTAATTTCTAAAATTGAATTTGAAATCATATTATTCAAGCATAAACCTATTATAAACTTTCAAATATTTTCAATTTATCAGTATTTTTGGTGTAGAAAGTTAGATGTTGCTTCAAATTAACAAAAGTAATTGAAA
>CP092873.1:15348530-15362982 GCA_030710605.1 Cordylochernes scorpioides | reverse complement strand
CTGATTGATTGCCCAGCATTTCAAGATTATAGAATGAATAATGAACTAGTTTTTTTTTATGAACTTAACGATTTGATTTCCGATAAAAAATCATATTTAAAGTTCAATTCATTTTGTAAATACCTTATAAACTTTCTACAAAATCTGGATCTCTAATTTTTTTTCTTGTTTGGCGCAAGTATCCCTTGCGGGATATAGCGCTTTGGAAATAAAATAATGGTGATAATTGTAATATATTTATAATTGTATGTAATTCTGCTGTCCTCAAAACTTATGTCCATAGTTCATCTTAAATACCCATTACAAGAGTCTGTTGGCTTCCGTAGGCGTTTCTTACTGGGAAAAAGAAAGAGAGTATCCAATGAAATAATTTAGTAGCGTTTATTAAAACAAAATCATAATAATGAACAACACATATAACAGAGAGTACCGTCGTCTTCCGGGTATTCCTTCTACTGGGGAGCTCGGATTCTATATTCTGTGCGTTTATAATCTGTTTATCTGTGGCTCTCTGGTCGGGATGGCGCCTACATTCGGCCATTCCTGGATTTCAATCGTCCTCGATTGAACCTTGCGTTGCAGGAACGTCGTGGGTTGCGTCGGGGGGTATCTTCTACTTCTGGCTCCTCGTCCGGACTTTCTTCTGTAGCTGAATCATCTTCTTCACTGTGCCAAGACTTCAGTTGACTAATATGGGCCGTTGTCGTGTAGAACCGTCCACTGGTTCTTTCGCTTAACTGAGTCACTCTATACGTGTCGCTTGGCAGAACCTCGGTAATTATCAAAGGTCCTCGATATTTGGGTTGTGCCTTGGTTGGTTCACCCGTCATTTTGGGTACATGCCTCATCACTACAATTTCTCCTACTTCGAATTGGATTGTACGGCACTTCTTCTTATCGTAGTATGTCTTCATAATTTCTTGTTTATTCTCAATTTGGGTTCTCACACTCTCTTGAATTCTATCCGGCTCGGTCCATGGGTCCACGTCTTCGTCGGCTAATCTTCTAAGTATCCCATCGTGGAATCGAGGGGAATAGCCGTGGAGTGTTTCGAACGGTGTTTTATTCGTCGTCTTGTTCACCGCATTGTTCAGGTCTCGCTCTACCTCTTCGATCTTCAGGTCCCAATCCTTCCGTCGCGGATCCTCGATACTGGTTGCTATAGTGGACAATACCGTTCGGTTCACTCTTTCGACCATCCCGTTCCCTTGCGGATGTTTCGTAGAGTTCAGAGTATGATGTATTCCATTTCCTCGACAGAATTCTTCAAATTGCCTTGAGGTAAAACATGACCCTCTGTCGCTGATGATCTTGTCGGGTAGTCCGAAATCATTCACAAAACTTTTCATTACCTTCAGGACGTTCTGCGTCGATGTATTCCTTACAGGGCTTAATCGGACAAATCTTGTCAGATTATCGACAATCACTAAAAGTTCCTGGTTACCTTTTGTACTTCTCACGAAGGGGCCTACGTGGTCCATGTGTACGATGGAAAACGGTCTCTTGCCTGACTTAATGGGATGTAGGAAGCCTTGTTGTTTTCCACCGGGAACTTTGTTAAATAGACACTCGAGACACATAGCCACATGGCGTCGAACGTACCTCTTCATTGAAGGAAACCAGTACAATTCCTTAATTTTGTTGACAGTCCTATCAGTCGCAAAATGTCCCATTAGATCATGGAATTTGACAACTAAGCTTTTCCTCATACTTTTGGGTATAACATACAGGGCTCGTTCCTCTTCTCCATTTTTCACCATGCGGAAAAGTCTGCCTCCTTTGTAGCTGTAGTCGTTAATTCTATTTTGTTCTCCTACTGTCCTATCACACGGGTCCTTTCGAAAGATCTGGATCAGGTCTCTCAATTCAGGGTCGGAATGCTGAATCATCAAGATTTGTTCTTCCAGTGTGATTGTGAGGCACACTTCAAGGTTTTTCTCCACGATTTCCTCCATCGTGTCTCTAGGGTCGTCGACTGGAGCTCTACTCATTCCGTCTACGTGGACCATCTTCTCCCCTGGTTTATGTCGAATTTCGAAATCGTATTCCTGAATCAGATTGTACCATCGCGCTATCTGAGGATTTGTAGTCTTCTTCGCGTTCATGTAGACCAGTGCTTGGCAATCTGTAACCACTGTAAACTTGATTCCTACGAGGAACTGACGTAGTCGATCCAAGGTCCACACTATCGCCATCAGCTCCAATTTTCTTGAGTGGTACATCTTCTCGGCCTCTGTTGTCTTCTTGCTCACACAGTAGACCAAGCGCCATTTGCCGTCTTCGTCCATCTGTAGCACCATTCCTGCTAATCCCTCAGCACTCGCATCGCAATGTACTTCTGTCTTGAGTTCAGGGTTGTAATGAGCTAGTACCGGATATTCGACCAGATCCTATCGTAGTCCTCCAAATGACCTTCGCTGTTCTTCCTTCCATTCAAATTGTGAACCTTTCTTCGTAAGTCTGCTTAGCGGTTCTGCTTTCCTCGCGAAGTCCTTTACAAATCGTCTGAAGAAGTTCGTCAGTCCCAGAAAGCGTCGTATGTCGTGGACATTCTTGGGTTCTGGAAATTCTTCTATCGCCTTGATCTTTTTTGGGCCTGGCTTAAGTCCGCCTGTACTGATGACATACCCTAAGAACTCAACTTCCCTCCTTCCGAACTCACATTTGGAGGGTTTCAGTGTCAACTTCGCTGATCTTATTCTTTCGAGGACTTCCCTCAACCTTTCGATCATCTCCCGCCAATCCTTTGCCGGGATAAATACGTCGTCGAGATAGCAGAATGCCTTCTTGTTCAGCAGCGGACCTAGGACAGTGTGCATCAGTCTCTGGAATTCAGCTGGTGCGTTGGCGAGTCCAAAAATCATCCTTTCGAATTGACCTGTATCATCTGGGGTGATGAATGCTGTCTTTAATTTTGCCTTATCGGTCAGTGGTATCTGCAGATATCCATGCGCCAGATCCAGAGTGGTGAAGAATTTCGCATTCCTTAGGCCTTCCAGAAGGTCGTCTATCCTTGGTAATGGGAACTTGTCCTTAACTGTTTGAGTGTTGAGTCTCCTATAATCTACCACCAGACGATGATCTCCAGTTTTCTTCCTCACAAGTAGGACGGGACTAGCGTAGGGTGATCTAGTTTCCGTGACTATTCCATTGTCCTTCCACTCTCTGACAATCTCCCTGATTGCTTCGCGTTCACTTGCAGTCGTCTTATACGGTCTCAGACAGACTGGCTTGCTTCCATCAACCTCCTTAATGTCCATCTTGGTGACATCGGTGCACCCTAATTCCTCCATGCCAAGAGCGAAACAGTCTCTATACTCGTTTACTACATCTAGGATTTCTTGTCTCTCTTTCGAAGTCAGAGAATGATTGACGTTGATGTCCTCAGGCAGTATGGGGCGCTTACGTTTCATTTGGTCTTGTCCTTCCCTCTTCTCTTCATTTTTAGTCTGAAACGAATCCTCTGCGACGTCCAGGTTAACAACAATATCATCAAGGTTCAGTAGTTCAACTCGCCCTACACATTGGTTCTTCCTTACTCTCAACTTGCCCTTGCCAGCTGAGATGATGGGTACGGTCGTCTTTCCATCGACCACTTCCAATAGGGAATCGACACAGGCGTCATCTACTCCTGTGAACAATACATATCCGTCCTTTACCTCGTCTGTGATTGCACTTGTAAAGTTAATGGAGTCGCTCTCCAACTGAACAGTTTCGGTTGCTCTCAGTTCGATGCGACGCGACTTGATTTCTTCTTGCAGATTAGCAAACGGAAATTCGGATGAATAGCCAATATGCAAGTTTTTACCAATTCTGGCGAAGGATACGTAGGGCAGATCTGTCCATGTTCTTTCAATTAATAGGTCATAGGGTTGGGCATCATCGTTGACAATGAATACAGTGATTTCCCTTCCGACGATGCCATCAATCTCCAGGTCGACTGTCGTCTTCCCAACGGTCCTGGCAGCTGGTGCAGTCTGGTTACCGATGCCGTACAGACTAGTCGAGTCTGGTTCGATGTCGACGCTGATCCTCCTTGCGACCGATTCTCTCATTAGACAACTGCTGCTCCCGGTGTCTATCATTGCCTTCACGGTTTCCTTGTTGTCGATCTTGACATCCTTCAAATATACATCTGGCGGGACAGTCTCCAGTCCTTCGACTTCCTGGTTGGCTACTTTTAGTCCTTCTTTGGGTCTTGTGCAATTCCTTTCCTTGTGTCCCGTTTGACCGCATCCTCGGCATGTCAACGTAGTCCTGGGTGCTGGGCAGTCTCTGGCAATGTGTCCAAACTGATTGCAGTTGAAGCACTTCGGTTCTCCCTTGTCGTTTCTGATCGTACGGTTGACCATTCTCCTCAAGGTGTTAGGGTACGTTTCACTGATTTCGTTCCTTGCAGCGTCTTGACCCGAAACATTCGTTCCTTGTTTAGTCTCTTTAACTTCGCTTTGGTTGAGGAATCTCGCAGATTTCTGCTGAAACGACGGTGGTATGAGGTGTTTCGCATTCCAATGCGGAAGTCCCATCTCGGTGCGAACATTTTCGTACTCGTCCAGTTTATCCGCCAACTCATCTGGGTTGTTTAACTTGGTCCAATCGTCAATGAGATGATTACGCAGCACATTTGGAACTTTTTTCTTTAGCTGGTTAGTGACGGACAAATCCTTTAGGGCGTCGAAATTTTCCACGTTCATTCCTTCGATCCATTCGTTGAAATATCCTCGCAATTCGAAAGCGAAATCTCTCCAGGAACCCTTTTGAGATCTCTCGTGCTTTTCGAATTTTTGTCTGAATTGTTCGGGGCTCAACTTGTACCGTTTTAGGAGCAACCTTTTTCACGAACCTATAATCGCCGCTTTGTTCTTCTGTCTCCCGAGCGATTAATTGAGTCATTTCGTAAGGTAGCAATCCTAGGAGGCTGAACGCCCATTGGTCTTCATCCAATCCTAGTCGCTTTGCCTGTCTTTCGAAAAGAATTAGGTAAAAACTCAAACCATTGTCCTTCGACTCGTACTTGGGCATCAGTTTACGTATCTCGTAATGTGCGTCATTGCTGGTACTTCGAGACGTATCGTTGTTTCCGCGTGTAGTCTGGATGCGCAGCTTCTCAAGCTCGAATTCCATTACCATTTGTTCTTTTCGTTCCCGTTCGATTCGTTCCCGATCCTCGATTCGTTTCCGATCCTCGATTCGTTTCCGATCCTCGATTCGTTCCCGATCCTCGATCAGAGTCTCCAACAGTTGCTTTGCGAACTCTTCTTCGTAAGATTGGCTATTCAAAATAAGGTGTTTTAAGTCGACGATCCTGCTCTCTGGCGGTACTACCTCGCCGAGTTCATACGCCAACTTGCTCAAATCGCATTTCCTTACTTTCGCTAAATAAGTCATGTTTTTCAAAAGGAAAAATAAACAAAGCAAAAAATTTTAAAATAACCAAATAAAACTGACTAAACCAGATACGTACTGTTTCAATTATTTCTTTAAACGAAATCAACTTTTCTTTAGTAATTTTGAGACAATACTTTTTTTTCTTTTTACCGCGATACTTTGCGATAATACTTTTTATCGAGATGATTTTGCAATAATACTTTTACCGCGATACTTTGCGATAATACTTTTATCGAGATGACTTGCAATAATACTTTTACCGCGATACTTTGCGATAATACTTTTGTCGAGGTGACTTGTAATAATACTTTTACCGCGATACTTTGCGATAATACTTTTAGGAATAGGTATTTAAATTTCGTACATACCATGCAACTCCTCTTACGTTGATCGGTCACCGCGCCACGTCCTTCTCGTTTCCAAATTATTCCAGTGAATCTTCAATTTTCTTCAGGACTATCCCACTTCTGAATTTCTGTTGGCTTCCGTAGGCGTTTCTTACTGGGAAAAAGAAAGAGAGGATCCAATGAAATAATTTAGTAGCGTTTATTAAAACAAAATCATAATAATGAACAACACATATAACAGAGAGTACCGTCGTCTTCCGGGTATTCCTTCTACTGGGGAGCTCGGATTCTATATTCTGTGCGTTTATAATCTGTTTATCTGTGGCTCTCTGGTCGGGATGGCGCCTACAAGTCTAGCATCAGTATCACTATAAAAGGAAGTTACAAAAAATGCAATATAACAGCGGTATGGTAGATTAAACTGGCGAAACCGCTGAGAGAGTTCACCATTGATGAGCCAGGTCCTCCCATTAATTTTCCATTGCAGTAAGGACAGTAGAAATTGTAAAACGACACTTGAAGCTACACCGCATGAGTTTCTTTTCAAAGAAAATAAATATTTCATTTCAAGGTGAAATATCGACTATTTCTATCCTTTTTGGATGAGGTAGGAAAGGGTGAATTAGGATAGGTGAAAAAGGATAGAAATAGTCGATATTTCACCTTGAAATAAAATATTTATTTTCGTTGAAAAGAAACTCATGCGGTGTAGCTTCAAGTGTCGTTTTACAATCACAGGCCGCAGTGTATTATATTAGACAGTAGACATTGTTTATTTTTAAAAAGAGTCATACGCGTCTATAATAGTTTCGAATTTTAATAAGAATTTGTTTTCAAAATATATTTTCACTAATTCATTGTTGGTTTGTGTGAAGTACACAGCATGTACCATTATCTTTAAAAATCTCTCTTTCTCTTGAGGTAATTCGGATTCCTGGAGCCACCACGTACTAAAGTCACCAACTATACAAAAGATACAAAATAGTTGTCTATATATAGAAACACTGTATTTGGATGATTAAATATTTGTATGCAGATGATATTATTCATAAACTGGCGAAACCGTTGGGAGGGTTCACCATTGATTAACCAGGCCCTTCCATTAATTTTTCCATTGCAATAAGGGCAGTAGAAATAGTTTTATTTTAAAAAGAATCATACGGATTGGTTATTGGAGCGAGAGAGGACCTAGAGGAAGACTGCGGATCACGACCTACGACCACGAATAAATAAACACAATAACGTTGAAAGGTAATTTATTTTTATTTACTTTTATTTATTTACTTTTATTTTTATTTATTTACTTTGAATATGGAAACCCACTCCGGAAACGTGTATAACACCAAGAAGGAGAAAACCAAGGTCAATAACCCTGCAAAGCTGCAACTTGATGCAACAATATGTGTCATAATATATACTCTTCCAGGAATAATAAAGCCAACCTACAGACAACCCAGAGAGAGACGGTCCGGTCACCACATATATATATCTATATATATAAAAATGAATGTATGTGTGTGTGTGTCCTTTATGCCTGACCAAACCACTCATTGGAACGCCATTAAACTTTGGGAAGTTATTTAGTATAGTACTGGAAGATTTCTAGCAAATAAAATTTTTGAAATAACTTTTCGCCTGAAAATAATCAAAATAAATATTCTAATTTATCTGTTATAATTCAACAATCTGCTCTAAATATTATCATGATGATACGATGATTTTGTAATGTAGAAAATTAGGAAAGACAAAATTCAGGATGACACGGCAATTTATTTGAGACAAGAATAATGATACAATTCCAAGGCAAGATACTATTCCTTTAAGTTACAATTACCGAGGGAACCAATTAATATTGATTTTATTCAACTTATCAAGTATTTCTCAAGGGACCGGGAAAAAATGTTCACTTTATCGAGAGATTCGTTAGACAAACCTTTACTCGGGTAAAACCGGGCGAAGCCGGGTACATCCGCTAGTATATATATATATGTGTGTGTGTGAAAAAAAAATAATTTAAAAGGTCAGATGTTTGTTATTAAAATAAAAAAAGGCATATCCTGACCACGTTCACATGAAATTTCTGAAGGCAGAGCGCCATCTGGTGAAACAGATATCAACTAAACGTTGATTTAACCTGTTCCCTGATATTTGGCCAACCTATTTTCCTGATAAATCAAGAAAAGTCAACCATGAATTTGTGATCAAATATACCTCAACATAATCTGAATTCTATGCACTTTGTCCATCGATGTTCTATAGCAGCCCTGGCCAACCTAAATGACACCACGGGCCGCACGGAATCGTAAACAAGGTCTAAAAACTTTAACTATATCAAAATTTTAACTTTAAAATGTATTTTAAAAAATACTTAATACTTCCTTGATGCTTAATGTTTTTATTTATTATTTTTCGGCTGCTTTTTTAAATAAAAATAATAATAACAATTTAAAATAAATAAAAATATTTCTCTATTAATTACCATTATTCCTAACTTTTTTCTTCCTTTTTATGGAATCAAATATGTATTTTAAAAATTGTGGGACATATTTTAAAATAAAAAAATATTATAATTATTTCAATATATATTTTCTGTTTTTGAATATACAGACGAGAAATGAAAGTTACAAAAGAAATATAAAGTTAAATGACGAGCCGCAATTTTTTTTACGGCGGGCCGCGGGTTGGTCAGGCCTGTTCTATAGGGTAATTTTATAATTTCCATAGAATGTTTTCTCGTGGCTGTAAAAATAATCATCTACAGCCTTAATGACCTCTCACTATTATCCAAATATTTTGTCCATTTAGCTGTTTTTTTTTTTTTGTGATTGGGAAGTAGATAATTGTTCATTTATATTAACTACATATTGGTCATATATTTTTATTTATATAAAATAAAAACACTTCGGCCAGTTGGAGATTTTTATTTTTCTCTTCTAGCAATCTGTCTTCCATATGGAGTTTTAACCAGCGCTTTTACATTCAGGCTCGGGGGAATGATATTGAGATCTTCATTCAGAACTCCAACTGGCCGAAGTGTCTTTTTTTAAAAATATAAATATGAATGCCGACCAGGCAGCCTTTATCTTTACGATATATATTTTAGTTGAGACACTTTTTATTCAAAAATAATTATAATTTTTTACAGTCAATTTTTAAAAAATATCAACAATGTTAACATATTTTTAAAAAAAGTCGTCTGCATGTATTTTACGACTTTGTTTTGTATTTTAGAGAAATCCTAAAATAGACATTAAAAAATGGCAGACATGAAATTTTATTTATTTAAAAACAACAATAAAAAGTAAATAGTCTTTTCTTATTAGTATCATCTATGAAAAAAAATAATAGTTTTTGACCATTAACAAACGCCAAAAAGGGAAGTAAATGAAGAAGTATATATATATGTGGTAGTAAATTCTGGAAGAGAGTAAATTGGTCGATCATTACAGGTTTATTTGCCGTACAGTAATTAAGGGGGTCTCGTCTGCTATTCTCATTATGGCCGTAAAGATTGGGTCACGTGATTAGCGGCGTCCTTTGTACCTTGACAGCGTTTGTCTTATGACATGGTGTGACAAACGTAAAATGTTAAATACACCATAAAACAATTTTATTATTCAAAATTGTATTTAAAAAATTATAGGTAATTTAAGTCGGCAATTAAAGTTAACAGAGTATTTCTTTGTGTGGGGGTCTGTGGAAGGCTGGTTAAACCGTTTGGTTTTCGACCACTACGACCCGGGTTCGATTCCCGCATTGGACACTTTTTTTCTGTTTAAAAAAATGCTCCAATGGCCCCGATTCTTGCAAATGTCCAACCCCACCAGCGAGTGCAAGTAACCAAACGGGGCTCTGGAACATTTGTAAGTGCAAAGTCGAACTGCTTTTCACATGTGTAGACATGTGGTGCGCTTACAGTAAAAAGCAGTCGCTAACTACCCACCATGATTATCATTGCTTGTACCACGTGTACTAGGGATAAGTAAAAAAAAAACTTCTGTGTGTGAAACGCGTACAGCACAATTCATACTTTTATAGAAAATATGGTTTTTACGGGCTTCTAACCACCAAAGTGTATGATTTTCAAGCCCAGAAATATACTTTTATAAATCAACATGAATAAATTTTAGGAATGTGGGTAGATTTAGTTTATCTTTAAAGATAATGGTACATGTTGTGTACACTACAAAACAGCAATGAATTAGTGAAAATATCTTATGAAAATAAATTGTTATTCTAAATAAAACAAAAGGGAAATGTTAAAAAGTAACTTTTATAATTGATTATTCACCCTATTGATGATATTATTTGTATTATAATTGGTAATCATATCACTATTGAGAGAGATGATATCAATTTCTCTCTTCACAAAAATCTTATAATTATCACTATTGCGCGCGCGATGGGATATTAATAATCTTTTAATTAATAATTATCACTATTGAGAGAGATGATATTAATCAATTTTTAATTCTCTTATTGTGATAATTATCACGCTATTGATGATATTAATCATCTTTTAATTGTAATTGGTATTTAGCACACAGACACTATATTGATGATAATAATTATCTTATAATTGATAATTATCACTATTGAGAGAGATGATAATAATCATTTTATAATTTGTAAAATTGATAATTGTCACTATTGATGATAGTAATAATCTTATAATTATGATTGATAATTATCATTATTAATGCTATTAACATCTTTTTGAGGTGTTAAGATAAATGATCACAGTAGTCTTTTATCATGATGATTATATTGTCGGTTGAGCTTTTCATGCTTGAGGATCTTCACCGCAAAATTTCTCTATCGTTGAGGGATACCCCCTCTCTTGTTTGTTCTAGGGTTATTTCAACAATATCTTCATTATGCAACTCAATCTTTTTCTATATCATCGACTTTTTCTACCAGGTCTCTGTAGAATTTATTTCCCCAGGCATTCGCCCATACCAGTAATATCTGTGTAGTATTTGAACCTTTTTGATTCAATCATATAAATGGACATTACTCTACCGTTAGATCTGTTACATCAAGTTATCTTTGAGACGACATGTTCATCCACCAATTTTACCCAGGATCTCAGTACAGAATTCGAATTTTCCCTTAAAGTTAAGTTATCAAAAGAAAAGAT
The DNA here is from genome assembly GCA_030710605.1 of Cordylochernes scorpioides. Lineage (NCBI taxonomy): Eukaryota > Metazoa > Arthropoda > Arachnida > Pseudoscorpiones > Chernetidae > Cordylochernes > Cordylochernes scorpioides. The sequence goes on along the minus strand of CP092873.1, from coordinate 15,352,107 downwards.
CGAGAAATGCAATGGATGTGGAAATCTCAGAAGAGATTTAAATAATGCAGTATGTATGTCATGTGAATATGTCTGTAGTCGTGCTCTTCATTTTTTTTTTTTTTTTGACTTGTAATATTTTAAAAGTGTTTAAAAACTATATTTTTTTTTATTAAATAATGAATATGCAAAATAATAATACATGACGATGTTTTATTTTAAAATGAATAATAATTTGTATTTTTTTTTTTATAACTCTGTGACCTGAAAATACAGAAGTTCTATATAAACACTGCGTGACATTGAAAATGGAACACCAAGAAATAGTGGCCTGAAAGTGATGAAACTCGGCAGACAGAGAGAGACAGGGACGAACAATAAGTGATCTTTATTTCAAAATGATGGTCATAATACAGAGAGCGAGAACGGCGTCGGCTTAGTAGCAAGTAGGACCACCGCGGACGGCGATGCACGCAGCAACACGTCTAGGTAGAGAGTCAATCAGAGTACGGATGGCGTCCTGAGGGATGGCTCTCCATTCCCTCTCAACCATTTGCCACAGTTCGTCTTCTGAACGCGGCTGTAGCAAGGCATGCAAACGGCGTCCAATGATGTCCCAGACGTGCTCGATTGGTGAGAGATCAGGAGAGTACGGTGGCCAGGGAAGCATCTGTACATCTTGCAGAGCTTGTTGGCTAATGCGAGCAGTGTGCGGTCGGGCGTTATCCTGCTGATAAAGGGCATTGGGTACCCCCTGAAGGTAGGGGAGTGTCACCGGTCGCAGCACATCATCAACGTATCGTTGGGCCTTCATAGTGCCCTGAATACGAAGTAAAGGTGACCTGGAATCATACGCGATTGCGCCCCAAACCACGATTCCACGTTGTCGCACGGTGGGGCGTTCCACAATTGCTGCCGGATTGGACCTTTCTCCACGTCGACGCCACACGCGTACACGGCGACTATCACTGGACAAGCAGAAACGCGACTCATCTGAGAACACGACCCTGTGCCATTCCGTCATCCACGTCGATCTAGCCCGGCACCATTCCAAACGTTGGCGCCTATTCGGTGGGGTCAATGGCAGTCTTCTTAGCGGACGGCATGAGTGCAAGCCATTAGCAACCAATCGACGGGAAATGGTTCTGGTCGAGATGGAATGATCTAGGGTGTCTTGCACATGTTGCAGGATGGCGGTACAAGTGGCTTGTGGGGCCGCCACTGCTTGTCGAAGGATACGCCGATCCACACGTGCTGACGTCACTCTGGTTGCACCGACATTCCTATAAATTGCCACATTCCTTGTTTCAACCATCTTCTCCACAGTCGGTGCACCGTGGACGCACCAAGGTGTGTATCAGTTGCGATTTGACGTATGGACCAACCTGCCCTTTTCAGTCCGATCACCATGCCCCTCGTAAAAGCGTCTGTCTGCTTGAACTGCCCCCGTTTACGATGACCTGGCATTCTCTGTTATTACACGTGTCTTTTGACACAAGAAAAAAATTTCTACAATGATTTTCCTTGAAGAAATAACGACACGAATACTGTCCTTTCTGCAAGTTCCTTCCCTTATATCTTACTCCATGTGGGCACGAGAGATGCGCATTTTACATCATTTGCATATCTCGGTTAGGCGCGTCTACCCTGAAATTTGCATAATTTTCTGGCCACTATTTCTTGGTATTCCATTTTCAATGTCACGCAGTGTATAATTAGTTCGTTTGGTAGATGTAAATATTAGCTACCATTCTAATTTGTCAGTTTGTATTTAAATAAAAAATAATTAATTTGATAAAAAAGGCTAAGGCTATTTCTTCAAAACATCTACCACATGTCCATTGGTTGTGTCAAATTTGAAGATAATGCTATCATTTGTCCAATTGGCATTCGAAAAGAGTCTTAACAGCCTCTGTTGTTACTATCGTCCATCAAGTGATCTGCCTCTGTTGTTGTTGTTGTTGTCGTATCCAATGAAGAGCCTCAGATGTCTCCATACATCTCTATCATAGCAGTTCGCAATGTCCATTATCTTGGTTTGTGAAGCTGCTGCTCTGGGTCCATGTCAAATTTCTGCAAGGCTGCGGCCATTGCTGGACATGAGAATATGTGTTAGTTCCACACCAGGATAATTGTTACATGTCCTGTAGGTTCTTGTGCCATCTGGATGTATTGCCATTCCTTTGTAGTGTTTCGTTCTGAGTCTTGTTATTGTTTTTGTAATTCTTCTCTCAGAGCTTATTTCACAGAATTAACAGCCTTTTCCAGTAATATACTGGTTTTTCCAATAATAGACTTGTATACAACTCGGTCTATTTTTCCAAACGGAATTCCTACACAGTTCCATCCAAATTTTATAGTCATTCAATTTGTCACATCACACGGAAAATTCCAGAAATACTTACATAAAACAGGTCATCAGAAACACCAAATTGTTCCTGCGGAGAAACTGAACAAACTGCTCTTCACCTCACCTACGATTGTATGTCCGAACTTTACAGAAGTGAGACATCGTTTGTCCCCTGATCTAAATGATTTAACTCTCTTACATCAGCCACTTTGCTTATATATATTTTATGTACTCTGTCGATACATGAAAATTTGTAAATATTTAATCCTAAGTTTTAATTTGTTTGTTGTTTGTTTCCTCTGTAATAGGTGCAAATACAATATCGCATCTTATTGATTAATAAATATATACACAAGAGTAAAATAAAAGGACAGATTACAATGTACTTTTTCTATTCATGATGAAATTGGGAAAAACGTTTCAAAATTGCAAAATATTTTCTCACAACGAGTATCTTTTTATTACAAAATGCTAGCTTTCAAGTGATAATCGCTCTTCAACGGGCTTAATAAAACAATATCGACTATGTACCACATATAGTCGATATTTTATAAGCCCGTTGAATAGCGATTATCACTTGAAAGCTAGCATTTTGTAATAAATAGAAACTCATTGTGAGAAAATATTTTGTAATTTTAAAATGTACTTTTTAAATATAAATTCGGTTAGCTTTATAGCACCAGCTATTTCCTCATGTCTTCAAACTTCAATATACGACCACTTACAGAAGAGATAAAATATTATTAATATTTTAGGCAAAAATCTCTTGGGAGCTGTTTCTCCTTTAACCTAAATGAATTTAAAGAGAGTAAATGAGCTATATTTAAAATTCTCTTCCTTCTAAAAATAGAATTCAATATGAATTAAGGAAGTAATTTCAAATATATATAAAAAACAGCTGTTAAAATGTTTTAAAAAGAATTTTATAAAGCTAAGATTTGAAAGCAAAGTTTTTCTTTACAGATTTTTTTTTCTTCTTCTTTCGAAATAAAGGGCACAAAAACTCTTAGCTTCGGGGTAGCTTTGAAAAGATGTCAGAAGGGTTTGGTTCTTTTATGGAATATTTTCAAATTGGGGAAAGTTTTTATTTTAATTTTGGTTTTCTCCCTCCGTCTAGAAAAAAACCCTCTCTCTCGGAAGTAAATTGTACCCTCTGGTGCAACACTTCAATAACCTTCTAATTGTGAATTTAAATGTGGCCAATTACATTCTGTAGATTTGATTTTTTATCCCTATCTTTCTTTTTTT
>CP092873.1:15300472-15348430 GCA_030710605.1 Cordylochernes scorpioides | reverse complement strand
TTCTTTGCTTAGTGTTCTCAGTGGGTAGGTACCTCAACACAATCTACGTATAGCTATTTGTGGTGAGGTAAAGTTCAGTCGAGGTGAGCAGTGTCGAAGGAAACACACAGGAGGGCGTTGCAAGGACCTACAATAAATTTGTATTTTACCTTGAATTGGTTCTCTTATTTGCTTAGTTTTCTCAGAGGGTAAGTACATCAACAGAATCTACGTATAACTGTCTGTAGTGAGGTGAAGTTCAGTCGAGGTGATGAGTGTCGAAGGACACACAGGAATCCAGAGCAAAGACCTACAATAACTTTGTATTTTATCTTGAATTGGTCTTTTTCTTTGCTTAGTTTTCTCAGTAGGTGAGTACCTCAATAGAATCTACGTATAACTGTCTGTGGTGAGGTTAAGTTCAGTCGAGTTGCGAAGGACACACAAGAGTCCGGAGCAAGGACCTACAATAACTTGGTATTTTACCTCGATTTGGTTCTCTTCTTTGATTAGTGTTCTCAGTTATTTAAAATAGATACAACAATTATATTTTTATTTCACAAGAATGATGATATTCTACAATATTACGTAGGTGGACATGGCTAACGTCGTTACATGTGACCCAGGACAAGCCCAGCGAGGCTGAGATGAGGTTCAGGGCGGCCAGGAGACTAGCTCCCAACGACTCCTCTGTCTACCAGCATTACGGTAGGTACAATTGGTTCGTAGATACTCTCAACACTATCTACTTCTTTCCTCAAGTCTTTCTTCTCAAAAATTCTCAATTCCTAATAAAGAAACATGTCTATCTTTGGTATCTTCCAACAATACTACGATTTCCTCTAATGTAATTTGGATCAAATCTTTCTTCTTACTTTCAATAAGTTAAACAATAATCCTTAATGATGTACAGCATATGCCCCCACCTGGACTTCATGGTTTCTGGCTAATGGGGCTAATTCGGGATTCTCAGTTTGAAAGATCTGGTATAGTAGCTTTGTCACCGACCCGAATCTACTAGCTTGCAGCACGGTCAATCGATGGCGTCTAATTTTGACGTAAATGGTGACCGCTATTTTGTACATCGTTATTCTCTCAGAAATATTTCCATCTATATTTTAAATATACCACCCAAACATCCCCTCTGGCACACATATTCTTCTGGTTTTTAATATTTAGATTATTTGATATTTATATCGGAGAATAATCACTAAAACCTTTGTCTGTAAGCATCTTTATTAAACTTCCTCTCGTCCCAGATATCTTTAAAGTACACTCATGGACAAAACTTAAGGAAGTGGAAAGTCTTTGAATGTTGCCGGTCTTCTATATATATATTTTTTTTAAGGAGATAGAAGCAATGTTGTTCACACTTGGTTATCTCGTGTGTATTCAATAAAGATCACTGTGTAACAAATATTTTTCATAGTTATTTTCTGAATCCCAATATACATGATAAAAGGTACAACTTCCTTAAGTTTTGCCCATGAGTGTATCTTTCAGAGTTATTGTCTGAATCCCGATATACATGCTGAAAGGTACAACTTCCTTAAGTTTTGTCCATGAGTGTATCTTTCAGAGTTATTGTCTGAATCCCAATATACATGATAAAAGGTACAACTTCCTTAAGTTTTGCCCATGAGTGAATATATCGCTAAATATTCAGATGAATTAACGGTAATATATTGTTCAGACATATAAATTGAAATGTTTGAATGTTTTTTTTTCTGTATGATTCTGTGGCGACCACACTTTGCTTCAGCGAACGCGAACTGGGACAAAGCTTCACTACACATACGGGCAGTAGTGTGACGGCCTCACTGCGCATGCGCGGGCGGCATCCGGAACTCTAAGCACGCGCGTCGTTCAAACAACAAGGCTTGGTTCCAGCGGCCATTACTTCTTTCCTCTCTATATATTTATGGCTTCAAATAAATTTATTTATTTTATAAAAATAATTATAATTTTATCAGCGGCCTTTCCACAAGCCACACCAACACGCACGCAACCATCCCACAATTCCATAATTCCACCATGCCATTTGATATCCCTATGGAGTGAGGCTGAATTTCCACCATGTAACTAGATGTCCCTACCATAAGTCCCTCTCAAACCTATCACTGTGTGATCCAATTCTTCCTTGAAGATTGACGCTAAATGACAGTTCTGTATTTCAACTGATGGACTAATACATGCGACACGGGTGACACAGGTCAGTTCCTGTCAGAACAAGACCGTCATCACGAGGCTGCAGATCTGTTCACAAGAGCCGCTCATCTCGCTCCAGACCACTATGAGATCATCTTCAATGCTGCCAACACACTGAGGTGAGTAGACTCTATTTGTCTGGTTGTATACATAGAGACTGTGGGAGATCAAAGACCATACTCTATATCTTCAGGGCTACTGGCTTCTGGCAGCTAAAATTCCATAGAATATTTCACTGATTGGATTGGGAAATCATAATATTTTTTCAGCAATCAAGTATATTACTCCCAAATTTCTTGATAAATCTGAGAAAATTAAAAGGAATATGACTAATGAAGACACTCAGTGTTTGTTATGTCTCGCTACCAAGACGGTAGTTAGCTGATTATCTAATTTTATATTGATATTTTCAAACATTGTTTGCCGTTTATTCTTCTTTGACTTCGAGAAAATTCTATGTAAGATGAGATCTCTTAAAAGGTTGTTGCTTCTGTTGTATTAAATCTTAATGAACTTCAAGAAGAACGATCTTTTTCAAATTTCAGTTTAAAAATGTTTATGTAGCGATTTAATAAAATGAAAGAAGACAAGTTTATTTAATCATTTAACGACGCAAGCTTTCGGGCAAAAACCCTTCAACAGGTAATAAAGTATAAATACGACACTATGAACACATGTAAATAATATGTGTATATGTATATTCACTTCAGCCATTAGTATATACGTTCATAGTGTCGTATTTATGCTTTAGCTTGCCTGTTGAAAGGTTTTTGCCCGAAAGCTTGCGTCGTTAAATAATTAAAGAAACTGTCTTCTTTCATTTTATTAAATCGCTACATATCTTACTAAGAAGAATCTTCTATATCTAAAGATGTTGAGGTGGGTGGACGTGTGGTATAATCTGTTGGTTTTCTACAGTTACAACCTGGGATTCAATTTCACGTAGGGTCCTTTTTTTAATAAACACTTTCGACCCGAGGAATACGAATTCGCGTCCTTTCCGATTTTGAATCAAGCTCGAAGGACGGGAATTCGCGTTCTCGATTTTCAAAATTAAATATAATATTAATACCGATTTCGCGTCAACCAGGATCTTGTCCCATACCTTCTTGGCTAACTATCAGTGGGTTGGGGGGATGTCAGCTGACCTGATGTACCTGTAAAACGGTCGGCAAGGACGCGAATTCGCGTCCCTCGGGTCAAAAGTGTTTTTTAAAAAAAGTGTCCAATGCGGGATTCGATCTCAAATTTTGTCTGTCAAAATTCAACAGTTTATATAGTAGAACCTCCCTTTAGCGATCACCCTCTAGCGGACACCTCTCCACAAAGGATAGTTTTCATTTGAAAAATTGCCATTTTTACTATTTGGAAACTCTCCGATAATAGGACATCTCTTCCTAAGGAACACTTTGACTCTGCAATTAGGTGTTCTTTACAGGAAGGTAGTTCTACTGTACTCTTACCCCAACTTTAGCTACATGATCTGGAGATCCCTTTATCTTAAGTTATCTACGTGATCCCAGTACAATTTCACTTTTGTACTACATTCTCACATAGTAAATATAGTAATGTAGTTTGTTATCCTGTTAGATATATGAATGTAGTGTGGCATGTTGGTTACAGTCGTGGTGACCGCAATGTTTAGAGTGGGTTCAGGCGTGAATTGGGATTACATAAAAGGACGAGACATGTTGGATGTCACCACAGAGATGACGAGAGAGTAAGTGAAGTAGACACCGGTCAGGACAGATCTGTTTAAAGGGGTCTGTCAATCCTCGTGTCTCAAAGCGGACTAATCTGTTTGAGTAAGAAAGGGGCAAACCTGGGAACCCAACTTGTTTTTCGGACCTTTTTCCTAACTGGCGCCGACTGTCACACACTCGAAATTTTATTTATGTCAACTTGGCAATTACATTATAACCATACAACACATGGGGATATATAGGGATATATTGGAATATATTATAACATATATATTTGTTTAGTATAAATGTTGAAAGAAGTTGATGACCTGCGATATAAACCGTCGGTTTCAGACAGCCAAGAACCTGGATCGAATCCCGCACTGGACACTTTTTTTAACATGTGAAGAACCTGTTCATATTATTCATTTAAATAAAAAGGCATATATTGGATCAAGTTAATTTATTTTACCTATATTTCAGTTGGCTGAACGCCAACCTTTATCAAGGTATTATAACATTTTAAAGTGTGATAACATAGTAACAAGGTATTATAACATTTTAAAGTGTGTTATAACATTGTAACAAGGTATTATAACATTTAAAAATGTGTTATAACATTGTAACAAGGTATTATAACATTTTAAAGACACACTTTATAAGTTTTTTAATTAATACAAGGTATTATAACGTTTTAAAGACACACTTTAAAGTGTTATAATACCTTAATAAAGGTTGGCGTTCAGCCAACTGAAATATTGGTAAAATAAATGATATTTTGATCCAATTTATGCCTTTTTATTTAAAGATTTATCTATGGATTGCTCTATTTTCAATTTTATTCATTGTCTTCTTCTTCTTCTTTCTTATCTCCACTCAATCACACTAAGGTATCAAGCTTGTAAAGCTTGAGATTTTTGATGGTGTCTGATTATTCATTGTAAATAACATGAGCTAGTTTTCTCTTTTGGAGCGGTACCGTATAAAGTTATTTTGTAACATGAGACATAAATGATCCTTACAATGAATATCAAGATGTTGTAACTGATAAATAAATAAAATCAAACTTTTATACAAATCAATCTCTATTCATGATGAAATTGTGAAAAACTTTTAATTTCAAATTTCAAGCTTCCAATTCAGCTTTTTTTTTAAGCCCGTTGAAGAGCAATTATCACTTGAAAGCTAGCAATTTGAAATAAAACGAAACTCATTGTGAGGAAATATTTTGTAATTTTAAAAACAAAGCAATCTACCTTTCATTCTAACATATATAAGCAGAATGATACAATACAGTATTAGAGCTCTAAGAAACGGTCTGGTAGATTAAATTGGTGAAACCGATGGAAGGGTTCACAACTGATGAACCAAGCCCTCCCAATATATTTTTTCATCTCAGTAAGGACAGTAGAGAAGTTTGTATTGTATATAAAAGTAACATTCGTGCTTAAATCTTTTATTAAAAGTAAAATTTTATAAAAAGAAAGTGAAGTTCTTGTAAAGATAGAGGCTGCCTGGCAGGCATTCATAGCTCTTAAAATTAAAGATACTTCGGTCAGTAAATCTTTTTTATTGTCTCGACGTTTCGCCAAAAATATTGTGGCCTCGTCAGCGAACAAAAATGAAAACATTTGGCATTTTAACGCTTTGCCAAATGTTTTAATTTTTGTTCGTTTCTAACGAGGACAAAATATTTTTAGTCGAAAGTCAATATAATGAAAAGATATACAACAACAACAAAAAACCTTTATTAAGATACTATTGTCTTACAAGGGGATTCCCCTAATAGATTTATATGTACATGAGTGAGGAGGAAAAGCAATTTAGAGGGGAGGGGGAGCAATCAGCCGTTGTCTGTGGAGTTGAGCACTTCTTCCCTCATTTTATCAATCGCCTTGAAAAATTTAAAATATTTATTTAAAAAATGTTTTATCCAGCAGGAGAGTAGTAAATATTTTATATACATTGTTCATTATAGTGAGTTAGCCCCGAAATTTCGCGAATTTCCAGTCTCTTTTCCTGTAGGAATGGGCAATGGTAAAGATAATGGACCAAATTAAATTGGATGACAGCATTGCAGAAGTAGCAATTTAAAGGGTCGCTGTTCCAAAATCCCGTAATATCCTCGCGGAAAAAATAATAAAAAGATTTACTGACCGAAGTATCTTTAATTTTCAGAGAAGTTATTGATTGTTTGTCGATATAGGCTTAAGAAAGATGGGGATAAAAAATCAAATCTACAGAATGTAATTGGCCACATTTAGATTCACAATTAGAAGGTTATTGAAGTGTTGCACCAGAGGGTACAATTTACTTCCGAGAGAGAGAGGTTTTTTTCTAGACGGAGGGAGAAAACCAAAATTAAAATAAAAACTTTCCCCAATTTGAAAATATTCCATAAAAGAACCAAACCCTTCTGACATCTTTTCAAAGCTACCCCGAAGCTAAGAGTTTTTGTGCCCTTTATTTCGAAAGAAGAAGAAAAAAAAATCTGTAAAGAAAAACTTTGCTTTCAAATCTTAGCTTTATAAAATTCTTTTTAAAACATTTTAACAGCTGTTTTTTATATATATTTGAAATTACTTCCTTAATTCATATTGAATTCTATTTTTAGAAGGAAGAGAATTTTAAATATAGCTCATTTACCCTCTTTAAATTCATTTAGGTTAAAGGAGAAACAGCTCCCAAAAAGATATTTTTGCCTAAAATATTAATAATATTTTTATCTCTTCTGTAAGTGGTCGTATATTGAAGTTTGAAGACATGAGGAAATAGCTGGTGCTATAAAGCTAACCGAATTTATATTAAAAATAAAAACATTTTAAAATTACAAAATATTTTCTTACAATAAGTTTCTTTTTATTATAAAACGCTAGCTTTCAAGTGATAATAGCTCTTCAACGGGATTAATAAAACAATATCGACTATATGTGGTACATAGTCGATATTGTTTTATTAAGCCAGTTGAAGAGCGATTATCACTTGAAAGCTAGAAATTTGTAATAAAAAGAAACTCATTGTGAGAAAATATTTTGTAATTTTAAAAGGTTTTTCATAATTTCATCATGAATAGAAAAAGTACATTGTAATCTGTCCTTTTTTTTTACTCTTGTATATTTATTTATCAACAAGATGCGATATTGTATATGCACCTATTACAAATAAACAAATAAAACAATAAACAAATTAAAACTTAGGATTAAATATTCACAAATTTACATGTATTGATAGAGTACATAAAATATGTATATATAAACAAAGTGGCTGATGTAAGAGAGTTAAATCATTTAGATCTGGGAACAATCGATGTCTCACTTCTGTAAAGTTCGGACAGTCGTAAATAAGGTAAAGATCAGTTTGTTGAGTTTCACCGCAGGAACAATTTGGTGTTTCTGATCGAACTCTTTTATGTAAGTATTTATGGAATTTTCTGTGTGATGTGACAAATTGAGTGACTACAACAACAACAACAACAAAAGCCTTTATTTAGGGCATTCCGCCCCATACAGGATTCACCGCATTTACACGTCAACAGGAGGAGAGGGAAGAGGAAACATTTACAACAAAAAATAAGGTTTGTTACCTATTTACAGATGGATCATCCTCCAGTATCCTTTGCCCTGCATTCTTTCTCATGCGCCCAGCTTCCGTACAGAACTTAACGTATCTATCAATCAGTAATCTATCATTCAGATCTGAAGAGAGAAGTTGACACATGCTATGGTATCCAGATTGACCAGAGGTAGGGCTTGGGAAAATTTCAGTACGTTTTTCTGTTAAGAGAGGGCATTGGAAGAAATAGTGAACCAAATTATCATCCATGAGATCCTTACAAAGTAAACAGTTCCGTCCATTTTCTTTCCAGAAGTCTTTTCTTTCTTCCCTGAAAAATTGCCATAAAACTCTATGTTGTGCAACTAGTCTTTTGTTGGGAAGCGAGATATTTAATCGTAGGTACTCCTCTGTCATGAATGATTCACTCAAAGATTTGTAGTGAGCAAAGTGGGTTGAATCAGTAATTTTCATCTGATCGTTTTGAATTAGTTGGTCTGTGGTAGTTCTAATTATGCCTGGCAATTCTTTCTGTATGGCTAAGTAGTCTTCGCAGCCCTTCAGAAAGGAATATCCCTTGGAGTCTAGAATTTTTATTAAATTTTGAGTAAAGCTGTTTTCTATTTCCTTTTTCGCGGTGACTTTCCAGAGATAGTTTAAGCAAGCATGTGGTAATCTGCTCGTCTCCATTTTTAAAATCCTGACCCAAAACTTTAATGTGAGTTTTACAGCATTAAGTTCAGTTGATATTCTTCCACATTCTCTTCTGAGGACATATCCTGGTGTGAAGTTTGGTAAGTCTAAGAGACGACGAAGAAATGCATCTTGGGTATTATTGACTGTCTTCAGCTGGTTGATTGCCCACATTGGTGCCGCATATAGTAAAGTAGGAAGAACAATAGTGTCAAGAAGTTTCATCACTGAGGTAAAGGACTTTATTCGCGCTTTTGTAAGGATTCTCCAAAGTGCATTAATTGCATTCAGTGCTTTGTTTCTAAAGTATTGGGAAGCATATTGGGTCGAGATTTTTGTAGTCAGAGGGTAACCCAGATATGTATACTTAGCTACTATTGTCAGGGGTTGCTGACCCCAAAACCATGTCTCGGAACGAGCTGTTCTTCCACCGTTTCTAAACACCATTATTTTAGATTTATTTTGGTTTAACGTTAGGCAGTTCTCTTCTAAGTACTTTTTAAGTAAGTTAATCTTCAATTGCAAATTTATTTTCGATTCTCCTAAGATCACTATGTCGTCTGCATACAGTAAAAGGTGTATAGTTCCATAATTCTCAAGATTTATGCCTGGCAATTCTGATTCATCGAACAGGGGTACCAGATCGTTTAGGAAGAGAATGAATAAATAAGGTGACAACGGCTCCCCCTGCAATACTCCCGCTTGTATTTTGATAAAATTTAGATGGAACTGTGTAGGAATTCCTTTTGGAAAAATAGACCGAGTTGTATACAAGTATATTATTGAAAAAACCTGTATATTATTGGAAGAGGCTGTTAATTCTGTGAAATAAGCTCTGAGAGAAAAATAACAAAAACAATAACAAGACTCAGAATGAAACACTACAAAGGAATGGCAATACATCCAGATGGCACAAGAACCTACAGGACATGTAACAATTATCCTGGTGTGGAACTAACACATATTCTCATGTCCAGCAATGGCCGCAGCCTTGCAGAAAATTGACATGGACCCAGAGCAGCAGCTTCACACAACCAAGATAATGGACATTGCGAACTGCTATGATAGAGATGTATGGAGACATCTGAGGCTCTTGATTGGACACAACAACAACACAAAGTTGGCATGGACCCAGAACAGCGGCTTTACACACCTAAAAAGAGGGCATTGCGACTGCTGTGATAGAGATGTATGGTGACATCTGAGGCTCTTCATTGGACACGACAACAACAACAGCGGCTGTTAAGACTCTTTTCGAATGACAATTGAACAAATAAACTCATTATCTTCAAATTTGACCCAATCAAAGGGCTTATTCACATGACAAACAGACTGCATCCTTTAAATCTCTTCTGAGATTTCCGCATCCATTGCACTTCTCGATATTTTCTTTTGATAACTTAATTTTAAGGGTAATTCGAATTCTGTACTGAGATCATGGATAAAATTGGTGGATGAACATGTCGTCTAGAAGATAACTTGATGTAACAGATCTAAAGGTAGAGTGAGATCCATTTATATGATTGAAGAAAAAACTTTAAATACTATGCAGATAGAACTGGTATAGACGAATGCCTGGGGAAATAAATTCTACAGAGACCTGGTAGAAGAAGTCGATGACTTAGAAAAAGATTGATGTTGCATATTGAAGATATTGTTGAACTAACCCTAGAACAAACAAGAGAGGGTATCCCTCAATGATAGAGAAATTTTGAGGTGAAGATCCTCAAGCATGAAAAGCTCAACCGACAATATAATCATCATGATAAAGACATCCTGTGAGCATTCATCTGAATAAAACTGAATATTATTAATATTATTTATAGTGATAATTATCAATCATAATTATAATATTATTAATATCACATCACTAGTGATCAATTACAATTATAAGATGATTAATTTCATCAATAGTGTGATTATTATCAATTATAATTATAATATTATTAATATCATCAATAGTATGATAATTATCACAAAGAGGATTAATAACATCAGTAGCAATAATTATTAATTATGAAATATTATAAGATGATTAATATCATCAAAATAGTATGTAATTATCAATTATAATTATAAGAGATGTGTGGGATTAATATCATACATACATCAATAGTAATAATTATCAATTATAAAAGTTGATTTTAAAAATTATCACTCACATTACATATATAATTATAAGATTATTAATATCACCCATACATCAATAGGGAATATTATTAATTATAAAAGTTCCTTTTTTGAAATGTCCGGATCGTTTCATTAATAACAATTTATTTTCATAAGATATTTTCACTGACTCATTGCTGTTTCGTGGTGTACACAACATGTACCATTATCTTTATAGATAAACTAAATCTACCCACATTCCTTAAATTTATTCATTTTTATTTATAAAAGTATATTTTTGGGCTCGAAAATCATACACTTTGGTGGTTAGAAGCCCGTAAAAACCATATTCTCTAGGAAATTATAAATTGTGCCGTACGCATTTCACACACAGAAGTTTTTTTTTTTTACTTATCCTTAGTACACGTGGTACAGGCCATGATAATCATGGTGGGTAGTTAGCGACTGCTTTTTACTGTAAGCGCACCACATGTCTACACATGTGAAAAGCAGTTCGACTTTGCACTTACAAATGTGCCAGAGCCCCGTTTGGTTACTTGCACTCGCTGATGGGGTTGGACTTTTGCAAGAATCGGGGGCCATTGGAGCATTTTTTTAACAGAAAAAAAGTGTCCAATGCGGGAATCGAACCCGGGTCGTAGTGGTCGAAAACCAAACGGTTTAACCAGCCTTCCACCGACCCCCACACACAGAAATTACTCTGTTAACTTTAATTGCCGACTTAAATTACCTATAATTTTTTAAACACAATTTTAAATAATAAAATAGTTTTATGGTGTATTTAACATTTTACGTTTGTCACACCATGTCATAAGACAAACGTTGTCAAGGTACAAAGGACGCCGCTAATCATGTGACCCAATCTTTACGGCCATAATGAGAATAGCAGACGAGACCCCCTTAATTACTGTACGGCAAATAAACCTGTAATGATCGACCAATTTACTCTCTTCCAGAATTTACTACCACACATATATATATACTTCTTCATTTACTTCCCTTTTTGGCGTTTGTTAACTTTTGGTAATGGTCAAAAACTATTATTTTTTTCATAGATGATACTAATAATAAAAGACGATTTGCTTTTTATTGTTGTTTTTAAATAAATAAAATTTCTTGTCTGCCATTTTTTAATGTCTATTTTTAGGATTTCTCTAAAATACAAAACTAAGTCGTAAAATACATGCAGACGACTTTTTTTAAAAATATGTTAACATTGTTGATATTTAAAAAAAAATTTGACTGTAAAAAATTATTATCATTTTTGAATAAAAAGTGTCCCCCAATAAAATATATAGTAAAGATAGAGGTTGCCTGGCCGGCATTTATATTTATATTTAAAAAAAAAAAAGACACTTCGGCCAGTTGGAGTTCTAAATGGAGATCTCAATATCATTCCCCCGAGCCTGAATGTAAAAGCGCTGGTTAAAACTCCATATGGAAGACAGATTGCTAGAAGAGAAAAATAAAAATCTCCAACTGGCCGAAGTGTTTTTATTTTATATAAATAAAAAATATATAACCAATATGTAGTTAATATAAATGAACAATTATCTACTTCCCAATCACAAAAAAAAAAACAGCTAAATGGACAAAATATTTGGATAATAGTGAGAGGTCATTAAGGCTGTAGATGATTATTTTTACAGCCACGAGAAAACATTCTATGGAAATTATAAAATTACCCTATAGAACAGGCCTGACCAACCCGCGGCCCGCCGTAAAAAAATTGCGGCTCGTCATTTAACTTTATATTGTATTTTAACTTTATATTTCTTTTGTAACTTTCATTTCTCGTCTGTATATTCAAAAACAGAAAATATATATTGAAATAATTATAATATTTTTTTATTTTAAAATATGTCTCACAATTTTTAAAATACATATTTGATTCCATAAAAAGGAAGAAAAAAGTTAGGAATAATGGTAATTAATAGAGAAATATTTTTATTTATTTTAAATTGTTATTATTATTTTTATTTAAAAAAATCAGCCGAAAAATAATAAATAAAAACATTAAGCATCAAGGAAGTATTAAGTATTTTTTAAAATACATTTTAAAGTTAAAATTTTGATATAGTTAAAGTTTTTAGACCTTGTTTACGATTCCGTGCGGCCCGTGGTGTCATTTAGGTTGGCCAGGGCTGCTATAGAACATCGATGGACAAAGTGCATAGAATTCAGATTATGTTGAGGTATATTTGATCACAAATTCATGGTTGACTTTTCTTGATTTATCACAGGAAAATAGGTTGGCCAAATATCAGGGAACAGGTTAAATCAACGTTTAGTTGATATCTGTTTCACCAGATGGCGTTCTGCCTTCAGAAATTTCATGTGAACGTGGTCAGGATATGCCTTTTTTTATTTTAATAACAAACACCTGACCTTTTTTATTATTTTTTTCACACACACACATATATATATATATACTAGCGGATGTACCCGGCTTCGCCCGGGTTTTACCCGAGTAAAGGTTTGTCTAACGAATCTCTCGATAAAGTGAGCATTTTTTCCCGGTCCCTTGAGAAATACTTGATAAGTTGAATAAAATCAATATTAATTGGTTCCCTCGGTAATTGGAACTTAAAGGAATAGTATCTTGCCTTGGAATTGTATCATTATTCTTGTCTCAAATAAATTGCCGTGTCATCCTGAATTTTGTCTTTCCTAATTTTCTACATTACAAAATCATCGTATCATCATGATAATATTTAGAGCAGATTGTTGAATTATAACAGATAAATTAGAATATTTATCTTGATTATTTTTAGGCGAAAAGTTATTTCAAAAATTTATTTGCTAGAAACCTTCCCAGTACTATACTAAATAACTTCCCAAAGTTTCATGGCGTTCCAATGAGTGGTTTGGTCAGGCATAAAGGACACACACACATACACACACACATACATTCATTTATATATATATATATATATATATATATGTGGTGACCGGACCGTCTCTCTCTGGGTTGTCTGTAGGTTGGCTTTATTATTCCTGGAAGAGTATATATTATGACACATATTGTTGCATCAAGTTGCAGCTTTGCAGGGTTATTGACCTTGGTTTTCTCCTTCTTGGTGTTATACACGTTTCCAGAGTGGGTTTCCATATTCAAAGCAAATAAATAAAAGTAAAAGTAAATAAATAAAAGTAAATAAAAATAAATTACCTTTCAACGTTATTGTGTTTATTTATTCGTGGTCGTAGGTCGTGATCCGCAGTCTTCCTCTAGGTCCTCTCTCGCTCCAATAACCAATCCGTATGATTCTTTTTAAAATAAAACTATTTCTACTGCCCTTATTTTAATGGAAAAATTAATGAGAGGGCCTGGCTCATCAATGGTGAACCCTCCCAGCGGTATCGCCAGTTTATGAATAATATTATCTGCATACAAATACTTAATCATCCAAAGACGGTGTTTCTATATATAGACAACTATTTGATATCTCTTGTATAGTTGGTGACTTTAGTACGTGGTGGCTCCAGGAATCCGGGTTACCTCAAGAGAAAGAGAGATTTTTAAAGATAATGGTACATGCTGTGTACTTCACACAAACCAACAATGAATTAGTGAAAATATCTTTTGAAAACAAATTGTTATTAAAATTCGAAACTATTATAGACGCGTATGATTCTTTTTAAAAATAAACAATTTCTACTGTATAATATAATACACTGCGGCCTGTGATTGTAAAACGACACTTGAAGTTACACCGCATGAGTTTCTTTTCAACGGAAATAAATATTTTATTTCAAGGTGAAATATCGACTATTTCTATCCTTTTTCACCTATCCTAATTCACCCTTTCCTACCTCATCAAAAAAGAATAGAAATAGTCGATATTTCACCTTGAAATAAAATATTTATTTTCGTTGAAAAGAATTAACTATGGACATAATCTTTGATGACAACAGAATTACATACAATTATAAATATATTAAAATTATTACAATTATTTTATTTCCAAAGCGCTATATCCCGCAAGGGATACTTGCGCCAAACAAGGAGAAAAGTTTATTTACATAAGTTATTTACATTATTCAACGCATTAAAACATTAGAGATCCAGATTTTGTAGAAAGTTTAGAATGTATTTACAAAATGAATTGAACTTTAAATATGATTTTCTATCGGAAATCAAATCGTTAAGTTCACAAACAACTAGTTCATTCTTCATTCTATAATCTTGAAATGCTGGGCAATCGATCAGTAGATGTCTTGAGGTTTGTTCCTCAATACCACAAAAGCAACTTTTATAATTGGTAGTTCCCACTATTGTTGATATTAATAATTATAATTGATACTATTGATGTAATATTAATCATCTTATAATTATACTTGATATTTATTACACTATAACAAATGAAAACAGAGAGAGAGAATCTCTTGTATATTTGTGAAATAGAGAAATTTCCCGGAGCTTTAAAACGTAGAACGTTGATTTTTACCATATCCATGTGCTAAATAAGCGTTAATTTCCAGAAGAGTATGGTAACAAAGTTTTGTCAGAAACGTAGTTTTCAAAAAAGCAGCATAATGAAATAGATCATATTTCTTAAACAGATTGTATAAGTGATTAATCTGTGTTTCCAGACAAGCTGGACGTCACCTAGAGGCTGAAAGATACTACAAAATGGCCGTCAAGCTGCGACCTAATGTAAGTTCCATTCTGTTAGATACCTTTGTGATGTTTTGAATACACTATCTTGAGACAACTGCTAGAACCATATTAAGAAATGAGCATCTTCTGATCGAGAAAATTAAAAGTTGCTGATGGTTTGCGCCATCTTTCTAAATAAATTTTGTTGCACCAGGTTGCGGCTTGGCAGACTCTTCAACCTTGATTCTCTCCTGTGCCGGGTCTTATATCTTTCCAGAGCGTGTTTATTTCGTCTCAATTTACAGGTGTTACATTCGAGCACAGCTCGCAAGTCACCTTGTCCTGGCTATTTACACATGGCGAGTTGGTGGAGTAGAGGTGGACCTCTAGGCCTTGCAGGAGGGCAGCTGTTGGGCGATGAGCTCTTAACTATGCGTCAGGGCTGGGTCGTCGGAATCGGGGATTGATATCTCCTTTATTTTGTAGAATATATTGTATAGTTGGATTATTTGAATTTTGCATTTGAAGGTATAATTTCTTAAAATAGAAGTTTGGTACATATCTTCTAGATCGGGTTGGTTCAAGTCCTCCTTCAGTATCTTGTTTGATAGGTTGAATGGAGCTCCTTAACTTGTCCGAAGGCAGATTCTTATAAATGCGTTTATCCTATTTTTGAGAGCGTGTTTCAACCATCCTACAAATTAATATAATGGAATAATGAGATAACTTTAAATAGCCTCCAGAATAATTTATTTATTTCTCACATCAAAGAGAGCAGTGAAGTCACACAGTGTACTAAAATACAAATGATGATTTTATAATACACAAATCTGTTTATAATATATATATATTCTGTTTAATAAAATAAATAAATATAAATATATATTTGAATTTAAAATATATGAAAATAAATATTACAAATTAAAATAAAATAGGTGCATTAGCCATGATGCAACAATATCAACTAATCGTAGATTTGCAAATATTCCAGAATTGGATAAAATACCCATTCTTGATTAATAAAAGAACCAACCATGTATGCCTTTTGGGCTGTTGGCCCTCAACAGCGTGGTGCAAGCTGTACCTCAACGAACAAAAAGGTTCGTCTTTGGGGTATCCTAAAATATGATGAAACTGTTATTTGAGACAGGAAGGGTGTGTGAAGATTAGAACCAAATGATAGGAAACTAAAAGAATTACGTCGAGTAATATGTGGTCTCTAAGAAGGAATAAAAGAGCTAACGGCAAAGAAATTCTTTATTAAAGATATATAATCTTGGTAAGATTTCTGACTATGGCGTTCTTCAACAGGCTGTTAGACTATTCGCGTAATAGCCTGTAATGTCATAGTCAGAAATCTTGCCAGAATTATATTTCTTTAATAAAGAATCTCTTTATATTACGATGCACTAGCGCGCCATCTGTTATCAAATTACGAAACTATTTTAGTTGCGTAATATTCTTTTCAAAATAAAACAATTTCTACTCCCCTTACTGCAATGGAAAAATTAAAGGGAGGGCCTGTCTCTTATTATTAAACTGGGGAAACCGCTGGGAGGGTTCACCACTGATGAGTCAGGCCCTCTCTTTAATTTTTCCATTCCAGTAAGGGCAGTAGAAATTGTTTTATTTTAAAAAGAATATTACGCGACTAAAATAGTTTCGTAATTTGATAAAGAATCTCGTTGTCTTTAGCTTTTATTGCTTCCTATAAATGATATTCGACAATTCCTCCTCTTGTAATATGTGGTATGCAACTCTGTAAGGGTTTCAATGCATTTTTACTTAAGTAATGGGAAAAATAACTTTAAACCACTGATAAGATAAGAATGAACAATCTGTAAGGTAAGAAAGCCACCTATATTCTCTTGCCCAA
Source organism: Cordylochernes scorpioides (assembly GCA_030710605.1). NCBI lineage: Eukaryota > Metazoa > Arthropoda > Arachnida > Pseudoscorpiones > Chernetidae > Cordylochernes > Cordylochernes scorpioides. The sequence continues at coordinate 15,331,707 of CP092873.1, read as the reverse complement.
CTGCCAGAGCTAGAGCTGCAAAGTTCTAGTCCTCCCGCCTTCTTCCTGCCTCCTGACCTCCGCGGACCCAATCCAGCCTAACCTGCCTCTACCCTAACGGAGATCCTGTCCCTAGCCTCCCCAGCCTGGTGTTTTGTATATATTCCTCTTTATGCGGATATTGGGGCTCAGAAATTATCTTATTTTGGTTAGCAGCCCCGTAATTAAAGATATTTCAGGCCACCTATATTCTGTGGTATATCACTGAGACGTGTGGGGAAGTGAACCAATTCTATATATGGGTATCTGAGTTAGTGGAGCATATAAACACCTATATTATATGTCTGTATATAACACTAAAGCTTATATGAGGATATATGACTGACGTGTGGTGAAAGGAACTACTTATATGTATGGCTATAACACTAAAACATATAAGAATATATCATATCTCCACCTTTGCCGGTCCCAAGCCCGGATGAAAAAGGAGGAGGGGGAGCAGTAACAAGCTCACTAAAAACCCTGGGCTCAGCTGGCCGAGCTGATAGTACCCTGTAAGGGTTCCTGATCCAGGGATACAGGATGAGCCGCGTTTGTACTGCTTGTTAGGAGCGGCTGCAAATGGCGTCTGTTCCTCATGCCAGAGGCGGCCATTTCTTTTGGAGCTAAGTCGGCCTGCTACTGAGTAGTGCTCCCAATCTTAATGACAAAGGCAGACGCATTCTACTTCATCCAGTCATGATGATTGTCGAACAGGCACCATCAAGGGTCACAATTTGATACCCTAATATGATTGATGGAGATAAGAAAGAAGAAGAGGATATATCATTGCGTCGTGTGGCCCAGTGGCCACCTATATTCTGTGATATATCACTGAGATTTATGGAGAATGTAACCACTTCTACTGTATGTTTGGTTATAACACTAAAACATATGTGGATATATCACTGAGACCTGTATTGCAGGAGGTGGTGAGCCATATGAACCTGGGCGCCATGCTTCACCTGAACGGAAAACTACTGGAAGCAGAAGAAAGCTACCTAGAGGCGCTACGACTCCGACCCGACGATGTCACCACCAGGAACAACCTGAAGAAACTCCGTCACTTGCTGTCACAGCGGGGAATCCGGCCAGTTCACAGTCAGAGATGACCGTTCCGTCAACTTCTAGATTCTTCGTTCTTACTACTGACATCAGCGGCCTACACTTGGAACTTACTTCTCGAATTGTCCTCTCTATTTTTACCACTCATCTCTATCTCTCTCTAACACCAATTAACGCTAAATCGCATTGCCGTTTCTTCTTTTACGTCTCAACTTTGTGATTACGCATTCAACTTTGCGAACGCATTTTCCTAAGAAGATTCTATCTTAGCATATACACAGATATACCGCACCAATCTCTCTACTTTCTCTGTTTAAGTAATACAGTAGAACCTCCCTTCAGCGGACACCCCGCTAGCGGACACCTCTCTATAATGGACAGTTTTCATTTGCAAAATTACCATTTTTACTATATAGCAACTCTCCGGCAAGAGGACACCTCTCCCTAAAGGACAGTTTGGTTCTGTAATTAGGTATCCTTTACAGGGAGGTTCTACTGTATATAAGTCACACATTTCTAATTGTTATTAACAAAGAATTAATGACACACTTGCCGGGTTTAACATTATCAAAACCTCCAATTTTTTTTTTTTTTCATAATGAAGATCTTTTTCTTGAATATTCTTAATGGCACAATATGATAATCGAATTTGAACCTTTCAAAAATTATAATATAGGGATATTTTGTAATTAGAGAGATCCATTTCAAATTTTCAATATTTGAAAAAAAGCAATATTGACAGATTTGAACCGTATTACCAAATTTTCTATTATGAAACGCTATTATAAGCTTTACCTTTTTCTATGCATAAAATCATATGGTATTTATTCCAGGAACTTAGATCATAAATATCTCGTATATGGTATTTTCTACAGAAACACCTCGCTTATGAATATCTTTCATGTGGTATTTGGGAAATGTTATATAACATTTGAATCGTAATATCAAAACTTTTATTATTAAGATATCAATTACAATCTTTGCCTCTTTTTGGATAAAATGCTTATGGTTATATGCCTGATAACATTTAAATTTGATTAACAGATTCAATCTCTTCTTGACAAAACTATTATAGCTAAACAGTGTATAACCATTTTTTGTCTTCTGCACACACATTAATATTGTAGCAATTAATTGACTTATTGTGAAGATACTTGGCTATTAAATATCACAATGTGTAATCATGTACAAGTATTCAGTATCCTTCAAAATGGTATAGAGAAGAATAATTTAACAATATTTAGAAAAAGCTATTATATGGGAATAATAAATAATACTACTAATAATAACTTTTACAAGTTTTTACTTGTACTACTGCTTTTTACAAGTAATTAACAAGTTTTACAGCAATTTTTTCTTTTTTACAGAACGAAAAATCGTATTTTTCTTTATTTAAGGAGATATAACGACTATTCCTATCCTTAGGGATGAAGTATGAAAGGATGAATTGTGAAGAGTAATGATGAACAGAAAAATAAAATCCCCTGGATGGAAATCCCTGGACACTTTTATTTTTCCGTTCATCTCTCATTACTCTTCACAATTCATCCTTTCACACTTCATCCCTAAGGATAGGAATAGTCGTTATTTCTCCTTAAATAAAGAAAAATACGATTTTTCGTTCTGTAAAAAGAAAAATTGCTGTAAAACTTGTTAAACGTCGTTCTATAAGCATAGCCGTATTATAATATACAATTATGTTAAAAATTTGTGGTAGAATAATTTTCTTGTTTAATGTTAAAAAAGGCTTTTTCGAATATAACACACATGTCGTCTGATTTTTTTCTACGTTGCCAGATAAAAACAATACTATATAAAATGATAGAATACGAAGAAAAAATATACAATTATGTTTTAAAATTGTGTTAGAAAAATTATCTTGTTTAACGTTAAAAAAGGCTTTTTCGAATATAGTACGGATGCCGTCTGGTTTTTTTTTTTTTCTGGCGTTGCTAGATAAAGCAATGTACACTAGATATTTGTTTTATCAAGATGAAAATACCACACTTCCTGGAATAAAAAAAGAAACTTATATCTGGAATTAAGAAAAAGGCATCTAATGTTACGATGTACTAGAGCGCCATCTGTTATCAAATTATAAAACTATTTTAGAGGCGTAATATTCTTTTTAAAATAAAACAATTTCTACTGTCCTTACTGCGATGGAAAAATTAAAGGGAGGGCCTGGCTCATCAGTGGTGAACCCTCCCAGCGGTTTCGCCAGTTTAATCTACCATTGCAGTAAGGGCAGTAGAAATTATTTTATTTTAAAAAGAATATTACGCCTCAAAAATAGTTTTATAAAAAGGCATCTCCTTATCGTGCAACTGAAAGTTGCTTATGGCTTGCGCCATCTATCGGAATAAATATCAACTATTCTCGTTGATTTTTAATTATTCCAGGATTGGCCAAATACCCATTCTTGATTAATCAAGAAAATGATTAATAAGAAAAAAAATTATCACGCTGATGAGCGCCAACAGCCCGAAACGCGTCCGTGGTTAGCTTTTCTTGATTAATCAAGAATAGTAATTTGGCCAATTCTGGAATAATTAAAAATCAACGAGAATAGTTTATATTTATTCCGATAGATGGCGAAAGCCATCAGCAACTTTCAGTTGCACGATAAGGAGATGCCTTTTTCTTAATTTATGCACCTTATCCCAATACAATATTACATTTGTACTATTTTTTCACATTATATCTGGAAGCCTGATATTTTAACTTTTAATATTAATACAAGGAATTATTTGATCGAATATTTGTTTTAATTTGACTATAGTCAATAAATTTATTAGAAATTTCAATATAATAAATTCTGTTTAAAGGGTCTAACAGAAGCTGCTTAGCTAAATGTATATCTCGGCAATCTGTATAAACTCTTCAATTCAAGTCTCTATATTGTAAATTTAGAAAAGGGATCGGAAAACTTTTGAGTCAGAAGGGTCAAAAATTACAATTTACAAAATTTCAAAGTTTTTAAAGAGCCACAATTTTTTTTTCTTGCCAACAATAAATAGTACTCGCATAAATAATATTTAGGTATGGAACTATATAAAGAACCGCAGTTTCACATTCAAAGAGCCGCATGTGGCTCGCTAGCCGCAATTTGCCGACCTCTGGTCTAGAAGACAGTTTAGCTAAATACCCAACAGGACAATTTACAACAACATAACATACTCTCTTCTCTATACCTATGCTATTAACAGTCTATTATATTTTAAGACAAAAAAAAGTTAGAGGACCAGATTATCTTAATCTTAAATACGGTGTTCTCTTAAATGCGATATTTCGTATTGCAAAATAAAAGTCGGTGAACGAGTGGGTAACACCCTCGATTCCCGACAGTCATGAACCGGGATTGAATCCCGCGTTAACATTTTGTTTAATATGTGAATAACCTTTACATAATATTCATTGTTTCAATTATCATAAACTAGGTTGCTCTTGTTGAGCGATACCTAATAAAGTGATTTTGAACCGAATCGTATTGCTATTAACACAAATTAGTATTGATAAGTAATATGTAGAAAACGTGTGTTACATGCTAATCATTTATTTACAAAACTATACGAATTGAAAAAAAAACACTTCAAGTTTTAAATACACACTCACTTAAGGTATAATGTTGAATTTTAAACTTTAAATCCATATAATTTAAATCCATACGATATTTCTTATTGACGCTTAATTCTCATAATACAACTGAGTCTCTAAAAGAGATTAAAGCCTAAACAGTGGATAAACATGGCCTCTCCTGGAAATAGTCACTTATCAGAGATTCTGTTTCAATTACTACTTCTGACTTAAGCTGACATTACAGAGTCTCTGAAAGAAGGCCACCTCCAGTAGAAATTGTATTTAGCCATGTTTATAAGCTATGGTTTCTCCTGAAAGACTAACGTATATATGTGAGACTGGGTACCGAAAAATCTTTATCTTTAAAGCGTTTTAAATCCGTTAGATCTTATAAAACGAAATATACTCTTATTCGGATGTATTAATATAGGATTTCATATTATGTGAGATGAATTAAAACTTGCCTATATATACTCATGGACAAAACTTAAGGAAGTGTAAAGTCTTTGATGTCTGTGTTTTTTATTTTTTTTTATTTAGGGAGACAGAGAAAGCTTTGTTTATCTGTCTGTTTTTTTTTCTTTAGGGAGACAGAGGCAATTGTTAACACTTGCTTATCTTCGTATGTCTTCAATAAAGGTCACTGTAATATATTTTAGAGTTATTGTCTGAATCTCGATATACATGCTAATAGGTACAACTTCCTTAAGTTTTGTCCATGAGTGTATCTTTCAGCGGTATTGTCTGAATCCCGATATACATGTTAATAGGGACAACTTCCTTAAGTTTTGTCCATGAGTGTATCTTTCAGAGTTATTGTCTGAATCTTGATATACATGCTAATAGGTACAACTTCCTTGAGTTTTGTCCATGAGTGTATCTTTCAGCGGTATTGTCTGAATCCCGTATACATACTAAAAGGTACAACTTCCTTAAGTTTTGTCCATGAGTGTATCTTTCAGCGGTATTGTCTGAATCTCGATATACATGTTAATAGGTACAACTTGCTTAAGTTTTGTCCATATTCCGCTAATCTATGATACTCATATATCTCTGTCCTGTACTTACACCACAGATTCTGTTGATTCAACTCTCAGCACGGTCGTAAATAGATAAAGCCATGAATCACTCTGTACATAAAATCCATTTTTTTCAGCAATAAAATATATTACATTTAAAAAATTTATATCTCTTGTACTATATTCCATATGCTAAATGAATCTATTTTAATACTATTTGTTTGATTGCTTCGTATAAAATGTTATTTACTTGTGAGAAATTACTTTTTTCTCTCCACATTTTTCAAAAGACTTCGTCACTATTTTTTTTTATTTGGAAAATTAAAGACTTTTTCTAAATTCTGTTAAAAACTATGTAATCAAATTGAGAAAAAAAATGTGATTCTAAATAAATTAATTATCTATGAAAATTGTTTTTTATTTTTTGACTATCGACAACATTTATAGTATTTTTACACCTTTTACCTTTACTGACAAATGGTATATCTTCAATTGTGTGGATGTGGGATCTCCAGAAACCTGGGTTATAAACATCTCTATGTCTTCAATTTTAGGTTAAAACATTGAGCGTTCCAGAAAACTTTCCAAAAAGAAGAGATAATTGATGATCTAAAATAGTTTTCTCATTAAAAAAATAAATAATTAAAAACTTTAATGATATAGAAGGACATTTTTCCTGGTGGATATATTGATCTGTTAAAAGAATAATGAATTCTCCTTTCAAAATAGGCACAGATAATCTAGCAGACTCGGGTCAATGATGCATTGATAAAATAATGGTCAAATTAAGCTGGCGAACCCGCTGGGAGGGTTCACCACTGATGAGCCAGACCTTCCCATTAGTTTATTATTGCTGTAGGGGCATTAGAAAGCTTTTTTAATTTAAAAAGAACCATACACAAAACCCTAAACACCTTCTGATAAACTGTCCGTTAACTTCTGATCTAAGGGAAGAAAACCAACTTTACCTGACAAATACAAAACAAGTTGTTTACAATAAAGACCAATACATCAAGTTTAATAGATTCTGCAGGCTGTATATTTCAAGGCGAAAGTATTGACTGTACATATTTCAAGCTACTATTTATAATTAATATATGCAAAATTTGACATCGAATGTGTAATTTGCGTGCTTCTCAATGTTTAATTATGTTAATTTCACGATGATTTGATTTGTATATAATTTCAGATTTACACGCAATTATCCTAATTGTGGATATGGCGTGTCTCTGCCAACTGTTAAATAAAATAAAATACGCAAGCGTCAAAAATAGTTTATATTTCTTAAAATAGATAATAAAGAAAGAAAAGAATTATGAATTCGATTTTTAACATACTTCCAGATCACCTAGAAGCCAGAAAATTTGCTCATATGCTTAATCCCGATGACAATGCAAATTACAATTATAATATACAAGTATCAGAGTCATCAATTCTGTCATCGTTTGCTTTTGTAAATGAAATGCTTTTATGAAACGTTGCTATCACTTTTACATAATATTTGAAATCTAAAATGTTCGAGAATATCGTTTTATGTATTATTTTGCTCGAAGAACAAACAGGGTCTTCTTGTATTAATATATTTGGATTGTGTTGAAGTGTGTTAAGTAAAAGTATAAAAAATCAGGAATAAAAAACGCTAAAAATAAAATATGGTTGTCGTGATTAATCAAATGATGAGTAAATTGCTAAAAAAAAATATTTGCTATCCAGTTTCTTTTTTAAATAATTCATTAATCAACCAGGCGCGATATTGAAATATTTGCGTCTAATACAGAGGAAACAAAACAACAAACAAATTAGAACTTAGAATTAAATATTTAATAATTTACATGTATATTATTCTATAGAGTTAATAAAATTTATATAGATAAAGTTGCTGAGGTGAAAGAGTTAGATCATTTAGATCAGGGAACAAACAAGGTCTCTCTTCTGTAAAGTTCGGACAGTCAGAGATTAAGGTGAAGAGCAGTTTGTTCGGTTTATCTGCAGGAACAATTTGGTGTTTCTGATAGTCCTCTTTTATGTAAGTATTTCTGGCCGTGTATGTGACAAAACTATCCAGTTTCTTATCATTAATCGCATTATAAGAAGTTTGAAATTTATTATGAGTCCCCTCGTTCTTTTATTTTTAGTCTTATAATTATCCTACGCCATAGATGAAATAGTTATGAATACTATACACACATGGATTACATCTCTATACCCTGAATATACATTATTATAGAATCATGGGGCGCCTCTCCCGTCAAAATAAACGTTAAAACCTGACGCCATCTTTTGACCGTCGCCGTAAACTAGCCGCCTCGGGTCGGTGACAAAGCCACAACACCAGCTTTGGCAAACTGAGAAGCGTCCACCTAGAGACCATGATTTCGGGCTAAGGTGGACGCTTCTCAGTTTGTCAAAGCTGGTGTTGTGGCTTTGTCACCGACCCGAAGCCACTAGTTGCGGCGACGGTCAATAGATGGCGTCAGGTTTTAATGTTTATTTTGGCGGGAGAGACTCCCTATGCTTCTATGGATCAATTTCCTCCCGGAAAATTTTCTATCTATGCATTATTATATATAGAAGATATATAGATGATATTTTTTGCATATGTACAGACAGCCAACTTTCCCATATCCTAGCCTCCTTGAATAGTTATCATCCAAATATTAATTTCACAGTAGAAAAAGAGAATAACGGTTTCCTCTCCTTTTTAGATATTAAAATCATGAAGATAGAAGATAAAATAAATACATGTGTAGGTTATAAGCCATCCTTCATCCCAAACTACATTAAATATTCTTCATTCTGTCCTCTTAGCCATAAGAACACTACTATAAAAACATTATCTAAAAGAGTATTCACACCTTGTTCTTCACCTCATTTAAAAACAAGAAAAACGCAAAACATCATTGAAAACTTATTTAACAAAAGAGTTAGTCAAAGAAGTGGGATGTGTATGTATCAGTATTTATAAAAATACAAGATGATCCAACAAGAGACAAGGAAAGGTCAATTATGTGACTTAAACACTGAAAGAAGAATTACAAAAACAATCACAAGACTCAGAATGAAACATTATAAAAGAATGACAATACATCCAGATGACACGAAAACCTACAGGAAAATTATCCTGGTGTGGAACTAACATCTACCCACATTGTATGAAAAAGTGAAAGTTGTATGAGCTTATGATTTTGCTTTGTTTTAAAAATGAATCGATGTTGGTGCCATATGTTTGAATTAAATATTAAACCTTAGTTCTATATATTTTATTGCTTAAAAAGGAACAAAACAAAAAAGAAACTACAATTGCAGATGATTTGATAACTAAGAAAAAAAAAGTAATGTCCAAAAATGATGATGATAAAAAATTGAATATGTCTGCCAAAAAAAATGTTTCTATGAATTAAAAAATAAGAACAATTACAAACTTAACATATAAACTTCAAACATCCTCCCCCCTTGATATTACAATATCAACATTTGATAATGACAGGAGTAGAAAGAAAAGAAAATCAGCAAACAAATATTCAAGTCTAGGTAATAGGACAGTCAAGTGGAAGAAGACAAACTTTGGCCACAGCTCTTCTGAGGTCTCCATCCGCCGTCTTGACTGAAACCACACGTACCAACCCATCTTCCCCCGGATACACCTGATTGATCCTTCCCATTCTCCAATTGAGAGGAGGAGGGTTGTCCTCTTTTAACAAAACCAATGTTCCAATCTTGATGTTGTCCACTGGTTTCAACCATTTTGGTCTGTTCTGTAGTCTGGAAAAATACTCACACGACCATCTTTTCCAAAAGTCTGTCTTGATCTGTTCAATAAATTTCCATCTTCCTTTAAGACTGGAACCGCTTTCTCTAACTAGGGATGGGACTGCAGTCAGTGGCATTCCAATGAGGAAATGTCCTGCCGTCAACGTAGTCAAGTCTTCAGGGTCATCTGTTAGAGGGCACAATGATCTTGAATTAAGACATGCCTCTATTTGGGTTAGCACAATTGTTAATTCTTCAAATGTTAATTTAGTTTTACCCACGATTCTACGTAGATGATATTTTACAGATTTTATTTCTGCCTCTCATAGTCCTCCGAAATGAGGTAAGGATGGAGGTATAAAATTCCATTTGATCTCTTCTGAAGAAGCAAAGTCATGAATGTTTGAATTGAATAACTTTCTTAAGTCTTTGTAAGCTCCGACAAAATTAGTTGCATTATCAGTGTTTATTTCTGCCGGTCGACCTCTACGGCCAATAAATCTCCGAAGAGCAGCCAGGAAGGTTTCTGTTGTTAAGTTGGTAACGAGTTCTATGTGTCTGACTTTAGAGAACATGCAGATAAATAATGCAATATAAGCCTTATCTTGCATTTCTCAAATTCGATGTTTTCTTAATCACTGGTCCAGCAAAATCAATTCCTGTTTTAGTGAATGGTCTTGTCCAATTGATCCGTGATGTCGGCAAATTGCCCATCAGTTGTTGTACTGCCTTTGTTCTAAATCTAGCACATTTAATGCATTTAAACAGAATTTGTTTTACTAGACATCGTCCAGATGGTATCCAATATTTTTCTCTGATGGCGGATAGAGTTAATTGTACACCTGCATGTGATAGTCTATCATGGTAATGTCTTATTACCAATTGAGTAATATGTGCCTTAGGTAAAATAATTGGATGTTTTTGATCAAAACTCAAATAGGCATTATTTAATAGTCCACCCACTGAGTAATCCAGCTTTATCAAGAAAATGATTCAATTTTATTAAAGGACCTTTCCCACTTAAAGGTTGTAAGGCCTCTAATTGTCTCAAATCTATTTAGTAATCCTCTTGTTGAGCACATCGAATTATTCTGTTGGAAGAGGTTTCAATTTCTTTAAGTGATAATGCTCCGGATTTTTTTTTTGAGAGGTTTTCGACAATTATAGAAGAAACGAAAAATCCATCCTGTGTGTTATCCTTTTTAATTTGTTCAATGATGAATATCTTGTTATGAATGAATAAGATATGTTCCTTTTGACAAATAAGTTGGTCTTAATTCTTTGTTCACTTAAGCATTGCTCATTTATCACTGGTATAGAGGCGTTATAGGGTTGTGATGTTATTTTCAACCATGGTGGACCGTGCCACCATAACTCAAGATCGAGCAATTGATCCAATGATATTCCCCTGGATGCAATATCAGCGGGATTGTACTCTCCTTTGACGTGCATCCAGAGGCATAGTAATAGCTCTTGTATATCCTTTTTCCGATTAGAAAGCCCAGACAGGAGAACTGTAAGTTTGGGACCAAATGTCACAACAAGCAGTGTCCATTCAGACACACCAAACCTACACCAGGAAGGACAGTGTGTAGATATGAACCTAGGTGTGTCAACAGACGTTGCAAATTTCAACATCCATCCCGCCAAAGTAACGCGAGATGTTGAAGATAGCAATGTGTCAATTTGAAAAGAAATTCTACATCTTAAAAAATCTGAAATTGAAACTAGTAAAATTAGAAAAACTTGGTAAAAAATGAATACATAAAATATTTGTTTGTGTATTCAGTATATATACCAGGCTGTATCAAAAGTTCGTTAGCAAAATAAAATCAAATAAAGTTCAAGTGAATGAAGTCCCACAGTCGATGAGCGTGCCCATGTGAAAGGGTTTCGAAAAAAACACATTTCAGTATTCTAGTAAAGAGGTAAAGAATGTGTGATAAAAAATAACGATCCGAGTACTATGGCACTTCTTTTGGAACAATGGACTAAATGCAAATATGGCGGCAAAAGAAATATGCAAAGTGGAAGGGAAAGGAATAGTCAAAAGAAGAACAACCTCAAAATAGTTCAAGATATTTAGAGAAGGAAACATCAGCTTTGAGGACCAACCTTGAATGGGACGACTTAATGTGACAGATATTGAGACCCAACGATATCTGGTGATGGACAACTCACAACAATCTACGCGTGAAATGTCAGTCAGACTTGGACCATTCAAAGATACGATCAACCGTACTCTGTACAAGCTGCACTTTGATAGTAAACGCCCAAGACAAGAACCCCATAACCTGACTATAGCCCACTTCCAGAAGCGAGTCGATATCTGTAAACGATTGTTAGAAAATCCGCAAGAACTTCGGTTTTGGAAGCGGATTGTATCTAGGGATGAAAGGTAGATCTATCTTCATAACCCCGACACAAGAAGACAATGGGTACCCTGTGATCAAGAAACTAAACCTGTAGTTAAACAGGAACGCTTTGGTCATAAATTGATGTTGTCTGTATGGTAGAAAATCGATAGTATTGTGCACTACGAACTTGTTCCTGATGGTCGTGCAGTTAATGCCGATCTCTACTCAGAACAACTTAGCCATAGAATAAAATATTTGGAGTATATTGAAGTCCTACCTCATCCTGCTTATAGCCCGGATATTGCGCCATCTGATTATGCATTATTTTGGTCCATGGCTACATTTCTAAGGAGGAGACACTTTGAAACATTCTAAGACGTCGAAATTGCCTGTCGTGACTTTTTCGGCAACAAACCCCGAGAATGGTATATCATCAGAAAATTGAAAACCTGGCAAAAAGATGGATGTCTGTTATTGAAAATGGCAATCTCTACTTCAAAGAAAAATATTTTTTGTTTATCTATTACTTATATTATATTTTTGTATCAAAATCTTATTTATGGGAATAAACCTTTGATACAGCCATGTACACTGCGTGACATTGAAAATGGAACACCAAGAAATAGTGGCCAGAAAATTATGCAAATTTGAGGGTAGACGCGCCTAACCGAGTTATGCAAATGATGTAAAATGCGCAGCTCTCGTGCGCACATGGAGTAAGATATAAGGGAAGGAACTTGCAGAAAGGACAGTATTCGTGTCGTTATTTCTTCAAGGAAAATCTTTGTAGAAATTTTGTTCTTGTGTCAAAAGACACGTGTAATAACAGAGAATGACAGGTCATCGTAAACGGAGGCAGTTCAAGCAGACAGACACTTTTACGAGGGGCATGGTGATCGGACTGAAAAGTGCAGGTTGGTCCATACGTCAAATCGCAGCTGATACACACCTTGGTGCGTCCACGGTGCACCGACTGTGGAGAAGATGGTTGGAACAAGGAAATGTGGCAATTTATAGGAATGTCGGTGCAACCAGAGTGACGTCAGCACGTGTGGATCGGCGTATCCTTCGACAAGCAGTGGCGGCCCCACAAGCCACTTGTACCGCCATCCTGCAACATGTGCAAGACACCCTAGATCATTCCATCTCGACCAGAACCATTTCCCGTCGATTGGTTGCTAATGGCTTGAACTCATGCCGTCCGCTAAGAAGACTGCCATTGACCCGACCGAATAGGCGCCAACGTTTGGAATGGTGCCGGGCTAGATCGACATGGATGACGGAATGGCACAGGGTCGTGTTCTCAGATGAGTCGCGTTTCTGCTTGTCCAGTGATAGTTGCCGTGTACGCGTGTGGCGTCGACGTGGAGAAAGGTCCAATCCGGCAGCAATTGTGGAACGCCCCACCGTGCGACAACGTGGAATCATGGTTTGGGGCGCAATCGCGTATGATTCCAGGTCACCTTTACTTCGTATTCAGGGCACTATGACGGCCCAACGATACGTTGATGATGTGCTGCGACCGGTGACACTCCCCTACCTTCAGGGGGGTACCCAATGCCCTTTATCAGCAGGATAACGCCCGACCGCACACTGCTCGCATTAGCCAACAAGCTCTGCAAGATGTACAGATGCTTCCCTGGTCACCGTACTCTCCTGATCTCTCACCAATCTAGCACGTCTGGGACATCATTGGACGCCGTTTGCATGCCTTGCCACAGCCGCGTTCAGAAGACGAACTGTGGCAAATGGTTGAGAGGGAATGGAGAGCCATCCCTCAGGACGCCATCCGTACTCTGATTGACTCTCTACATAGACGTGTTGCTGCGTGCATCGCCGTCCGCGGTGGTCCTACTTGCTACTAAGCCGACGCCGTTCTCGCTCTGTATTATGACTATCATTCTGAAATAAAGATCACTTATTGTTCGTCCCTGTCTCTCTCTGTCTGCCGAGTTTCATCACTTTCTGGCCACTATTTATTGGTGTTCCATTTTCAATGTCACGCAGTGTATATATGGAATACCATATAGGAGTGTTCTAGTTTAAATAAATAAAAAATTATTTAAAACTAATTTTTGTCTAATATATATATATATATATATATACTAGCGGACGTACCCGGCTTCGCCCGGGTTTTACCCGAGTAAAGGTTTGTTTAACGAATCTCTCGATAAAGTGAACATTTTTTTCCGGTCCCTTGAAAAATACTCGATAAGTTGAATAAAATCAATATTAATTGGTTCCCTCGGTAATTGGAAGTTAAAGGAATAGTATCTTGCCTTTGAATTGTATCATTATTCTTGTCTCAAATAAATTGCCGTGTCATCCTGAATTTTGTCTTTCCTAATTTTCTACATTACAAAATCATCGTATCATCATGATAATATTTAGAGCAGATTGTTGAATTATAACAGATAAATTAGAATATTTATCTTGATTATTTCTAGGCGAAAAGTTATTTCAAAAGTTTTATTTGCTAGAAACCTTCCCAGTACTATACTAAATAACTTCCCAAAGTTTCATGGCGATCCAATGAGTGGTTTGGTCAGGCATAAAGGACAAACAAACAAACAGACACACACACATACATTCATTTATATATATATAGATATATATATTACTTTTTTTGAATTGTAATAATGCTTATAATACAATATAATGCGGCTATGATTATAGAACGACTTTGAGCAATTTTTACCGCATCCCTGGACACTTTTATTTTTCCGTTCATCATTACGCTTCACAATTCATCTTTTCATACTTTATCCCTAAGGATAGGAATAGTCGTTATTTCTCCTTAAAATAATTGATATTACGATTTTTCGTTCTGTAAAAAGAAACATTTGCGGTAAAACTTACTAAACATCATTGTAATAATGTACAACTAAAAAAAAGACGTATCTATATAACGCACATAATGAATTTAATATCAATTTATAAACCTAAATTCCTACATATTCATAAATCCTAATCAAATTATATATTTTGAAGCTATACTCCGTTGTGATGGATAAATCGAAGAGTGCCTAAGTTGAAATAAATATTTGAAATCACAGAAATGAGAAACATTTTCAATATCTGTGGTAAACTGCTTATTCACTATTTGTCTCGTCAGCTTTCTAGGATTTTTCATTCAGAGGATATACAGTAGAATCTCCCTGTAAAGGACAACACCTAATTGCAGAGCCAAACTCTCCTTTAGAGAGAAGTGTCCTCTTACCGGGGAGTTGCTAAATAGTAAAAATGGTAATTTTGCAAATGAAAACTGTCCTTTGTAGAGAGGTGTCCGCTAAAGGAAGGTTATACTGTATAAAGGTTTTATAAAGATTCCAAACCTAAACTATGAATTACATTTCTATATACAGTAGAACCTCCCCCTGTAAAAGACACCTAATTGCAGAGCCAAACTTTCTTTTAGGAAGAGGTGACCTCTTACCAGAGAGTTGCTAAATAGTAAAAATGGTAATTTTGCAAATGAAAACTGTCCTTTATAGAAAGGTGTCCGCTAAAGGGAGGTTCTACTGTATCTCGAAAAAAACGGCTGAAAGTGTTCCATATGTAACAATTACAAAATAATCATAAGTGACCAGATAGTTGGCGCTCCAGGACCTGGGTTATCTCTATCATAAGTGTTAGTTAGATGAAGAAGAGATTGTCCGAATGCTTCCTTTGATCAAGTAAATAAAAAGAGTTGCGAAGTCTAATGATGTTTTGTAATTTGGTGAAATCCTGTAATATATATGTTTGAAAATACAGTTAAACCTGTCTATAGCGCCCCCTCTTGGGACTCACCAAAATAGAGTGCTATAGAGAGGGGGTGCTATAGACAGGTCACTTTTAATGTAAAATGTTTACATTTTAATGTTTAAAATCGGGCGCTATAGAGAGGAAGGTGCTATTTAGAGGGGACGCTATAGACAGATTTAACTGTATAGGTAAATATTATTGTAAAAGGAAATTTTCTAAAGCGCACTAAGTAGGCTTGAAAATAAAGTTCCTAAAAACTAATCAATTTTATCAGTGAAAATAAATTATTTTTAATTATTTGTGAAATTATTTAGGTAATGAACTAGCCCGCCATCTATATATATGAAAAGGAACTACAGTAGAAGCTTCCTTTAGCGGACACCTCTCTACAAAGGACAGTTTTCATTAGCAAAATTACCATTTTTACAATTTAGCAACTCTCCGGTAAGAAGATACCTCTCCCTAAAGGACAGTTTGGCTCTGCAATTAGATGTTCTTTATAGGGAGGTTCAATTGTAAATTATAAAATTCATGAGCATTAGCCAGATGCGAAGAAAAGAAATTCCTAGGAAATATTTCAACTGAGATCATTTTTGAAACTGTAAATATATTTTGGTTTTAGCATATACCTGCATCTCTCATCTATATATATAAAAATGAATGTATGTGTGTCTGTTTGTCCTTTATGCCTGACCAAACCACTCATTGGATCGCCATGAAACTTTGGGAAGTTATTTAGTATAGTACTGGGAAGGTTTCTAGCAAATAAAATTTTTGAAATAACTTTTCGCCTAGAAATAATCAAGATAAATATTCTAATTTATCTGTTATAATTCAACAATCTGCTCTAAATATTATCATGATGATACGATGATTTTGTAATGTAGAAAAAATTAGGAAAGACAAAATTCAGGATGACACGGCAATTTATTTGAGACAAGAATAATGATACAATTCAAAGGCAAGATACTATTCCTTTAACTTCCAATTACCGAGGGAACCAATTAATATTGATTTTATTCAACTTATCGAGTATTTTTCAAGGGACCGGGGAAAAATGTTCACTTTATCGAGAGATTCGTTAAACAAACCTTTACTCGGGTAAAACCCGGGCGAAGCCGGGTACATCCATACAAGAATAATGATACAACTCCAAGGCAAGATACTATTCCTTTAACTTCCAATTACCGAGGGAACCAATTAATATTGATTTTATTCAACTTATCGAGTATTTTTCAAGGGACCGGGAAAAAATGTTCACTTTATCGAGAGATTCGTTAAACAAACCTTTACTCGGGTAAAACCCGGGCGAAGCCGGGTACATCCATACAAGAATAATGATACAATTCCAAGGCAAGATACTATTCCTTTTACTTCCAATTACCGAGGGAACCAATTAATATTGATTTTATTCAACTTATCGAGTATTTTTCAAGGGACCGGGAAAAAAATGTTCACTTTATCGAGAGATTCGTTAGACAAACTTTTACTCGGGTAAAACCCGGGCGAAGCCGGGTACGTCCGCTAGTAGCAAATAAAAGTTTTGTGTTGAGTTTATTATGTCTTCTCTGAATGGCTTTTTTTTTCATTTCAATTAGAATTAAAACTAGCAAAGTAGTATTTTGCTAAAAAATATATATTTAAAATTTATAAGGATTATTTTTATATCTATATACATGTATATAAATGTATATATCTATATACATGTATATAAAAAATCAATGTTTTTATTTTTGTTTGTTTGTATGTTTGTTTGTTTGTATGTCCGGTATACAAATTCGCAGTAGTTCACTAATTCAAACCAAAATTTCCATACATAGGTAAAATAATACGGGGAAGACGATAGGCTATTTTAAAAAAATATATAAATCAATTATTAAAACTAAATATTCAAATTTTTCTACTTAGCTCACGAACAGCGCCCTCTATCAAAGATTAGATTAAATTATGCTGATGCAAACAGATAGATAATGCTAATAACAAACAATTATAAAAAAAATTATCTAAATATATATCACTCGGGTAGATATGCACACGGGTCAATCCCGGGGCGAAGCCCGGGTCACCCGTCTAGTGTTGTATAAATCCGATTTATATAAATTTTATTATCTCAATTTTTTTCTACTTGCTTACTCGCGATGACAATTCAATTATTCGCAATATTTATTTAAATGTACAGTTAAACCTGTCTATAGCGCCTCCTCTTGGGACTCACCAAAATAGGGTGCTATAGAGAGGGGGTGCTATAAACAGGTCACTTTTAATGTAAATCGCATCGTACTACGTATTAAAATCGGGCGCTATAGAGAGGGAGGCGCTATTCAGAGGGGTACTATAGACAGGTTTAACTGTATCATATTTCAAAATACTAGAATATTGACCCATTTGATTAAAATCTTTAACTACCTGAATGAACACCTGAATGCATATGTATAAAATAGAGCGCTGTTTTAAGTTAAATATTATTCGTTTTAAATTATAGATTTTGATCCTACTTCATTCTAAAGTGAGTGAAATGGTTTGTAAATAATAAAATTAAACAAAATGATAGTTAAACAATTAAAAAGGTTTATGGAGATTAGTTTATTTTTATTTAAACCGTCTCAAGACATCAGGCAGCGTTATAATCATTATATGTTCTCCTGTGGAAGGGCAGAGATTCCTGAAAGCTCGAGACTGATTTAATAAAATAAAAAGAAACTCATTTTCGTAAACCTTTTTAATTGTTTGATTAATTACCAGGAGATTTAAATCAATTTATATAAAATGATAGTAATGATGACATATTAATTGTAATCCTCATGATCATAATTAATGGTTATATATAATGATATCTTCTTATATATATAAAAAATCAATGTTTGTTTGTTTGTATGTCCGGTATACAAATTCGCAGTAGTTCACTAATTCAAACCAAAATTTCCATACATAGGTAAAAGATTACGGGGAAGACGATAGGCTATTTTAAAAAATATATAAATCAATTATTAAAACTATATATTCAAATTATTCTACTTAGCTCACGAACAGCGCCCTCTATCAAAGATTAGATTAAATTATGCTGATACAAACAAATAGATAATGCTAATAACAAACAATTAATTTAAAAAATCTTATCTAAATATATATCACACTCGGGTAGATATGCACACGGGTCAATCCCGGGGCGAAGCCCGGGTCACCCGTCTAGTAATCTTATAAACATACACAATATAACATAGCATATAAAGTTGCTAGAGTAATATATTGATGTACATAGATGAGAACCTCTCCCTTTAATTATGAATCAGAACTATGCATTATGTTCATTATCCTAGTAAAATTATTTACACTACATTTATATATCTACACTACATATATTTTATTTATACACAATACACTGCCTCCTATGCTTACCCCTCTGTACCTAGCCTGTGGTACAGTGGACATTGTTGGGAGGTACAGTAAACCCTCTACACGATCAAGTCTTGTTCTGGTAGACATGATTCTGTAACCAGGAGGGACAATCCCTCTCTAAAATTCCCAAGTTCAACTGACCCGGTTGATGGTCCTTAGCAAGGGTCCCACTCCATGAATACAAAGGAGCTGTGTCTGTACTCATGTTAGAGTCGGCAGCAAAGTCTTCCCTGTAAGGAACAGTCTCAAACTAGAGGCAAAGTCAGACATATGTCCATAGTTTGCTTGAATACTATTCTAAGATTCCACCCGTCATTGCAGCCTATATAGGCAGAATGATCCAATACAGTATTGGAGCTCTAAGAGAAGCGGTCTGGTGGATTAAATTGGTGAAACCGCTGGGAGGGTTTACCACTGATGAACCAAGCCCTCCCAATATATATCTTTTCATCGCAGTAAGGACAGTAGAAGTTTATTTGTTTTTTGTTTGAAAAAAGAAACATACATGCTTTATAATGCTACCATTTCTTACATTAAGAAGTAAATTGGTTTAATATTTCAGAAATATTTTATCTAAATATCAATGGGGAACCTTTCATTAGCATAAATGAAGTGTTAAAGCTTGTGTACAATATGTTTTAAACTAAAAAATGGATATGAAGAGAGAAGCAAAATGGGAGATGATTTGAATATAGGTTGAGAGATTGCCTACAGATTGAAGGTTAAATATATTCCAAACATATATATTTAATTAAAAAGGCACTGGACACCCGGGGGATCCAGAGAGGGACAAAGAAGGGGGGTTGGTCCGGATGTTGACAGTTAGTTAGGTTACAGTGGATATTTTCGGACAGGCCCGCGCAGTACTAGGTCCGGTTGCCATCTCACGGCGGCCCTCGTGGCAGCCGTTTTGGCTCCTCTCTGCCTCCGCGGCTTCAGGCAGGACGCCGAGCTTTCCTCAGTTAATCCTCAACTTTCCCTTGGTCCTGGTGCCACGTGAGACGTACAAGGAGAGCGTCTTTTGATCCCAAACTTTGTCCTTACTGTCCCGTGCGGACTTCCCACTCTGCACGCCTTGCCACTCAACCCCGACTGCTTCCAACTCACTTGTTGGCTTACCCGGGTATACGACATATATATAAATATATTTTTAATACTAAAAGACGGCCTCAGAGAATAAGTTTCTTGTTTTATTCATATATTCTCTCAAGCTATTGGGCTATCACAGAATTACCCTCTACAGGAGTATATGTATATAAATACTCCTGTCACTTACTCCTATAGAAAGGATTATAATACCCTAAAGCTTGAGAGAATATAGGAATAAAGCAAGAATATTATCTA
This sequence comes from Cordylochernes scorpioides, assembly GCA_030710605.1. Classification (NCBI taxonomy): domain Eukaryota; kingdom Metazoa; phylum Arthropoda; class Arachnida; order Pseudoscorpiones; family Chernetidae; genus Cordylochernes; species Cordylochernes scorpioides. Next base: position 15,311,432 of record CP092873.1, on the reverse strand, counting down.
CCGAGCCCAGTTTTTTTTATTATTATTTACATTTCAAATTATTCTATCTTACAAAAGATATATTTATTAAAATATGTGTGTTATTAACTTTTTTAAATGTTATCATTAAACTTCAAAACCTTTTCTTATGTGTGTAACAACCTATATATAAACTACTTTTTAATTGAGCATTAAATATTTTTATACTTATATTCACAAAATATGAAACAAGAGTCATGATCTAAAACGAATGCATTTTTAAAAAGTGTATAAAATTATATATTTTATTTTTCCGTTTATCATTACTCTTCACAATTCATACTTCATCCCTAAGGTTAGAAATAATCGTTATTTCTCCTTAAAAATAAATTTCGATATTTCGTTTAAAAGAAACACATGCGGGATAATTTTCAAATGTAATTTTACAATCATAAGCCGCATTATATTGTATTAAAATTATTTATACACTTTTTTTTTCAAATTCCATCAAAGTTTGTGAAGCTCAAACTAAAAAAAATTGTATATATCTCTATAAATTTCAAAAGTAAATTTTATATCTATCTTTATAAAAGAGAGAATTTTGATTTTACATTAAAAATAGGATAATATCAAAAACATTTCTTAAATAAATAAATATTCACAAATGTCTTATTATAAGAGTTTGTTTATACAAAAATGTAATGCCATGACGAAAGTTGACTTTCAGCCAACCGAAATATTGGCAAATAAATCTTTTTGATTCAATCCAATATATACCTTTTATTATCTAGAGAGAAATCTTTATAACCCAGGTTTCTGGAACACCTTTAATTAACTAAATTTTTTATTATATTTATTAATTTATTTCAACACACAAAACGCGATATCCCGGCTAGGGATAATTGCGTCGATTTACATTTTTTCAAACAGAAACAGTTATAAACATATTATACAAGAAAGTAATCAAAAAAAAAAGAGAAACAATAATATATATTAGGAATCTGAACCTTTCAGGGGTTTGAAAGATAATCAAAAATATATTTACAAAAATAGTTAAACCTATGATAATTCTCTCTGTTATTTACAAATGGATATAGATCTACAACATTATTTACTGTCTGTTGTCTAGCGGTGAAGAAGAGTGGGAATTTCAGCAGTAGGTGTCTCGAGTCCTGGAATTCGTTGTCACAATGACAGCTAGTCTTCAACCGCTCCAATTTTTTAATTATATTTAATAGACAAATTTTTAAAACAGAATATTTAAAATATCTATATTCGTTTTAAAAAAATTGTAATTAAAAAATGAGAGATTTTTGACTATTGACTAAACTTGAGTCTTACCTTTCCCCTCTCACTCGATCAGATATTTCAGTTTGTCTTTCAACAGTTAACCAACTCTCTCTACAAAAATGTCTGGAATCGATATCAACTCCTTCGCTATGGATTTTGTTGCTGGTGGTATCTCAGCTGCAGTTTCCAAGACAGCTGTAGCTCCCATTGAACGTGTGAAACTACTGCTTCAAGTTCAACATGCTTCCAAGCAGATCGCTCCAGACAAGATGTACAAGGGTAAGTTTACATTTTCAATATCTATTTTATTAATTTCCATTTATAAAATTGCCCGGATAGTTAGCGATCTATGGATATGCTCCAGGAGTCTGGGTTTTACCTATATTTTACTACTTTAAAGCAATGTATTTTTTTAAATCTAATTATGGCTTTAAAAGTAAGTTTAAATCTTCAATATCTGTATTAATTTTCATTTATAACAAGGTCCGGGTAGTTGGCTATCTATGGATACGCTCCAGGAGTCTGGATTTAACTATCTATTAATACTTTAAGAGTAAAATTTTACATTTTCCTAATATATTATTAATTTTCATTTATAACATGGCCCGGGTAGTTAGTTGGCTATCTATGGATACGCTCCTAGAGTCTGGATTTAACTATCTATTATTACTTTAAGAGTAAATTTTTACATTTTCAATATATTATTAATTTTCATTTATAACATGGCCCGGGGGTAGTTAGCAATCTATGGATACCTTCTAAGAGCCTGGGTTACCTATATCTTACTACTTTATAAAATGTTGAAAAAAGTTTTTTTTTTAATCTAATTATTACTCAAGATTATATTTATACCTGAGCCCTTTCTTTTGTTTTAAACTCAGTTTAGCTAAATAGTTTTTTTTATAAACACTCGTGCTTTATTTTTATTTATTTTTTATATAGATTACGTATTATAGCTTTATAAATCTTTACTTAGTTGAAGATGAGCTTGCCCGAAAGCTTCCTTTAATCAAATAAATAGTAACGGTGTCTTATTTTTTTGCAGTTAGCTCCAATGTTTGTGTTTTGCCAACAATTTGCTACCTGCGCGCGCGCTCGTACTGTAATACGAAATGTTTTCTTACAATGAGTTTCTTTTTATTTTAAAATGCTATCTTTAAAGCAATACAAGCTTTATTGTAAGATATAGTCAATGCTTTTTATTGCAAGAAAACTCCGTATTTTTAAACAAGTTGTTCACAATTTTAACATGAAACGAAATATTTCTTGAAAATATACTTCGGCCAGTAAAGCAAAAGATTTTTGTCGAAACGTCGTGGTAATAAAGATTTACTGGCCGAAGTATATTTTCAAGAAATATGAATGCCAGCCTCTATCTTTACGATGAAAAGTTTTATTAGCTTTTAATTCAAGGAATGTGTTTCAGGTATGGTTGACTGCCTTGTCCGTATCCCAAAGGAGCAGGGTATGACGGCTTACTGGAGAGGCAACATGGCCAATGTCATCCGTTACTTCCCCACCCAGGCCCTAAACTTTGCTTTTAAAGACAAGTATAAGCAGGTCTTTCTGGGTGGAGTAGATAAGAAAACACAATTTGGACGTTATTTCCTTGGAAATCTTGCCTCTGGTGGAGCTGCAGGTGCTACCTCTCTCTGCTTCGTTTATCCATTGGACTTTGCCAGAACCAGGCTTGGTGCAGACATCGGTAAAAATGCTGCCCAGAGGGAATTTAAGGGTCTTGGTGATTGTATAGGCAAGATCTTTAAGACCGATGGTATTCTAGGTCTTTACAGAGGATTCAATGTTTCTGTCCAGGGTATTATCATTTATCGTGCAGCCTATTTTGGAATGTATGATACTGCAAAGGGAATGCTTCTTGATAAAGATAAGAAGAATCGTGCTCTAGCTTTCTTGATTGCTCAGTGTGTAACAACGGCTTCTGGTATCGCCTCTTATCCATTTGATACAGTTCGTAGGCGTATGATGATGCAGAGTGGACGTGCCAAATCTGAACTCATGTACAAGAACACGCTGGATTGCTGGAGGAAGATCGCCAAGAATGAAGGTGGTGGAGCTTTCTTCAAGGGAGCATTCTCCAATGTTCTTCGTGGTACCGGTGGAGCTCTGGTGCTCGTCTTGTACGATGAAATCAAGGATGGAATCTTTGGCAAACAGGCAAAGTCTGTTTAATTAAATACATATATATATTTTTTTTAATAAAGTATTTTTATATAATTTAAAAATGTATAGATTTATAATTTAAAGATTTATTTATGGATTGCCCTATTTTCAAAACGTTTTCAACCAGTTTTGGATATGACTCTACGCCTTGCATGAACAATAGAAAGGCTTTGACTTTCTATCAACAGTTGGAAGTTACACTTACCATTGATCCAATATATGCCTTTTTAAAGATTTATTTATGGATTACTCTATTTTCTAAAAATATATTCATGTATCATAATACTTATATTTTACGTTTGTATACATTAATTCTCTATTTTGAGGTAACCCGGATTCCTTCAGCCACGTACTAAAGTCGCCAACTATCTGCGTTGTACATTTAATTTTTTTTTCAATTTAGAAAACAAAACGCTTTGGTAATATGATAAAGCGATAAAATTTAAAGGTGATAAGGAGATTTTTAGCCAAATGTAAACACAAGCGTCATTGAGTATGCTTTTTCACACAACTTTGAAAAAGCATTGGCGAGCACTTAGGTATTTAGGTATTAGCACTTTTTTTATATATATTCTAAAAAAAAAAAGATTTATAAAACTTGTAATTATTTTAATGCAATTTTAGTTATAAAGTGAGTTTTATATCAACTTATCTATATTTAAATTTGATTTAAGATATTGAGAACGATAAGAAATTTAAACTCGGATTGTATATTAATATGCTAGATTAGATTCAAGTTTTAAATATGGTTAGTTTTGGTTGGGTTAGGTTGATTGAAGTTAGTTTTTTTTTTATCAAAGAAAGTTTAGTAACTTGAAAATATTTAATTTCTTATGTTATTTTTTAAAATCATAATAAGTGTTTAAATTTTGGCCAGAAATCTTATTTTGGCACTCGTGGTTCTTTTATATTATTATCCCTAGTACCCGTAGTACAGGCCATGATAATCATGGTGGGTAGTTAGTGACTGCTTTTACTGTAAGCACACCACATATCTAAACACGTAGAAAAGCAAACTCATGGTTCTAGATCTGTATTTGGCAGCTCAAGGTTTCTTCCTGATTCTTACATGGGCGTGAAATTCAAAGATTAAACATCAATCAAATGTAATTTGTCTTTTAAAATTTTAATTGTAAATATGCTATTTATGTGGTGTGCATGTTTTTAAAACCTAGTCTCATAATTGACATTTTAATATAATGCTATGAGTTGATAATTTTTTATATACAGTAGAACCCTCTCTATAAAGGACACGTAGCTGAAGAGAAAAAAAAAACTTCTTTAGGGAGAGTAAAAATGGTAAGTTTGGTGATGAAAACTCTTCTTTGTAGAGAGGTGTTCTCTAGATGGAGATGAGATCCGTATTACCTTAACGAACCAATTTTTATAGTGCTTATATACATTTAGGGTGGACATATTACAATAAAATATACATACAATGAGCCACAACGTTCAATCGCGAATAAAATATAAAAGAGTTGAGGCGTCTTATTTTTTTCCCTTGCAATTTATCGCAATTTGCAAACCTGTAATTATAAATATTAACATATAGACCAAATTTTTAATAAATATTTGAAATTTTTAATTCTAAATAAGAACGCATTTTACATATTATATCAGGTACAATAGAACCTTTCTGTGAAGGACAACACCTAGTTGCAGAGCCAAAGTGTCCTTCATGGAAAGGTGTGCCCTCATACCGGAGAGTTACTAAATGTAAAAATGGTAATTTTGAAAATGTAAACTGTCCCTTGGTAGAGAGATGTGCTTTAGCGTGAGTCTCCTCTTATGGAGGTTCTACTACTGTATTTGTAAAATGTAGATTTTTATTCAATTTGCATATAAAATTCATGTTTATTTATGTTTGCCTTTTGCGGTATTTTCAGTACAAGAAAATTAAGCCTTTGATGTATATATTTGTGAGCTTAACTATTTATTTTCTCTAATAGAGAGAGAAATCGATAATATATAATCACAAATATTTAAAATAAGGTGCGCAGGTATCTTCTATTATTTTGTGATTTCAAATTATTATTTTTAGTCACCCCAAATGACTCATGTGATCAAGTGAGTTTCAAGTAGGTTTTTTTTTAAGCAAGAAATGTTTTGCTGACCTTATGTTAAAATGCGCTTTTAACACTAAGCATTTGATAATATTTATTTCTCCAGTTTGCGCCATTCGCTTTATGCTAAATCTACACGTTACAACGCCTTACTAAAACTATCTACAAAGGTTTATGATTCAGGGTTATATAGTAGAACCTCCCTTTAACCGACACCTCTCTACAAAGGTTTATGATATAAGGTTATACAGTAGAACCTCCCTTTAACCGACACCTCTCTACAAAGGTTTATGATACAAGGTTATACAGTAGAACCTCCCTTTAACCGACACCTCTCTACAAAGGTTTATGATACAAGGTTATACAGTTGAACCTCCCTTTAACCGACACCTCTCTACAAAGGTTTATGATACAAGGTTATACAGTTGAACCTCCCTTTAACCGACACCTCTCTACAAAGGTTTATGATACAAGGTTATACAGTTGAACCTCCCTTTAACCGACACCTCTCTACAAAGGTTTATGATACAAGGTTATACAGTTGAACCTCCCTTTAACCGACACCTCTCTACAAAGGTTTATGATACAAGGTTATACAGTTGAACCTCCCTTTAACCGACACCTCTCTACAAAGGTTTATGATACAAGGTTATACAGTTGAACCTCCCTTTAACCGACACCTCTCTACAAAGGACAGTTTTCATTTGCAAAATTATCATTTTTACTATTTAGCAACTCTCCGGTAAGAGGACACTTCTCTCTCTCTCTAAAGGAGACTTTGGCTCTGCAATTAGGTGTCCTTTACAGGGAGGTAGTTCTACTGTATATCAATTTATAAAAAAGCATATATTGGATCAAAATATAATTTATTTACAAATATTTTGTGTAACGTCAATAGAATTATCGTGAAGATAGAAGTTGCCTGGCCGGCATTCATATTTATAAGAAAAATAGACACTTCGGCCAGTTAGTTTTTATTTTTCTCAACGTTTCGACAAAAATATTTTGTCCTCGTCAGGAGCGAACAAAAATTAAAACTGAAATGATGTAGAATAATTTGTAACGTTTTGCCAAATGTTTTAATTTTTGTTCGCTAGTGACGAGGACAAAAGATTTTTGTCGAAACATCGAGATAATAAAAATGTACATTGACCGAAATATCTTTTATTCGAAGAATCAATTTATGGATTGCTCTCTATTTTCAAAAAAAAAAGTTGCTCGGACCTCAGTCTTAGCTGGGCGTGCGTGCGACCCCTGAGAGACCTGATGGTATTGACAACACCATCTTGAAGGCTCTGGTAAGAAGATATGGGTCACTTCTTACCAGGTTATACAATCGCTGCCTGGGTAGGTTTCCAAGGGCTTGGAAGACAGCCAGGATTGTGTTATTGCTCGGACCTCAGTCCTAGCGTGCGTGTGACCCCTGAGAAGCCTGATGGTATTGACAACACCATCTTGAAGGCTCTGGTAAGAAGATATGGATCACTTCTTACCAGGTTATACAATCGCTGCCTGGGTAGGTTTCCAAGGGCTTGGAAGACAGCCAGGATTGTGTTATTGAAGAAAAGTGGCAAGACAGGAGCTATGGCGAAGGAATATAGTCCTGTGTCTCTTCTTTCATGCCTTAGAAAAGTACTGGACAGTCTTCTGGTGGTTCTACGATGTAAGATTTATATACAGAAAACATTATAAATATAGAGCAATCCATAATATATGTATATTTTAAAAATAAGGCTTATTTTGGATTGTAATAAGATTATTTATTAATCCGATATTTCGATGGACCAATCTTCCATATTTCCATCTAATAGATGATTTATCGCCCAATAAGCTTGGAAGACTCTTGTGGCTCACCTGGAGCACGCGACCTGCTACGTGCTTCACGGTAAAATACCTCGTAAAAGATAGAAGATTGATCCATCGAAATATCGGATTAATAAATAATCCTATTACAATCCAAAATAAGCCTTATTTTTAAAATATACAGATAAACATGTGATGGATAGAATATTTCTTGAATTAAGAAACACTTCGGATAGTAGAGGGTTTTTTTTTTACGTTTCGACAAAATTATTTTGTCATCGTTAGAAAACAATAAAAACTCTACTGACCAAAGTGTTTCTTACTTCAAGAACAATGAATGCTGTTCAGGCAAACTCTTTCTTCAGTATATAATCTTATTTACTGATGCAAAAATTATAATTTGATAATCAAGTTACATATCATCATGTTAATTGAGTTTGTAGTTGCATTTATTTCAACATACAAAACGCGATATCCCGGCTAGGGATAATTGCGTCGATTTACATTTTTTTAAAAAGAAACAGTTATAAACATATTATACAAGAAAAGGTAATCAAAAATAAAAAAGTGAAAAACAATAATATATATTAGGAACCTGAACCTTTCAGGCTAGAAAGATAAGCTTGTAGTTGCAATGTTGAACTGTTGTTTTGAATTACCTTTGCACGAACTGTAATATAACTTTCTTTTTAAATATTGGTATTAATATTGGGTCGGGTGCATAGCTTCAGTTACAAAATAACTTTTATTAGGTACAGCTCAAGAAGAGCAATCTACTTATGTTATTTACAATGGGGGGTGTGGTTATATACAAGGATTTATTTACAATTATATTTTTTATTGGTGTCTTTGGGTTCTCAGGTCCTTAGAGATCTTGTTCTTGAAGGTATTTTCTGGCTTGTTTAATATTCAGGTGGGTTTGTTTTTCCACTTTAGGTCATTGTAGTTATCGGTGCATAATGGCGGCTTTGTTCCACGACTTTTCGTCTCTTTTAAAAAATGGTATTTTTTTTTAATAAAAAATTATTCTCTTTAGAAAATAAGCTGATAAAAACTCATATATATCTCCTTATTCACCTTTTTTGTTTTACCAATTCAAAAGAAAAATTGAAGTATAGAATAGTTATATTTCTGGTTCTAAGATAAATTTACTAGGTACCGCTCAAAAAGAGAAACCTTACTTATGATATTTATAATAATAAATATCTTCTGAAGATTTAGCAACCCTCTGAAGACGCTGAGAACTATTTCAGAAAAGAAAAATATAGCAATAGAACTCTAATTTCTACAGATCAATTGTAAATAGATTCATACACAAAATAGGGAATGAGGAAAGTTTTAGAACAGATGTGTAAATGAATCCCTTTTCAAACAAAGGCTCACGTGCACATGGGGAAAGTGAGGAAAAATTACTGTAATTATTTTGTTGTTGTATGGCGAATCCATACAGGGCAATGGGCCCTAATAAAAGCTTTTTTGTTGTAATAAATAATACACACATACCTCGCTTTGCGTCGGGGTTACGTTCCAAAAAAAACACGACGCAAAGTGAAAATATGTGAAGGCGCAATCAAAAACAAAGGTGTTGCCATATTTTAGGAAAAAAAAATCAAAAAAAAATTAAAGACTCGAATTCAAAACAACGCAACTTCGAAAATCTAACGACGCAAAGTGAAAATCAGCAAAAATTAAGCAGCGACGCAACTTCGAAAAAAACGCAAAACGAAACGACGCAAAGCGAGGTATTGGTGTATATGTGAAGGTCATTCACATAATAAAACAAAGTGTCTACAATGCGGGATTCGGAATGCGGTAAAAAATATTGTAACAATTAAATTTAATGGTAATGTGTGTGTCTCTTTTAATAATATCATCAAATATTATCTTTATAGACCTTACTACAAGTTATAGTATCATTTCGGTTCCAAAATCACTTTATTAGGTACCGCTCAACAAGAGCAACCTAGTTTATGATAATTGAAACAATGAATAATATATGAAGGTTATTCACATATTAAACAAAAGGTTAACGCGGGATTCAATCCCGGTTCATGACTGTCGGGAATCGAGGGTGTTACCCACTCGTCCACCGACTTTTTTATGCTTCGTAGTATCATTTGATATCATTGCAGTGAAGGTCTGTAGAGAGAATATTTGATGATATTATTTAAAAAAGAAACACACTGGTTCCAAAATCACTTTATTAGGTACCGCTCAAAAAGATCAACCTAGCTTATGATATTTAAAACAATAAATAATATGTTTGTAGCACGACATTTGAAAACCATCCCGCATGTGTTTCTTTCGAACAAAAAAATCGAAATTTATTTTAATGATAAATTACTATTATTTCTGGTTCAAAATCACATTAATAGGTACAGCTCAAAAAGAGCAACCTAGTTTATGATAATTGAAACAATGAATAATATGTGAAGGTTATTCACATATTAAACAAAATTAAACGAGGGATTCAATCCCGGTTCATGACTGTCGGGAATCGAGCGTGTTACCCTCTCATCCACCGACTTATTTCGATTATTTCTAACCCTATGGAATGTCGTTCTACAATTATAAGCCGCATTATATTGTATTATAAATGAATAATATATAAAGGTTATTCACATATATTAAAACAAAGTTTCCAATGAGGGATTCGATCCCAGTTCATGGCTATCGGGATATCGAAGATTTTAACCACTCGTCGACCAACTTCTAGAAACACAGTAAATTTATTTGTTACAAATCTTTTCGATAGATGGCACTTTAATTTATAAACGAGAGAATAATGGTCGAAAACTTCAATATGAACAATTCGACCTTCACTTGTCGCCTCAAAAAGCTCGGGAACAGCAAATAAAGTTGATGGGGAAAATGCTATATAATAATTATTGCTATATAATAGTTCTCTTTTTGACAAAATTCACAATAATTATTCACTAATCCAATAGCTTTTACTTTTTCTGTTTGAATATGAATTTAATTTCACTAGTAAACAAAATTTAAAAAAATTCTCAGCAAATAAGAAAAACATTTTTAGATAATCTTTTTATGCTGATTAAGGTGATATGTTTTTTTTTTTTTTTCAATTTCACAATTTATGGGCATAAAAGCTTTTTTTGCATTGTCGTTTGGTGTTGCAAAAAAAAAAACTCGTTTTTGTGAATTAAAATATCAGGCCATATTTTGTATATAATAATTCTTTCGGTCTCGACTGTTTCACTGGAATAAAAAAACTAATCACTGTATTTCCTTTTTACAAGATTTGTAAAGTTCCTACAAATAAAGATTTCCGCAAATCTTTTACTTATGATTCAGCAATTCTAAGTAATTGTTACACTAGAACTTCAATGAAAGGACATTCGCACTAGAGGACACCTCTCTACAAAGGACAGTTTTCATTTACAAAATTATCATTTTCACCATTTAGCAACTCTCCGGTAAGAGGACACCTCTCAACAAAGGACAGTTTTCATTTACAAAAATTACCATTTTTACTAATTAGTAACTCTCCGGTAAGAGGACACCTCTTCTTAAAGGAGACTTTGACTCTGCAATTAGGTGTTCTTTACAGGAAGGTTCTACTGTACTGGAATTTTCTCAGAAAATAAACAGTTACAACCTTCATTAACAGATGGCACGTTTCAAGACTTCAGCCGATTTCTTCG
>CP092873.1:15229808-15300372 GCA_030710605.1 Cordylochernes scorpioides | reverse complement strand
TAGATGTCTTGAGGTTTATTCCTCAATACCACAAAAGCAACTTTTATAATTAGTAGTTCCCACTATTGTTGATATTAATAATTATAATTGATAATTGATACTATTGATGTAATATTAATCATCTTATAATTATACTTGATATTTATTACACTATAACAAATGAAAACAGAGAGAGAGAGTATCTCTTGTATATTTGTGAAATAGAGAAATTTCCCGGAGCTTTAAAACGTAGAACGTTGGTTTTACCATATTCAAGTGCTAAATAACCGTTAATTTCCAGAAGAGTATGGTAACAAAGTTTTATCAGAAGCGTAGTTTTCAAAAAATCAGCATAATGAAAAATAGATCATATTTCTTAAACAGATTGTATAAGTGATTAATCTGTGTTTTCAGACAAGCTGGACGTCACCTAGAAGCTGAAAGATACTACAAAATGGCCGTCAAGCTACGTCCTAATGTAAGTTCCATTCTGACAGATTCCATTGGGATGTTTTGGATACACTCGAGACAACTGCTAGAACCATATTAAGAAATGAGCATCTTCTGACCGTGCAACTAAAAGATCCTGATGGCCTGCGCCATCTTTTAAATAAATATTGTTGCACCAGTTTGCGGCTTGGCAGACTCTTCAACCTTGATTCTCTCCTGTGCTGGGTCTTGTATCTTACCAGAGCGTGTTTCAACCATCCTACAAATTTATATAAGGGAATAATGAAATAACTCTACTTTAAGTAGGCTCCAGAATTTTTTATTTATTTCTCACATCGAAGAGAGCAGTGAAGTCACACAATGTACCAAAATACAAATGATGATTCTATAATACATATATTCTGTTTATAATATATATATTCTGTTTAATAAAATAAATAAATATCTATATATATAAAAATGAATGTTTGTATGCTTGTTTGTTTGTTTGTATGTCCTGTATACAAATTCGCAGTATAGTTCACTAATACAAACCAAATTTTCCATACATAGGTAAAGAAATACGGGGAAGACGATAGGTTATTTTAAAATATATATATAAATCAATTATTAAAACTATATATTCAAATTATTCTACTTAGCTCGCGAGCAGCGCCTCTAGCGGTGAAGATGGGAGGTAATATCAGCTGACCTAATGTACATGTCAAGTTTGGAGCGGGACGTTTCACAAGAGTGACATCCACGGCGCCAATTTATAATTGTAACGAATAGTGTTTGAATAAAACATTTAATCGGGTAAACCCGGGCGTTGCCCGAGTCATTCGTCTAGTAAAATATAAATTTAAATTTGAAATATATGAAAAATATATTACAAATTAAAATTAAATAGGTGCATTAGCCATGATGCAACAATAGCAACTAATCGTAGATTTGCAAATATTCCAGAATTGGATAAAATACCCATTCTTGATTAATAGAAGAGTCAACCAGGTATGCCTTTCGGGCTGTTGGCTTTCATTAGTGTGGTGCAAGCTGTACCTCAACGACCAAAAGAGTTTATCTTTGGGGAATCCTAAAATATGATAAAACTGTTATTTGAGACAGGAAGGGTGTTTGAAGATTAGAACCAAATGATAGGAAACTAAAAGAATTACGTCGAGTAATATGTGGTCTCTAAGAAGGAAGGAAAGCTAACGTCAACGAGATTCTCTATTGAAGTGATATAATCTTGGTAGGCTTTCGGACAATGGCGTTCTTCAACAGGCTGTTACACGAATAACCTAACAGCCTGTAGAAGGATGTCATAGTCCAAAAGCTTACCAGAATTATATTGCTCTAATAAAGAATCTCTTTATATTACGATGCACTAGCGCGCCATCTGTTATCAAATTACGAAACTATTTTAGTCGCGTAATATTCTTTATAAAATAAAACAATTTCTACTGCCCTTACTGCAATGTAAAAATTAATGGGAGGGCCTGGCTCTTATTATTAAACTGGCGAAACCGCTGGGAGGATTCACCACTGATGAGCCAGGCCCTCCCTTTAATTTTTCCATTGCAGTAAGGGCAGTAGAAATTGTTTTATTTTAAAAAGTATATTACGCGTCTAAAATAGTTTCGTAATTTGATAAAGAATATCGTTATCTTTAGCTTTTATTGCTTCTTATAAATGATATTCGGCAATTCCTCCTCTTGTAATATGTGGTATGCAACTCTGTAAGGGTTTCAATGCATTTTTACTTAAGTAACGGGGAAAAGTAACTTTAAACAACTGATAAGATAAGAATGAACAATCTGTAAGTTAAGAAGGCCATCTATATTCTCTTGCCCAACTGCCAGAGCTAGAGCTGCCTAGTCCTCCCGCCTTCTTCCTGCCTCCTGATCTCCGCGGACCCAATCCGGCCTAACCTGCCTCTTCCCTGACGGAGATCCTGTCCCTAGCCTCCCCAGCCTGGTGCTTTGTATATATTCCGCTTTACGCGGCCATTGGGGCTCAAAATTCATCTTATTTTGGTTAGCAGCCCTGTAATTAAAGATATTTCAGGCCACCTATATTCTGTGGTATATCACTGAGACGTGTGGGGAAGTGAACCAATTCTATATCTGGGTATCTGAGTTTGTAGAGCATATAAATACCTCTATTGTATGTTTGTATATAACACTAAAGCTTATATGAGGATATATGACTGACGTGTATTGAAAGGAACTACTTATATGTATGGCTATAACACTAAAGCATATAAGGATATATTATATCTACGCCTTTGCCGGTCCCAAGCCCGGATGAAAAAGGAGGAGGGAAGCAGTAACAAGCTCACTAAAAAACCTGAGTTCAGCTGGCCCGGCTGATAGTACCCTGTAAGGGCTCCAGGAAAACAGGATGAGCAGCGTTTGTACTCCATGTTAGGAGCGGCTGCAAATGTCGTCTGTTCCTCATGTCAGAGGCGGCCATTTATTTTGGAGTTAAGTCAGTGGCCTGCCACTGAGTAGTGCTCCCAGTCTTAATAACAAAGACATTCTACTTCACCCAGTCATGATGGTTGTCAAACAGATACCATCAAGGGTCACATTTTGATACCCTAATATGATTGAGTAGAGATAAGAAAGAAGAAGAGGATATATCATTGTGTCGTGTTGTCAAGGGGCCATCTATATTCTGTGATATATCACTGAGTTTGTGGAGCATGCAAACACCTCTACTGTATGTTTGGTTATAACACTAAAACATATGTGGATATCTCACTGAGACCTGTATTGCAGGAGGTGGTGAGCCATATGAACCTGGGCGCCATGCTTCATCTGAACGGCAAGCTACTGGAAGCAGAAGAAAGCTATCTGGAGGCGCTACGACTCCGACCTGACGATGTCACCACCAGGAACAACCTGAAGAAACTCCGTCACCTGCTGTCACAGCGGGGAATCCGACCAGTTCACAGTCAGAGATGACCGTTCCGTCAACTTCTAGATTCTTCGTTCTTTCTACTGACATCAGCGGCCTACACTTGGAACTTACTTCTCGAATTGTCCTCTCTATTTTTACCACTCATCTCTATCTCTAACACCAATTAACGCTAAATCGCATTGCCGTTTCTTCTTTTACGTCTCAACTTTGTGATTAAGCATTCAACTTTCGAACGCATCTTCTTAAGAAGATTCTATCTTAGCATATACACAAATATACCGCACCAATATCTCTACTTTCTCTGTTTGAGTAATATAGTAGAACCTCCCTTTAGAGGACACCCCGCTAGCGGACACCTCTCTATAAAGAACAGTTTTCATTTGCAAAATTACCATTTTTACCATATAGAAACTCTCCGGCAAGAAGACACCTCTCCCTAAAGGACAGTTTGGCTCTGTAATTAGGTGTCTTTTACAGGGAGGTTTTACTGTATATAAGTCACACATTTCTAATTGTTATTAACAAAGAATTAATGACACACTTGCCGAGTTTTACATTATTAAAGCCTCAAAAGGTATTTTTCCATAATGAAGATATTTTTCTTGAATATTCTTAATAGTACAATATGATAATCGAATTTGAACATTTCAAAAATTATAATATAGAGATATCTGTAATCAAGAGAGATCCATCTCAAATTTTCAATATTTGAGAAAAAGCAATATTGACAGATTTGATCCGTATTATCAAATTTTCTATTATGAAACGCTATTATAAGCTTTACCTTTTTCTATGCATAAAATCATATGGTATTTACTTCAGGAAGCTGAGTTTCAAATATCTCTTATATGGTATTTTCTTCAAAACACCTGACTTATGAATATCTTTTATATGATATTTGGGAAATGATATATAACATTTGAATCGTAATATCAAAACTTTTATTATTAAGGTATCAATTACGATCTTTGCCTCTTTTTGGATAAAATGCTTATGGTTATATGCCTGATAACATTTAAATTTGAATAACACATTCAACCTCTTCTTGACAAAACTATTATAGCTAAACACTGTATAACCATCTTTTGTCTTCTGCACATTAATATTGTCGCAATTAATTGACTTATTGTGAAGATACTTGGCAATTAAATATCACGATGTGTAATCATGTACAAGTATTCAGTATCCTTCAAAATGGTATAGAGAAGAAGAATTTAATAATATTTAGAAAAAGCTATTATATGGGAATAATAAATAATACTAATAATAATAATTTTACAAGTTTTTACTTGTACTACTGCTTTTTACAAGTTTTACAGCATTTTTTTCTTTTTACAGAACGAAAAATCGTCATTTTCATTATTTAAGGATAAATAACGACTATGCCTATCCTTAGGTATGAAGTATGAAAGGATGAATTGGGAAGAGTAATGATGAACGGAAAAATAAAATCCCCTGGATACTTTTATTTTTCCGTTCATCATTACTCTTCACAATTAATCCTTTCATACTTCATCCCTAAGGATAGGAATAGTCGTTATTTCTCCTTAAGTATTCAAAATTACGATTTTTCGTTCTGTAAAAATAAAAAATTGCTGTAAAACTTGTTAAACGTCGTTCTAATAAGCCTAGCCGTATTATAATATACAATTATGTTTAAAATTTGCGGTAGAATAATTCTTTTTTTAACGTAACAAAAAGCTATTTTCGAATATAGTACGCATGTCGTCTGATTTTTTCTACGTTGCCAGATATAAAACAATACTATATAAAATACGAAGAATATACAATTATGTTTTAAAATTTGTGTTAGAAAAATTATCTTGTTTAACGTTAAAAAGGCTTTTTCGAATATAGTACGGATGTCGTTTGGTTTTTTTTTTCTGGCGTTGCTAGATAAAGCAATGTACACTAGATATTTGTTTTATCAAGATGAAAATATCATACTTCCTGGATTAAAAAAAGAAACTTATATCTGGAATTAAGAAAAAGGCATCTCCTTATCGTGCAACTGAAAGCTGCTTATGGCTTGCGCCATCTATCGGAATAAATATCAACTATTCTCGTTGATATTTAATTATTCCAGAATTGTCCAAATACCCATTCTTGATTAATCAAGAAAATGATTAATAATAAAAGATTAATCTCGCTGATGAGGGCCAACAGCCCGAAACGCGTCCGTGGTTAGCTTTTCTTGATTAATCAAGAATGGGTATTTGGACAATTCTGGAATAAATAAAAATCAACGAGAATAGTTGATGTTTATTCCGATAGATGGCGCAAGCCATCAGCAACTTTCAGTTGCACGATAAGAAGATGCCTTTTTCTTAATTTATGCACCTTATCCAAGTACAATATTACATTTGTACTATTTTTTTCACATTATATCTGGAAGCCTGATATTTTAACTTTTAATATTAATACAAGGAATTATTTGATCGAATATTTGTTTTAATTTGACTATAGTCAATAAATTTATTAGAAATATCAATATAGTAAATTCTGTTGCAAAGCGTCTAACAGAAGCTGCTTAGCTAAATGTATATCTTGTCAATCTGTATAAACTCTTCAAGTCTCTATATTGTAAGCCTAGAGCAGGGATCGGCAAACTTTTGAGTCGGAAGAGACAAAAATTACAATTTACAAAATTTCAAAGTTCATAAAAAGCCACAATTATTTTTCTTGTCAACAATAAATAGTACTCGCATAAATAATATTTACATATGGAACTATATAAAGAGCTGCAGTTTCATATCCAAAGAACCGCATGTAGCTCGCGAGCCGCAATTTGCCGACCTCTGGTTTAGAGAACAGTTTAGCTAAATATCCAACTGGACATTTTACAACACCATAACATACTCACTTCTCTATACCTATGCTATTAACAGTCTATTCTCGTTTTAATACAAAAAAGTTAGAGGACCAGATTATCTTAATCTTAAATACGATGTGGTCTTAAATGCGATATTTCTTATTGCTAAATACAAGTCAGTGGACGAGTGGGTAAGACCCTCGATTCCCTACAGTCATAAACTGGAATCTAATCCTGAGTTAACATTTTGTTTAATATATGAATAACTTTCATATATTATTCATTGTTTCAATTATCATAAACTAGGTTGCTCTTGTTGAGCGATACCTAATAAAGTGATTTTGGAACCGAATCGTATTGCTATTAACACTTACACAAATAAATTTACTGGCAATGCGTTTCTTTTAAATATCATCAAATATTATCTCTACAGACCTTACTGCAATGATATGAGTTATATTGAATGAGAGGGCTTGTGATTGCTATCTAACAATAGATGGCAATTAAATTTAATTTACTAACAATTAGTATTGTTTAGTAATATGTTGAAAACGTGTGTTACATGCTAATCATTTATTTACAAAACTATACGAATTGAAAAACAAAAAACACTTCAAGTCTTAAATACATAATCACTTAAGGTATAATGTTGAATTTGAGACTTTAAATCCATAGAATTTAAATCCATACGATATTTCTTATTGACGCTTAATTCTCATAATACAGCTGAGTCTCCAAAATAGATAAAGCCTAAACAGTGGCTAAACATGGCCTCTCCTGGAAATAGTCGTTTATCAGAGATTCTGTTTCAATTACTACTTCTGACTTAAACTGACATTACAGAGTCTCTGAAAGAAGGCCACCTCCAGTAGAAATTGTATTTAGTCATGTTTATAAGCTATTGTCTCTCCTGAAAGACTCTAATGTATATATATGAGACTGGGTACCGAAAAATCTTTATCTTTAAAGCGTTTCAAATCCGTTAGATCTCAAATCGAAATATACTCGTATTCGGATGTATTAATATAGGATTTGATATTATGTGAGATGAATAAAAACTTGCTTATATATATACTCATGGACAAAACTTAAGGAAGTGGAAAGTCTTTGATGTCTGTGTTTTTATATTTATTTAGGGAGACAGAGAAAATCTTTGTTTGTCTGTCTGTTTTTTTTTTCTTTAGGGAGACAGAGGCAATTGTTCACACTTGCTTATCTTCGTGTGTCTTCAATAAAGGTCACTGTAATATCTTTCAGAGTTATTGTCTGAATCTTGATATACATGCTAATAGGTACAACTTCCTTAAGTTTTGTCCATGAGTGTATCTTTCAGCGGTATTGTCTGAATCCCGTATACATACTAAAAGGTACAACTTCCTTAAGTTTTGTCCATGATTGTATCTTTCAGAGTTATTGTCTGAATCCCGATATACATGCTTAAAGGTACAACTTTCTTAAGTTTTGTCCATATTCCGCTAATCTATGATACTCATATATCTCTGTCCTGTACTTACACCACAGATTCTGTTTATTCAACTCTCAGCACGGTCGTAAATAGATAAAGCCATGAATCACTTTGTACATAAAAATCCATTTTTTTCAGCAATAAAATATATTACATTTAAAAAATTTATATCTCTTGTACTATATTCCATATGCTAAATGAATCTATTTTAATACTATTTGTTTGATTGCTTCGTATAAAATGTTATTTACTTGTGAGAAATTACTTTTTTCTCTCCACATTTTTCAAAAGACTCTTCGTCACCATTTTTTTTTTTATTTGGAAAATTAAAGACTTTTTCTAAATTCTGTTAAAAACTATGTAATCAAATTGAAAAAAAAATGTGATTCTAAATAAATTAATTATCTATGAAAATAGTTTTTTTATTTTTTGACTATCAACAACATTTAAAGTAAACCTTTTACCTTTACTGGCAAATGATATATCTTCAAATGTGTGATTGTGGGCTCTCGAGGAACCTGGGTTATAAATATCTCCATATCTTAAATTTTAGGTTAAATAATTGAGCGTTCCAGAAAACTCTCCAAAAAGAAGTGATAATTGATCATCTAAAATAGTTTTCTCATAAAAAAAAATAATTAAAAACTTTAATGATATAGAAAGATATTTTTCCCGGTGATATATATATGAGCCCCTCAATGCACAGATTGATTAACTCCATAAATAATCGGGAAAAAAATGTTTAATTTTTGTTGAAAGTCTAAAAATCTATATGACATATAGATTTTTAGACTTTCAACAAAAATTAAACATTTTTTTCCCGATTATTTATGGAGTTAATCAATCTGTGCATTGAGGGGCTCATATATTGATCTTAGTATAAAGAAAATAAAGTCTCCAGGGCCAAGTTTCTTGTTCAAAATTATTTTTATTCCAAAGCTTTCGGACTTGGCAGTCCTTCCACAGGAGTATCACAGCAACTATATTGATCTATTAAAAGAATACTCAATTCTCCTTTCAAAATAGTCACAGATAATCTAGCAGACTCGGGTCAATGATGCATTGATAAAATAATTGTCAAATTAAGCTGGCGAACCCGCTGGGAGGGTTCACCACTGATGAGCCAGACCTTCCCATTAGTTTATTATTGCTGTAAGAGCATTATAAAGTTGTTATAATTTAAAAAGAACCATACACAAAACCCTGAACACCTTCTGATAAACTGTCCGTTAACTTCTGATCTAAGGGAAGAAATCCAACTTTACCTGACTAATACAAAACAAGTTGTTTACAATAAAGACCAATACATCAAGTTTAATAGATTCTGCAGGCTGTATATTTTAAGGCGAAAGTATGGACTGTACATATTTCAAGCTACTATTTATAATTAATATATGCAAAATTTGACATTGAATGTGTAATTTGCGTGCTTCCCAATGTTTAATTATGTTAATTTCACGATGATTTGATTTGTATATAATTTCAGATTTACACGCAATTATCCTAATTGTGGATATGGCGTGTCTTTGCAACTGTTAAATAAAATAAAATACACAAGCGTAAAAAATAGTTTATATTTCTTAAAATAGATAATAAAGAAAGAAAAGAATTGTGAATTCGATTTTTAACATACTCCAGATCACCTAGAAGTCTGAAAATTTGCTCATATGCTTAATCCCGATGACAATGCAAATTACAATTATAATATACAAGTATCAGAGTCATCAATTCTGTCATCGTTTGCTTTTGTAAATGAAATGCTTTTATGAAACGTTGCTATCACTTTTACATAATATTTGAAATCTAAAATGTTCGAGAATATCGTTTTATGTATTATTTTGCTCGAAGAACAAACAGGGTCTTCTTGTATTAATATATTTGGATCGTGTTGAAGTGTGTTAAGTAAAAGTATAAAAAATCAGGAATAAAAAACGCTAAAAATAAAATATTGTTGTCGTGATTAATCAAATGATGAGTAAATTGCTAAAAAAAAAAATATTTGCTATCCAGTTTCTTTTTTAAATAATTCATTAATCAACCAGGCGCGATATTGAAATATTTGCGTCTAATACAGAGGAAACAAAACAACAAACAAATTAGAACTTAGAATTAAATATTTAATAATTTACATGTATATTATTCTATAGAGTTAATAAAATTTATATAGATAAAGTTGCTGAGGTGAAAGAGTTAGATCATTTAGATCAGGGAACAAACAAGGTCTCTCTTCTGTAAAGTTCGGACAGTCAGAGATTAAGGTGAAGAGCAGTTTGTTCGGTTTATCTGCAGGAACAATCCTCTTTTATGTAAGTATTTCTGGCCGTGTATGTGACAAAACTATCCAGTTTCTTATCATTAATCGCATTATATGAAGTTTGAAATTTATTATGAGTCCCCTCGTTCTTTTATTTTTAGTCTTATAATTATCCTACGCCATAGATGAAATAGTTATGAATACTATACACACATGGATTACATCTCTATACCCTGAATATACATTATTATAGAATCATGGGGCGCCTCTCCCGTCAAAATAAACGTTAAAACCTGACGCCATCTTTTGACCGTCGCCGTAAACTAGCCGCCTCGGGTCGGTGACAAAGCCACAACACCAACTTTGGCAAACTGAGAAGCGTCCACCTAGAGACCATGGTTTCGGGCTAAGGTGGACGCTTTTCAGTTTGCCAAAGCTGGTGTTGTGGCTTTGTCACCGACCCGAAGCCGCTAGTTGCGACCACGGTCAATAGATGGCGTCTAGTTTTGACGTTTATTTTGACGGAAGAGGCGCCCTATGCTTCTATGGATCAATTTCCTCCCGGAAAATTTTCCATCAATACATTATTATATATAGAAGATATATAGATAATATATTTTGCATTTATACAGACAGCCAACTTTCTCATTCCTAGCTTCCTTGAATAGTTATCATCGAAATATTAATTTTATATTAGTAAAAGATTATAATGGTTTCCTCTCCTCTCTCTCTCTCTCTCTCTTTTTAGATATTAAAATCATGATGATAGATGATAAATTAAGAACAGGTGTATATTGTAAACCATTCTTCATCCCAAACTTCATTAAATATTCTTCATTCTGCTGTCCTCTTAGCCATAAGATCACTACTATAAAAACATTATCTAAAAGAGTATTCACACATTGTTCTTTACCTCAATTAAAAACAGGAAAAACGCAAAACATCATTGAAAACTTATTTAGCAAAAGAGTTAGTCAAATAAGTGGGATGTGTATGTGTCAGTATTTATAAAAATACAAGATGACAAAATACAAGAGACAAGGAAAGATCAATTATGTGACAAAATCACAGAGAGAAGAATTACAAAAACAATAACAAGACTCAGAATGAAACATTATAAAAGAATGACAATACATCCAGATGGCACAAAAACCTACAGGAAAATTATCCTGGTGTGGAACTAACATCTACCCACATTGTATGAAAAAGTGAAAGTTGTATGAGCTTATGATTTTGCTTTGTTTTAAAAATGAATCGATGTTGGTTCCATATGTTTGAATTAAATATTAAACCTTAGTTCTATATATTTTATTGATTAAAAAGGAACAAAACAAAAAAGAAACTACAATTGCAAATGATTTGATAACTAAGAAAAAAAAGTAATGTCCAAAAATGATGATGATAAAAAATTGAATATGTCTGCCAAAAAAAAATGTTTCTATGAATTAAAAAATAAGAACAATTACAAACTTAACATATAAACTTCAAACATCCTCCCCCCTTGATATTACAATATCAATATTTGATAATGACAGGAGTAGAAAGAAAAGAAAATCAGCAAACAAAGATTCAAGTCTAGGTAATAGGACAGTCAAGTGGAAGAAGACAAACTTTGGCCACAGCTCTTCTGAGGTCTCCATCCGCCGTCTTGACTGAAACCACACGTACCAACCCATCTTCCCCCGGATACACCTGATTGATCCTTCCCATTCTCCAATTGAGAGGAGGAGGGTTGTCCTCTTTTAACAAAACCAATGTTCCAATCTTGATGTTGTCCACTGGTTTCAACTATTTTGGTCTGTTCTGTAGTCTGGAAAAATACTCACACGACCATCTTTTCAAAAAGTCTGTCTTGATCTGTTCAACAAATTTCCATCTTCCTTTAAGACTGGAACCGCTTTCTCTAACTAGGGATGGGACTGCAGTCAGTGGCATTCCAATGAGGAAATTCACTGCCGTCAACGCAGACATGTCTTCAGGGTCATCTGTTAGAGGGCACAATGGTCTTGAATTAAGACATGCCTCTATTTGGGTTAGCACAGTTGTTAATTCTTCAAATGTTAATTTGGTTTTACTCACGATTCTACGTAGATGATATTTTACAGATTTTATTCCTGCCTCCCATAGTCCTCCGAAATGAGGTGAGTATGGAGGTATAAAATTCCATTTGATCTCTTTTGAAGAAGCAAAGTCATGAATGCTTGAATTGAATAAATTATTTAAGTCTTTGTAAGCTCCGACAAAATTAGTTGCATTATCAGTGTTTATTTCTGCCGGTCGACCTCTACGGGAAATAAATCCCCGAAAAGCAGCCAGGAAGGCTTCTGTGGTTAAGTTGGTAACGAGTTCTATGTGTATGGCTTTAGAAAACATGCAGATAAATAATGCAATATAAGCCTTATCTTGTATTTCTCAAATTCGATGTTTTCTTAATCACTGGCCCAGCAAAATCAATTCCTGTTTTAGTGAATGGTCTTGTCCAATTGATCTGTGATGTCGGCAAATTACCCATCAGTTGTTGTACAGGCTTTGTTTTAAATCTAGCATATTTAATGCATTTAAACAGAATTTGTTTTACCAGACATCGTCCGGATGTTATCCAATATTTTTCTCTGAAGGCTGATAGAGTTAATTGTACACCCGCATGTAATAGTCTATCATGGTAATGTCTTATTACTAAGTGAGTAATATAATGTGCCTTAGGTAAAATAATTGGATGTTTTTGATCAAAACTCAAAAATACATTATTCAATCGCCCACCCACTCTGAGTAATCCACCTTTATCAAGAAAAGGATTCAATTTTATTAAAGGACTTTTCCCACTTAAATGTTGTAAGGTCTCTAATTGTCTCAAATCTATGTAGTAATCCTCTTGTTGAGCACATCAAATATTTATGTTGAAAGAGGTCTCAATTTCTTTAAGTGATAATGCTCTGGATTTTTCTTTTTTGAGAGGTTTTCGACAATTATAGAAGAAACGAAAAATCCATCCTGTTATCCTTTTTAATTTGTTCAATGATGAATATCTTGTTATGAATGAATAAGATATGTTCCTTTTGACAAAAGGTTAGTCTTAATTCTTTGTTCACTTAAGCATTGCTCATTTATCACTGGTATAGAGGCGTTATAGGGTTGTGATGTTGTTTTCAACCATGGTGGACCGTGCCATCATAACTCAAGATCGAGCAATTGATCCAATGATATTCCCCTGGATGCAATATCAGCGGGATTGTCTTCTCCTTTGACGTGCATCCAGAAACATAGTAATAGCTCTTGTATATCCTTCTCCCGATTAGAAAGCCCAGACAGGAGAACTGTAAGTTTGGGACCAAATGTCACAACAAGCAGTGTCCATTCAGACACACCAAACCTACACCAGGAATGACAGTGTGTAGATATGAACCTACGTGTGTCAACAGACGTTGCAAATTTCAACATCCATCCCGCCAAAGTAACGCGAGATGTTGAAGATAGCAATGTGTCAATTTGAAAAGAAATTCTACATCTTGAAAAATCTGAAATTGAAACTAGTAAAATTAGAAAAACTTGGTAAAAAATGAATACATAAAATATTTGTTTGTGTATTCGGTATATATACCAGGCTGTATCAAAAGTTCGTTAGCAATATAAAATCAAATAAAGTTCAAGTGAATGAAGTCCCACAGTCGATGAGCGTGCCAATGTGAAAGGGTTTCGAATAAAACACATTTCAGTATTCTAGTAAAGAGGTAAAGAATGTGTGATAAAAAATAACGAACCGAGTACTATGGCACTTCTTTTAGAACAATGGACTAAATGCAAATATGGCGGCAAAAGAAATATGCGAAATGGAAGGGGAAGGAATAGTCAAAAGAAGAACAAACTCAAAATAGTTCAAGATATTCAGAGAAGGAAACATCAGCCTTGAGGACAAACCTCAAATTGGACGACCACATGTAATGGATATTGAGACCCAACTATATCTGGTGATGGACAACTCACAAATAATCTACGCGTGAAATGTCAGTCAGACTTGGACCATCCAAAGATACGATCAACCGTACTCTGTACAAGCTACACTTTGTTAGCAAACGCCCAAGACAAGATCCCACGACCTGACTATAGCCCAGTCCCAATGGCGAGTCGATATCTGTAAACGATTGTTAGAAAATCCGCAAGGATTTGGAAGCGGATTGTAACTGGAGATGAAAAGGGAATCTATCTTCATAACCCCGACACAAGAAGACAATGGGTACCCTGTGATCAAGAACTAAACCTGTAGTTAAACAGGAATGCTTTGGCCATAAACTGATGTTGTCTGTATGGTAAAAAAATCGTTGGTATTGTACATTACGAACTTGTTCCTGATGGTCGTGCAGTTAATGCCGATCTCTACTCAAAACAACTCATCCATAGAATAAAATATTTGGAGTATATTAAAGTCCTACCTCATCCTGCTTATAGCCCGAACATTGCGCCATCTGATTATGCAATATTTTGGTCAATGGGTACATTTATAACGGGACGACACTTTGAAACATTCTAAGACGTCGAAATTGCCTGTCGTGACTTTTTCGGCAACAAACCCCGAGAATGGTATCATCAGAAAATTGAAAAGATGGCTGGCTGTTATTGAAAATGGCAATCTCTACTTAATCGAATAAATATTTTTTGTTTATATATTACTTATAATATATGTGTGTATCAAAATCTTATTTATGGGGAAAACGAACTTTTGATACAGCTTGGTATATATGGAATGTCATATAGGAGTGTTCTAGCTTAAATAAATAAAAAATTTATTTAAAACTATTTTTTGTCTAATATATATATATATATTACTTTTTTTTGCATTGTAATAATGTTTATAATACAATATAATACGGCTATGAATTATTGAACGATTTTTAGCAATTTTTCCTGCATCCCTGGACACTTTTATTTTTCGTTCATCATTACTCTTCACAATTCATACTTCATCCCTAAGGATAGGAATAATCATTATTTCTCCTTAATATAATTGATATTACGATTTTTCGTTCTGTAAAAAGAATCTTTTGCGGTAAAACTTGTTAAACGTCATTGTAATAATATAAAACTAAAAGAAATACGTCTCTATATAATGTACATAATAAATTTGATATGAATTTATAAACCTAAATTTCTACATATTCATAAATCCTAATCAAATTTTATATTTTGAAGCTATACTCCGTTGTGATGGAGAAATCGAAGAGTGCCTAAGTTGAAATAAATATTTGAAATCACAGAAATGAGGAACATTTTCAATATCTGTGGTAAACTGCTTATTCACTATTTGTCTCGTCAGCTTTCTAGGATTTTTCATTCAGCATATACAGTAGAACTACCTCCCTGTAAAGGACAACACCTAATTGCAGAGCCAAACTGTCCTTTAGGGAGAAGTGTCCTCTTACCGGAAAGTTGCTAAATAGTAAAAATAATAATTTTCCAAATTAAAACTGTCCTTTATAGAAAGGTGTCCGCTAAAGGGAGGTTTCTACTGTATAAAGGTTTTATAAATATTCCAAACCTAAATTATGAATTACATTTCTATATACAGTAGAACCTCCCTGTAAAAGACATTAATTGCAGAGCCAAACTTTCTTTTAGGAAGAGGTGACCTCTCACCAGAGAGTTGCTAAATAGTAAAAATGGTAATTTTGCAAATGAAAACTGTCCTTTATAGAAAGGTGTCCGCTAAAGGGAGGTTCTACTGTATCTCGAAAAAAACGGCTGAAAGCGTTCCATTTGTAACAATTACAAAATAATCATAAGTGACCAGATAGTTGGCGCTCCAGGACCTGGGTTATCTCTATCATAAGTGTTAGTTAGATGAAAAAGAGATTGTCCGAATGCTTCCTTTGATCAAGTAAATAAAAAGAGTTGCGAAAGTCCTATGATATTTCTTGAAATAAAAGACACTTCGGCCAGTGAATCTTTTTATTGTCTCGACGTTTCGACAAAAATCTTTTGTCCTCGTCAGGAGCGAACAAAAATTAAAACATTAGGCAAAGCGTTAGAAATTAACGCTTTGCCTAATGTTTTAATTTTTGTTCGCTCCTGACGAGGACAAAAGATTTTTGTCGAAACGTCGAGACAATAAAAAGATTCACTGGCCGAAGTGTCTTTTATTTCAAGAAATATGAATGCCGGCCAGGCAGCCTCTATCTTTACGATAAGTCCTATGATGTTTTGTAATTTGCTGAAATCCTGTAATAAGGAATATATATATATGTTCGAAAATACAGTTAACCCTGTCTATAGCGCCCCCTCTTGGGACTCACCAAAATAGGGTGCTATAGAGAGTGAGTGCTATAGACAGGTCACTTTATTGTAAAATGTTTATATTTTATGGTTTAAAATAGGGCGCTATAGAGAGGAGGTGCTATAGACAGGTCACTTTTAATGTAAAATGTTTACATTTTAATGTTTAAAATCAGGCGCTATAGAGAGGAAGGTGCTATTTAAAGGGGGCGCTTTAGACAGGTTTAACTGTATATGTAAATATTATTGTAAAAGAAAATTTTCTGAAGCGCACTAAGTAGGCTTGAAAATAAAATTCTTAAAAACTAATCAATTTTATCAGTGAAAAAAAATTATTTTCAATTATTTGTGAAATTATTTAGGTAATGAACTAGCCCGCCATCTATATATATATGAAAAGGAACTACAGTAGAAGCTTCCTTTAGCGGACACCTCTCTACAAAGGACAGTTTTCATTAGCAAAATTACCATTTCTATTATTTAGCAACTCTCCGGTAAGAAGATACCTCTCCCTAACGGACACTTTGGCTCTGCAATTAGATGTTCTTTATAGGGAGGTTCTACTGTAAATCATAAAATTCATGATCATGAGCATGGTGTAGAGATGCGAAGGAAAGAAATTCCTAGGAAATATTTCAACTGAAATCACCTTTGGAACTCTAAATATATTTCGTTTTTAGCATATACCTGCATCTCTCATAGCAAATAAAGGTTTGTGTTGAGTTTATTATGTCTTCTCTGAATGACTTTTTTTTTTTCATTTCAATTAGAATTAAAACTAGCAAAGGTTCACTCTAAACGAGTATTTTGCTAAAAAAAAAAAAAAGAGAGAGAAAATCTATATAGATGTTTTTATATCTTCTTCTTCTATATATATAAAAATCAATGTTTGTTTGTTTGTTAGTATGTCCGGTATACAAATTCGCAGTAGTTCACTAATTCAAACCAAGATTTCCATCACACCTCCCATGCTTACCCCTCTGTAACTGGCCTGTGGTGCAGTGGACATTGTTGGGAGGTACAGTAAACTCTCTACACGATTGTATCAAGTCTTGTTCTGGTAGACTTGATGCTGTAACCAGGAGGGACACTCCCTCTTTAAAAATCCTGAGTTCAACTGACCCCAGTTGATGGACCTCAGCAATGGTTCCACTCCAGGGATACGGAGGAGCTGCGTCTGTGCTCATGTTAGAGTCAGAAACAAAGGTTTCCATATTTGGAATGGCCTCAAATCACAGGCAAAGTCAGACTTTCACCAAAGTGTGCCTGGATCATGGTGCCATGATCAACGAAAGCTGCACCCCTATACCCCATTCCATGAGATCATGGAATTCGTGTAATCTTTACACAAGGGGATAAGAAACATCAACATCAACAACAAGATTTCCATACATAGGTAAAAAAAATACGGGAAGACGATAGGCTATTTTAAAATACTAGACGAATGGCCCGGGCAACGCCCGGGTTTTACCCGAGTGCGCATATATTTTAAAAACGTTTTAATTCAAATACTATTCGTTACAATTATAATTTGGCGCCGTGGATGTCTCTCTTGTGAAACGTCCCGCCCCAAACTGTGTGTGTCTTGAAAATATAAAAATAAAAATGTGAATTTTCATAAAGATTTCATCATGTCGCTTTTTTTTTTTGCATTTCACCTACTAAATCGATAGAGATAATTACATTTGCAACATGAACTTAGGTATATTGACTAAATAGAAAACTGCATAGTAATAAAGATCATTTTTTAAAGGCACCATATCGTTTTTTTTTTTTCAATAAAATCGAAACAAAAATTAACGATTAATAACGATAATTGCCTTAAAAAGAAATTGCCTTAAAAAAAAGAAACATTCGCGGTGATTTTGTCTTGCATTCGTTTATACAATTATTATATACGAATGACCCGGGCAACGCCCGGGTTTTACCCGATTAAATGCTTTTATTCAAATACTATTCGTTACAATTATAAATTGGCGCCTTGGATGTCATTCTTGTATAATATATAAATGTGTTTTAAAAATTTGTAAAAAAAAAAAAATGCATAGGCCAGGAATTGAACCCGGGCCGCCCGCGTGGCAGGCGAGCATTCTACCACTGAACCACCGATGGTTATGAAAAATCCCATCCGTGAGCTTCAGACAGACAAACAAACAGACAGAATAAGGCAAATATATAATATATAAGTAGATATATAAATCAATTATTAAAACTATATATTCAAATTATTCTACTTAGCTTACGAACAGCGCCCTCTATCAAAGATTAGATTAAATTATGCTGATGCAAACAAATAGATAATGCTAATAACAAACAATTATAAAAAAATCTTATCTAAATATATATCACTCGGGTATATATGCACACGGGTCAATCCCGGGGCGAAGCCCGGGTCACCCGTCTAGTGTTGTATAAATTCGATTTATATAAATTTTATTATCTCAATTTTTTCCTACTTGCTTACTCGCGATGACAATTCAATTATTCGGAAGATTTATTTAAATGTACAGTTAAACCTGTCTATAGCGCCTCCTCTTGGGACTCACCAAAATAGGGTGCTATAGAGAGGGGGTGCTATAAACAGGTCACTTTTAATGTAAATCGCATCGTACTGCGTATTTAAAATCGGGCGCTATAGAGAGGAAGGTGCTATTTATAGGGGACACTACA
Source organism: Cordylochernes scorpioides (assembly GCA_030710605.1). Lineage (NCBI taxonomy): Eukaryota > Metazoa > Arthropoda > Arachnida > Pseudoscorpiones > Chernetidae > Cordylochernes > Cordylochernes scorpioides. The sequence goes on along the minus strand of CP092873.1, from coordinate 15,281,574 downwards.
GACAGGTTTAACTGTATCATATTTTAAATACTAGAATATTGACCCATTTGGTTGAAATTTTTAACTAGCTGAATGAACACCCGAATGCATATGTATAAAATATAATGCTGTTTTAAGTTAAATATTATTCGTTTTAATATATATATTTTGACCATGCTTCATTCTAAAGTAAACGTAATGGTTTTAAAATAATAATTGTAAACATAAAATGACAGTTAAACAATTGAAAAGGTTTATGGAGATTAGTTTATTTTTATTTAAACCGTCTCAAGACATCAGGCGGCGTTTTAATCATTGTATATGTTCTTCTGTTGAAGGGCAGAGATGTCTGAAAGCTTGAGATGGTATTGATATAAAAAGAAACTCATTTTCGTAAACCTTTTTAATTGTTTAATTAATGTACAAGAGATTTAAATCAATTTATATAAAACTAGACGGGTGACCCGGGCTTCGTTCCGGGATTGACCCGTGTGCATATCTACCCGAGTGATATATATTTAGATAAGATTTTTTTAATAATTGTTTGTTATTAGCATTATCTATTTGTTTGCATCAGCATAATTTAATCTAATCTTTGATAGAGGGCGCTGTTCGTGAGCTAAGTAGAATAATTTGAATATATAGTTTTAATAATTTATTTATATATTTTTTAAAATATCCTATCGTCTTCCCCGTATTTTTTTACCTATGTATGGAAATTTCGGTTTGAATTAGTGAACTACTGCGAATTTGTATACCGGACATACAAACAAACATACATACAAACATTGATTTTTTTTATATATAGACTAGCGGACGTACCCGGCTTCGCCCGGGTTTTACCCGAGTAAAGGTTTTTCTAATGAATCTCTCGATAAAGTGAACATTTTTTCCCGGTCCCTTGAAAAATACTCGATAAGTTGAATAAAATCAATATTAATTGGTTCCCTTGGTAATTGGAAGTTAAAGGAATAGTATCTTGCCTTGGAATTGTATCATTATTTTTGTCTCAAATAAATTGTCGTGTCATCCTGAATTTTGTCTTTCCTAATTTTCTACATTACAAAATCATCGTATCATCATGGTAATATTTAGAGCAGATTGTTGAATTATAACAGATAAATTAGAATATTTATCTTGATTATTTTAAAGCGAAAAGTTATTTCAAAAATTTTATTTGCTAGAAACCTTCCCAGCACTATACTAAATAACTTCCCAAAGTTTCATGGCGTTCCAATGAGTGGTTTGGTCAGGCATAAAGGACAAACAGACCACACACACACACACACACACATACATTCATTTTTATATATATAGATGATAGTAATGATGACATATTAATTGTAATCCTTATGATTACAAATAATGGCTATAGTAATATATATATATACAGGGTGTACCAGGTAAATTGGGAATTTCAACAATGGTATTTTAACTGAAATTTTTTGCAAGTAAAAATTAAAATATCCGAATGAAATTTGACACAGTAGTAGATAAAAGGATATAGTTTTTATTTACTCAATGTAGTTTCTATTATTAGCTACAACAGTCTCGAGGCGAGTGCGGAATGAAGCACAGGCCTTGGCGACGATGACCTTGTCCATTTGGGTCATCACCGTGTGAACTGCTTTCTTGACAGACTGTGGTATGAGGAGCTTTGTTGACATCTCTCTCAACAACGCCCCATACATAGTAGTCGAGGGGATTGCAATCTGGAGAATTAGGGGGCCAAATATCAGGACCCCAGTGACTAGGGACGTTAAGTGTCAGCCACGATTGTGTCTTTTTTGCCTTATGGGCTGGAGCTGAGTCCTGTTGGAAGACATACTTCCTTCCTGCGGCCACCATGTCCATCCAAGGCTTCACAACGGTCTCCAGAACATTGATGTAGGTGTCAGCGTTCATCCTAAGGCCCTTCTCAAAGAAATGGGGAGGCATGACATCACCTTCACTGCTGATAACGCCAAGGACCATTACGGAGGCAGGAAATTTCGTGTGCATCACGACAGGTATCTCTGAGGGGTCTTTACAGATCCAGCGATCATTCCTGGGATTTACCTTTTGGTCCACGTCAAAGTTCTTTTCGTCAGTTGCTGATGGCTTGCGCCATCTATCGGAATAAATATCAACTATTCTCGTTGATTTTTAATTAATCGCGGTCTCACGCAATTCTGGCTAATTAAAAATCAACGAGAATAGTTGATATTTATTCCGATAGACGGCGCAAGCCATCAGCAACTTTCAGTTGCACGATAAGAAAATGCCCTTTTTTCATAATTATGCACCTTATCCCAGTACAATATCACATTTGTACTATTTTTTAATATATATATATATATATATGTTGCGGGAGTAATATACTCATGTACCTAGATGAGAACCTCTCCATTTTATTATGAATCATAACTATACATTATGTTCATTATCCTAGTAAAATTACTTACACTACATTTGCATATCTACACTACATTTATACTACATATATTTTACACAATACACTGCCTCCTATGCTTACCCCTCTGTACCTAGCCTGTGGTGCAGTGGACATTGTTGGGAGGTATAGTAAACCCTCTACACGATCAAGTCTTGTTCTGGTAGACTTGATGCTGTAACCAGGAGGGACACTCCCTCTCTAAATATCCTGAGTTCAACTAACCAGGTTGATGGTCCTCAGCAAGGGTCCTCTCTCCAGGAATACAGAGGAGCTGTGTCTGTACTCATGTTAGAGTCGGCAGCAAAGTCTTCCCTGTTAGGAACAGTCTCAAACTAGAGGCAAAGTCAGACATATGTCCATAGTTTGCTTGAATACAATTCTAAGATTCCACCCATCATTGCAGCCTATATAGGCAGAATGATCCAATACAGTATTGGAGCTCTAAGAGAAGCGGTCTGGTGGATTAAATTGGTGAAACCGCTGGGAGGGTTTACCACTGATGAGCCAAGCCCTCCCAATATATTTTTCCATCGCAGTAAGGACAGTAGAATAGTTTATTTTTGTTTGAAAAAGAAACAATCGTGTTTTATAATGTTTCTATTTCTTACATTAAGAAGTAAATTGATTTAATATTTCAGAAATATTTTATCTAAATATCAATGGGGAACCTTTCATTAGCATAAATGAAGTGTTAAAGCTTGTGTACAATATGTTTTAATGTAAAAAAAAAAAAAAAGATATGAAGAGAGAAGCAAAATGGGAGAAGATTTGAATATAGGTTAAGAGATTGCCTACTGATTTTGAAAGTTAAATATATTCCAAACATATATATTTAATTAAAAAGGCATATATTGGTAAAATAAATGATATTTTGATCCAATATATGTATTTTTAATTATATATTTATTTATGGATTGCTCTATTTTCAATATATATGCATATAAAGATATTTTCAATACTAAAAAAACGACCTCAGAGGATAAGTTTTTTTGATTTATTCATATATTCTCTCAAGCTTTTGTGTATTATAAACCTTTCTATAGGAGTATATGAGGTCTTGTACTCCTATAAAAGGTTTATAATACCCGAAAGCTTGATAGAATATAAATAAAGCAAGATAATTATCTTCCGAGCCCAGTTTTTTTTATTATTATTTACATTTCAAATTATTCTATCTTTCAAAAGATATATTTATTAAAATATGTGTGTTATAACTTTTTTAAATGTTATCATTAAACTTCAAACCTTTTCTTATGTGTGTAACAAACTATATATAAACTACTTTTTAATTGAGCATTAAATATTTTAATAATTATATTCACAAAATATGAAACAAGAGTCATGATCTAAAACGAATGCATTTTTAAAAAGTGTATAAAATTATATATTTTATTTTTCCGTTTATCATTACTCTTCACAATTCATACTTCATCCCTAAGGTTAGAAATAATCGTTATTTCTCCTTAAAAATAAATTTCGATATTTCGTTTAAAAGAAACACATGCGAGATAATTTTCAAATGTCGTTTTACAATCTAAGCCGCATTATATTGTATTAAAATTATATATACACTTTTTTTTTTCAAATTCCATCAAAGTTTGTGAAGCTCAAACTAAAAAATTGTAAATATCTCTATAAATTTCAAAATTAAATTTTATATATATCTTCATAAAAGAGAGAATTTTGATTTTACACCAAAAATAGAATAATTTTTTTACATTTCTTAAATAAATAATTATTCACAAATGTCTTATTATAAGAGTTTGTTTATACAAAAATGTAATGCCTTGACGAAAGTTGGCTTTCAGCCAACCGAAATATTGGCAAATAAATATTTTTGATTCAATCCAATATATACCTTTTATTATCTAGAGAGAAATATTTATACCCAGGTTTCTGGAACACCTTTAATTAACTAAATTTTTTATTATATTTATTAATTTATTTCAACGCACAAAACGCGATATCCCGGCTAGGGATAATTGCGTCGATTTACATTTTTTTTTAAACAGAAACAGTTATAAACATATTATACAAGAAATTAATCGAAAATAAAAAGAGAAACAATAATATATATTAGGAATCAGAACCTTTCAGGGGTTTGAAAGATAATCATAAATATATTTACAAAAATAGTTAAATCTATGATATTTCTCTCTGCTATTTACAAATTGATATAGATCTACAACATTATTTATTGTCTGTTGTCTAGCGGTGAAGAAGAGTGGGCATTCCAGCAGTAGGTGTCTCGAGTCTTGGAATTCGTTGTCACAATGACAGCTAGAGTCTTCAACCGCTCAAATTTTTTAATTATATTTAATAGACAAATTTTTAAAACAGAATATTTAAAATATCTATATTCGTTTAAAAAAAAATTGTAATTAAAAAAATGAGAGAATTTTGACTATTGACTAAACTTGCGCCTTACCTTTCCTCTCACTCAATCAGATATTTCAGTTTGTCTTTCAACAGTAAACCAACTCTCTCTACAAAATGCCTGGAATCGATATCAACTCCTTCGCTATGGATTTTGTTGCTGGTGGTATCTCAGCTGCAGTTTCCAAGACAGCTGTAGCTCCCATTGAACGTGTGAAACTACTGCTTCAAGTTCAACATGCTTCCAAGCAGATCGCCTCCAGACAAGATGTACAAGGGTAAGTTTACATTTTCAATATCTATTTTATTAATTTCCATTTATATAAAATTGCCCGGTAGTTAGCGATCTATGGATATGATCCAGGAGTCCGGGTTTTACCTATATTTTACTACTTTAAAACAATCTAATTTTTTTTTATCTAATTATGACTTTAAAGGTAAGTTTACATCTTCAATATCTGTTTTAATTTTCATTTATGAAATTGCCCGTGTAGTTGGCTATCTATGGATATGCTCCAGGAGTCTGGATTTAACCTAGTTGTTACTACTTTATAAAATGTAAAGGATTTTTTTTTAATCTAATCATTACTTTTAAGAGTTAGGTTTATATTTTCAATATCTTTATTATTAATTTTCATTTATAACATGGCCCATGTAGTTAGCGATCTATGGATACGCTCTAGGAGCCTGGAATTTACCTATATGTTACTACTTTATAAAATATTGAAAAGGAATGTTTTATCTAATTATTACTCAAGATTAGATTTATATTAGAGCCCTTTTGTTTTAAACGCAGTTTAGCTAAATAGATTTTTTTCATAAACACGTGCTTTATTTTATATCTTTTATATAGATAACGTGTTATAGCTTTTATAAAACAAGTTGAAGATAAGCTTGTCTGAAAGCTTCCTTCATCAAGTAAATACTATTGTTGCGGCGTTTTTTAAAATTAGCTCCAATGTTTTGCCAACAATATGCTACCTGCACGTAATGTAATACGAAATGTTTTCTTACAATGAGTTTATTTTTATTATAAAATGCTATCTTTAAAGCGATGCAAGCTTTATTGTAAGATATAGTCGCGCGATGCTTTTTATTAAGCTCGTTGAAAAGCGATTATCACTTGAAAGCTTGCATTTTAAAATAAAAAAAAACTCATTGCAAGAAAATTTCGTATTTTTAAACAAGTTGTTCACAATTTTAACATGAAACGAAATATTTCTTGAAAATATACTTCGGCCAGCAAAGCAAAAGATTTTTGTCGAAACGTCGAGGTAATAAAGATTTACTGGCCGAAGTATATTTTCAAGAAATATGAATGCCAGCCATGCAGCCTCTATATTTACGATGAAAAGTTTTATTAGCTTTTAATTCAAGGAATGTGTTTCAGGTATGGTTGACTGCCTTGTCCGTATCCCAAAGGAGCAGGGTATGACGGCTTACTGGAGAGGCAACATGGCCAATGTCATCCGTTACTTCCCCACCCAGGCCCTAAACTTTGCTTTTAAAGACAAGTATAAGCAGGTCTTTCTGGGTGGAGTAGATAAGAAAACACAATTTGGACGTTATTTCCTTGGAAATCTTGCCTCTGGTGGAGCTGCTGGTGCTACCTCTCTCTGCTTCGTTTATCATTGGACTTTGCCAGAACCAGGCTTGGTGCAGACATCGGTAAAAATGCTGCCCAGAGGGAATTTAAGGGTCTTGGTGATTGTATTGGCAAGATCTTTATGACCGATGGTATTCTGGGTCTTTACAGAGGATTCAATGTTTCTGTCCAGGGTATTATCATCTATCGTGCAGCCTATTTTGGAATGTACGATACTGCAAAGGGAATGCTTCTTGATAAAGATAAGAAGAATCGTGCTCTAGCTTTCCTGATTGCTCAGTGTGTAACAACGGCTTCTGTATCGCCTCTTATCCATTTGATACAGTTCGTAGGCGTATGATGATGCAGAGTGGACGTGCCAAATCTGAACTCATGTACAAGAACACGCTGGATTGCTGGAGGAAGATCGCCAAGAATGAAGGTGGTGGAGCTTTCTTCAAGGGAGCATTCTCCAATGTTCTTCGTGGTACCGGTGGAGCTCTGGTACTGGTCTTGTACGATGAAATCAAGGATGGAATCTTTGGCAAACAGGCAAAGTCTGTTTAATTAAATACATATATATATATTTTTTTAAATAAAGTATTTTTTATATAATTTAAAAATGTATAGATTTATAATTTAAAGATTTATTTATGGATTGCTCTATTTTCAAAACGATTTCAAACCAGTTTTGGATATGACTCTCTACGCCTTGCATGAACAATAGAAAGGCTTCGGCTTTCTATCAACAGTTGGAAGTTACACTTACCTTATATGCCTTTTTAATTAAAGATTTATGGATTGCTCTATTTTCTAAAAATATATTCATGTATCATAATACACCTATCCCCGATTTACACGGTACTTGTTTACACGTTTTCGCTTTTACACGGTTTTCCAAATAAGTTTTTTTTTTTTTTTTTGTTTTTATCGCACTATACTAAATGCTACTGTGATTGAACACATGCGCTGTGTACACATCTCACGAGGAATCCCGAGCTTATGTGCTGACTACGTATTTTAACCTGTCAATGCATTTTATTTTTATTTCTGTGTACACCTATCCCCCGATTTACACGTTTTTCTCAGGAACGTATCTACCGTGTAAATCGGGGGATAGGTGTACTTATATTTTACGTTTGTATACATTAATTCTCTCTCTTTTGAGGTTATCCGGATTCCTGGAGTCACGTACTAAAGTCACCAGCTCTCCTAATTGTACATTTAATTTTTTTCAATTTAGAAAACAAAACGCTTTAGTAACATGATAAAGCGATAAAGTTTAAAGGTGATAAGGAGATTTTTAGCCAAATGTAAACACAAACGTCATTATGATTTTACACACAACTTTTTAAAAAGCATTGGCGAGCACTTAGGTACTTAACTTTTTTTTATATATATTCTAGAAAAAATATATTAAAACTTGTAATGATTTTAATGCAATTTTATAGTTATAAAGTGAGTTTTATATCAACTTATGGATATTTAAATTTGATTTAAAATATTGAACGATAAGAAATTTATAGAGTATCTCAGATTGTATATTAATATGCTAGATTATATTCAAGTTTTAAATATGGTTAGTTTTGGTTGGGTTAGGTTAATTGAAGTTAGTTTTTTTATCAAAAAAATTTTATAACTTGGAAATATTTAAATGTTATTTTTTTAAATTATACCCAATGAGTGTTTAAATTTGGCCAGAAATCTTATCTTGGCACTCGTGGTTCTTTTATATTATTGTACCCGTAGTACAGGCCATGATAATCATGGTGAGTAGTTAGTGACTGCTTTTACTGATAAGTACACCACATGTCTACACACGTAGAAAAGTAGGATCATGGTTCTAGATCTGTATTTGGCAGCTCAAGGTTTCTTCCTGATTCTTGCATGGGCGTAAAATCCAAAGATTAAACATAAATCGAATGTAATTTATATTTTAAAATTTTAATTGTAAAGATGCTATGCATGCATAATGGCATTAAAAGAATGCTATGTGTGGTGCGGGTGTTTTAAAAAAACTAGTCTCATAATTGACATTTTAATAATGCTATGAGTTGATAATTTTTATATACAGTAAATCTCTATAAAGGACACGTAGCTGAAGAGAAAAAAACTGTTCTTTAGGGAGAGGTGTCCTCTTACCAGAGAGTTGATGAATAGCAAAAATGGTAATTTTGGTTATGAAAATTCTCCTTTGTTGAGAGGTGTTTTCTATTGGGAGTGTCCTCTCATGGTGGTTCTACTGTAAATGATTTTCGTTTTCGAAAATGCAAAAGAAATTTTCAAATTTATAGTTTTTTTTATTTATTGAATTTTTAGCAACGTATATGGCAACATGAGATCCGTATTACCTTAACGAACCAATTTGCATAGTGCTTATATACATTTAGGAAGGACATATTAACATATTTAAACGAATGAAGACATTAAGACGCGAATGTTTCTTTTACAAATAAATTAAACTTCTACTGTCCTTACTGCGATGAAAAAATATTGGGAGGGCTTGACTCATCAGTGGTGAACCCTTCCTTGTCTACTGTCCTATAAAAGCAGAGAATTATCCAATACAATATTAGTTCTAAAGAAGCGGTCTGGTAGATTAAATTGGCGAAACTGCTGGGTGGGTTCACCACTGATGAACCAAGCCCTCCCAATATTTTTTCATCGCAGTAAGGACAGTAGAAGTTTGATCTATTTGTAAAAAGAAACATTCGCGTCTTAATGTTTTCATTTGTTATAAATAGATGGCGCGTTATTACTTTGTATTAACATATTACAATAAAATTTAAAAATAATGGGCCACAACGTTCAATCGCGAATAAAATACAATAAAATATAAAAGAGTTGAGGCGTCTTATTTTTTCCCTTGTAATTTATCGCAATTTGCAAACCAGTGAATATTAACATATATTCCAAAATTTTATAAATATTTGATCATTTTTAATTCTAAATAAGAACGCATTTTATATATTATATCAGGTACAATAGAACCTTTCTGTAAAGGACAACACCTAGTTGCAGAGCCGAAGTGTCCTTCATAGAGAGGTGTCCTCTTACCGGAGAGTTACTAAATGTAAAAATGGTAATTTTGAAAATTTAAACTGTCCCTTGGTAGAGAGATGTCCTTTAGCGTGAGTCTCCTCTTATGGAGGTTCTACTGTATTTGTAAAATGTAGATTTTTATTCAATTTGCATATAGAATTCATGTTTATTTATGTTTTGCCTTTTGCGGTATTTTTAGTGCAAGAAAATTAAGCCTGATGTATATATTTGTGAGATTAGCTATTTATTTTCTTTAATAGAGAGAGAAATCGATAATATATATATAATCACAAATATTTAAAATAAGGTGCGCAGATATCTTCTATTATTTTGTGATTTCAAATTATTATTTTTAGTCACCCCAAATGACTCATGTGATCAAGTGAGTTTCAAGTAGGTTTTTTTTTAAGCAAGAAATGTTTTTGCTGACCTTATGTTAAAATGCGCTTTTAACACAAAGCATTTGATAATAATTTAATTCTCCGCGTGCACCATTCGCTTTATGCTAGCTCTACACTTTACCACGCCTTACTAAAACTATCTACAAAGGTTTATGATTCAGGGTTATACAGTAGAACCTCCCTTTAACCGACACCTCTCTACAAAGGTTTATGATTCAGGGTTATACAGTAGAACCTCCCTTTAACCGACACCTCTCTACAAAGGTTTATGATTCAGGGTTATATAGTAGAACCTCCCTTTAGCGGACACCTCTCTACAAAGGTTTATGATTCAGGGTTATATAGTAGAACCTCCCTTTAGCGGACACCTCTCTACAAAGGTTTATGATTCAGGGTTATATAGTAGAACCTCCCTTTAGCGGACACCTCTCTACAAAGGTTTATGATTCAGGCTTATATAGTAGAACCTCCCTTTAGCGGACACCTCTCTACAAAGGTTTATGATTCAGGGTTATATAGTAGAACCTCCCTTTAGCGGACACCTCTCTACAAAGGTTTATGATACAAGGTTATACAGTAGAACCTCCCTTTAACCGACACCTCTCTACAAAGGTTTATGATACAAGGTTATACAGTAGAACCTCCCTTTAACCGACACCTCTCTACAAAGGTTTATGATACAAGATTATACAGTAGAACCTCCCTTTAGCGGACACCTCTCTACAAAGGTGTATGATACAAGGTTATACAGTAGAACCTCCCTTTAGCGGACACCTCTCTACAAAGGTTTATGATTCAGGGTTATACAGTAGAACCTCCCTTTAACCGACACCTCTCTACAAAGGTTTATGATACAAGGTTATACAGTAGAACCTCCCTTTAACCGACACCTCTCTACAAAGGTTTAGGATACAAGGTTATACAGTAGAACCTCCCTTTAACCGACACCTCTCTACAAAGGTTTATGATACAAGGTTATACAGTAGAACCTCCCTTTAACCGACACCTCTCTACAAAGGTTTATGATACAAGGTTATACAGTAGAACCTCCCTTTAACCGACACCTCTCTACAAAGGTTTATGATACAAGGTTATACAGTAGAACCTCCCTTTAGCGGACACCTCTCTACAAAGGTTTATGATACAAGTTATACAGTAGAACCTCCCTTTAACCGACACCTCTCTACAAAGGTTTATGATACAAGGTTATACAGTAGAACCTCCCTTTAACCGACACCTCTCTACAAAGGTTTATGATACAAGGTTATACAGTAGAACCTCCCTTTAGCGGACACCTCTCTACAAAGGTTTATGATTCAGGGTTATACAGTAGAACCTCCCTTTAACCGACACCTCTCTACAAAGGTTTATGATACAAGGTTATACAGTAGAACCTCCCTTTAACCGACACCTCTCTACAAAGGTTTATGATACAAGGTTATACAGTAGAACCTCCCTTTAACCGACACCTCTCTACAAAGGTTTAGGATACAAGGTTATACAGTAGAACCTCCCTTTAACCGACACCTCTCTACAAAGGTTTATGATACAAGGTTATACAGTAGAACCTCCCTTTAACCGACACCTCTCTACAAAGGTTTATGATACAAGGTTATACAGTAGAACCTCCCTTTAGCGGACACCTACCTCTCTACAAAGGTTTATGATTAAGGGTTATACAGTAGAACCTCCCTTTAACCGACACCTCTCTACAAAGGATTATGATACAAGATTATACAGTAGAACCTCCCTTTAGCGGACACCTCTCTACAAAGGTTTATGATACAAGGTTATACAGTAGAACCTCCCTTTAACCGACACCTCTCTACAAAGGTTTATGATACAAGGTTATACAGTAGAACCTCCCTTTAACCGACACCTCTCTACAAAGGTTTATGATACAAGGTTATACAGTAGAACCTCCCTTTAGCGGACACCTACCTCTCTACAAAGGTTTATGATACAAGGTTATACAGTAGAACCTCCCTTTAGCGGACACCTCTCTACAAAGGTTTATGATACAAGGTTATACAGTAGAACCTCCCTTTAACCGACACCTCTCTACAAAGGTTTATGATATAAGGTTATACAGTAGAACCTCCCTTTAGCGGACACCTCTCTACAAAGGTTTAGGATACAAGGTTATACAGTAGAACCTCCCTTTAGCGGACACCTCTCTACAAAGGGTTATGATATAAGGTTTACAGTAGAACCTCCCTTTAGCGGACACCTCTACAAAGGTTTAGGATACAAGGTTATACAGTAGAACCTCCCTTTAGCGGACACCTATCTACAAAGGTTTATGATATAAGGTTATACAGAAGAACCTCCCTTTAGCGGACACCTCTACAAAGGTTTAGGATACAAGGTTATACAGTAGAACCTCCCTTTAGCGGACACCTCTCTACAAAGGTTTAGGATACAAGGTTATACAGTAGAACCTCCCTTTAGCGGACACCTCTCTACAAAGGTTTAGGATACAAGGTTATACAGTAGAACCTCCCTTTAGCGGACACCTCTCTACAAAGGTTTAGGATACAAGGTTATACAGTAGAACCTCCCTTTAGCGGACACCTCTCTACAAAGGTTTAGGATACAAGGTTATACAGTAGAACCTCCCTTTAGCGGACACCTCTCTACAAAGGTTTAGGATACAAGGTTATACAGTAGAACCTCCCTTTAGCGGACACCTCTCTACAAAGGTTTAGGATACAAGGTTATACAGTAGAACCTCCCTTTAACCGACACCTCTCTACAAAGGTTTAGGATACAAGGTTATACAGTAGAACCTCCCTTTAGCGGACACCTCTCTACAAAGGTTTAGGATACAAGGTTATACAGTAGAACCTCCCTTTAACCGACACCTCTCTACAAAGGTTTAGGATACAAGGTTATACAGTAGAACCTCCCTTTAGCGGACACTTCTCTACAAAGGTTTAGGATACAAGGTTATACAGTAGAACCTCCCTTTAACCGACACCTCTCTACAAAGGTTTAGGATACAAAGTTATACAGTAGAACCTCCCTTTAGCGGACACCTCTCTACAAAGGTTTAGGATACAAGGTTATACAGTAGAACCTCCCTTTAACCGACACCTCTCTACAAAGGTTTATGATACAAGGTTATACAGTAGAACCTCCCTTTAGCGGACACCTCTCTACAAAGGTTTAGGATACAAGGTTATACAGTAGAACCTCCCTTTAACCGACACCTCTCTACAAAGGTTTATGATATAAGGTTATACAGTAGAACCTCCCTTTAACCGACACCTCTCTACAAAGGTTTATGATACAAGGTTATACAGTAGAACCTCCCTTTAACCGACACCTCTCTACAAAGGACAGTTTTTATTTGCAAAATTATCATTTTTACTATTTAGCAACTCTCCGGTATGATGACACCTCTCTCTCTAAAGGACACTTTGGCTCTGCAATTAGATGTCCTTTAAAGGGAGGTTCTACTGTATATTAATTTTTAAAAAGCAAATATTGGATCAAAATATAATTTATTCACCAAATATTTTGTGTAACGTCAATAGAATTATCCTGAAGATAGAAGTTATCTGGCCAGCATTCATATTTCTATGAAAAATAGACACTTCGGCCAGTTAAAGTTTTTTATTTTCTCAACGTTTCGACAAAAATATTTTGTCTTCGCCAGGAGAAATAAATAAAATAAAGCATTTGGCAATGTGTTAAAGATTTTTGTCGAAACGTTGAGAAAAACTCTAACTGGCCGAAGTGTCAATATAATTATTTCAAATATTTTTGCCTATATTCAATGGGAAGGTAAAATATACAATAATATATTGGAAAAAATATTTGTCAACTTAATTCTATTGACATTATGTGACGCTGAATTTGTTGTTGACATAAATATGTTGTTATACCTTAAAAAAGGTTGGCGTTCAACCGCAACTGAAATATTATTATACAATATAATATAATGCGGCTTGTGATTGTAAAACGACATTTGAAAATTATCCCGCATGAGTTTCTTTTCAATGAAAAATCAAAATTTATTTTAAGGAGAAATAACGATTATTTCTAACCTTAAGGATGAGGTATGTAAGGATGAATTGTGAAGAGTAATGATAAACGGGAAAATAAAAGTGTTCAGGGATGGGAATCGAACCCACAGTGTTCCGCTTACCGGGCAGATTCCCATCCCTGGACACTTTTATTTTTCCGTTTATCATTACTCTTCACAATTCATCCTTTCATACCTCATCCTTTAGGTTAGAAATAATCGTTATTTCTCTTTAAAATAAATTTTGATTTTTAATTGAAAAGAAACTCATGCGGGATAATTTTCAAATGTCGTTTTGAAATATTATTATACAAATTATATTTTGATTCAATATATATGCCTTTTTAATTGAAGATAAATAGATAGAGGCTGTCTGGCCGGCATTTATAGTTCTTCAAATTAAAGATACTTCGGCCAGTAAATCTTTTAATTATCTCGACGTTTCGACAAAAATCTTTTGTCCTCGTCATTAAAACTAAAATTATATAGAATAATTTTTAACATTCTGCCAAATGTTTTAATTTTTGTTCGCTACTGACGAGGATAAAAGATTTTTGTCGAAACGTCGAGATAATAAAAATACACCTATCCCCCGATTTACACGGTAGATACGTTCCTGAGAAAAACGTGTAAATCGAGGGATAGGTGTATATTAAACTGTCAAATCTGAATAGGTGTTCGCCCCCTCATGAATCAGAGCCTCCCAATATTCTTTTCAACATAGGTAGTATAGAGTAGAATATCGCATTTAGTAGTAGTGTATAGTGCGATAAAAACAAAAAAAAACCTATTTGGAAAACCGTGTAAAACAAGTAACGTGTAAATCGAGAGATAGGTGTATTCATTGACCGAAATATCTTTTAATTGAAGAATCAATTTATGGATTGCTCTCTATTTTCAAGAAAAGTTGCTCGGATCTCAGTCCTAGCTGGGCGTGTGACCCCTGAGAGGCTCGAAGGTATTGACAACACCATCTTGAAGGCTCTGGTAACAAGATACGGGTCACTTCTTACCAGGCTATACAATCGCTGCCTGGGTAGGTTTCCAAGGGTTTGGAAGGCAGCCAGGATTGTGTTATTGAAGAAAAGTGGCAAGACAGGAGCTATGGCGAAGGAATATAGTCCTGTGTCTCTTCTTTCATGCCTTAGAAAAGTACTGGACAGTCTTCTGGTGGTTCTATGATGTAAGATTTATATACAGATAAACATTCTGAATATAGAGCAATCCATAATATATGTATATTTTAAAAATAAGGCTTATTTTGGATTGTAATAAGATTATTAATCCGATATTTCGATGGACCAATCTTCCATATTTCCATCTAATAGATGATTTATCGCCCAATAAGCTTGGAAGACGTCTTGTGGCTCACCTGGGGCACGCGACCTGCTACGTGCTTCACGGTAAAATACCTCGTAAATAATGGATGATTGATCCATCGAAATATCGGATTAATAAATAATCTTATTACAATCCAAAATAAGCCTTATTTTTAAAATATACAGATAAACATGTGATGGATAGAATATTTCTTGAATTAAGAAACACTTCGGATAGTAGAGGTTTTTTTTTACGTTTCGACAAAATTATTTTGTCATCGTTATAAAACAATAAAAACTCTACTGACCAAAGTGTTTTTACTTCAAGAACAATGAATGCTGTGCAGGCAAACTCTATCTTCAGTATATAATCTTATTAACTGAAGCAAATATTCATTTGATAATCAAGTTACGTTTTATCATGTTAATCGAGTTTGTAGTTGTATTTATTTCAACACACAAAACGCGATATCCCGGCTAGGGATAATTGCGTCGATTTACATTTTTTTTTAAACAGAAACAGTTATTTAATGGCAATGCGTTTCTTTTAAATATCATCAAATATTATCTCTACAGACCTTACGTCTATATATATTAATATATATTAGGAACCTGAACCTTTCAGGCTAGAAAGATAATCTTGCAGTTGCGCAATGTTGAACTGTTGTTTTGAATTGCCTTTGCACGAACTGTAATATAACTTTCTTTTTAAATATTGGTATTAATATTGGGTCGGGTGCATAGCTTCAGTTACAAAATAACTTTTATTAGGTACAGCTCAAGAAGAGCAATCTACTTATGTTATTTACAATGGGGGGTGTGGTTATATACAAGGGTTTATTTACAATTATTTTTTATATTGGTGTCTTTGGGTTCTCAGGTCCTTAGGGATCTTGTTCTTGAAGGTTTTTTTCTGTCTTGTTTGATATTCAAGGTGGTTTTATTTTTTCCACTTGAGGTCATTTTGGCTTAGTTGATGAAGAATTTGTATAGGATATAAATTTCTCTTTTCCTTGTTCTCATTTGTAGTTATCGGTGCATAATGGCGGCTTTGTTCCACGACTTTTTTCATCTCTTTTTTAAAATGTTTTTTTTTTTTTCATAAAAAAAAATTATTTTCAGAAAATGAGCTGATAAAAACTCATATATATATCTCCTTATTTACCTTTTTTTTGTTGTTTTACCAATTCAAAATAAAAAGATTGAAGTATAGAATAGTTATATTTCTGGTTCTAAGATAAATTTACTAGGTACCGCTCAAAAAGAGAAACCTTACTTATGATATTTATAATAATAAATAATATATCTTCTGAAGATTTAGCAACCCACTGAAGACGCTGAGAACTATTTCAGAAAAGAAAAATATAGCAATAGAACTCTATAATTTCTATAGATCAATTGTAAAAAGATTCATACACAAAATAGGGAGTGAGGAAAGTTTTAGAACAGATGTGTAAATGAATCCCTTTTCAAACAAAGGCTCACGTGCACATGGGGAAAGTGAAGAAAAAAACACTGTATTATTTTGTTGTTGTATGGCGAATCCATACAGGGCAATGGGCCCTAATAAAAGCCTTTTTGTTGTAATAAATAATACACCCATACCTCGCTTTGCGTCGGGGTTACGTTCCAAAAAAACACGACGCAAATTGAAACGACGCAAAGTGAAAATATGTGAAGGCGCAATCAAAAACAAAGGTGTTGCCATATTTTAGGAAAAAAAATTCAAAAAAAATTAAAGACTCGAATTCAAAACAACGCAACTTCGAAAATCTAACGACGCACAGTGAAAATCAGCAAAAATTAAGCAGCGACGCAACTTCGAAAAAAACGCAAAACGAAACGACGCAAAGCGAGGTATTGGTGTATATGTGAAGGTCATTCACATAATAAAACAAAGTGTCCAATGCAGGATTCGGAATGCGGAAAAAAAATATTGTAACAATTATATTTAATGGTAATGTGTGTCTCTTTTAATAATATCATCAAATATTATCTTTATAGACCTTACTACAAGTTATAGTATCATTTCGGTTCCAAAATCACTTTATTAGGTACCGCTCAACAAGAGCAACCTAGTTTATGAAAATTGAAACAATGAATATTATATGAAGGTTATTCACATATTAAACAAAAGGTTAACGCGGGATTCAATCCCGGTTCATGACTGTCGGGAATCGAGGGTGTTACCTACTCGTCCACAGACTTTTTTATGCTTTGTAGTATCATTTGATATCATTGCAGTAAGATCTATAGAGATAATATTTGATGATATTATTTGAAAAATAAACACATTGGTTCCAAAATCACTTTACTAGGTATTGCTCAAAAATATCAACCTAGCTTATGATATTTACAACAAAGATTAATATGTTTGTAGGACGACATTTGAAAACCATTCCGCATGTGTTTCTTTTGAACAAAAAAATCGAAATTTATTTTAATGAGAAATTACTATTATTTCTGGTTCAAAATCACATTAATAGGTACAGCTCAACAAGAGCAACCTAGTTCATGATAATTGAAACAGTGAATAATATATGAAGGTTATTCACATATTAAACAAAATGTTAACGCGGGATTCAATCCCGGTTCATGACTGTCGGGAATCTAGGGTGTTACCCTCTCATCCACCGACTTATTTCGATTATTTCTAACCCTATGGAATGTCGTTCTACAATTATAAGCCGCATTATATTGTATTATAAATGAATAATATAAAAAGGTTATTCACATATATTAAAACAAAGTTTCCAATGAGGGATTCGATCCCAGTTCATGGCTATCGGGATATCGAAGATTTTAACCACTCGTCGACCAACTTCTAGAAACACAGTAAATTTATTTGTTACAAATCTTTTCGATAGATGGCACTTTAATTTATAAACGAGAGAATAATGGTCGAAAACTTCAATATGAACAATTCGACCTTCACTTGTCGCCTCAAAAAGCTCGGGAACAGCAAATAAAGTTGATGGGGAAAATGCTATATAATAATTATTGCTATATAATAGTTCTCTTTTTGACAAAATTCACAATAATTATTCACTAATCCAATAGCTTTTACTTTTTCTGTTTGAATATGAATTTAATTTCACTAGTAAACAAAATTTAAAAAATTCTCAGCAAATAAGAAAAACATTTTTAGATAATCTTTTTATGCTGATTAAGGTGATATGTTTTTTTTTTTTTCAATTTCACAATTTATGGGCATAAAGCTTTTTTTGCATTGTCGTTTGGTGTTGCAAAAAAAAAAAAACTCGTTTTTGTGAATTAAAATATCAGGCCATATTTTGTATATAATAATTCTTTCGGTCTCGACTGTTTCACTGGAATAAAAAAACTAATCACTGTATTTCCTTTTTACAAGATTTGTAAAGTTCCTACAAATAAAGATTTCCGCAAATCTTTTACTTATGATTCAGCAATTCTAAGTAATTGTTACACTAGAACTTCAATGAAAGGACACTCGCACTAGAGGACACCTCTCTACAAAGGACAGTTTTCATTTACAAAATTATCATTTTCACCATTTAGCAACTCTCCGGTAAGAGGACACCTCTCAACAAAGGACAGTTTTCATTTACAAAAATTACCATTTTTACTATTTAGTAACTCTCCGGTAAGAGGACACCTCTCCCTAAAGGACATTTTGACTCTGCAATTAGTTGTTCTTTACAGGAAAGTTATACTGTACTGGTATTGGCTTAGAAAATAAACAGTTACAACCTTCATTAACAGATGGCGCGTTTCAAGACTTCAGCCGATTTCTTCGGGTCGAATGAAGCGTGGAATGAGTCACACTACGGTTGCGGTCGAGTAAATGTTGGTGTCTTAGAAACCTAAAATCAATAGAAAGTGTTTGAGATCCAAGATCTGAAGAGGGGAGGCAACACCAACACGACTGTTGATCTACAACGAAAGAAACGGTATTGTCGTATTAAGAAGAAAGGAGCAAAACGCGACAAAATTTTCTAAAAATTCATTTTTTCCATTCTGTCGTTGAATATGCAAAAGGTATTGAAGTTTATAGACATTCATAGTGTATCAAGCAAGTATTCAAACTTTGTTTAGAAGAATCAATAAAAAATCTATACTCTGCATAGTAATATGCTTGGTTATAGGCAGGATGGTTGTTTTATTTATAAAATGTCAACATAACTGTATGTTATATATACAAGTATATGAGAAAATCATGGTTGTGCAAATCTGAAACTTTAAGGAATTGACGGAAGAGAACTAACAGGAATGGAGCCTGGAGACTTAACTTGACTCAACACGGAAAAACTCCCCAACGTTCACTGCAATCAGATAAAGGAAATTATTGTATCGCTTGAAATATATTAGCAATATACCCAACATTTGAAATAATACGGACAAACAATCAAAAAAAGTGTTTAATCTCCAGAAAGAGGTGATTGACTTGATTATTATTTAATTTAGGCATATTTTTATCGCATTATATATATATACAGTAGAACCTTTCTTTAGCGGACACCTCTCTACAAAGGACAATTTCCATTTGCAAAATTACCATTTTTACAATTTAGAAACTCTCCGGTAAGAGGACACCTCTCCCTAAAGGACACTTTGGCTCTGCAATTAGGTGTTGTCCTTTACAGGGAGGTTCTACTGTACATAATAAAAGGTAAAACTTTATTGAGAGTTTTGTCTATGAGAGTGTATTTAATATGATATATCCCAGGAACATATCTCTTTAGATAAAAGTGATGACTGGGTTTAAATTTTGGATGAAACGACGAAGGAACATTTGAAGAACACAACTTTTGCGAGAAAATTTTCCATCAATAGTCAGGAATTGGAAAGAGTAATAGAGAAAATTCATAAATTATTTATAAAGCAAGAAGAAAATCTACAGAAAAGGAAATCGTATAGAAATCAATTATAAAGTTCCCTCTTGCTGTCAATATAAGAAGGACTACTGTTTGGCCTTCTAACAGAAAATGTATTGATGTTACCCGGATTCCTGGAGGGTACTGAAGTCGCCAACTATCCTAACAGAAAATATAGATTGGAGCACAAACATTGGTATAGATATTGCATAATGCAACGAATTTTTATCTAAGCAGATATGTTCCAAAGTTAGATTAGATATTACAATCAAATATTTTTAAAATTACAAAATATTTTCCCACAATGAGTTTCCTTTGATTACAAAACGCTAGCTTTCAAGCAATAATCGTTCTTCAACGGACTTAATAAAACATCAACTATATCTTAAAAGAAATATTTACAAAACATACAGCGTGGATATTTACAACTGAAATTTTTTCGTGAGAAAATATTTTGTAATTTTAAAACTTTTTCACAATTTTATCATGAATACAATAAAATATATTATTTAAATAAACACATCCTATATACAGGAGAACTTGGATAATTCTAACATCTTTAATTTGAATATTTATCTTGGTCCCAAGAATTTTCTATAAATAGAATTTCCGTTTTTAATTCGAATTTTTGGATAATTCAAATTTTTATATATATTTGGTACCTTGGGCTTCGAATTATTCAAGTTCGACTATATATATATACTAGCCGAGTGACCCGGGCAACGCCCAGGGTTTACCCAAAGGGCCTGCAGAGACTTTAAAAGTATAGATGGTGGCTTAAAAATCGCAATGGGTATATTCAGATTTCCTAGAAGCAGCATTTCAAGTAAGGATAAGTAAAAATACTTTCTAAGTATAAATTCGTTAATTCGACCATGTTTTGATTTCCAGAACCTATGAAATTACAAACAGTAATTCGACAATACCGATAATTCGACCCCTTGCGATAATTCGACCTTGATTTGATTTCCCAATCTCTGGCCTATCAAATAACAAACGGTAATTCGACAATATTAATTATTCACCACTTCTGATAATTCAACCATTTTAAAATGCAAATTTCGACGATTGATGTTTACTTACAACTTTACTAAAAAAAAGGTATTATAGATGCGAGCAACGAAACATTTTGAACCCATATAATGCAAATTCATATCCTCACTTATAGGGTGTCAAGCCTAAAGGATGCGAATTCATGTCCCTGATTTCTAAAAATTAACATAAAATTGTAGGCTACCAACGCGAATTCGCGTCTACTGGGATCTTTTCCCATACCTTCTTGCCTATTTATCAGTGGGTTGGGTTGGGGGGGAATGTCAGCTGTCCCAATGTACCTGTAAAATGTCACATGCGACCGAGTTCAAGCAGCCATTATTTTTATTTATTTCAAGCTATATAGATTACATTAAAAGAAAATATCATTTTTTAAACATGTTATTATATGAACAACTCGATTTTCATACGGCCCACTGGACCATGTAACTCTGGAATCATAAGTGCAAAAACAGACATCCCTAAAGGACTCCTTTAAAATATCTTTATGATTCTTTTTTAATAATATTCTTAAACATTTTTAATTTTTTTTTCATATTTATTAACTTTTCAATATAGAAAATAAGATAACATAAAAGGGATAAATTCATTTAATGGACCTCACTAAAAACTGCATTTCTAGCCGAGTGACCTGGGCAAAGCCCCAGGTTTACCCTAAAGGCCTGTGAATGGGCAGGATAACCATATGTGTGCCATTGCAAAGATCCTAAATCAATGTATAGAGCACTGGGGAAAATAGGTTTTTTTTTTTTTTTGCTTATCCCTAGTACACGTGGTACAGGCCATGATAATCATGGTGGGTAGTTAGCGACTGCTTTTACTGTAAGCGCACCACATGTCTACACATGTGAAAAGCAGTTTGACTTTGCACTTACAAATGCCAGAGCCCCGTTCGGTTACTTGCACTCGCTGGTGGGGTTGGACTTTTGCAAGAATCGGGGGCCATTGGAGCATTTTTTTTTTTTTTAAACAGAAAAAAGTGCCCAATGCGGGAATCGAACCCGGGTCCTAGTGGTCGAAAACCAAACGGTTTACCCAGCCTTCCACCGACCAAAAGTCAAAATAATAATAAATATTTTATGAATGAACAAATAATACAAAAAATTGCTTTCAGGTGAGAAACTATAGGCATTGGTGAAAACTTTAAAAAATTATATTGAAAAAAAAAAAAGAAAACAAATATTAAAAGAAAATTCAATACAACACAACTATATAGCAAATACAGCCATTATTTCTAGCCGAGTGACCCGGCAACGCCCCGGGTTTAGCCTAAAAACATGTGAAGCGCTAGATAACCATATGTGAGACATTGCATAGATCCTGAATCAATGTATAGAGCACTGGGGAAAATAGGTAAATAAAGACCAAAAATCAAAATACTTAATTATAAATATTTTATTAGTGAACAACTAATACAAAAAAATCCTTTCAGGTGAGAAACTATGTTGTTGATGTTTCTTATCCCCTTGTGTAAAGATTACACGAATTCCATGATCTCATGGAATGGGGTATAGGGGTGCAGCTTTCGTTGATCATGGCACCATGATCCAGGCACACTTTGGTGAAAGTCTGACTTTGCCTGTGATTTGAGGCCATTCCAAATATGGAAGCCTTTGTTTCTGACTCTAACATGAGCACAGACGCAGCTCCTCCGTATCCCTGGAGTGGAACCATTGCTGAGGTCCATCAACTGGGTCAGTTGAACTCAGGATTTTTAAAGAGGGAGTGTCCCTCCTGGTTACAGCATCAAGTCTACCAGAACAAGACTTGATACAATCGTGTAGAGAGTTTACTGTACCTCCCAACAATGTCCACTGCACCACAGGCCAGTTACAGAGGGGTAAGCATGGGAGGTGTGAGAAACTATAGGCATTGGTTGATGAGGCACAATTTGGATTGTAGATTATAAACAAAAGGTAATAAGACCAAATCCAAATATATAAATAGTGTGTGACGTTTCGGTAACAGCGTTGTTACCATCTTCAGACAAAAGTACTGAATGGAAAAAAAGGAGCCTACAGCACCCGGTGTTCCCAGGTGGTCACCCTCCCAAGTACTGACCGAGCCCGACGTTGCTTAACTTCGGTGATCGGACGAGAACCGGTGTTTTCAACGTGGTATGGCCGTAGGCCATAGTACTTTTGTCTGAAGATGGTAACAACGCTGTTACCGAAACGTCACACACTATTTATTTATTTGGATTTGGTCTTATTACCTTTTGTTTATAGGCATTGGTGAAACTTTAAACAAATTTTTTGGAAATGAAACAAAAAGTAAAAGAAAACAAATCTTAAAAGAAAATTAAATACAACACAACAATATACCAAATTAGACAACATAAAAGGCATACATTCATTTATTTGAAATAAATATCCATATTAATAAATAGTGTGTGACGTTTCGGTAACAGCGTTGTTACCATCTTCAGACAAAAGTACTGAATGGAAAAAAGGAGCCTACAGCACCCGGTGTTCCCAGGTGGTCACCCTCCCAAGTACTGATCGAGCCCGACGTTGCTTAACTTCGGTGATCGGACGAGAACCGGTGTTTTCAACGTGGTATGGCTGTAGGCCATAGTACTTTTGTCTGAAGATGGTAACAACGCTGTTACCGAAACGTCACACACTATTTATTTATTTGGATTTGGTCTTATTACCTTTTGTTTATAGGCATTGGTGAAACTTTAAACAATTTTTTTTGGAAATGAAACAAAAAGTAAAAGAAAACAAATCTTAAAAGAAAATTAAATACAACACAACAATAAACCAAATTAGACAACATAAAAGGCATACATTCATTTATTTGAAATGAAAAAAAAAATTAAAAGAAAACAAATCTGAAAATAAAATTGAATACAACACAACTATATAGCAGATAAGACAACATAAAAAGGAAAAATTCATTTAAAGGACCTCATTAAAAACTATATTTCTAGTTTTATAAATACGTGGGTTCAACTTTACCCGTATGCTATTCAAAGTTCGCACACGTGAAAAAGCCACATAGAGCTGTCCATGAGTAAACACGGGCTCATGTAGCAAGAGACCCACTCTAGCAAAGGTTTGGCCTTGAGCCTTATTAATAGTCATGGCAAAAGCCAACCTTAGTGGAAACTGACGCCTCTTCAGAATGAAGGGAAGGTTGGTATCTGAAGGAGCCAAAGATATTTTTGGCACCAATACAGTTTGTCCAACTTTGGTCCCTGTCAGTATTTGTGCTTCTAGGACATGAGAGCGCATGCGCTGGATAACCATACGTGTGCCATTGCAGAGACCCTGCTTAGGATTCAAATTTCTAAGGAGCATAACAATAGCACCAATCTTAAGGTTTAACCGGTGTGGAGGCATTCCTGTGGGAGTAAGGCTATTAAGGAATTCAGTAGGGTAGTTATTTTGTTCCTCCACATTCTCACACTCGACACTGTCAACACTGAGAAAACACTGACTCCTGTTTGGTAAGCGATCCAAAACTTTTTCATTAATCTCTAATGAATCTGTGTTTTTTGGCGTTAAAATCACAGACTGGCTAAGGGCGGTAATATCACCATAGGAAGAACCAAATATTTCCTGCACCAGGTCAACCCCATGAAAGATACAGCTTTCTGGAAGAGAAATGAGGCCCTGTTGGTCTGTAGGTAGATCACCATCACCAACTTTAAGTAACCATTGAGAGAAGCTCTGTGCATCAATACCTGCTCGCATATTCTGAGTAAGGCGCAAGATCACAAACAATGGCCATAGCTTGCTTTGCTTAATGCAAGCAGCAACAATTTCAGCTCTTGAAGCTCGAGGTACCACAGGTAGCACTTGGCGAAAGTCACCTCCAAGAACAACAACCTTTCCGCCAAAAGCAAGGTCACAATGCATAATGTCCTTTAGGAGACGATCCACAATTTCAAGTGCTCTGTAGTGGGCCATAGGAGCCTCATCCCAAATAATTAAGGATGATCTACGAATAAGCTCAGCCTCAGAACTATTGGCCGAGATCGCAGCTACAGAATTCTCAAGCAAGGGAATCGGCAGCTTAAACCTGGAATGGACAGTCTGGCCACCTGACAAAAGGGTAGCCGCTATTCCAGTGGAGGCCAGCGGAATGACAATTTTTCCAACGGCTCTAACACAATGAATTAGGGTGTTATAAACATAAGTCTTGCCCGTACCACCAGGCCCATCAATAAAAAAGCAACGTGGATTTACATTGAGGGAATCAACAATTGTGTCAACAATTGACTTTTGATCTGGTGTAAGGGACCTATACATTTCTGTCCCAATTTGCAGCTCTGCATTAACATCAAGGTGATCCTCTCCTGAATCAAGAAGTGGGGTTAGGGGTGCAGGAAGTCCATAATGGTGACAACTGAGGCGATTTTCTCTCAGCTGGAATTCAAGCTCTCTGAGAGTCATCTGTTCAGCAGCTGCGTCAGATGTTGCACGAGAAAAGTCCTCACTAAGATACCCCTTGTATTTGGTCCACAGTGATACAGGGTCGGTAGGATTATTGTAGATGAGAATTGTCGCAAAGAGCTGCCGCAGTTAACAAGGCATTTGGAACAAAGCCGCCTCAGCTAAGCATGCATCCCATTCAGAATCATCAGCCAATAATCCACGGCGCTGGGCAGCCTCTTTAAAAGTGGAGCAAACAATATCATCCACAGTTCGCAAATCTTCAAAACTCTGAGCACCTGCAACATGTAATAGTAGAAGCCGGAGGTGGTAACGCTCAGAATCTTTAGGATTCACTGAACACATACGTCCAATGCACAAAGCCCCACCCCGAACTCTAGCACTCCATTGATTCTGCCTGAAAACATAAGCGGAAGGTATGTCTCCATATAAAAGTGATCTTGCGGATACATTAACACAATTGAGCTGAAACCAGGCAGTCAGAGTTGTGCGTCTGCGTGAGGCATTTTCAAGAGCCTGTTCTTCACTACCTTCAACAAAATAGACAGATTGAAAATTAGGTAGATGAACAGCTAAGCGACATATGGTATGCGAGTGAGCATGCAAGCGATATTCAAACATTCGCCACATTGCCTCAGGAGCACTTACATACCGAGCGTCAAGAAAGTTTTTGATTTCATCATGTGCCCTGCTTTCCATATCTAATTCTCCAACAGACACTTCCACCTCAGCCCTGTCGTGTCCCTTATATACATACTTGAAAAGATATTTGACACTTTTCACAGAGGCACAGACCTCCACATTAATGTGAGCATTGAACCTAACCAGCAGATAGGGGTTATAGGGAACAACCCAGCGGTTATCCACCTCGTGAGTGCCCACAACTAATGTCTGGCCGTCATCTCGACGTCTGTAGCGAGGATAGCCATTATTGTTAGCCTCAGTCAGCTGCAGGAATGATTTAGGGAAGTCTTTAGTACACTTGCCATCAGACATGCATGGTGAGTGAAGATTGAAGTTTCCACAAGGACCATGGATCATATGTTTACGAACCATGTCATACAGCTGAACCTGCATAGTAGGGCTAGGAATTTCTGCACAAACCAATCTGTCAATGGCATCCCTGTCTCTAGGCTTGTCTTCTTCTCTAAGCATAAACAGCATGTGGGCATGCGGTAAACCGCGTTTTTGGAACTCAACAACATGCACCCGAGCAATGACCACTCCCAATACATGCTGACTAACAATCTCGTGCAGTAATTGTTGTAACTTGAGATTGAAAACTCTAGCCACCAGATCCGGTCTATCAGAAGGATTCTGGTTAGGAAGAAGATTTTCAACAATGTCAGTCCAACGTGGGTTACAGGTAAATGTCACGAATAGGTCAGGTCTTCCAAACTTTCTAACAATGGCCATTGCATCCTGATAGTTTTGTTGCATGGCCCGGGAACTCCCAGGAAAGGAAGATGGAAGAATAAAAATACGGCCTATTCGCACACCCCGAGAATGTTCCTGCTCATGGATATAATCCATCAGACCTTGATATAACTCCACCCTAAGCAGGGACTGATTTTGGCGAATATAGTTCAGGCGATTGCCCTCTGTTTTAACATAGGCATCAACAACATATTGCTGAAATAGTCTCCTGCCATAGTGAATGGGTTACAGGTAAATGTCACGAATAGGTCAGGTCTTCCAAACTTTCTAACAATGGCCATTGCATCCTGATAGTTTTGTTGCATGGCCCGGGAACTCCCAGGAAAGGAAGATGGAAGAATAAAAATACGGCCTATTCGCACACCCCGAGAATGTTCCTGCTCATGGATATAATCCATCAGACCTTGATATAACTCCACCCTAAGCAGGGACTGATTTTGGCGAATATAGTTCAGGCGATTGCCCTCTGTTTTAACATAGGCATCAACAACATATTGCTGAAATAGTCTCCTGCCATAGTGAATGGGCGAAAAGCCAGGTCTGATGGCCAACCTATAACTATAGAACTGAAGCATGGTAACATGGTTTCTAGTGCTTGTGCGCATGTTTTCTTCATGTAAGATTCCTATTGCCCAACCAGGATCACCGGCAGGAAATAAAAGAGGGTATGTCATTGGGTCACAGTTAGGATTAAGTGGAGAAATACGCACTAAACCACAATCATGCGGAAAAACAGCAATATCTCTGTTAGAAGGTACATGGCCATCTTGATCAACAAAAATGGCCGCAACTTCACTTACACTTGGGGCATTATATCGGCGAAGATCTCTACAATGATTTTGCCGGATGAGCATCTGAACCTGACACATTTGCCGGTTCTCAATGCGAGCCCGGTGTTCCTCAGCTAGTTCCACCTGGTGCATCTGCCTATAAGCAGAAGTATACGGATTCACACGCCTAAGCACAGAATCCAAAAGAGTCAATATACCAGGATGGCATTCCAAAGGCCTAGATGCTGCAATGCGTGTATTATTCGCGGCCTCAGAATCCAAAATATAAAGTTGGGCATAAGACGGGGCTCTGTTTCCATGAGGATGAAGGGGCCCAGTCAAATGATAGATCTGTCCATGGATTCTATAACAAAAAGGCCCCTGTCCAGAAAAGACATCAACCTGCGCACCCATGGAGGCAAATGCCAAAGAGCTGTTGTAGCTCCGAATGTTGGTCTGGAAGTACTTAGCCTCCACACTGTTTGAAGTCATCAATTCCATCATTTCATATGGAAAGGAGGACAAAGTAGGAAGAATAACTTTCCCTTTGTGGCAGCAGGAGCTACCAACAGTTTCGCCAGGGAAATGAAGGGCTGAGCAGTAAGGGCAGACTATATCGAGGCCCCCAATAATATATTCAGTGGGAACAGGAGAAATAGGATTAGGGGCGTTGTTCCCGCGGCGAGTCCTATAAGCGAGTCTTCCACGGCCTCTGCGAGGCATGATACAGAAGCCGCTGAA
This sequence comes from Cordylochernes scorpioides, assembly GCA_030710605.1. Lineage (NCBI taxonomy): Eukaryota > Metazoa > Arthropoda > Arachnida > Pseudoscorpiones > Chernetidae > Cordylochernes > Cordylochernes scorpioides. Next base: position 15,253,151 of record CP092873.1, on the reverse strand, counting down.
AAAAAAAAGCTAAACTAAAAACCAAGTTGAGCAAATACATGTCAAAATAAATTTAATGTAAAAGATCTCAATATAAACAACATATTAAATTGCACAGTGCAAAAATGTAGAAAATTGTATGTATCATATAACATTTTATCATATAACAAATTAAGTAATCAACAATTGATTATACAAATAAATAATTAGCCTCTTATTGAGAAAAATAAAGATGCCAAAGACATTATGAAAGATACTGCAAAAAGAATTATGAAAGATACGGCAAAAAAGAAAACCAGACACAAAAAATTGAGCAAAATGTAAAATTAAAAACTATAACAAAGAACCCACAAATTAATTTAATCAGAAATACAAAAAAGACGCTGAAAAAAAAAGGTAAAATAAGAACCAAGCAGAGGAAAACTATAAAACTGAAAGCCAGGACAGGCATAAAAAGAAAATTCCAAGCATGTGAGGAAACAATTGATGAAAAAAAAAATGTGCAAATAATATGTATATAAAAAAGCAAAGCCCAATTCTAAACCCAAATATTTTGTTTATGAGAAGAACATCAACATATCGCATGATTATGGCAGTCCATAGCTTCCCTGACAAAAATTCACCAAAAAAGTTAAATATTCCAAAATAAGTAAGGCACTTTTGCAGCCCCCCTGACAAAAATTCACTAAAAGAGTTAAGTATTCAAAAAAATATTTTGGTATATATATTGCTAAATGTGTAACAAACATGTATATGAAAAAGCAAAGCTTAATTCTAAGTTTTAATATTTTTTTCAATATACAGAAGAAATAAGACACAAAAATGGAGCTAAATTCAAATGAAAAACTATAACAAACAGTTATAAAAGATAATTCACTAAAAGAGTTAAGTATTAAAAAAATATTTTGGTATATATATTGCTAAATGTGTAACAAACATGTATATGAAAAAGCAAAGCTTAATTCTAAGTTTTAATATTTTTTTCAATATACAGAAGAAATAAGACACAAAAATGGAGCTAAATTCAAATGAAAAACTATAACAAACAGTTATAAAAGATAATTATTATAGAATAAAGTAATAATTCAATCTACAAATCGAAAAATGTATATATTTAAATGAAAAACTAAGTTTCAATATTTTTTTTAATATACAGAAGAAATAAGACACAAAAAATGGAGCTAAATTCAAATGAAAAACTATAACAAACAGTTATAAAAGATAATTATTATAGAATAAAGTAATAATTCAATCTACAAATCGAAAAATGTATATATTTAAATGAAAAACTATAACAAAGTACTTACATAATCAAATTAATCAGATATATATATTATTTCACAACACATTTCTACGGAATTCAAAACAAATCATTGATGATGATAAATGCAAAAAATCTACGATTGTAAAATAGATTAAATTAAAAATAAAAATAACTGTTAACATTAGGAAAATAAAAACAGGCCTATGACACGAAGAAAAAAAATAACGAAAATTTTGGTATATAGATTGTTATGTGTAGTTCAGAATCTTCGGAGGAGATAGCTCAGGACTTTACAATGGAAAACTCTGTTACGGTATTATCTATATAGATGTAGAGCTCCTCAAGGAGATATGTAAATATATCACGAAGATAGTAGATATAGATATTATTGATATTAATCTGTGTGTGTGTGTGAACCAACCTTCCAACACCAAAGAATTCTGACGGCCATCCTCCTAGGGATCATCAACCTAAGTACAGCATATCTAGATAAATCTCCCAAGAAATAAATCTGCCTGGCTCCACTTCATGAATTAGACTTCCACTTACATTGTAAATAAAACTACCATCGCAAAATTGGAGAGGAATGGACTTCAGGAATTGGTTTAACCATGGAGATAAGCACAACCACCATAAAACCAAGAAGACTATAGATGTCAGAAGGACAGCCCGGGTAGTTAACTACTTCTGTACGTTCAAGAATTCTAAAAGTTAACTAAATAAATAATAACTATTTCCAACCTTTGGGATGAGGTATGAAAGAGTGAATTGTGAAGGGTAATGATAAACAAAAAAATAAAAGTGTCCAGGGATGGGAAGTTTATCATTACTCTTCACAATTCATCCTTTCATACCTCATCCCAAAGGTTGGAAATAGCCGTTATTTCTCCTTGAAATGAATTTTGATTTTTCGTTGAGAGGAAACACGTGCGGAATAGTTTTAAAATGTCGTTTTACAATCACAAGCCGCATTATATTATATTGTATTATAAATAAATAATAACTTTTTTTTCAAAAAGGTTACAAGTTTTTCTCTAAAAAAAGTGTAACGAATGCTTAGTCTATTTACAATTTTTTATTTACAACTTCATTAAATAATAACTGTAAAAGTAAACAAAGATATTTGCTATCTTTACTCCTGGTCAGTATAATAATGATAATCAGTGAACAGGTTAGCGTAGATAAAATAGATTTCCACTTTGAAATTTTGATTAATGCGCTAGATAACAAATATTTCAAAATTAAATACTATTCAATTCATATCATATACCGGGTAGTGGGTGCTCCAGGTACCTGGGTTATAAATATCTCTCTCCGGGTAGTTGGCGATTTACGCTCCAGGAGCCCGGGTTACCTCTATTTTCTCTCTCTCTCATATCATCTATAGATTTACCGAATGGGGGTTGGTGTAAGTATGGTCTAAACCAGGGGTCTCCAAACTTTCCAGCCTTAGGGCCATACTGATGGGGTCTTTCCAGCCTTAGGGCCATACTGATTACTCCAGTAAGTTCCGAGGGCCAAGATGGCAACACTGCATATTATTAATTTTCCTGTATTAATTGTTATGTTTATTTGTTATTAAATGTTATTATTAATTGTTGCTTTTGTGTGTGATTTAGCAGAATGGAAAAGAAGCGAAAAATTGATAGTGAATGCAGAAAATTCAAAGATCAGTGGAACATTCAGTATTTCGTAATTGAGTCCAGTAACAAGGCGCTATGTTTGATTTGCAATGAAAGCATAGCCGTTCTCAAAGAATATAACATGAAACGTCATTATGAAACAAAACATTCTCAAAATTACTCAAAATATACAGGAATTGTGCGGACAGAAAAATTCGAAGCTTTGAAGCGCGGATTGAAATCGCAGCAATATTTATTTACAAAAGTCAAAACTGAACAAGAGGCGGCAACTCGTGCCAGCTTTCGTGTGGCTCTTGAAATTGCAAAACGTGGAAAACCATTCACCGATGGAGAAATGATCAAGGAATGCATAATTGCAGTAGTCGAAAAATGTGCCCTGAAAAGGTAAATTTATTAAAAACTGTCAGTATGTCAGCAAACACTGTGGCTCGAAGGGTAGAAAACATCGCTGAAAATATATCCTCTCAACTGTTCGACAAAAATGGACATGTTGAGTGGTTTTCTTTGGCCTTGGATGAGTCAACGGATGTGTCAGATACTACTCAGGTGTTGATTTATATTAGAGGAGTAGATAAAAGCTATGAAGTGCACGAAGAACTTCTTGATATGTATAGTATTCATGGCACAACTACTGGTACCGATATTTTTAAAGGAGTTGAAATGGCCATTAATAAAAAGAACCTTCGATGGAAAAACTTGAAATGTATTACAACTGATGGAGGCAAAAACATGAGTGGGAAAGATAAAGGAGTGGTCGCTCTTGTGTCAAAGGCTGTAGAAAATGACGGCGGCTCAAAACCATTAGTCTTACATTGTTTCATTCATCAACAGTCTTTGTGCGGAAAATGTTTGGATATGTCTGACGTTCTGAAACCAGTCATATCAACTGTTAATTTCATCAGATCTTTTGGGCTGAATCACCGACAATTCCGACAATTTATTGCAGAGATTGGAGAAACAGACTTACCTTATCATACTGCCGTACGCTGGCTTAGTTGTGGGAAAGTCCTTCAGCGCTTTTTTGAACTTCGAGCAGTGATCGAAATTTTTTTGAATGAAAAGCACCGCCCTCTTACTGAATTACAAAACAACGCATGGCTATGGAAGTTAGCATTCTATGTTGATTTGACAAAACATGTGAACGAACTGAATTTGAGATTGCAAGGAGAAAACCAGCATCTTCCTGATTTATACACTAATATCAAGTCATTCCGGATGAAATTGATACTGTTTCAATCACAACTACGAAGTAAATGTTTTTCACATTTTAAAACATGTGAAATATTCAGCCACACTACTGAGACTGAGTTTCCTATCGATTTTGCAATCGAAACTTTGAGTGCTTTGAAGATAAATTTTGATACTCGTTTCTCGGACTTTGATGCCATTGCGAATCAAATTAAGATTTTTCAGAATCCTTTTGATGCTGACATTGAAACCCTAGCCCCGGAACTTCAAATGGAAATGATTGATCTTCAGTGCAGTGATATAATTAAGAACAAATATGAAAACTCATCTTTGTTGGAATTTTATAAGAGTCTTCCACTGACACAATTTGATAATTTGCATAAATTTGCTCGTGGGCTGTTTTCCGTTTTTGGTACTACTTATTTGTGTGAGAAAACCTTCTCCAAAATGAAGTACACAAAAAATGTATACAGATCTAAATTAACTGACGAGCATCTTAAATCTATTTTAATAATTGGTACAAGAAAAATTAGTCCACAACTACAAACTATTGTCGGTGGAAAATCTCAATTACATACATCTCATTAGCATTTCATATGTCATGTTATAAGGTATGTGTTGTTCATTACTTACAATGTATAAAATGTAAGTTGGATTCATTTCAATAATTTGTTAGTTATTATATGCTGAAGTTAAATTTACTGCATAAATTATACATGTCTTTACTCATTACCATTCTGTGTTTCTTTATCCAACTTATCACAAACATTTTATTTGCTATAAAAATATTTGTTCTCTAAAAGGAGTTTTCAAGTATGTCTCCGCGGGCCGGACAAAATCTGTCTGCGGGCCGGATGTGGCCCTCGGGCCGTAGTTTGGAGACCCCTGGTCTAAACCGTTGGTTTTCGACCGCTACGACACGGGTTCGAATCCCGCATTAAGCACTTTTTTATAATAGAAAAAAATGCTCCAATGGCCCCCGATTCTTTAAAAAGTCCAACCCTACCAGCGAGTGCAAGTAACCAAACGGGGCTTTGGCATATTTGCAAGTGCAAACTCGAACTGCTTTTCACATGTGTATACCTGTGGTGCACTTACAGTAAGGGCAGTCGCTAACTACCCACCATGATTATCATGGTCTGTGCCACGTGTACTAGGGATAATAATAATAATAATAAATTTACCGAATAGTTGGTGACTTTTGTATGTAGCTCTAGGATTATGGGTTACACATAGCTAGTAGTAAACATATCACCTCTTTCTGGAGGAAAAATAAACTTTTTGATTTATTGTCCCCATTTTTTTTTTTTTACTTATTAAATTGTAGAAACATATTTGTGTTTAAAGCAAGTTTGTTTTATGTTTAAAAGAAATATTTGTGTCTTAATATGTTTTCATTTCCTATATATAGATTCTCACTATTGATTTACCATATTAAAGTAAACAAAATTTATGAAAAATGTAGGAAAGTTTAAATGAATATGCAGAATTAAGGTAGTGTCATCATGATTAAGAAAATAAAAATAAACATGTAGATAGAGACATTTTATATGAAAAAAGCTCAAAGTAATAGCATTGTAATCGTGAGTGATCAAGTAGGGAAAAAAAGTAGTTTTTGTAGAAACTGTTAACGCATCTAATTATCCCGGTTCAAAATCACTTTATTAGGTACCACTCAACAAGAGCAACCTAGTTTATGATATTTGCAACAATGAATAATATGTGAAGGTTATTCACATATTAAACAAAAAGTTAACGTGGGATTCAATCCCGGTTCATGGCTGTCGGGAATCGAGGGTGTTACCCTCTCGTTCACCGACTTGTTTTATTCCAATTATGCAGATACAATTTCTATTCAAAGAAATTTTATTAAAAAAGTAAAATGGTTAATAAATTTAATGAGATGTTTATAAGGAACCTCTCTACCTAGACGTGTTGCTGCGTACATCGCCGCCCGCGGTGGTCCTACTTGCTACTGAGCCGTTCTCGCTCTGTATTATGACTATTGTTACGTCGTACCCAGGCGCTATTTGTGTACTTTGTCGACTCAGGATGCCACAAAGATATACATGTGAGTTCTAAGGGTTTGCAGCTAAAGTTAGCGCTTTATTGTATCTCACTAACAGAAGGAATACAATGAGTTGGACTTGCCTTCAACCTTCCCGTCAGAAGTATCCTTGGCGCCGCGGATGTCACTCTTGTGAAGCCTCCCGCTCCACACTAAACGTCCAGCCTGGACTGCACCGTCTTGTAGGCTGCTCCGATGTCAGTCTCTCCTGGCACCGCTTTACAGGATCATCCACACGCCCGGAGGCATTTCGCCACGTCCTCTTCTCCCCGCAGATGTAACCAGACTCTGTCCTCCCCCATAAAGGAACGCTGTTTTTAGCACCTGCCACATGGCAGCAAGGGCCGCTAGATTCCACCCCTCTTTCCCCAACTTCACTCTGGTATATTGGCCTTGTCATCCACATTACACTATCATTTTGAAATAGATCATTTATTGTTCGTTCCTGCCTCTCTCAGTTTTTCAAGTGTCATCACTTTCTGTCCCTTCTTTCTTGATGCTCCATTTTCAATGTTACGCATCTCTTTTACTCCTCCTCCTCCTTCAATGCCTTCTTCTACTGAGGGTGTGCCACATGGTCTCTCCATACATCCTCCGCCATCCTCTTCATCTCCTCGTGTCATCCAGTCCATTGTTTTAGATCGTCTGTGTATCCCTGTCGTCTCCTTCCCCTCGATCTCTTCCCTGGAGCTTATCTATCTTACACAATACTTTATTATTTAGCTTAAGGTAAAACACTTAAATAAGGATTAGGGAACTAGCTGTCATTCTCTAGACTTGTCTGTAGTATGGGCTAATGTTTTAGTAAATAAGTGTCTGAAGCAAAGTTGAAGATATTTCGCATATATCTATGAAAACGCGAAAAAAAGTTCAAATGGCTATTCAAAATGTATCTTGCACATTTTTATTGGCCTTTTTTTAATTTAATGGCATTATATTTGTTAAGAATAAAAATCCAATAAACAAAAATTTACATTTGTTAAAGAACAGTATTTTTGGACAAACATCTACTTCAGCAGAGAGAACCCGAATATATATTTTAAATTACTTCAAAGCTATTATCATGTTTTATGATGATGAATTGATGGCATCATTACTATATTTATATATATATTTTTTGCTTATCCCTAGTACGCCTGGTACAGTCCATGATAATCATGGTGGGTAGAAGAAAGCGACTGCTTTTACTGTAAGTGCACCACATGTCTACACATGAAAAGCAGTTCGACTTTGCACTTACAAATAAATATGCCAGAGCCCCGTTTGGTTACTTGAACTCACTGGTAGGGTTGGACTTTTGCAAGAATCGGGGGGCATTGGATCATTTATCTATATATATAAAAATGGATGTTTGTTGGTTGGTCCGTTGGTCGGTTGGTCCGTTGGTCCGTCCGTGAGTGATAATCTTCTACATCGCTCAACCAATCGTGATGAAACTTTGGGAAGATGTTTAGTATACTACCGGGATGGTTTATGGCTAATTACTCTTTAGAAATAACCTTTCGTTGCATTTTTATTTACAATAAAACGTAAATTCACTCGCAATCTGCGCCCCTCTCGCGGCAGACGGGGGATGGCGGCGCGCGACGATTGGCTGCCGGCGCAGCACATGACCTCCCTGCCCCCCCCCCCCCCCCCCCGCCCCCCCCCCCCTCACCGAGTAAATGAGATCTCCCGGCTGACGGCCGAGCAGCGCCCTCTAGAACGCGTGCCGATTTTGACGGCGCGGGGCGCTCCCGGTTGGACAGTTGCGCGGGGGCAGAGTGACCTCGCGGGTGCCCTCCGGGAACTACGTCCATCTTCCATATGTAATATACATTTAATCGTTTAAACCCGGGCGTTGCCCGGGTCATTCGTCTACAAATTCGCAGTAGTTCACTAATTCAAACCAAAATATCCATACATAGGTAAAAGAATACTGGGAAGACTGACATTTATTAATGCAGTGATTATAATTAATGATTACAATGAAGGGCTATATTGTCTATATATATAAAAATCACTTTCAAATATTAACGTAACGTTCCATTCTCAATCCCGTTGGGCTTTAGATCGGCTAAAACATTTTTATATTTATTAGTGAATATTAACTTTACTGTACTGAATAGTTTAGTATAATGTTAATTCAACTTATTACAATTTAGCCACTGCAACGCGTGGCCGGGTTCGCTGTGTAGTATACTATCAGGACGATTTCTGGCGAATTATTTTAGAATAATATTTATAGCAATAAATATAGCGAAATTAAGACGTAGTGATTATATTCTGTGTTTGTGTATGTATAAATATTTTACAGAAAATGTTAGAACGTTCTATTAGAATATCTCGAAAACAAAAAAACAATACATATAAACGAGTTCACTGACATTTATTAATGCAGTGATTATAATCAATGATTATAATGAAGGGCTATATTATCTATATATATAAAAATCACTTTCAAATTTTAGCGTAACGTTCCATTCTCAATCCCGTTGGGCTTTAGATCTGCTAAAACATTTTTATCTTTATAAGTGAATATTGACTTTACTGTACTGAATAGTTTAGTATAATGTTCATTTAATATATTAGAATTTAGCCACAGCAAGGCGTGGCCGGGTCCGCTAGTTTAATTATAAAAAAGTGCCAAATGCGGGAATTGAACCCGGGTCGTAGCAGTCGAAAACCTGAAGAGCCCAAACATATTTTTTTTTAATCTTCAAAGCTATGAGGATGTTAAATGATAATGAATTGATGCCCTCAAGACTATTTCTATTGTCTATTAGAAATTTAGAAATTTTCTTTTCACAAAATAAGTTCGAAAAATACTGCATATATATTCTTATAGAAATAAATTGATGCTTGCTTCTATTCTCCATCAGAGCTACTGAAAAACTATTGGAAAATTATGTGTGTGCATGTATAGTTGAATATATATTGGGTAGTAAAGAAAGTTAGTTCGGTGTTTGTATCCCTTTGTTTCATAACGGTTTTTGTTGTTATACGTTAAAGTGTTTATATTCTTTAAATAATACTTGTTCTGCTCTACAAACCTGTATTATTTGGATTTTGAAAAACGCAATTTTTTGTTCTTTTTTTTAGGCTCAAAATGGAATATCCAGGAGACAAAAATCAACATTTTCGACATCTGCTTTTCTTCGCTTTTCATCGAGGTCAAAAAGCAGCCGAAGCAGCTCGGGACATATGCAACGTGTATGGTGTCATAGGGGAGCGAGAAGCACATATATGGTTTGAAAGTCATATAAAAGTCATTCAAAGCCGAAAATTGGGCATATTTTGTAGTTATAAAATGATTATTATTATTATATGTGCAAACTCGATGAACCAGCTATGTCTGGCTTCTCCTCGAGTGAAAGTTTTCCAGTGCAATATTGTGTTTTAATCAATGTGATTTATTAGATCATCATAACTCTAGTAATGATGAGGATTCCAATGAATATATCATTATTCTTATCATCATCATTTTTGTGTTTGGGTATAAATTCTATTTTATCAAATTATTTCACTTTGGAATTATAATAAGATATAATCACATGGTAAATAATATTTTCTATAAAACATTACATTCGTTGATAAAACATTAAGTCAGGGAGGAACCGGACGCTGCCCTGTTTATTCGGCTATGTATATTTAAATTAATCGAATGTGTGGGTCAGGGTTCTTTAATTTAAAATATAACCCCCAATTTGAAAAATATTTCAAAAAATTGAATTATCATCGCGAATGAACAAGTTAGGAAAAATGTCGAGATGGAAAAATTGATATAAAAAGCTTTTATATGTGACTTAAATAAAAACAAAGGATATAAGGTGGCAAATGTGTCATTATATATATTGTGAAAATATAAAAAATATGGAAAATATTATATCTTTATGATCATTTTTCTTTCTATTTTACATCAAGTCGAGTTGAAATCTATTAGTGAAGCATATAGTCTCCCATACATACTTCACCCATACCTCGCTTTGCGTCGGGGTTACGTTCCAAAAAAAACACGACGCAAATTGAAACAACGCAAAGTAAAAATAAAAATTTTGATGGCATGGCGCAATCAAAAACAAAGGTGTTGCCATATTTTAGGAAAAAAAATTGAAGACTCGAATCCAAAACAACGCAACTTCGAAAATCTAACAGCGCACAGTGAAAATCAGTAAAAATTAAGCAGCGACGCAACTTCGAAAAAAACGCAAAACGAAACGACGCAAAGCGAGGTATTGGTGTATATACACAAGTATATAGCTTCATAAAGATAAACCTTTGATAAGCTTTATAACTGGTTGTCGTTCTAGACCTGTTAGTAGAATGGACTAATGTTCTAGTATTATTCTAATATAGTGCATTTCTTCAAATCATGATTCAGCAATTATAGGGGTGGGTGTAAGGATGATCTAAACCGTTGGTTTTCGACCGCTACGACCCGGGCTCGATTCCCGCATTGGGCACTTTTTTATGTTTTAAAAAAAATTCTCCAATGGCCCCCAATTCTTGCAAAAGTCCAACCCCACCAGCGAGTGCAAGTAACTAAACGGGGCTCTGGCACATTTGTAAGTGCAAAAGTCGAATTGCTTTTCACATGTGTAGACATATGGTGCACTTACAGTAAAAGCAGTCGCCTACTTCTACCCACCATGATTATCATGGCCTGTACCACGTGTATTAGGGATAAGCAAAAAAAATGATGCAGCAATATTAGAATCATATTTTCTGACCCCAAAATAAGAGAAAATCTGAAGTTATGAAGAATTTGATCATAAATTCTTCAGTCAAATTTCCTTCATATATAATCATCATTTTTCCATCACAAAAACTATGTAAATTAGTTTTTGGTTTTATTTTAATAGGCTTTGTTTTTTAGCCTATATTTTAAATTACCTATTCCTCTATAGAGATCTACTTATTTAACTTATCATTTTATTGGTAGTGTTCCAAATTGAAAGTATGTTAAAGTGGACTTTGAAATATCCTTTGTATATATATATATATGTATATACAAAGGAATTGTTTTTTAATATATATATATATATACTAGACGCGCGCGCGAATGGCCCGGGCAACGCCCGGGTTTTACCCGAGTGCGTATATATTTTAAAAACGTTTTAATTCAAATACTATTCGTTACAATTATAAATTGGCGTCATGGATGTCACTCTTGTGAAACGTCCCGTTCCAAACTGTGTGTTTTTAAAATGTTTTAATTAAAATACTATTCGTTACAATTATAAATTTGAACGATAGGCTCATTATTTCTTTATACCGTTATCTACTTATATATTTGCCTTATTCTGTCTGTTTGTCTGTTTGAAGCTCACGGATGGGATTTTTTCATAACCATCGGTGGTTCAGTGGTAGAATGCTCGCCTGCCACGCGGGCGGCCCGGGTTCGATTCCCGGCCGATGCATTTTTTTTTTACAATTTTTAAAACTCATTTATATATTATACAAGAATGACATCCACGGCGCCAATTTATAATTGTAACGAATAGTATTTGAATAAAAGCATTTAATCGGGTAAAACCCGGGCGTTGCCCGGTTCATTCGTATATAATAATTGTATAAACGAATGCAAGACAAAATCACCGCGAATGTTTCTTTTTTTTTAAGGCAATTTCTTTTTAAGGCAATTATCGTTATTTATCGTTAATTTTTGTTTCGATTTTATTGAAAAAAAAAAACGATATGGTGCCTTTAAAAAATGATCTTTATTACTATGCAGTTTTCTATTTAGTCAATATACCTAAGATTATGTTGCAAATGTAATTATATCTATCGATTTAGTAGGTGAAATGCAAAAAAAAAATCGACATGATGAAATCTTTATGAAAATTCACATTTTTATTTTTATATTTTCAAGACACACACAGTTTGGGGCGGGACGTTTCACAAGAGAGACATCCACGGCGCCAATTTATAATTGTAACGAATAGTATTTTAATTAAAACATTTTAAAAACACACAGTTTGGAACGGGACGTTTCACAAGAGTGACATCCATGGCGCCAATTTATAATTGTAACGAATAGTATTTGAATTAAAACGTTTTTAAAATATATACGCACTCGGGTAAAACCCGGGCGTTGCCCGGGCCATTCGTCTAGTATTATATATTTAAAAACAAATGTAGAAATAAAAGTTGAAGTATAATAAACAATGTTAAAGATTAGTTTTAATTATTAATCAAGATTGTGTGTGAATATGTGAGAAAGATGTAATATCGTTGTTGTTTTCTTGGCCGACTGTTTTACATATGGTGTTATCTTAAAATTGCTTGTTTTGAATATTTTTTAGATTGAGATTATTAGCTAGTATGTAAAAAAATTAACTCTGATGAAATTTAATTTTGTATTTATATATAAATAAAATTAACTCTGTTGATTTTTTTTTGTATATAATCGATAACAGCGAAGTTACGCATGTTAATGTTAGGAAAAATATTTTGATGTTAAGCAAAACCTGCTCCATTTCGTTTTACATAAATATTGAAAATTTGGTCGAAATTGATGCATTGTAACGATAGTTTTTAGTGAACAACACTTATGAAATTTGCATTTTATTAATATAGAAGATTAAAAATCAATAGAAAAAAAAGATAAGTGGGTCAGGTGTTGATATTAAAAATAAAGAAGGCACCTCCTGACCACGAGCACATGGGCTTTTTAGATGGCAGAGCGCCATCTAGTGGGGCGAAAATAAACTTAACCTTTATTTAGCTTGCTTCGTGATATTTGGCCAACGCAATTTCTTGATAAATCAAGAAAAGCCATCCACGAACGCGTTTCGCGCTGTTGGCGCTCGTCAGCCAATATACCCATTTCTTGATTACTCAGGAAGCCTCTGGGACCAAAAATGTTTTTGGTCGCAGTGGTTACAGCCTACTCCACGCTGACGAGCGCCAACGCGTTCGTGGATGGCTTTTCTTGATTTATCAAAAAATTGGGTTGGCCAAATATCACGGAGCAAGCTAAATAAACTTTTAGTTTATTTTTGCTTCACTAGATGGCGCTCTGCCATCTAAAAAGCACATGTGCTCGTGGTCAGGAGATGCCTTCTTTATTTTTAATATATATATATATTAAAAATAAAAAAGCCATATTCTGACCAGAAGCATTTGTGCTTTTCATAAGGCAGAGCGCCATCTGGTAGAACAGAAATCAATTAAACATTGATTTAGCCTGTTCCCTGATATTTGGCCAACCCATTTTCTTGGTAAATCAAGAAAAGCCATCCACGAACGCGTTTCGCGCTGTTGGCGCTTGTCAGCGTGGAGTAGGCTGTACCACTGCGACCAAAAGGTTTTTTGGTCCCAGAGGCTTCTTGAGAAACCAAGAAATGGTAACATAATATCATAACTTAATATCAACACCTGACCCACTTTTTTTTCTATTGTTTTTTCATATATATATATATAAACGACCTGACTTCGCCTGTGTTCTGCTCAAGTGAAATTTTTGCTGAAAAAATCTTATTTCTGCCTTTTTTAAAATGATGATTTTGCTTCGCCTGTGTTCTGATCTTATGAATATTCCCAAATGAATTTGTTACTCCGCCCACTAAACAAGATGCAACAGTATTGTCATCATCATCTTATTATTAAAAAATTAGTAAATTAGTCTAGTACTTGTAAATTTTAATTATGCTTGGTTGAAAATGTGTGCGACCTCTCGCAGACTTAACACTATATTCTGTTGAAATATCAGTCAGATTAGTTTATATTGAAAAAACATATAAGGAACAAATAAAAAGCATATATCATACTTTGACTTTTATTCATATATTTTGATTCATTAGCGCGCCATCTGTTATGAAAATTCGAAACTATTATAGACGCGTATTTACGCGTTTATAATAGTTTCGAATATATATATTTATACATACAAATTTTAAATTTTCTTTCTTTTTACTTTTTAAAGTTTGATAAAAGGCTAATATGGTTCTGTCTTTTCTCTTTTTCTTATCTTAATACCTTCAATTCTTCTTCCCGCCCCAAAAGTTCGAGGAGGCTGAACTGCAAGCTTTGTTGGATGAGGACAGTACCAAAACGCAGGAGAAACTCGCTAAACAGCTCCAGGTGTCTCAAGGTGCTGTTTCCCTACGTTTAAACAGCCTCGGAATGACCCAAAAGCTATCCAGATGGGTCCCCCACGAGTTGAGCCAAAGGCAGCAAGAAAGGCGTCTGGATGCTGATGTCATGCTGATACTGCAGCATGACAACGCTCCAGCCCACAACGCTACGGTGGTCAAAACACCATAAAAGACTTGGGCTGGGAACTCTTAACCCACCCGCCGTACTCACCAGACTTAGAGCCGTCGGACTACCACCTTTTCACATCTTTAGGACACGCCCTAAAAAACAGGAATCTTCGAACTCAGATATACTCCGAAAATGGCTTGTTGACTGGTTCGACTCAAAAGGAATAGAATTTTTCATACAAGGAATTCGAAAATTGCCTGAAAGGTGGTCCGAGTGTATAGCTAATCAGGGCAATTACTTTGAATAAAAAAATCTTTTGTTGTATGGAATTGGTGAACTTTGGAATTCACTGAAAATTTTCGCGTACTAATAGACCTGGTATATCTAATTTCTTTTTAACTATAAATAATCATTCTCTTATGCCAATTTTCTTTCATATATTAAAGATATAACTCAAGAAGCCTCTGGGACTAAAAATCTTTTTGGTCACAGTGGTACAGCCTACTTTGGTGCTCTGCCATCTAAAAAGCACATGTGCTCCTGGTCAGGATATGCCTTTTTTTATTTTGACGTGACAACGTCTTAAATTAGGTTGCGGCTGGGAGTCACTTATGAAAAAGTGTAACGCCCGGTAACGTTACGATGAGTCACCGAACGAGAGTGCTGCGCGCGCAGCTGCGCGCGCAGCGCTAGAGAATTAGGCGCATTGAATCGGCGCATGCTTGTCTCTGTCTTTGTCTTTCTCGAACGTTCTTGGCGTTGGAAAAACAAGAAAGCGTCATAATACAAGTTCACACGTGTGGTTAAAGTATCGTCAGCTGTGTCTGTAGTGAAAATGTGGAGTGCTTAGATTCGTCATTTACAACAACTACAACAATAAAGGTAAATAATTGTACACTGATATTTCATTATCGTAAACTATGATTGATTGATTAATTGTTAGATTGACACAAAAGTTGAGAAACTGAGTTTATAGGTTATGTCATACTATTGATAAATGTTGATAGTGTTAAGTAAATTATTAGTTTAAAATTAATATTAATTAATTAATTAATATTTTACAAATTTTAAATAGTTTCAAATTTATTTAGCAAAAATTTGAACCTTCGATCTGAATAAATGTTTTGATTTTCGAATTGATTATTTAAAATTACAAATATTAAGAAAAAGTGGCAGATATAAGAAAACTTTATTTAAACTGTGTTGAGCAAGAATTTTAACATCTAATATAAGTAAATGTTTTAATTTTCAACTTCATCATTTACAATTACAAATTTTATTTAATTTCAAATTTATTTAGCAAAAATTTGAACCTTCGATCTGAATAAGTGTTTTGATTTTCAAATTGATTCTTTAAAATTAAAAATTCATCCATTCAATTTCAAATGTTCAACAGGAATCACCACTCTCAAAACAATGGAAACGGTGCCTTCAACTTCCAGTACTTCAATGGTGGAAACGACTCACAGACTACTCGAGATATTCGCAATGAATACTTACGACTTCGTGGACACACTCTAGACACAATTACCAAACAAGCCGTAAAATTCTGTGACGACGCAACCGACGCTGGACAACTTATTGTAACGAACATCAACTGTCAAAGTTTAAGTGCCCATGCCGCGGACATTGAAACAGATACAGTGATACCACGATCAGACTATTTAGTATTGACTGAAACGTGGATGCGCGACACTTGTGAACCAACTCCAATCAAGGGTTATGAGTGCGTATCCAGGGAAAATAATCGACCTAACTCAGATACCAACGCGGCTGATGGAGTGGCGATCTATCGTAAATTATCATCGACATCTACGGCGGAAGTGTTCCAAGTTGCGATTACAGACGTAACTCGTGTCATTAAAACCAAGGGTGACATGTGCATGACTGAAGTTACTTGCTTCGCCGCTAATACTAGCTTCAAGTTTATACTCGGTGCTGTATATATTCATCCAGGAGCTAGTATGCAGGATATTGGAATGTTACTATGGCAAGGACTCGGTCCGTACATTCACAACAGCCAGTACGTGCCACCGTTCGTGCAAATTGATTCTAGTATACCGATTCTTCTGTGTGGTGATTTTAACAAAAACGTAAAGCTGACAACTCGTTTCTTAATTTCATGAAAATACGTATAATCTTGATTGCGTATCAAACGTTTCTAAGTCAACTACGTTAAAAGGAACAACTATCGACTTGACTTTCGCAAGACACATTACAGCAGAAACACTTCCTTTCATTTCATATTTCTCCTATCATCGTCCTATCCTCAACAAAATCACTCAAATAGGAATTAGTTAAGTTTAAGTTTACATGTACAATGTTTTAGTAAACAAAATATATTTCTATAGTTAAAATTTGTGCAATTCTTATTTTCATTCAATTCCTTGTTCCTATTGTGCAATTTAATTATATTCATATCAATAAATATTCTACCGTTGTCAGGTAAAATCTTCGCCCGTAAAACCGACTTTACAGGCAACCATTGTTTTTTTTTTAACTAGACGAATGACCTAGACGAAATAAAACATAGCAAAATAAAACATAGCAAATAAAGCAAGAGCAGTTATTTTAAACGGCGAATTAAATCAGTTATAGCAAAAAATAAAAAATATATATGTAAATATGTGAAATAGTTATAAATTAAAAAACCTGTAAATATAGTTAAGGACTTGCATTGTAATTAAGAAAAAGCTTCTCGTCTAGAACGCTGAGGCGACCTGCCGGCGGCGCGCGCCCGCTGGCTGCCGGCGAGCACGTGACTTCCCTGTGCGCGCGCATGGCGGGCGGTCGCGTCGTCAACAGCCATGCGCGCGCACAGGGAAGTCACGTGCTCGCCGGCAGCCAACGGGCGCGCGCCGCCGGCAGGTCGCCTCAGCGTTCTAGAGGGCGCTGCTCGTGAGCTAAGTTGAATAATTTGAATATATAGTTTTAATAATTGATTCATATATTTTTTTTAAAATAGCCTATCGTCATCCCTATTATTTTTTACCTATGTATCGAAATTTTGGTTTGAATTAGTGAACTACTGCGAATTTGTATACCGGACATACAAACAAACAAACATACAAACATTCATTTTTTATATATATAGATATCAACATTTGACTTTTTCATTTTTATATTATTTTTCCCATATATATTATAGTCTCTCATGGGAGACTATAGCCTAAAACTGGCTAAACACGTTCTGTACTGGATGTGTCCTCTTATCTAAGACTATCTTCTCGGCCTAACATGACATAGTCTCTCATGGGAGACTATAGCCTAAAACTGGCTAAAGACGTTATGTACTGGATGTGGTCTCTTATCTAAGACTATCTTCTGGTTGAAAAATTCCTCCTGATTCGGCCTAACATGACATAGTCTCTCATGGGAAACTATAGCCTAAAACTGGCTAAACACGTTATGTACTGGATATGGTCTCTTATCTAAGACTCTCTACTCGGCCTAACATGACATAGTCCCTGAAAAGAGACTACCTCCAGGAGAGACCTGATTTATCAATGTTTAAAGGCTATAGTCTCTCATGGGAGACCCTACTAATATAAAAGACTGATAAAAATTCAACAACAAAAACCTTTATTAAGACATTATTGTCTTACAAGGGGATTCCCCTGAAGGTTATCTATGTACATGAGTGAGGAGAAAAAGCAATCCAGAGGAGAGGGGGAGCAATCAGCGTTGTCTGTGGAGTTGAGGACCTCTTCTCTCATTTTACCAATCGCCTTGAAAAATTTAAAATATTTATAAACAAATGCTTCATCCAGCAGGAGAGTATTAAATATTTTATATACATGTTGTTCATTGTAGTGAGATAGCTCCGAAAATTCGCGAATTTCCAGTTTCTTTTCATGTAGGAATGGGCAATGGAATAGATAGTGGACCAAATTGTCTTGGATGCCAACATTGCAGAAGTAGCAATTTAAAGGGTCGCTGTTCCAAATTCCCGTGATATCCTCGCGGAAAAGTAGCCATAGAATCCTTAAACGGGCTATAAATCGTTTAATTTTCAAAGGGAGGTTTAAAAATTCTAATAATTAGCATTATGAAAATTCGAAGCTATTTTTGACGCGTATGATTTTTTTAAAAATTAAACAATTTCTACTGCCCTTACTGCAATGGGGGGGGGGGGGGGGAGTTAATTAGCACTATATTAAAATGATATTTCGTTTAACAAATATTTTCTTAAGAAAAATCTTGGGACACATTCGCGATTATTCATTGTTATAAATAATAATTAAAGCTTTTTTTTTATTTAACATATATGAGATTCTACCCTTCAATGTAGCATATAAAAGACATCTACTGCTGGAATGCCCACTCTTCTTCACCGCTAGACAACAGACAATAAATAATGTTGTAGATCTATATCAATTTGTAAATAACAGAGATAATTATCATAGATTTAACTATTTTTGTAAATATATTTATGAATATCTTTCTGGCCTGAAAGGTTCAGGTTCCTAATATATATTATTGTTTCTCTTTTATTTCGATTACTTCTTCTTGTATAATATGTTTATAAATGTTTCTGTTTTTTAAAAATGTAAATCGACGCAATTATCCCTAGCCGGGATATCGCGTTTTGTGTGTTGAAATAAAAATAATGGAATAATATAAAAGCAGAATGCTCCAATACAGTATTAGAGTTATAAAGAAGCGGTCTGGTAGATTAAATTAGCGAAACCGCTGGGAGAGTTCACCACTGATGAGTCAAGCCCTCCCAATGTTTTTTCATCCCAATAAGAACATTAGAAATTTGATTTATGTATGAAATAAACATACGCATCTTATAATGTTTTAATTTGCTATATATATTTATTAATTAAAATGGCATATATAGGATCAACAAATAATATATTTACCAATATTTTAGTTGGCTGAATGACAACCTTTTTCAAGATATAACGTATTTATGTCAACAGCAAACATGCGATGGAGTACCTTGATAAAAAGTTGGCATTCAGCCAACTGAAATATTGGTAAATAAATTATTTTAATCCAATATACAGTCAAACCTGTCTATAGCGCCCCCTCTAAATAGCGCCCGATTTTAAATACGTAGTACGATGCGATTTACTTTTACATTAAAAGTGACCTGTCTATAGCACCCCCTCTCTATAGCACCCTATTTTGGTGAGTCCCAAGAGGGGGCGCTATAGACAGGTTTAACTTTATATTCTCTCTCTTTATATGGCTGTATTGTGGTTTTCTTTTTTATTTGCTTGCTGTTGACTGAGGGGGTCAATAGAGTGGTTTAGCCTTGTATAACCTTTTATGAACATTAGAATAAAGTGGTTTTAATCTCTCTCTCTTTATGTAATCCTGATTCCTGGAGCGTCCAATATATGCCTTTTTAATTGAAGATCTATTTATGGATTTCTCTTTTTATTCAAAACAATTTATACAGTAGAACTACCTCCCTGTAAAGGATACCAAATTGCAGAGCCAAATTGTCCTTTAGGGAGAGGTATCCTCTTACCGGAGAGTTGCTAAATAGTATAAAATGATAATTTTGCAAATGAAAACTGTTATTTATAGAGAGGTGTCCTCTAAAGGGAGGTTCTACTGTATTTTTATATGATTTTGACCAAAGTAAAAACGATATCTCTTTTTAACCTAAAAACAATAAATATTTTAAGCAATTCGATTGATTACCTCTAGTAACAATGCGTCTAAAAAAAGTTTTGTTCAAAATAATAATTTGGAGGGAATGACGTAAGAAAAATAAAATAAACAAATATTTTAATTCAGAATCACATATTTACATATAATGGGGCATATATTGAGTCAAAATATGATTTATCTTACAATATTTTTTATTTTTTTAAATAGAGCAATCCATAAATACATCTTTAATTAAAAAGGCATATATTGGGTCAAAATATATTTTATTCAGTTGGCTGAAATATTGGTAGAAAAATATATTTTGATCCAATATATGCCTTTTAAATTAAATATTTTTGTTTATATTTTTGAGTTTTTTGTCAAGGTATAATAATGTATTTATATATATAGGTTTATACAAAAATGTAATGCCTTGATAAAGGTTTAGCGTTCAGTCAACCGAAATATTGGCAAATAAATCTTTTATTAAATCCAATATATGCCTTTTTATTATCTAATGACTTAAATATGGATTACTCTATTTTCAATATATATATATATTTACATATAGGTCATTGTTTATCTAGTCGTTTCTACGACCGTTTAGGATACTGCTTATTTTTTTGAATTATATCTTCTGGTAAAAAAGAAGATAAGCGTTTTGAGCTGAAGACACTGATCCTGGGGACACTCTGAGGTCATCAAATTTGACCCAGGAGCCATTGTTGTAGCATACGGCCCAGTAGTGGCCGTAATCAAGATCTCCATGTTGCACCGACATGGCGTAGAGACTGTAGTTGGCGGTTGGACAGTAATTGGCGGTTAGCATGCTGATATCTAGTGTTTCTGGTGACATCACCTGAATGTCGTTTTTCTCGCTATTTGATGTGAATCTTGACAAATGGATTATCAGAATCTCTGGTAGACGAGAAAGACATGTCCATTTCTTAGCTTTTACCATCTTAAAACATTGAAAACAGTTGTATTGGATTATTTCAGGGATTGTCAACTGTTCGAGACATTGTTCTAAAGTGATATTATCACAACTTTGTACTAAAGGTGTTGTCAATGTCAACATTGGCTGGAACGAAAATGTTTGTTTTAAGCATTCAGTACATTCAACTGTATCCTGGATTTGTCCAAAGAAAATATCATTAATAATACTGTTTTCATATTGTAAATGACGTTTCCATTTTGCTTCTGATAATAAATTAGCTGGTTGGTCTTCTGAGATTTCTTCAAGCTCACTAGGAGGTGTCTTCACCAAATTTAGATCATCGTGTAGAAGTTGGATAATAGAAATCAGAAATTCATGGGCGTCATGTTGATTATCATTATTAAACATTGGATTTAAATTTCCAAGCACGTTTTTAAATTGATCAACAGCTATCGAAGTATATCGATTGTGAAGAAGTACCATATGAATATAATGAAAAAATGGAAGGATTTTTCCTTTTATCTCTCTAGATGATTGTAAGAAATTTGCCAAAGATGGAGTCTGATGTAAACATTGCAATACCGAATTCATAAAACACGTATTTTCTATATTGTACAAACCGTGCTTTGGTATCCGTAAAGATGGACTTACTAAATTAGCATCCAAATTTGAAAATGTTTCAGCGATTTCATTATTATCAGATGATTCAATGTTTTCCTTTGTTTGCTGATGACTGGGATTAGTGTACGGTATAATAATCATTCCTAACCCATCAATAAGTTTATTATGATATTTCTCAATAGCTCTAGATACAGATATTGGACTAATAAATTCTATTATTCCTATTCTAATCCCTCGAATTTGTTTAATTTGGACATTGGTAACATCACCAACTCGGGAAAACAATTTTCTTAAACCTTTTTTTTTACGATTTATTGATATATTCACTGCATAGATAGACGTAGTTGGTTGACCCGAAATCATCTTTTTTATTTTTCCAAAATGATTAAATATATTTTTAATATACTGCGTTATATAGAATTACTTTATTTAAATGAGTCTATATCTCCTAGAATTATTGAAACAAAATCTTAAACCACCAATAATTGATAAAATATAGATTATAGATAGTGTGATTAATCAGGTTTCTGGAACACAGAACTCCAACTACCCAGACAATGTTCGTTAAGAAAATTGAATTGAAAAATGATGACACTAAAAAAAAAAACAGAGTATAATTTTGATTAAAATCTCATAGAATTTTAAAAGAGAGAGATAATATTTTTATAAATAATACGCTCAATAAATATTTTAAAAGTATTTTTTTTTAATGTTTAATACAGTTAAACCTGTCTATAGCGCTCGCTCTAAATAGCGCCCGATTTTAAATACGTAGTACGATGCGATTTACATTAAAAGTGACCTGTCTATAGCACCCCCTCTCTATAGCACCCTATTTTGGTAAGTCCCAAGTGGGGGCGCTATAGACAGGTTTAACTGTAAAACTTGTTTTTTAATTATCAGTCTATGATAAAATTTAAATTTATTTTATTTATTATAATTAAATTTTAATTTTATATTTTAATTGAATATAAAATTATGAACAAAACTTTTTTTAAGGAAGTTGTAATTTCAGCATGTATATCGGGATACGCTCCAGGAGCTTGAATAAATTTATGTTACCACTGTATATCGGGATTCAGATAAAAATCAGAATATTTGATACACGGTGACCATTATTGAAGACACACGAGATAACCAAGTGTAAAGAAAATTGCCTCTGTCTCCGTTAAAAAAAAACATATACAATCAAAGATATCAAAAATGAAACTTCCTTAAGTTTGTTAATGAAGGTGAAATGTAAAAGAAAAGTTGGTACGAACCATTAGAAGGTTGATATAGCTATGAATTCAATTTTTTTTTTCAGTAAACACTTCCTTTCTTTCCCTCCATCTCTGACCCGGGGATACTTACTTGTGTTGCAGCTCTGTCGACTTGCTACTTGCTTGGTTCATTGCCACAATGATCGTTCTGATTGGTAAAGCCCGTTGGTAGGACTAGACGACCATTCTATAATGGCCAATTAGTTGAGTAAAAGAGTGAGTTATTAATTTAAATTACAACAGTCTAACAATATACTCAAAGAATAGTTTAATCAACTGACCAAAAAATTCAGTCAATAAATTATTCCTTCAAATTCTCAAAATGTTGAATTTGACGGAATCCCAGCTGCATAGAACAATGAAGACAAATGAGAAAAAGACAAAAAGCATGTTGTCAGAACAAAATAAATGGGAAAAACAGCCCATTTCATAAGAAAGAACATACAAAATCTCACAACACAAGGCTCTAACCATGTAAATATGCAAATATACTGTAAATGTGAAGAACTTGAATATACATAGTATCATTCTTTATCATCACTTGTGAAACTCTGCCTTTGCCAGTCCCAAGCCCGGATGAAAAG
>CP092873.1:15165094-15229708 GCA_030710605.1 Cordylochernes scorpioides | reverse complement strand
GATCGAACGAAGCGCGGCATGAGTCACCAGACCTTGTGGTCGAGTAACTGTTGGTGTCTTAGAAACCTAGAATCAATAGAAAGTGTTTGGGATCCAAGATCTGAAGAAGGGAGGCAACACCAACACGACTGTTGATCTACAACGAAAGAAACGGTATTGTCGTATTAAGAAGAAAGGAGCAAAACGCGACAAAATTTCTAAAAATTCATTTTTTTTTCTATTCTGTCGTTGAATATGCAAAAGGTACTGAAGTTTATAGACCTTCATAGTGTAGCAAGCAAGTATTCAAACTTTATTTAGAATAATCAATAAAAAATCTATACTCTGCATAGTAATATGCTTGGTTATAGGCAGAATGGTTATTTTATTTATAAAATGTCAACATAACTGTATGTTATATATACAAGTATATGAGAAAATCATGGTTGTGCAAATCTGAAACTTAAAGGAATTGACGGAAGAGAACTACCAGGAATGGAGTCTGGAGACTTAACTTGACTCAACACGGAAAAACTCCCCAACGTTCACTGCAATCAGATAAAGGAAATTATTGTATCGCTTGAAATATATTAGCAATATACCCAACATTTGAAATAATACGGACAAACAATCAAAAAAGGGTTTTAATCTCCAGAAAGAGGTGATTGACTTGATTATTACTTAATTTAGGCATATTTTTATCGCATTATATATACAGTAGAACCTTCATTTAGCGGACACCTCTCTATAAAGGACAATTTCCATTTACAAAATTACCATTTTTACTATTTAACAACTCTCCGGTAGGAGGACATCTCTCCCTAAAGGACACTTTGGCTCTGTAATTAGGTGTTGTTCTTCACAGGGAGGTTCTACTGTACATAATAAAAGGTAAAACATCCTTGAGTTTTGTCTACGAGAGTGTATTTAATAAGATATATTCCAGTAACACATCTCTTTAGAGAAAAGTGATGTCTGGGTTTAAATTTTGGATTAAACGACGAAGGAACATTGGAAACAAACAACTTTTGCTGGCAAATTTTCCACCAAGGACCAGGATTTAAGAAGAGCAATAGAGAAGATTCAGAAATTATCCATAAAGCAAGAATAAATTCCACAGAAGAGGAAATCGTATAGAAATCAATTATAAAGTTCCCTCTTGCTGTCAATATAAGAAGGATTTCTGTTTGGCCTTCTAACAGAAAATGTATTGATGTTACCCGGATTCCTGGAGGGTACTGAAGTCGCCAACTATCCTAACAGAAAATATAGATTGAAGCACAAACATTGGTAGATATTGCATAATGCAACGAAATTTTATCTAAGCAAATGTGTTACAGGGATAGATTAGATATATTACAATCAAATATTTTTTAAATTACCAAATATTTTCTCACAATGAGTTTCTTTTTATTACAAAACGCTAGCTTTCAAGCAATAATCGTTCTTCAACGGGCTTAATAAAACATCAACTATATCTTACAAGAAATATTTACAAAACATACAGCGTGGATATTTACAACTGAAATTTTTTTGTGAGAAAATATTTTATATTTTCAAATTTTTCACAATTTTATCATGAATACAATAAAATATATTATTTAAATAAACACATCCTATATACAGTAGAACTTGGATAATTCTAACATCTTTAATTTGAATATTTATCTTGGTCCCAAGAATTTCCTATAAATAGAATTTCCGTTTTTAATTCGAATTTTTGGATAATTCAAATTTTTATATATGTTTGGTACCTTGGGCTTCGAATTATTCAAGTTCGACTATATATATGTAGAGCTCCTCAAGAAGATATGTAAATATATCAAGAAAATAGTAGATATAAATATTATTGAAATTAATCTCTGTTGAACCAACCTTCCAATACAAAAGATTCCTGACGGCCATCCTCCTAGGTATCATCAACCGAAGTACAGAATCCCTAAAATATCTTCTAAGAAAGAAATCTGTATGGTATCACCTCATGTATTGGACTTCCACTGACATTGTAAATATAACTACCATCGCAAAATTGGAGAGGAATGGACTTCAGGAATTGGTTTAATCATGGAGATAAGCACTACCACCATAAAACCAAGAAAACTATAGATGTCAGAAGGACAGCTCGGGTAGTTAACTACTTCTGTACGTTCAAGAATTCTATAAGTTAACTAAATAAATAATAACTATTTCCAACCTTTGGGATGAGGTATGAAAGAGTGAATTGTGAAGAGCAATGATAAACAAAAAAATAAAAGTGTCCAGGGATGGGAAGTTTATCATTACTCTTCACAATTCATCCTTTCATACCTCATCCCAAAGGTTGGAAATAGCCGTTATTTCTCCTTTAAATGAATTTTGATTTTTCGTTGAGGGGAAACACGTGCGTAATAGTTTTAAAATGTCGTTTTACAATCACAAGCCGCATTATATTATATTGTAATGTAAATAAATACACCTATCCCCCGATTTACACGGTACTTGTTTTACACGTTTTCGCATTTACACGGTTTTCCAAATAAGTATTTTTTTTATCGCACTATACTAAATGCTACTGTGATTGAATAACACATGCGCTGTGTACACATCTCACGAGGAATCCCGAGCTTATGTGCTGACTACATATTTTAACCTGTCAATGCATTTTATTTCTGTGTACACCTATCCCCCGATTTACACGTTTTTCTCAGGAACGTATCTACCGTGTAAATCGGGGGATAGGTGTAATAACTTTTTTTTTTTTTCAAAAAGATTACAAGTTTTTCACTAAAAGGTGTAACGAATGGTTAGTCTATTTACAAATTTTTATTTACAACTTCAATAAATAATAACTGTAAAAGTAAACAAAGATATTTACATTTGTTATCTTGACTTCTGGTCCGTATAATAATGATAATCACTGGACAGGATGGCGTAGATAAAATAGATTTCCACTTTGAAATTTTTATTAATGCGCTAGATAACAAATATTTCAAAATTAAGTTCTATTTAATTTATATCATATACCGGGTAGTTGGTGCGCCAGGAACCTGGGTTATAAATATCTCTCTCATATCATCTATAGATTTACCGAATGGGGGTTGGTGTAAGGATGGTCTAAACCGTTGTTTTTCGACCGCTACGACACGGTATCAAATCCCGCATTGAGCACTTTTTATCATCAAAAAAATGCTCCAATGGCCCCCGATTCTTGAAAAAGTCCAACCCCGCCAGCGAGTACAATTAACCAAACGGGGCTTTGGCATATTTGCAAGTGCAAACTCGAACTGCTTTTCACATGTGTATACCTGTGGTGCACTTACAGTAAGGGCAGTCGCTAACTACCCACAATGATTATCATGGTCTGTACCACGTGTACTAGGGATAATAATAATAATAATAAATTTACCGAATAGTTGGTGACTTTTGTATGTAGCTCTAGGATTATGGGTTACACATAGCTAGTAGTAAACATATCACCTCTTTCTGGAGGAAAAATAAACTTTTTGATTTATTGTCAGCATTTTTTTTTACTTATTAAATTGTAGAAACATATTTGTGTTTAAAGCAAGTTTGTTTTATGTTTAAAAGAAATATTTGTGTCTTAATATGTTTTCATTTCCTATATATAGATTCTCACTATTGATTTACCATATTAAAGTAAACAAAATTCATGAAAAATGTAGGAAAGTTTAAATGAATATGCAGAATTAAGGTAGTGTCATCATGATTAAGAAAATAAAAATAAACATGTAGATAGAGACATTTTATATGAAAAAAGCTCAAAGTAATAGCATTGTAATCGTGAGTGATCAAGTAGGGAAAAAAGTAGTTTTTGTAGAAACTGTTAACGCATCTAATTATCCCGGTTCAAAATCACTTTATTAGGTACCACTCAACAAGAGCAACCTAGTTTATGATATTTGCAACGATGAATAATATGTGAAGGTTATTCATATATTAAACAAAATGCTAACGTGGGATTCAATCCCGGTTCATGGCTGTCGGGAATCGAGGGTGTTACCCTCTCGTTCACCGACTTGTTTTATTCCAATTATGCAGATACAATTTCTATTCAAAGAAATTTTATTAAAAAAGTAAAATGGTTAATAAATTTAATGAGATGTTTATAAGGAACCTCTCTACCTAGACGTGTTGCTGCGTACATCGCCGTCCGCGGTGGTCCTACTTGCTACTGAGCCGTTCTCGCTCTGTATTATGACTATTGTTACGTCGTACCCAGACGCTATTTGTGTACTTTGTCTACTCAGGATGCCACAAAGATATACACGTGAGTTCTAAGGGATTGCAGCTAAAGTTAGCGCTTTATTGTATCTCACTAACAGAAGGAATACAATGAGTTGGACTTGCCTTCAACCTTCTCGTCAGAAGTATCCTTGGCGCCGCGGATGTCACTCTTGTGAAGCTTCCCGCTCCACACTAAACGTCCAGCCTGGACTGCACCGTCTTGTAGGCTGCTCCGATAACAGTCTCTCCTGACACCGCTTTACAGGATCATCCACACGCCCGGAGGCATTTCGCCACGTCCTCTTCTCCCCGCAGATGTAACCAGACTCTGTCCTCCCCCATACAGGAACGCTGTTTTTAGCACCTGCCACATGGCAGCAAGGGCCGCTAGATTCCACCCCTCTTTCCCCAACTTCACTCTGGTATCTTGGCCTTGTCATCCACGTTACACTATCATTTTGAAATAGATCATTTATTGTTCGTTCCTGCCTCTCTCGGTTTTTCAAGTGTCATCACTTTCTGTCCCTTCTTTCTTGATGTTCCATTTTCAATGTCACGCATCTCCTTTACTCCTCCTCCTCCTTCAATGCCTTCTTCTACTGAGAGTGTGCCACATGGTCTCTCCATACATCCTCCGCCATCCTCTTCATCTCCTCGTGTCATCCAGTCCATTGTTTCAGATCGTCTGTGTATCCCTGTCGTCTCATTTCCCTCGATCTCTTCCCTGGAGTTTATCTACCTTACACAATACTTTATTATTTAGCTTAAGGTAAAACACTTAAATAAGGATTAGAGAACTAGCTGTCATTCTCTAGACTTGTCTGTAGTATGGGCTAATGTTTTAGTAAATAAGTGTCTGAAGCAAAGTTGAAGATATTTCGCATATATCTATGAAAACGCGAAAAAAAGTTCAAATGGCTATTCAAAATGTACCTTGCACATTTTTATTGGCCTTTTTTTAATTTAATGGCATTATATTTTTCAAGAATAAAAATTCAATAAACAAAAATTTTACATTTGTTAAAGAACAGTGTTTTTGGACAAACATCTACTTCAGCAGAGAGAACCCGAATATATATTTTAAATTACTTCAAAGCTATTATCATGTTTTATGATGATGAATTGATGGCATCATTACTATATTTATATATATATATTTTGCTTATCCCTAGTACGCCTGGTACAGTCCATGATAATCATGGTGGGTAGAAGAAAGCGACTACTTTTACTGTAAGTGCACCACATGTCTACACATGAAAAGCAGTTCGACTTTTCACTTACAAATAAATATGCCAGAGCCCCGTTTGGTTACTTGAACTCACTGGTAGGGTTGGACTTTTGCAAGAATCGGGGGGCATTGGATCATTTATTTAATTATAAAAAAGTTCCAAATGCGGGAATTGAACCCGGGTCGTAGCAGTCGAAAACCTGAAGAACCCAAACATATTTTTTTTTTAATCATCAAATCTATGAGGATGTTTAATGATAATGAATTGATGCCCTCAAGACTATTTCTATTGTCTATTAGAAATTTAGAAATTTTCTTTTCACAAAATAAGTTCGAAAAATACTGCATATATATTCTTATAGAAATAAATTGATGCTTGCTTCTATTCTCCATCAAAGCTACTGAAAAACTATTGGAAAATATTGTGTGTGCATGTATAGTTGAATATTATATTGGGTTGTAAAGAAAGTTAGTTCGGTGTTTGTATCCCTTTGTTTCATAACGGTTTTTGTTGTTATACGTTAAAGTGTTTATATTCTTTAAATAATACTTGTTCTGCTCTACAAACCTGTATTATTTGGATTTTGAAAAACGCAATTTTTTGTTCTTTTTTTTTAGGCTCAAAATGGGAAATCCAGGAGACAAAAATCAACATTTTCGACATCTGCTTTTCTTCGCTTTTCATCGAGGTCAAAAAGCAGCCGAAGCAGCTCGGGACATATGCATCGTGTATGGTGTCATAGGGGAGCGAGAAGCACAAAAATGGTTTGCAAAGTCATATAAAAATCATTCAAAGCCGAAAATTGGGCATATTTTGTAGTTATAAAATGATTATTATTATTATATGTGCAAACTGATTGAACTAGCTATGCCTGGCTTCTCCTCGAATGAAAGTTTTCCAGTGCAATATTCTGTTTTAATCAATGTGATTTATTAGATCATCATAACTCTAGTAATGATGAGGATTCCAATGAATATATCATTATTCTTATCATCATCATTTTTGTGTTTGGGTATAAATTCTATTTTATCAAATTATTTCACTTTGGAATTATAATAAGATATAATCACATGGTAAATAATATTTTCTATTAAACATTACATTCGTTGATAAAACATTAAGTCAGGGAGGAACCGGACGCTGCCCTGTTTATTCGGCTATGTATATTTAAATTAATCGAATGTGTGGGTCAGGGTTCTTTAATTTAAAATATAACCCCCTATTTGAAAAATATTTCAAAAAATTGAATTATCATCGCGAATGAACAAGTTAGGAAAAATGTCGAGATGGAAAAATTGATATAAAAAGCTTTTATATGACTTAAATAAAAACAAAGGATATAAGGTGGCAAATGTGTCATTATATATATTGTGAAAATATAAAAAATATGGAAAATATTATATCTTTATGATCATTTTTCTTTCTATTTTACATCAAGTAGAGTTGAAATCTATTAGTGAAGCATATAGTCTCCCATACATACTTCACCCATACCTCGCTTTGCGTCGGGGTTACGTTCCAAAAAAACACGACGCAAATTGAAACAACGCAAAGTAAAAATAAAATTTTGATGGCATGGCGCAATCAAAAACAAAGGTGTTGCCATATTTTAGGAAAAAAAATTTAAGACTCGAATCCAAAACAACGCAACTTCGAAAATCTAACAGCGCACAGTGAAAATCAGTAAAAATTAAGCAGCGACGCAACTTCGAAAAAAAAACGCAAAACGAAACGACGCAAAGCGAGGTATTGGTGTATATACACAAGTATATAGCTTTATAAAGATAAACCTTTGATAAGCTTTATAACTGGTCGTCGTTCTAGACCTGTTAGTAGAATGGACTAATGTTCTAGTATTATTCTAATATAGTGCATTTCTTCAAATCATGATTCAGCAATTATAGGGGTGGGTGTAAGCATGATCTAAACCGTTGGTTTTCGACCGCTACGACCCGGGTTCGATTCCCGCATTGGGCACTTTTTTATGTTTTAAAAAAAATTCTCCAATGGCCCCCAATTCTTGCAAAAGTCCAACCCCACCAGCGAGTGCAAGTAACTAAACGGGGCTCTGGCACATTTGTAAGTGCAAAAGTCGAACTGCTTTTCACATGTGTAGACATGTGGTGCACTTACAGTAAAAGCAGTCGCCTACTTCTACCCACCATGATTATCATGGCCTGTACCACGTGTATTAGGGATAAGCAAAAAAATGATGCAGCAATATTAGAATCACATTTTCTGACCCCAAAATAAGAGAAAATCTGAAGGTATGAAGAATTTGATCATAAATTCTTCAGTCAAATTTCCTTCATATATAATCATCATTTTTCCATCACAAAAACTATGTAAATTAGTTTTTGGTTTTATTTCAATAGGCTTTGTTTTTTAGCCTATATTTTAAATTACCTATTCCTCTATAGAGATCTACTTATTTAACTTATCATTTTATTGGTAGTGTTCTAAATTGAAAGTATGTTAAAGTGGACTTTGAAATTTCCTTTGTAAATATATATATGTATATACAAAGGAATTGTTTTTTAATATATATATATGTAGTAATCCCGATGTGGAATGTACTGGGCAGTCGTGGTAGTGGGTGCGTGATGGGATTCCCGTACTGGGACAGCAAGAGACAGAGGCAGGTCTAGATGGTAACTCCAAGAGGTAGAGGTAGACCACGGACGAAGGCAGTCGGACCACGGGCGCCTCGGATGCCCAAAGCCTACATCGCGGATAGATGGGGGGTGAGAGATCTCACCGACCGTATAACGGCGTCGCTCTGGAAACAACTCTACTTTTGTCCCATCTTGGGGGGCTTTTATATGAGACGCCCGCAAATGTTGGCGAGTTCTGATTGGCTCCCATAATCACGCCACCTGTCAGGTGCCGGGTTGTTTATCACGTCTGGCCACCTGTTGACGGGGTGATTGAACTCATTATCATAAACACCTGTTCGTCTGGTTATTGCGTCGTCTGGTCTACCTTTACCTCTTTGTTTATTTGTCACTTTGTTACAAGGTCGATACATATTTTTATATAGATATGGGGTTATAATAAATATTAGAAGGTTGTGATCTATCTAACTCAAAATATACTACAGAATGTGTCCCCAGTGATGAAGGTTTGGTTGGGGGAATGACATGTAATGAATGATAACCTAACAAACCTATTCTAAAAAAATAAAAGAAATAATTTGTATACAAATTAGTTAAAATTATTATAAAGTTACAAGTTAAACAGAGAAAGATGTTGATTACCATTAGGTGGTGTATCAATGAAATAAAATTTAAGATTATAAAAATAAAAACGCACAAAATGAATGATACAAGATTAAGAGAAAGTATATAATACAAAATGGTAAATATGGTAAAATGAATCGTACAAGGAAAATAATATCTTATTGCATTAAAGATGAGAGAAAAAAAATGAAGTTAGTTTATTGACTGAACGTATAATGTGACGCTAAGGTTGAAAAAGGGAAAGGGGGTATCTGAGCATGTTTCTGGAAAGTAGTATCCCAAACATTCTGCAATGCAATGCGAACTTGTTTAAGTGAGGCATTGTTTTCATTAACAGAAGGCTTAAGATATTCCGTCTGCATCATTAGCTCAGACAGCGAAGAGAGGTGGGAAGATTGATGGAGGTAAAAGGGGGAGGTAGAGGTAAGAGGGATCCCTGTTGTCCATAATGATTGTGCCCGGTTGAATCATGAGAAAAAAAAGTGAAAAGTTGAAAAAATGGTGAATTGATATGATGAGTCGGGCGATGAGAAAAAGAAAATAAAAAGATCGCGCTGGATATCCTGAACTCATTATTGGGAATGGTATAGCGAGGAAGGATTGTTTCAGTCGGATTAATCAATGAAAAAAAACAAAAATGTTCGGCGAACTGGAATCCCTTGGAAGGTTGGAGGTTTGAAGGGTGCGGAAAAGGAGAGGTGGGTGTAAGAGATTTATTGTTGTCAATTTTGATTGTGTCCGACTTGTGTGGGTGAAAAGAAAAAGTTGAAAAATGAAAAAATGATGAGCCGGACGATGAGAGAAAAAAATAAAATTCAAACTGGGTCGTCTGAGCTCACTATTTGGAATGATATAGCGAGGAAGGGTCTTCTAGTTAGTTTAATCAATTAAAAATAAAATAAAATGGCTGACGAACAATAATCTCTTGATGGGTATAAAAAGTTGGGAGGAAAGGTTCATGGGATAGAGTAAGAGGTTGTAAGGGAAGCGTCAAAAATAACATTTTGAAAATCTATTATAAAAAATAAAATGATAAATGTTTTATCTGTTTAAGAAATATATTATAAATATTGTTAGGTGTAGGTTTTTTAAAATGGTGCCTAAAATAGTTGAAGTTGTAAAATGTTAAGTCTAAACATGATGAAAAAAAAAAGAAAATAAAAATATTAAAGGTAATAATATATGAAGGGTTGATTGGTAGTTGATGTCATTAATGTTGATGGTTAATAAACAAAATGATATTATCGATTAATATTGAAATATTTTATCTACATCTGTAAGTTAAAAAACAACGTCCAACACCACAAAACTAGTAAAACTGTAAGTCTATTTACACATAAATGAGAGAAAAGCTAGCAAACCTATTAAATGGGAAATAATTTGGGGCACAAATTAGTTACTAGAATAAAATAAAGATAATGGGGAGTAGTGGTGACACATTGATATAATAGCATAAAACTACAAAAAAATATATAAGAGGAGTACATAGGAAGGATAAATTTAAAGTAAACACACACAATAGCGAAAGTAAATATTTGGGAAAGTTGGTATACTAGTTACAGTTTTTTGTTACTTTTTTAAGGTGCCTTGAGTATTTACAACATAGTTTCAGGGATGTAATACAGGAAGGAGGAGAAGTAGAGATAATAAAAGTAGAATAAAATATAAAAGAAAATTGACTTAAGCAAAAGGTTTGCGATAGGTACTGACGCAGTGAGGAATAAAGGAAGAAGGTCTGAATTGGTTTCTGCAAAGGACATCTCAAGAGTCCTGCCCTGCAATACGAGCTTAGAAGCGAAGTATTGTTTTCAGGATTCAGCAATCTCAAGATGCTCTGTAATAGCATTAGATCAGATGGGCAAAAGGCGTGAAGATCGAAGGAGAGGTAGGTAATGGGAGAATATGGGAAAGAATTTTTTTCTGAGAGAGGTTAAAAGAAATGGTGGCTCAAGAGCTGCGCTGCTGTCGGTGAATGAGCTCGACCAGATTAAAAATAAAATTAAACGAAAAATGAGTGGGTGCATCGTGCTGATGATGGCCTGGGTCGAGCGTTAGAGAAAAAAAAATCTCGCTGGTTACCCAAGCTCTCCGTGTGGAGTTAACATGGGGAGGAAGAGTGTACCAGGTCGATGAATCATTAAAAAAATAAAAATTTAAAAATGTTGACGAGCAGGAGTCTCAGGAACCGTTGAAGAGGTTAGAGGGTGGAGGTAGATTGTGAAAACAGGGCTCGACTGTTGCCATTGATTGATTGAACCGGGTTTGAGGAAAAAAGAATGAAATAAAGAATGCTGGGACGGCGACCTGGGTGTAAATTAAAAAAAGTCGGCAAACAGGAACTCTGCGATGGACGAGGGGTGGTTAGAACGAAGGCATAGAAGGCCAATGGAAAATGATCAAGAGACGAGAGAAGTATGGAAGGCAGAGTTGGAAGGATCAAGATATAAGAAGGGACAGTTGGTATAAGGCATCACTGTTAAAACAAATTTTTTAAGTTAAATTAGCTTAGATGTAGGCCATGGAAAATTAAAACAAATGATGTCAAAGAATATAAGGTTTTAGGTGATGTTTATATAGGTTGGCTAATGGTTTTAACTGTTTAGGGATGGAAGGAAAAGAAATATCTTAATGTAAAAGAAATATCCTAAAATATATGGATTGATTCTAAAATATAAAATGGCACACATCAAGGATCGTAAAAATATAATGTGCTCCTGGTCAGGATATGCCTTTTTTATTTTTAACTAGACGAATAACCCGGGCAACGCCCGGGTTTACACGATTAAATGTATTATTCAAACACATAAAACATAGCTAAATAAAACATAGCAAATAAAGCAAGAGCAGTTATTTTAAACGGCGAATTAAATCAGTTATAGCAAAAAATGAAAATATATATGTAAATATGTGAAATAGTTATAAATTAGAAAACCTGTAAATATAGTTAAGGACTTGCATTGTAATTAAGAAAAAGCTTCTCGTCTAGAACGCTGAGGCGACCTGCCGGCGGCGCGCGCCCGTTGGCTGCCGGCGGCGCGCGCCCGTTGGCTGCCAGCGAGCACGTGACTTCCCTGTGCGCGCGCATGGCGGGCGGTCGCGTCGCCAACAGCCATGCGCGCGCACAGGGAAGTCACGTGCTCGCCGGCAGCCAACGGGCGCGCGCCGCCGGCAGGTCGCCTCAGCGTTCTAGAGGGCGCTGCTCGTGAGCTAAGTTGAATAATTTGAATATATAGTTTCAATAATTGATTTATATATTTTTTAAAATAGCCTATCGTCTTCCCCGTTTTTTTTTACCTATGAATGGAAATTTTGGTTTGAATTAGTGAACTACTGCGAATTTGTATACCGGACATACAAACCAACAAACAAACATTCATTTTTATATATATAGATATCAACACCTGACTTTTTTATTTTTATATTATTTTTCCCATATATATTATAGTGTCTCATGGGAGACTATAGCCTAAAACTGGCTAAACACGTTATGTAATGGATGTGGTCTATTATCTAAGATTATCTTCTCGGCCTAACATGACACAGTCTCTGAAAAGAGACCACCTCCAGGAGGGACCTGATTTATCAATGTTTATAGGCTATAGTCTCTCATGGGAGACCCTACTAATATAAAAGACTGATGAAAATTCAACAACAAAAACCTTTATTAAGACACTATTGTCTTACAAGGGGATTTCCCTGAAGGTTATATAAGTACATGAGTGAGGAGAAAAAGCAATCCAGAGGAGAGGGGGAGCAATCAGCCGTTGTCTGTGGAGTTGAGCACCTCTTCTCTCATTTTATCAATCGCCTTGAAAAATTTAAAATATTTATAAACAAATGCTTTATCCAGCAGGAGAGTATTAAAGATTTTATATACATGTTGTTCATTGTAGTGAGATAGCTCCGAAAATTCGCGAATTTCCAGTCTCTTTTGATGTAGGAATGGGCAATGAAATAGATAGTGAACCAAATTGTCTTGGATGCCAACATTGCAGAAGTAGCAATTTAAAGGGTCGCTGTTCCAAAATCCCGTGATATCCTCGCGGAAAAGTAGCCATAGAATCCTTAGACGGGCTATAAATCGTTTAATTCTCAAAGGGAGGTTTAAAAATTCTAATAATTAGCATTATGAAAATTCGAAGCTATTTTTGACGCGTATGATATTTTTTAAAAATTAAACAATTTCTACTGCCCTTACTGCAATGGGGGGGGGGGAGTTAATTAGCACTATATTAAAATGATATTTCGTTTAACAAATAATTATCTTAAGAAAAATCTTGGGACACATTCGCGATTATTCATTGTTATAAATAATAATTAAAGCTTTTTTTTATTCAACATATATGAGATTCTACCCTTCAATGTAGCATATAAAAGACATCTGCTGCTGGAATGCCCACTCTTCTTCACCGCTAGACAACAGACAGTAAATAATGTTGTAGATCTATATAAATTTGCAAATAGCAGAGAGAATTATCATAGATTTAACTATTTTTGTAAATATATTTATGAATATCTTTCTGGCCTGAAAGGTTCAGGTTCCTAATATATATTATTGTTTCTCTTTTTATTTCGATTACTTCTTCTTGTATAATATGTTTATAACTGTTTCTGTTTTTAAAAAAATGTAAATCGACGCAATTATCCCTAGCCGGGATATCGCGTTTTGTGTGTTGAAATAAAAAT
Organism: Cordylochernes scorpioides; assembly: GCA_030710605.1. Classification (NCBI taxonomy): domain Eukaryota; kingdom Metazoa; phylum Arthropoda; class Arachnida; order Pseudoscorpiones; family Chernetidae; genus Cordylochernes; species Cordylochernes scorpioides. The sequence goes on along the minus strand of CP092873.1, from coordinate 15,216,351 downwards.
AATGAAATAATATAAAAGCAGAATGATCCAATACAGTATTAGAGTTCTAAAGAAGCAGTCTGGTAGATTAAAAAAAAAAAATTAGCGAAACTGCTTGGAGAGTTCACCACTGATGAGTCAAGCCCTCCCAATGTTTTTTCATCCCAATAAGAACAGTAGAAATTTGATTTATGTATGAAATAAACATACGCATCTTATAGTGTTTTAATTTGCTATATATATTTATTAATTAAAATGGCATATATAGGATCAACAAATAATATATTTACCAATATTTTAGTTGGCTGAATGCCAACCTTTTTCAAGATATAACGTATTTGTGTCAACAGCAAATATGCGATGGAGTACCTTGAAAAAAGTTGGCATTCAGCCAACTGAAATATTGGTAAATAAATTATTTTAATCCAATATACAGTTAAACCTGTCTATAGCGCCCCCTCTAAATAGCGCCCGATTTTAAATACGTAGTACGATGCGATTTACTTTTACATTAAAAGTGACCTGTCTATAGCACCCCCTCTCTATAGCACCCTATTTTGGTGAGTCCCAAGAGGGGGCGCTATAGACAGGTTTTAACTGTATATTCTCTCTCTTTATATGGCTGTATTGTAGTTTTCTTTTTTTATTTGCTTGCTGTTGACTGAGGGGTCAATAGAGTGGTTTAGCCTTGTATAACCTTTTATGAACATTGGAATAAAGTGGTTTTAATCTCACTCTCTTTATGTAACCCGGATTCCTGGAGCGTCCAATATATGCCTTTTTAATTGAAGATCTATTTATGGATTTCTCTTTTTATTCAAAACAATTTATACAGTAGAACTACCTCCCTGTAAAGGATACCAAATTGCAGAGCCAAATTGTCCTTTAGGGAGAGGTATCCTCTTACCGGAGAGTTGCTAAATAGTATAAAATGATAATTTTGCAAATGAAAACTGTTATTTATAGAGAGGTGTCCTCTAAAGGGAGGTTCTACTGTATTTTTATATGATTTTGACCAAAGTAAAAAGGATATCTCTTTTTAACCCAAAAACAATAAATATTTTAAGCAATTCGATTGATTACCTCTAGTAACAATGCGTCAAAAAAAAGTTTTGTTCAAAATAATAATTTGGAGGGAATGACGTAAGAAAAATAAAATAAACAAATATTTTATTCAGAATCACATATTTACATATAATGGGGCATATATTATGTCAAAAGATAATTTATTTTACAATATTTCAGTTGATAGGATGAACAATATTTGTAATGATGTAAGCAAAATAAAATAAACAAATATTTTAATTCTGAATCACATATTTACATATAATGGGGCATATATTGAGTCAAAATATGATTTATCTTACAATACTTTTGTTTATTTTTTTTAAATAGAGCAATCCATAAATAAATCTTTAATTAAAAAGGCATATATTGGGTCAAAATATCTTTTATTCAGTTGGCTGAAATATTGGTAAAAATATATATTTTGATCCAATATATGCCTTTTTAATTAAATATTTTTGTTTGTATATTTGAGTTTTTTGTCAAGGTATAATAATGTATTTATATATATAGGTTTATACAAAAATGTAATGCCTTGATAAAGGTTTAGCGTTCAGCCAACCGAAATATTGGCAAATAAATCTTTTATTAAATCCAATATATGCCTTTTTATTATCTAATGAATTAAATATGGATTGCTCTATTTTCAAAAAATATATATATATTTATTTACATATTAAAATAGGAGCATATGTTGGATCAAAATATTTATTAAATTTCAATATTTCGACGAGGCTGTTCGCTTATCTTCTCGGAAAAACATATATTTATAAATATAGGTCATTGTTTATCTACCCTTTTCTACGACCGTTTAGGATACTGCTTATCTCTTAAATTATATCTTCTGGTAAAAAAGAAGATAAGCATTTTGAGCTGAAGACACTGATCCTGGGGACACTCTGAGGTCATCAAATTTGACCCAGGAGCCATTGTTGTAGCATACGGCCCAGTAGTGACCGTAATCAAGATTTCCATGTTGAACCGACATGGCGTAAAGACGGTAGTTGGCGGTTGGACAATAATTGGCGGTTAGCATGCTGATATCTAGTGTTTCTGGTGACATCACAGGAATGTCGTTTTTCTCGCTATTTGATGTGAATCTTGACAAATGGATTATCAGAATCTCTGGTAGACGAGAAAGACATGTCCATTTCTTAGCTTTCACCATCTTAAAACATTGAAAACAGTTGTATTGGATTATTTCAGGGATTGTCAACAGTTCGAGACATTGTTCTAAAGTGGTATTGTCACAACTTTGTACTAAAGGTGTTGTCAATGTCAACATTGGCTGGAAAGAAAATGTTTGTTTTAAGCATTCAGTACATTCAACTGTATCCTGGATTTGTCCAAAGAAAATATCATTAATAATACTATTTTCATATTGTAAATGACGTTTCCATTTTGCTTCTGATAATAAATTAGCTGGTTGGTCTTCTGAGATTTCTTCAAGTTCACTAGGAGGTGTTTTCACCAAATTTAGATCATCGTGTAAAAGTTGGATAATAGAAATCAGAAATTCATGGGCGTCATGTTGATTATCATTATTAAACATTGGATTTAAATTTCCAAGCACGTTTTTAAATTGATCAACAGCTATCGAAGTATATCGATTGTGAAGAAGTACCATATGAATATAATGAAAAAATGGAAGGATTTTTCCTTTTATCTCTCTAGATGATTGTAAGAAATTTGCCAAAGATGGAGTCTGATGTAAACATTGCAATACCGAATTCATAAAACACGTATTTTCTATATTGTACAAACCATGTTTTGGTATCCGTAAAGATGGACTTACTAAATTAGCATCCAAATTTGAAAATGTTTCAGCGATTTCATTATTATCAGATGATTCAATGTTTTCCTTTGTTTTCTGATGACTGGGATTAGTGTACAGTATAATATTCATTCCTAACCCATCAATAAGTTTATTATGATATTTCTGAATAGCTCTATATACAGATATTGGACTACTAAATTCTATTATTCCTATTCTAATCCCTCGAATTTGTTTAATTTGGACATTGGTAACATCACCAACTCGGGAAAACAATTTTCTTAAACCATTTTTTTTACGATTTATTGATATATTCACTGCATAGATAGACGTAGTTGGTTGACCCGAAATCATTTCTATATCTTTTTATATTTTTCCAAAATGATAAAATATTTTTTTAATATGCTGCGTTGTATAGAATTACTTAATTTTAATGAGGCAATATCTCCTAGAATTATTGAAACAAAATCATAAACAACCAATGATTGATAAAATATAGATTATAGATAGTGTGATTAATCAGGTTTCTGGAAGGCAAAACTAAAAATACCCAGACAATGTTTGTTAGGAAAATTTAATTGAAAAATGATGACACTAAACAAAAACAGAGTCTAATTTTGATTAAAATCTCATAGAATTTTAAAAGAGAGAGATAATATTTTAATAAATAATACGCTCATTAAATATTTTTAAAAGTATTTTTTTTTAAATGTTTAATACAGTTAAACCTGTCTATAGCGCTCCCTCTAAATAGCGCCGATTTTAAATACGTAGTACGATGCGATTTACAATAAAAGTGACCTGTCTATAGCACCCCCTCTCTATAGCACCCTATTTTGGTGAGTCCCAAGAGGGGGCGCTATAGACAGGTTTAACTGTAAAACTTGTTTTTTAATTATCAGTCTATGATAAAAATTTAAATTTATTTTATTTAAAATTTTAAATTATAATTAAATTTTAATTGAATATAAACTTATGAACAAAACTTTTTTTAAGGAAGTTGTAATTTCAGCATGTATATCGGGATACGCTCCAGGAGCTTGAATAAATTTATGTTACTACTGTATATCGGGATTCAGATAAAAAATCTTAATATTTGATACATTGTGACCATTATTGAAGACACACGAGATAACCAAGTGTAAAGAAAATTTCCTCTGTCTCCTTTAAAAAAAAAACATATACGATCAAAGATATCAAAAAATGAAAATTCCTTAAGTTTGTTAATGATGGTGAAATGTAAAAGAAAAGTTGGTACGAACCATTAGAAGGTTGATATAGGTATGAATTCTTTTTTTTTTTTTTTCAGTAAACACTTCCTTTCTTTCTCTCCATCACTGACCCGGGAAAACTTGTGTTGCAGCTCTGTTGACTTGCTACTTGCTTGGTTCATTGCCACAGTGATCGTTCTGATTGGTACAGCCCGTTGGTAGGACTAGACGACCATTCTATAATCGCCAATTAGTTGAGTAAAAGAGTGAGTTATGAATTTAAATTACAACAGTCTAACAAGATATTCAAAGAATAGTTTAATCAACTTACCTAAAAAAGGTACCAAAAAATTCAGTCAAAATAAATTATTCTTTCAAATTCTCAAAATGTTGAACTTGACTGAATCCCCAGCTGCAGAGAACAAATGAGAAAAAGACAAAAAACATGTCGTCAGAACAAAAAATATTAGGAAAACAGCCCATTTCGTAAGAAAGAACATACAAGGTCTCACAACACAAGGCTCTAACCATGTAAATATGTGAATATACTGTAAATGTGAAGGACCTGAATATACATCGTATCATTCTTTATCATCACTTGTGAAACTCCGCCTTTGCCGGTCCCAAGCCCTGATGAAAAGGGAGAAGGGGGAGCAGTAACAAGCTCACTAAAAAACCTGGGCTCAACTGGCCCGGCTGATAGTACCCTGTAAGGGCTCCTAATCCAGGGATACAGGATTAGCAGCGTTTGTATTCCATGTTAGGAGCGGCTGCACATGGCGTGTATTCCTCATGTTAGAGGCGGCCATTTCTTTTGGAGCTAAGTCGGCCTGCCACTGAGTAGTGCTCCCAGTCTTAATGACAAAGGCAGACACATTCTACTTCACCCAATGTGGAGATAAGAAAGAAGAAGATCATCACTTGTAATGTATAATGCATCGTTATTATGCATAATTAAAGGAAGAGGTGTCTCTTTCTTTACATGATTATCATCCTCTCGCAACTTTATTTTGTGCCTTAAAATCGGCCCTTGCCACTTCACCAGTTTAAACACCTGTTTGGTAAATTCGACCGATTTCATTACTTCTCTCATAGCATGTTATGAAATCGAAGCCGCTCTTGTATTGATGAAAGTCAAAGCCTGAAACCATGGTATACAGGTTAGCTATTTGTATGAAATTGCTTAAACTGGTCTTGTGGCTTCTTCTTTATCATCACTAATAAAGTCTTTTACTAGTGTGATAACATAGTTTACATCGTTTTTATACAAAATTAAAGGGAGAGATGTCACTTTCAGTACATAATTCAGTACATAATCCTTCCGCGACTTTATGTTAAATTATCCACAGTAAATATCATAGGCTAGCATGTTCTTTTTGAGTGGTACAGTAGTAACTCCTTGTAAAAGACAACACCTAATTGCAAAGACAAAGTGTCCTTTAGTGAGATGTGTCCTCTTACCGGAAAGTTGCTAAATTGTAAAAATGGTAATTTTGCAAATGAAAACTGTCCTTTGTAGAGAGGTGTCCGCTAAAGGAAGGTTCTACTGTAAGGTTTATTTTTTTAAATTATCCCTAGTACACGTGGTACAGGCCATGATAATCATGGTGGGTAGTTAGCGACTGCTTTTACTGTAAGCGCACCACATGTCTACACATGTGAAAAGGAGTTCGACTTTGCACTTACAAATGTGCCAGAGCCCCGTTTGGTTACTTGCACTCGCTGGTAGGGTTGGACTTTTGCAAGAATCGGGGACAATTGGAGCATTTTTTTTTATCAGAAAAAAAGTGTCCAATGCGGGAATCGAACCGGGTCGTAGTGGTCGAGAACCAAACGGTTTAACCAGCCTTCCACCGACCCCCCTAAACTATGAATTACATGAATTCCAAAACTAAACTATGAATTACATTTCTATATACAGTAGAACTACCTCCCCGTAAAAGACACCTAATTGCAGAGACAAAGTGTCCCTTAGGGAGATATGTCCTCTTACAGGAGAGTTTCTAAATTGTAAAAATGTTAATTATCAAATGAAAACTGTCCTTTGTGGAGAGGTGTCCGCTAAAGGGAGGTTCTATTGTACTGGAATTCTAGAAATATATAAGAATTCAACTATATAAGAGAATATTCAAAATCAAGGTGATTTCAATCAAAATTCTGATGTACAGGCCTTAATGCTCAGCTAAGAACTCATCACCCAACAGCTCCCTCCAGAAAGGTTTATGGTAGCCACCTCTACTCACTAAGACTCAAAATATGTAAATGGATTTATATCCAGGACAAGGTGAGCTGTGCTTGAATCTAACATCTGTAAACTGAGACAAAAGTAAGAAAATAAATAAAATAATCCCTATATATATAAAAGTCAGTGTATGTATGTATGTGTGTTTGTTCCTATGTCGGCTATACACGTCCACAATACGTAACTAATCTGACTGAAAATTTAACAGTATATAGAGTAGAATCTGGAGAAACTTATAGTGAAAATTTCAGGTCTCTATCCCGAATATTTTTCGAGTTATTTGCAAATTGCGTTGCGAATTTGCCCTTTCGCTCGCAAGCAGCGCCTCTAGCGGTGAAAATAGGAGGTAATATCAGCTGACCTAATGTACATTTAAACGTGTTTCAACAGGACATAGAGAAAAATCTGGAAGAGATATTTATCGGATTTTTAGCCAAGAAAATTTGAAATTGAAAGGTTCTGGACAAAAATAGCTGTATTTTATTCAGAAAATGATCATGACAATATTGCTGTATCATGTTTGATTATCAGATACAAAATTATAACGGGAACATTTTCAAAAAGCAGAGACCACGGGTAAAGCCAGTTCATTTTTAGTATGCAAGAACAAAGTTCTAACAGAAAAACATTCATTCGAGCAGAAGATACAAAGCCAGATCATCTTTCTATAAAAATATCGCTTCTCAGACACAAAGTTTGGAGCGGAACGTTTCACAAGAGTGTCATCCACGGCACCAATTTATAATTGTAATGAATAGTATTTGAATAAAAACATTTAATCGGGTAAAACCCGGACGTTGCCCGGGTCATTCGGCTAGTCAACTCTATATTTGTAAATTAGATTTCTCTCTTTGTGAAGTGGCATTTAATAAAGTTATTTTGAACTGGCAATAAAATAGCTTCCTGTGGGTGACTGTGGTAAATCACCATTATAAACATGACCAAGTTGTTTTTATTTTTATCTTCATGTGCATCTTCATTTATATATATGAAAAACAATAGAAAAATAAAAATATTGTTTAATGAAAAGAGTTATAGATAACACAGTGTCACTGAAGAAAAGTCGGGAACAAAATGGTGGTATCTTGTCCAATCCATGGAATAGGGGGTGCCATTGTCCTGTTAGTTAGCCACATTTCAGAGTTCCCTGTTCACGGTTACCGTAGCGGCTAACCGTGAAGGCCTACAGGTAACTCTGAAATGTGGCTAACTAACAGGACAATGGCACCTCCCCATTTCATGGATTGGACAAGACACCATCATTTAGTTCCTGACTTTTCTTCAGTGACTCTCTTGTCATTCTCCTCAAGGGAATGGATGAAATGTCAGGAACTAAGTAAATAATTGGTTCAGGCAGCCATATATTTTTCTAAACAAACTCTCAAAAAACAAATTATATCTTCAAAAAAAGATGAATATATAGTTTAACATAAAAATCCATTCAAAAGGGTCAATGAACAAGTTGGTAAAACCTTCGATTCCCGACAACCATGAACCATTATTGAATCCCGTATTGTACACATTTTATATGTGAAGAACCTATACATATTATTCATTGTAGATAACATAAGCTAGGTTGCTCTTTTTGAGTGATACCTCATAAAGTTATTTTTTGGAACAGCAGTAAAACCTAAGACTAAAATTTTGACTATTTTGAGTTATAAAATAATCATTATTATTATAGTGTAATATAGATAATTCTCTCCTCACTGTATGACAAGATATCTGAGAGACAGGGATCCCAGAGTGAAGTTGTGGAAAGATGGATGGACTTCACCAGCTACGGGAGGATGGTCCACATGTGTGTGGGGAGGACAGGCGCCACGAGTTAAAAAGGAATCTGCGGAGAGATAACGGCGGTGACAACAGACGCGACAAGTTGACTACGGGAAGTGGGTTCCGGGCGTGTGGCCGTATGGATTGACCGGGAAGACGGTGACGAGGAGGATCCCTCTGGTGGCGGACAATGGAGGCATCTACTGTATATAGTTACTTATCTACTCTTTAAAACTCTTATGATAAATATACCGTACTAAGCTGTATCCACAAATAATTCATATTGTTCTTCTAGAAACCTTGCCAACAAACATTGACGGCTGAGAAGAGTCGTAACAATGTACTAACTGAATGACCCATCTTTTTGTCCGGATTCTCTTTGCGAGTCGAAGATTGTTATAACCAATCTTTTTATTATTATAACTCTTTTTATTATAACTCTAATTAGTAGTAACATGAGGATTCCAATGAATATATCATTATTATTATCATCATCATTTTGAATTCTTTATTCTCAAATTATTTCACTTTATAATGATAACTAGCGGATGTACCCGGCTTCGCCCGGGGTTTTACCCGAGTAAAGGTTTGTCTAACGAACATTTGTTAAAACAATTCTCTATAAACTTATTTTAAAAAATGACATATATATTTTGATAATTTGAAACTCGTAAATTTGAATCTCTCGATAAATTGAACATTTTTTCCCAGTCCCTGTGTGCCGTGTCATCCTGAATTTTGTCTTTCATAATTTTCTATATTACAAAATCATCGTTTTACCTAGTGAACATTTTTTCCCCGTCCCTTGAAAAATACTCGATAAGTTGAATAAAATCAATATTAATTGGGTCTCTCGGTAATTGGAAGTTAAAGGAATAGTATCTTGCCTTGGAATTGTATCATTATTCTTGTATGGATGTACCCGGCTTCGCCCGGGTTTTACCCGAGTAAAGGTTTGTTTAACGAATCTCTCGATAAAGTGAACATTTTTTCCCGGTCCCTTGAAAAAATATTCGATAAGTAGAATAAAATCAATATTAATTGGTTCCCTCGGTAATTGGAAGTTAAAGGAATAGTATCTTGCCTTTGAATTGTATCATTATTCTTGTCTCAAATAAATTGCCGTGTCATCCTGAATTTTGTCTTTCCTAATTTTCTACATTACAAAATCATCGTATCATCATGATAATATTTAGAGCAGATTGTTGAATTATAACAGATAAATTAGAATAATTATCTTGATTATTTCTAGGCGAAAAGTTATTTCAAAAATTTTATTTGCTAGAAACCTTCCCAGTACTATACTAAATAACTTCCCAAAGTTTCATGGCGATCCAATGAGTGGTTTGGTCAGGCATAAAGGACAAACAAACAGACATACATTCATTTTTATATATATATAAACAGTAATTAAACGTAACAGTAAGAAAATGTTGATTTTAAAATATTTTAATTTTAAAATATTTTATTTTTTTCATATTTTAAATATGTAAATAGAGTCTCTTAAGAAAGACCACCTAAAAACATGAATCAACTTGTTTCTCCTGTTGGTGGTCTCTCATTGAAGATTCTAATTGCTATTAAAGAATCTCTATTAGACCTTTAATAAGAGACTGCCTCTTGGAGAGACGGTGTAGCTACGAAATGGATATTCCCGGCTTCGCCCGGATTTTACCCGAGTAAAGATTTGTCTAACGAATCTCTCGATAAAGTGAACATTTTTTCCCGGTCCCTTGAAAAATACTCGATAAGTTGAATAAAATCATTATTAATTGGTTCCCTCCGTAATTGGAAGTTAAAGGAATAGTATCTTGCCTTGGAATTGTATCATTATTCTTGTCTCAAATAAATTGCCGTGTCATCCTGAATTTTGTCTTTCCTAATTTTCTACATTACAAAATCATCGTATCATCATGATAATATTTAGAGCAGATTGTTGAATTATAACAGATAAATTAGAATATTTATCTTGATTATATCTAGGCGAAAAGTTATTTCAAAAATTTTATTTGCTAGAAACCTTCCCAGTACTATACTAAATAACTTCCCAAAGTTTCATGGCGATCCAATGAGTGGTTTGGTCAGGCATAAAGGACAAACAAACAGACATACATTCATTTTTATATATATATAAACAGTAATTAAACGTAACAGTAAGAAAATGTTGATTTTAAAATATTTTAATTTTAAAATATTTTATTTTTTTCATATTTTAAATATGTAAATAGAGTCTCTTAAGAAAGACCACCTAAAAACATGAATCAACTTGTTTCTCCTGTTGGTGGTCTCTCATTGAAGATTCTAATTGCTATTAAAGAATCTCTATTAGACCTTTAATAAGAGACTGCCTCTTGGAGAGACGGTGTAGCTACGAAATGGATATTCCCGGCTTCGCCCGGATTTTACCCGAGTAAAGGTTTGTCTAACGAATCTCTCGATAAAGTGAACATTTTTTCCCGGTCCCTTGAAAAATACTCGATAAGTTGAATAAAATCATTATTAATTGGTTCCCTCCGTAATTGGAAGTTAAAGGAATAGTATCTTGCCTTGGAATTGTATCATTATTCTTGTCTCAAATAAATTGCCGTGTCATCCTGAATTTTGTCTTTCCTAATTTTCTACATTACAAAATCATCGTATCATCATGATAATATTTAGAGCAGATTGTTGAATTATAACAGATAAATTAGAATATTTATCTTGATTATATCTAGGCGAAAAGTTATTTCAAAAATTTTATTTGCTAGAAACCTTCCCAGTACTATACTAAATAACTTCCCAAAGTTTCATGGCGATCCAATGAGTGGTTTGGTCAGGCATAAAGGACAAACAAACAGACATACATTCATTTTTATATATATATAAACAGTAATTAAACGTAACAGTAAGAAAATGTTGATTTTAAAATATTTTAATTTAAAATATTTTATTTTTTTCATATTTTAAATATGTAAATAGAGTCTCTTAAGAAAGACCACCTAAAAACATGAATCAACTTGTTTCTCCTGTTGGTGGTCTCTCATTGAAGATTCTAATTGCTATTAAAGAATCTCTATTAGACCTTTAATAAGAGACTGCCTCTTGGAGAGACGGTGTAGCTACGAAATGGATATTCCCGGCTTCGCCCGGATTTTACCCGAGTAAAGGTTTGTCTAACGAATCTCTCGATAAAGTGAACATTTTTTCCCGGCCCCTTGAAAAATACTCGATAAGTTGAATAAAATCATTATTAATTGGTTCCCTCCGTAATTGGAAGTTAAAGGAATAGTATCTTGCCTTGGAATTGTATCATTATTCTTGTCTCAAATAAATTGCCGTGTCATCCTGAATTTTGTCTTTCCTAATTTTCTACATTACAAAATCATCGTATCATCATGATAATATTTAGAGCAGATTGTTGAATTATAACAGATAAATTAGAATATTTATCTTGATTATATCTAGGCGAAAAGTTATTTCAAAAATTTTATTTGCTAGAAACCTTCCCAGTACTATACTAAATAACTTCCCAAAGTTTCATGGCGATCCAATGAGTGGTTTGGTCAGGCATAAAGGACAAACAGACATACATTCATTTTTATATATATAGATATATATATTTTGCTTATCCCTAGTACGCCTGGTACAGTCCATGATAATCATGGTGGGTAGAAAAAAGCGACTGCTTTTACTGTAAGTGCACCACATGTCTACACATGAAAAGCAGTTCGACTTTGCACTTACAAATAAATATGCCAGAGCCCCGTTTGGTTACTTGAACTCACTGGTAGGGTTGGACTTTTGCAAGAATCGGGGGGCATTGGATCATTTATTTAATTATAAAAAAAGTGCCAAATGCGGGAATTGAACCCGGGTCGTAGCAGTCGAAAACCTGAAGAACCCAAACATATTTTTTTTTATCTTCAAAGCTATGAGGATGTTTAATGATAATGAATTGATGCCCTCGAGACTATTTCTATTGTCTATTAGAAATTTAGAAATTTTCTTTTCACAAAATAAGTTCGAAAAATACTGCATATATATTCTTATAGAAATAAATTGATGCTTGCTTCTATTCTCCATCAAAGCTACTGAAAAACTATTGGAAAATATTGTGTGTGCATGTATAGTTGAATATATATTGGGTTGTAAAGAAAGTTAGTTCGGTGTTTGTATCCCTTTGTTTCATAACGGTTTTTGTTGTTATACGTTAAAGTGTTTATATTCTTTAAATAATACTTGTTCTGCTCTACAAACCTGTATTATTTGGATTTTGAAAAACGCAATTTTTTGTTCTTTTTTTTAGGCTCAAAATGGAATATCCAGGAGACAAAAATCAACATTTTCGACATCTGCTTTTCTTCGAGGTCAAAAAGCAGCCGAAGCAGCTCGGGACATATGCAACGTGTATGGTGTCATAGGGGAGCGAGAAGCACAAAAATGGTTTGCAAAGTCATATAAAAGTCATTCAAAGCCGAAAATTGGGCATATTTTGTAGTTATAAAATGATTATTATTATTATATGTGCAAACTGATTGAACTAGCTATGCCTGGCTTCTCCTCGAATGAAAGTTTTCCAGTGCAATATTCTGTTTTAATCAATGTGATTTATATATTAGATCATCATAACTCTAGTAATGAGGAGAATTACAATGAATATATCATTATTATTATCATAATCATTTTTGTGTTGATTTGTTGTGTTGGTGCTGGGTTTCACTATATATTCTATATTATCAAATTATATTTCACTTTATAATTATAATAATATATAATCACATGGTAAATAATATATGCTATAAAACATTACATTCGTTGATAAAACATTAAGTCAGGGAGGAACCGGACGCTGCCCTGTTCATTCGGCTATATATATTAATCAAATGTGTAGGTCAGGGTTCTTTTATTTAAAATATAACCCCCCCCCCCCCCCACACACACACACACACACAATTTGAAAAATATTTCAAATAATTGAATTATCATCGCGAATGAGCAAGTTAGGAAAAATGTCGAGATAGAAAAATTGATATAAAAGCTTTTATATGACTTAAATAAAAACAAAGGATTTAAAGTGGCAAATGTGTCATTATATATGTTGTGAAAATATAAAAAATATGGAAAATATTATATATTTATGATCATTTTTCTTTCTATTTTACATCAAGTAGAGTTAAAATCTATTAGTGAAGCATATAGTCTCCCATACATACTTCACCCATACCTCGCTTTGCGTCGGGGTTACGTTCCAAAAAAACACGACGCAAATTGAAACAACGCAAAGTAAAAATAAAATTTTGATGGCATGGCGCAATCAAAAACAAAGGTGTTGCCATATTCTAGGAAAAAGAATTGAAGACTCGAATCCAAAACAACGCAACTTCGAAAATCTAACAGCGCACAGTGAAAATCAGTGAAAATTAAGCAGCGACGCAACTTCGAAAAAAACGCAAAACGAAACGACGCAAAGCGAGGTATTGGTGTATATACACAAGTATATAGCTTCATAAAGATAATCCTTTGATAAGCTTTATAACTGGTTGTCGTTCTAGACCTGTTAGTAGAATGGACTAATGTTCTAGTATTATTCTAATATAGTGCATTTCTTCAAATCATGATTCAGCAATTATAGGGGTGGGTGTAAGGATGATCTAAACCGTTGGTTTTCGACCGCTACGACCCGGGTTCGATTCCCGCATTGGGCACTTTTTTATGTTTTAAAAAGAATTCTCCAATGGCCCCCAATTCTTGCAAAAGTCCAACCCCACCAGCGAGTGCAAGTAACTAAACGGGGCTCTGGCACATTTGTAAGTGCAAAAGTCGAACTGCTTTTCACATGTATAGACATGTGGTGCACTTACAGTAAAAGCAGTCGCCTACTTCTACCCACCATGATTATCATGGCCTGTACCACGTGTATTAGGGATAAGCAAAATAAATGATGTAGCAATATTAGAATCACATTTTCTGACCCCAAAATAAGAGAAAATCTGAAGTTATGAAGAATTTGATCATAAATTCTTCAGTCAAATTTCCTTCATATATAATCATCATTTTTCCATCACAAAAACTATGTAAATTAGTTTTTGGTTTTATTTTAATAGGCTTTGTATTTTAGCCTATATTTTAAATTACCTATTCCTCTATGAGAGATCTACTTATTTAACTTATAATTTTATTGGTAGTGTTCTAAATTGAAAGTATGTTAAAGTGGACTTTGAAATTTCCTTTGTATATATATATATGTATATACAAAGGAATTGTTTTTTAATATATATATATATATATATTAAAAAACAATAAAAAAAAAAAGATAAGTGGGTCAGGTGTTGATATTAAAAATAAAGAAGGCATCTCCTGACCACGAGCACATGTGCTTTTTAGATGGCAGAGCGCCATCTAGTGGGGCGAAAATAAACTAAACCTTTATTTAGCTTGCTCCGTGATATTTGGCCAACGCAATTTCTTGATAAATCAAGAAAAGCCATCCACGAACGCGTTTCGCGCTGTTGGCGCTCGTCAGCGATTATACCCATTTCTTGATTTCTCAGGAAGCCTCTGGGACCAAAAATATTTTTGGTCGCAGTGGTTACAGCCTACTCCACGCTGACGAGCGCCAACGCGTTCGTGGATGGCTTTTCTTGATTTATCAAGAAATTGGGTTGGCCAAATATCACGGAGCAAGCTAAATAAACTTTTAGTTTATTTTTGCTTCACTAGATGGCGCTCTGCCATCTAAAAAGCACATGTGCTCGTGGTCAGGAGATGCCTTCTTTATTTTTAATATATTTATATTAAAAATAAAAAAGCCATATTCTGACCAGAAGCATATGTGCTTTTCATAAGGCAGAGCGCCATCTGGTAGAACAGAAATCAACTAAACATTAATTTAGCCTGTTCCCTGATATTTGGCCAACCCATTTTCTTGGTAAATCAAGAAAAGCCATCCACGAACGCGTTTCGCGCTGTTGGCGCTTGTCAGCGTGGAGTAGGCTGTACCACTGCGACCAAAAAGATTTTTGGTCCCAGAGGCTTTTTGAGAAACCAAGAAATGGTAACATAATATCATAACTTAATATCAACACCTGACCCACTTTTTTTTTCTATTGTTTTTTCATATATATATATAAACGACCTGACTTCGCCTGTGTTCTGCTCAAGTGAATTTTTGCTGAAAAAATCTTATTTCTGCCTATTTAAAATGATGATTTTGCTTCGCCTGTGTTCTGATCTAATGAATATTCCCGAAAGAATTTGTTACTCCGCCCATTAAACAAGATGCAACAGTATTGTCATCATCATCTTCTTATTAAAAAAATAGTAAATTAGTCTAGTACTTGTAAATTTTAATTTTGCTTGGTTGAAAATGTGTGCGACCTCTCGCAGACTTAACACTATATTCTGTTAAAATATCAGTCAGATTAGTTTATATTGAAAAAACATATAAGGAACAAATAAAAAGCATATATCATACTTTGACTTTTATTCATATATTTTGATTCATTAGCGCGCCATCTGTTATGAAAATTCGAAACTATTATAGACGCGTATTTACGCGTTTATAATAGTTTCGAATATATATATGTGACAATTTAGTGGTAAATGTGATGAGTGTAAAATAAGGAAACAACAAGTTTGGAAGATGGAACCCAGCAAACCGAGGGAGAGAGGGAGCGCTAGCGGCTGCCACCGCGGAAATGCACGTCTTGTGTGTCCACCACCCCCCCGACTGAGTAAACATAGAACTGAGGTTCCAAGAAAAGGCCCTGCGGTCGCCCCCTTGGAATGTGACTGCTATATCAAGTGACCGGCCTTAGCTGCGTTCTCTCTCTCTCTCTCTGGTCAACTGTAGATTTGTTTTATTAATCCTGGAAGAGCATATATTATGACATATGGCCCCCGTTGAAGAAGGCTGAACATGGTTTAAGTATATTTAAAGCTGGAGAAGCCAGGAATAGAGAAAATAATTTTACAGTTAAAATCAGTTAAGGTAATGGTGACATAGTTTTATGTAAATAAAATATTGTATATTACACAAGTAAATATTATTTACAAGCAGTTTTACAACACCGGGGAGTTTGACATTCAAGGAAATCTTTGAAAATATCCAGGTTATAAAAGGCTATATACAACAAAATCCAATCTACTTTAAGGGAAGTGATATGGAGGAGTGTGAACAACGAGAAGAAGAGTCACATACATATGGTGAAATTCTGAAGATCATTAAGACTGGAGAACTCTACACTTTAAGGTATTTTTCAGGCGGACATGGCAAGGGGAAACTTGTCATGGGCTTTCTATGCTATAAGTGTAGAGTACGAGAAATGAGATTGAGGTTGACAATTGTGTGAGCTCAGGACTGAGGTAAATATAAAACTACATACAATGTTAGAACCTTGGCGAACAGGGCGAGGGGAAACTTGCCCTGGGCCAATCTAACTTATCTATGCAGCTACTTGTGTAGCGAGTCCGAGGGGAAAAGTCCCGTGTGTAGGTGAGGAAGTCGGATGGACTTATATTTAATTTGCGGGAAGTATGCGCGCACAGTGCCGAAAATTGGGACGAGGACTGCGTTGTCCGTTACAAGTGACAAGCTGCTCGGAGACGAGGTGTTTGAACCGTCGTGGGAGCTTGTGCAAGGCGATGATTTCGCGGTGGGTTGAAAGTAAGACCCATGTCTGCGCGAAATGATGACGGACCGGACAGAATCAGCGACGATGTTTAACGTACCTCCGTGGGAAATATCGGAGTAGGCTATATCGTGCTGGTTTGGACAATGGACAAACATAGATTTGAAGACAGGGTCCGTGTGGCGAACGTGTGGCGCGAGGGGAAGAGGCGAACTGTGTCGCTCGATGCAGATTGTTCAAGTGCGAACAAAAAGGGATTGATAAATATCTAGCAGTTAGTCAATCTGCACCCTGTGACGAACACGCCATTGGCTAGATGGTGTGGGTCGGTGGATAGGCTAGAGATGAACTACGAAATAAATTATCATAAATGAAGGGCGAAGGTTAGGATTTTGAAATGACAATATAGAAGTTCGATAATTGATTAATCAATAATTCTCTATAAAGGTCCTGAGCTGGTATAAAGTTAACAAAGTTGTAAGAATGAGAGGGAAATTAAGGGAAAGATAGATAAGAGTCACCAAGGGTTGGTTGTAAGCAAGGCTCACGTGGTGGTTGGAATTCTTCGACGCCTGAATTACAGGGTGAATTTTGAATCGATTAGGGAAAGAAATTATTTTTCGTGAGCCGTGCTTACAAGTAGGAGAGGTCTATACAAAAGTTTAGGTGCTGGAGGCATATTTTTATAAATAAACTAGCGGATGTGCCCGGCTTCGCCCGGGTTTTACCCGAGTGAATGTTTGTCTAACGAACATTTGTTAAAACAATTCTCTTTAAACTTATAAAACGTACTCGGCTTCCCCCGGGGTTTTACCCGAGTAAAGGTTTGTCTAGCGAACATTTGTTAAAACAATTCTCAAAAAACTTATTAAAAGCTAAAAATATATATATTTTGATAATTTGAAACTCGTAAATTTGAATCTCTCAATAAAGTGAACATTTTTTCCCGGTCCCTGTGTGCCTTGTCATCCTGAATTTTGTCTTTCCTAATTTTCTACATTAGAAAATCATAGTTTTATCTAGTGAACATTTTTCCCGGTCCCTTGAGAAATACTCGATAAGTTGAATAAAATCAATATTAATTGGTTCCCTCGGTAATTGGAAGTTAAAGGAATAGTATCTTCGCCTTGGAATTGTATCATTATTCTTGTCGCAAATAAATTGCCGTGTCATCCTGAGATAATCTTTCTTTTGATCAATAATATTTAAGATAACAAACTTAGTGATAAGAAAACTTGTTACCATCGTCACAATGGGGGCGCTGCTTGCGAGTTAAATCTACAAATCTGCAAATAACTCTAAGGATATTCAAGATATTCATGAAATTATTTTTCAAAAACCTTCCCGGTGATATACCTAATAATATCCCAAATTTCACGGCGATTGGATGTATGGTTTTTGAATCTATAGAGTACAGACAGACAGACATTCAATTTTATATATATAAGATAATATAAATGAGTTTTAAAAATTGTAAAAAAAAATATGCATCGGCCGGGAATCGAACCCGGGCCGCCCGCGTGGCAGGCGAGTATTCTACCACTGAACCACCGATGCTTTAAAAAATGGCCATATTTATATTACATTCACTCTTCATTGTTGGCTTTTTATCTTACATTCATTCTTCATTGCTGGCTTTTTATATTACATTCACTCTTCATTGTTGGCTTTTTATCTTACATTCACTCTTCATTGTTGGCTTTTTATATTATATTTACTCTTCTTTGTTGGCTTTTTATATTACATTTACTCTTCATTGTTGGCTTTTTATCTTACATTCACTCTTCATTGTTGGCCTTTTATATTATATTTACTCTTCTTTGTTGGCTTTTTATCTTACATTCATTCTTTATTGTTGGCTTTTTATATTACATTTACTAAATAAAAACAAACGATAGCAATGCGTCTCTTTAAAGAGACGCATTGCTATCGTTTGTTTTTATTTAATAATTTATAGCAATTCTTTTTGTCTAATTACATTTACTCTTCATTGTTGGCTTTTTATCTTACATTCACTCTTCATTGTTGGCTTTTTATCTTACATTCATTCTTCATTGTTGGATTTTTATATTACATTCACTCTTCATTGTTGGCTTTTTATCTTACATTCATTCTTCATTGTTGGCTTTTTATATTACATTCACTCTTCATTGTTGGCTTTTTATCTTACATTCACTCTGTTGGCTTTTTATCTTACATTCACTCTTCATTGTTGGCTTTTTATATTATATTTACTCTTCATTGTTGGCTTTTTATCTTACATTCATTCTTCATTGTTGGCTTTTTATATTATATTTACTCTTCATTGTTGGCTTTTTATCCTACATTCATTCTTCATTGTTGGCTTTTTATATTACATTTACTATTCATTGTTGGCTTTTTATCTTACATTCACTCTTCATTGTTGGCTTTTTATCTTACATTCATTCGTCATTGTTGGCTTTTTATATTACATTCACTCTTCATTGTTGGCTTTTTATCTTACATTCATTCTTCATTGTTGGCTTTTCATATTACATTCACTCTTCATTGTTGGCTTTTTATATCATATAGAAAATCATAGTTTTATCTAGTGAACATTTTTTCCAGTGTCACATTGCCGTGTCATCCTGAGATAATCTTACTTTTGATAAATAATATTTAAGATAACAAACTTATATAGTGATAAGAAAACTTGTTATCATCGTCACAATGGGGGCGCTGCTTGCGAGTTAAATCTACAAATCTGCAAGTAACTCTAAGGATATTCAAGATATTCATGAAATTATTTTTCAAAAACCTTCCCGGTGATATACCTAATAATATCCCAAAATTTCACGGCGATTGGATGTATGGTTTTTGAATCTATAGAGTACAAACAAACAGACATTCAATTTTATATATATAGATTGATTATGAAAAATCTATTGTTAATAGTAAAAATCGTAAAGCATTAATAGGTAGATTTCCATTTTTTTTTTTAAAGAGTTACGTTAAAAATGGAAATTACTTAATTAAAATAACGATTGTTAAATTCTACTGGTAAGGTAACTAATTAAATGAGTTACAAATATCTAGATAAATAGTATGGAGCATAAAATCATTGTTAATAGGCATGGAGAGAATAAATTGAGCTAATTATGTAAATATTGGGACAATTTACAAGGAATGACTTATTTAAAGAATGAATGGAAGGGGTAAAACAATTTCACTTACAGGTTATGCTGGTTTAGAGAGCAGGCAAGTTCATTGAGATTCGGGAGAGTTCTGTCTGTGACACTGTGCGTACCAGTGTTGTACATCACAGTAGCGGTAGGGAGATGGCGGAGTCTTGTCCATGATGGCGGGAGGTGTCCTGCTCTGGCACGGCGATCGTTCTTGAGTAGATCTAGTGCTGGAAGAAGTGCGTGGCAGCTCCATCTCCGTCGTAGGTGAATACTTCTCCGGGATCACGGTTCAAAGGTTGGCGAGGAAGGGGTTGAGGGCTCGAAGAGGAGTGGTTACAGTTGAGTTGGGTTTGGTCGATCATCGTGGCTTGGCTTCTTGTTTCTTCATACTCCGGTATATGAGGGATTCGCTTCCCGGCCAGGTCTTATCCTGTCGACTTCCGATGTGACAATTTAGTGGTAAATGTGATGAGTGAGAAATAAGGAAACAACAAGTTTGGAAGATGGAACCCAGCAAACCGAGGGAGAGAGGGAGCGCTAGCGGCTGCCACCGCGGAAATGCACGTCTTGTGTGTCCACCACCCCCTCGACTGAGTAAACATAGAACTGAGGTTCCAAGAAAAGGCCCTGCGGTCGCCCCCTTGGAATGTGACTGCTATATCAAGTGACCGGCCTTAGCTGCGTTCTCTCTCTCTCTCTCTCTGGTCGACTGTAGATTTGTTTTATTAATCCTGGAAGAGCATATATTATGACATATATTTATCATACAAATTTTAAATTTTCTTTCTTTTTACTTTTAAAAGTTTGATAAAAGGTTAACATTTATTTTATTTATTTATTTATTACAAAACACACGCTATATCCTATGTGGATATTTGCATGTAAATGTTTAAACCATTTTATGTACATAGTTTTTAAATATATATATACAAATTATTTATAGTTTTAGAGAGAGAGTGAAAGTTATTCAAATTTACATTTTAGAACAATAAATTATACAAGAAACAAAGATTATTTACATACATATCATCAAAAGTCAAATATATATTTATAATTACAACCACTAAACCAGTGGCACAAATATACTAATTAAAACTAGAAATTTCAATTCTTAATGTAATTCAAGTCCACGGCATTTGAGATAGAGTCTACAAAACTTGTTAAATTTTCTATATTCTTCTTTACTGGAAACAATTTGGCTTAAACTAGAACTGTTCATTTGACATTGTACTCTCAAATCAGCAACAAGTGGGCACCGGATTAAAATATGCTCAGGGTTGTGATCTTCTTGGTCACATAAGCAGATTGAAGAATCAATTCTGCCAATTCTATATAAATATGTGTTAAAGTCTCCATGCCCCGTAAAGAATTGTATATTATAAAAATTTGGCTGGATAAATTTGGGTAATCTTGAGTTTTCAAAAAATTCTCTGAAATTATCATTTGAGTCTTCATAGTATTTTTGAATTTTTTCATTTATAAAGTTAGATATTATCATTCTTTTGGCTGGATCATTTCTATTATAATCTATTACAACTTTAAGTATGTTTGACATAATGAAATCCGTAATTTTCGGTATTCTTGCGAGAACATGTGTACAATTCGAAGATGTTGTATTATAAGCATGTATACAGTGTTTAAGAATTTTATAGTGTAGTGAATCTATTTTGTTTTTTGATCTCGTGTTTATGTATGGGTACCAGATTGTTGAACCATAAGTTATTGTGCTTCTAAATAAGGTCTTATATAATGTTAATAATCGCCTACTATCCAATCCCCACGATTTCTTTGTTAAACCAAGAAGATATCCACTAGCTCTAGTGATAAAAGGTTAACATGGTTCTGTCTTTTCTCTTTTTCTTATCTTATTACCTTCAATTCTTCTTCCCGCCCCAAAAGTTCGAGGACGCTGAACTGCAAGCTTTGTTGGATGAGGACAGTACCAAAACGCAGGAGAAACTCGCGAAACAGCTCCAGGTGTCTCAAGGTGCTGTTTCCCTACGTTTAAACAGCCTCGGAATGATCCAAAAGCTATCCAGATGGGTCCCCCACGAGTTGAGCCAAAGGCAGCAAGAAAGGCGTCTGAATGCTGATGTCATGCTGATACTGCAGCATGACAACGCTCCAGCCCACAACGCTACGGTGGTCAAAAACACCATAAAAGACTTGGGCTGGGAACTCTTAACCCACCCGCCGTACTCACCAGACTTAGCGCCGTCGGACTACCACCTTTTCACATCATTAGGACACGCCCTAAAAAACAGGAATTTTCGAACTCAGACATACTCCGAAAATGGCTTGTTGACTGGTTCGACTCAAAAGGAATAGAATTTTTCAGACAAGGAATTCGAAAATTGCCTGAAAGGTGGTCCGAGTGTATAGCTAATCAGGGCAATTACTTTGAATAAAAAATCTTTTGTTGTATGGAATTGGTGAACTTTGGAATTCACTGAAAATTTTCGCGTACTAATAGACCTGGTATATCTAATTTCTTTTTAACTATAAATAATCATTCTCTTATATACCAATTTTCTTTCATATATTATAGATATAACTCAAGAAGCCTCTGGGACTAAAAATATTTTTGGTCACAGTGGTGCAGCCTACTTTGGTGCTCTGCCATCTAAAAAGCACATGTGCTCCTGGTCAGGATATGCCTTTTTTTATTTTTAACTAGACGAATGACCTGGGCAACGCCCGGGTTTACACGATTAAATGTATTATTCAAACACATAAAACATAGCAAAATAAAACATAGCAAATAAAGCAAGAGCAGTTATTTTAAACGGCGAATTAAATCAGTTATAGCAAAAAATGAAAATATATATGTAAATATGTGAAATAGTTATAAATTAGAAAACCTGTAAATATAGTTAAGGACTTGCATTGTAATTAAGAAAAAGCTTCTCGTCTAGAACGCTGAGGCGACCTGCCGGCGGCGCGCGCCCGTTGGCTGCCGGCAGGTCGCCTCAGCGTTCTAGAGGGCGCTGCTCGTGAGCTAAGTTGAATAATTTGAATATATAGTTTTAATAATTGATTTATATATTTTTTTTAAAATAGCCTATCGTCATCCCCGTTATTTTTTACCTATGTATGGAAATTTTGGTTTGAATTAGTGAACTACTGCGAATTTGTATACCGGACATACAAACCAACAAACAAACATTCATTTTTATATATATAGATATCAACACCTGACTTTTTTATTTTTATATCATTTTTCCCATATATATTATAGTGTCTCATGGGAGACTATAGCCTAAAACTGGCTAAACACGTTATGTACTGGATGTGTCCTCTTATCTAAGATTATCTTCTCGGCCTAACATGACATAGTCTCTGAAAAGAGACTACCTCCAGGAGGGACCTGATTTATTAATGTTTATAGGCTATAGTCTCTCATGGGAGACCCTACTAATATAAAAGACTGATAAAAATTCAACAACAAAAACCTTTATTAAGACATTATTGTCTTACAAGGGGATTGCCCTGAAGGTTATATACGTACATGAGTGAGGAGAAAAAGCAATCCAGAGGAGAGGGGGAGCAATCAGCCGTTGTCTGTGGAGTTGAGCACCTCTTCTTTCATTTTATCAATCGCCTTGAAAAATTTAAAATATTTATAAACAAATGCTTTATCCAGCAGGAGAGTATTAAAGATTTTATATACATGTTGTTCATTGTAGTGAGCTAGCTCCGAAAATTCGCGAATTTCCAGTCTCTTTTGATGTAGGAATGGGCAATGGAATAGATAGTGGACCAAATTGTCTTGGATGCCAACATTGCAGAAGTAGCGATTTAAAGGGTCGCTGTTCCAAAATCCCGTGATATCCTCGCGGAAAAGTAGCCATAGAATCCTTTGACGGGCTATAAATCGTTTAATTTTCAAAGGGAGGTTTAAAAATTCTAATAATTAGCATTATGAAAATTCGAAGCTATTTTAGACGCGTATGATTTTTTTTAAAAATTAAACAATTTCTACTGCCCTTACTGCAATGGGGGGGAGGGGAAGTTAATTAGCACTATATTAAAATGATATTTCGTTTAACAAATATTTTCTTAATAAAAAACTTGGGACACATTCGCGATTATTCATTGTTATAAATAATAATTAAAGCTTTTTTTTTATTCAACATATATGAGATTCTACCCTTCAATGTAGCATATAAAAGACATCTACTGCTGGAATGCCCACTCTTCTTCATCACTAGACAACAGACAATAAACAATGTTGTAGATCTATATCAATTTGTAAATAACAGAGAGAATTATCATAGATTTAACTATTTTTGTAAATATATTTATGAATATCTTTCTGGCCTGAAAGGTTCAGGTTCCTAATATATATTATTGTTTCTCTTTTTATTTCGATTACTTTTTCTTGTATAATATGTTTATAACTGTTTCTGTTTTAAAAAAATGTAAATCGACGCAATTATCCCTAGCCGGGATATCGCGTTTTGTGTGTTGAAATAAAAATAATGAAATAATATATAAGCAGAATGATCCAATACAGTATTAGTTCTAAAGAAGCGGTCTGGTGGATTAAAAAATTGGTGAAACCGCTGGGAGGGTTCACCACTGATGAGCCAAGTCCTCCCACTATTTTTTTCATCGCAGTAAGGACAGTAGAAATTTGATTTATGTATGAAATAGACATACGCATCTTATAATGTTTTAATTTGATATATATATTTATTAATTAAAATGGCATATATAGGATCAACAAATAATATATTTACCAATATTTTAGTTGGCTGAATGCCAACCTTTTTCAAGATATAACGTATTTATGTCAACAGCAAACATGCGATGGAGTACCTTGAAAAAAAATTGGCATTCAGCCAACTGAAATATTGGTAAATAAATTATTTTAATCCAATACACAGTTAAACCTGTCTATAGCGCCCCCTCTAAATAGCGCCCGATTTTAAATACGAAGTACGATGCGATTTACTTTTACATTAAAAGTGACCTGTCTATAGCACCCCCTCTCTATAGCACCCTATTTTGGTGAGTCCCAAGAGGGGGTGCTATAGACAGGTTTAACTGTATATTCTCTCTCTTTATATGGCTGTATTGTAGTTTTCTTTTTTATTTGCTTGCTGTTGACTGAGAGGTCAATGGAGTGGTTTAGCCTTGTATAACCTTTTATGAACATTGGAATAAAGTGGTTTTAATCTCAATCTCTCTCTCTTTATGTAACCCGGATTCCTGGAGCGTCCAATACATGCCTTTTTAATTGAAGATCTATTCATGGATTTCTCTTTTTATTCAAAACAATTTATACAGTAGAACTACCTCCCTGTAAAGGATACCAAATTGCAGAGCCAAACTGTCCTTTAGGGAGAGGTATCCTCTTACCGGAGAGTTGCTAAATAGTATAAAATGATAATTTTGCAAATGAAAACTGTTATTTATAGAGAAGTGTCCTCTAAAGGGAGGTTCTACTGTATTTTTATATGATTTTGACCAAAGTAAAAACGATATCTCTTTTTAAACCAAAAACAATAAATATTTTAAGCAATTCGATTGATTACCTCTAATAACAATGCGTCAAAAAAAGTTTTGTTCAAAATAATAATTTGGAGGGAATGACGTAAGAAAAATAAAATAAACAAATATTTTAATTCAGAATCACATATTTACATATAATGGGGCATATATTATGTCAAAAGATAATTTATTTTACAATATTTCAGTTGATAGGGTGAACAATATTTGTAATGACGTAAGCAAAATAAAATAAACAAATATTTTAATTCTGAATCACATATTTACATATAATGGGGCATATATTGAGTCAAAATATGATTTATCTTACAATATTTTTGTTTATTATTATTTTTTTTAATAGAGCAATCCATAAATAAATCTTTAATTAAAAAGGCATATATTGGGTCAAAATATCTTTTATTCAGTTGGCTGAAATATTGGTAAAAATATATATTTTGATCCAATATATGCCTTTTTAATTAAATATTTTTGTTTGTATATTTGAGTTTTTTGTCAAGGTATAATAATGTATTTATATATATAGGTTTATACAAAAATGTAATGCCTTGATAAAGGTTTAGCGTTCAGCCAACCGAAATATTGGCAAATAAATCTTTTATTAAATCCAATATATGCCTTTTTATTATCTAATGAATTAAATATGGATTGCTCTATTTTCAAAAAATATATATATATTTATTTACATATTAAAATAGGAGCATATGTTGGATCAAAATATTTATTAAATTTCAATATTTCGACGAGGCTGTTGGCTTATCTTCTCGGAAAAACATATATTTATAAATATAGGTCATTGTTTATCTACCCTTTTCTACGACCGTTTAGGATACTGCTTATCTCTTAAATTATATCTTCTGGTAAAAAAGAAGATAAGCATTTTGAGCTGAAGACACTGATCCTGGGGACACTCTGAGGTCATCAAATTTGACCCAGGAGCCATTGTTGTAGCATACGGCCCAGTAGTGACCGTAATCAAGATTTCCATGTTGAACCGACATGGCGTAAAGACGGTAGTTGGCGGTTGGACAATAATTGGCGGTTAGCATGCTGATATCTAGTGTTTCTGGTGACATCACAGGAATGTCGTTTTTCTCGCTATTTGATGTGAATCTTGACAAATGGATTATCAGAATCTCTGGTAGACGAGAAAGACATGTCCATTTCTTAGCTTTCACCATCTTAAAACATTGAAAACAGTTGTATTGGATTATTTCAGGGATTGTCAACAGTTCGAGACATTGTTCTAAAGTGGTATTGTCACAACTTTGTACTAAAGGTGTTGTCAATGTCAACATTGGCTGGAAAGAAAATGTTTGTTTTAAGCATTCAGTACATTCAACTGTATCCTGGATTTGTCCAAAGAAAATATCATTAATAATACTATTTTCATATTGTAAATGACGTTTCCATTTTGCTTCTGATAATAAATTAGCTGGTTGGTCTTCTGAGATTTCTTCAAGTTCACTAGGAGGTGTCTTCACCAAATTTAGATCATCGTGTAGAAGTTGGATAATAGAAATCAGAAATTCATGGGCGTCATGTTGATTATCATTATTAAACATTGGATTTAAATTTCCAAACACGTTTTTAAATTGATCAACAGCTATCGAAGTATATCGATTGTGAAGAAGTACCATATGAATATAATGAAAAAATGGAAGGATTTTCCCTTTTATCTCTCTAGATGATTGTAAGAAATTTGCCAAAGATGGAGTCTGATGTAAACATTGCAATACCGAATTCATAAAACACGTATTTTCTATATTGTACAAACCATGTTTTGGTATCCGTAAAGATGGACTTACTAAATTAGCATCCAAATTTGAAAATGTTTCAGCGATTTCATTATTATCAGATGATTCAATGTTTTCCTTTGTTTTCTGATGACTGGGATTAGTGTACAGTATAATATTCATTCCTAACCCATCAATAAGTTTATTATGATATTTCTGAATAGCTCTATATACAGATATTGGACTACTAAATTCTATTATTCCTATTCTAATCCCTCGAATTTGTTTAATTTGGACATTGGTAACATCACCAACTCGGGAAAACAATTTTCTTAAACCATTTTTTTTACGATTTATTGATATATTCACTGCATAGATAGACGTAGTTGGTTGAACCGAAATCATTTCTATATCTTTTTATATTTTTCCAAAATGATAAAATATTTTTTTAATATGCTGCGTTGTATAGAATTACTTAATTTTAATGAGGCAATATCTCCGAGAATTATTGAAACAAAATCATAAACAACCAATGATTGATAAAATATAGATTATAGATAGTGTGATTAATCAGGTTTCTGGAAGGCAAAACTAAAAATACCCAGACAATGTTTGTTAGGAAAATTTAATTGAAAAATGATGACACTAAACAAAAAACAGAGTCTAATTTTGATTAAAATCTCATAGAATTTTAAAAGAGAGAGATAATATTTTAATAAATAATACGCTCATTAAATATTTTAAAAGTATTTTTTTTAATGTTTAATACAGTTAAACCTGTCTATAGCGCTCCCTCTAAATAGCGCCCGATTTTAAATACGTAGTACGATGCGATTTACATTAAAAGTGACCTGTCTATAGCACCCCCTCTCTATAGCACCCTATTTTGGTGAGTCCCAAGAGGGGGCGCTATAGAGAGGTTTAACTGTAAAACTTGTTTTTTAATTATCAGTCTATGATAAAAATTTAAATTTATTTTATTTAAAATTTTAAATTATAAATAAATTTTAATTGAATATAAACTTATGAACAAAACTTTTTTTAAGGAAGTTGTAATTTCAGCATGTATATCGGGATACGCTCCAAAAGCTTGTGTTAACTTTATGTTACTACTGTATATCGGAATTCAGATAAAAAATCTTAATATTTAATACATTGTGACCATTATTGAAGACACACGAGATAACCAAGTGTAAAGAAAATTTCCTCTGTCTCCTTTAAAAAAAAACATATACGATCAAAGATATCAAAAAATGAAAATCCTTAAGTTTGTTAATGATGGTGAAATGTAAAAGAAAAGTTGGTACGAACCATTAGAAGGTTGATATAGGTATGAATTCTTTTTTTTTTTTTTTCAGTAAACACTTCCTTTCTTTCTCTCCATCACTGACCCGGGAAAACTTGTGTTGCAGCTCTGTTGACTTGCTACTTGCTTGGTTCATTGCCACAGTGATCGTTCTGATTGGTACAGCCCGTTGGTAGGACTAGACGACCATTCTATAATCGCCAATTAGTTGAGTAAAAGAGTGAGTTATGAATTTAAATTACAACAGTCTAACAAGATATTCAAAGAATAGTTTAATCAACTTACCTAAAAAAGGTACCAAAAAATTCAGTCAAAATAAATTATTCTTTCAAATTCTCAAAATGTTGAACTTGACTGAATCCCCAGCTGCAGAGAACAAATGAGAAAAAGACAAAAAACATGTCGTCAGAACAAAAAATATTAGGAAAACAGCCCATTTCGTAAGAAAGAACATACAAGGTTTCACAACACAAGGCTCTAACCATGTAAATATGTGAATATACTGTAAATGTGAAGGACCTGAATATACATCGTATCATTCTTTATCATCACTTGTGAAACTCCGCCTTTGCCGGTCCCAAGCCCTGATGAAAAGGGAGAAGGGGGAGCAGTAACAAGCTCACTAAAAAACCTGGGCTCAACTGGCCCGGCTGATAGTACCCTGTAAGGGCTCCTAATCCAGGGATACAGGATTAGCAGCGTTTGTATTCCATGTTAGGAGCGGCTGCACATGGCGTCTATTCCTCATGTTAGAGGCGGCCATTTCTTTTGGAGCTAAGTCGGCCTGTCACTGAGTAGTGCTCCCAGTCTTAATGACAAAGGCAGACACATTCTACTTCACCCAATGTGGAGATAAGAAAGAAGAAGATCATCACTTGTAATGTATAATGCATCGTTATTATGCATAATTAAAGGAAGAGGTGTCTCTTTCTTTACATGATTATCATCCTCTCGCAACTTTATTTTGTGCCTTAAAATCGGCCCTTGCCACTTCACCAGTTTAAACACCTGTTTGGTAAATTCGACCGATTTCATTACTTCTCTCATAGCATGTTATGAAATCGAAGCCGCTCTTGTATTGATGAAAGTCAAAGCCTGAAACCATGGTATACAGGTTAGCTATTTGTATGAAATTGCTTAAACTGGTCTTGTGGCTTCTTCTTTATCATCACTGATAAAGTCTTTTACTAGTGTGATAACATAGTGTACATCGTTTTTATACAAAATTAAAGGGAGAGATGTCACTTTCAGTACATAATTCAGTACATAATCCTTCCGCGACTTTATCTTAAATTATCCACAGTAAATATCATAGGCTAGCATGTTCTTTTTGAGTGGTACAGTAGTAACTCCTTGTAAAAGACAACACCTAATTGCAAAGACAAAGTGTCCTTTAGTGAGATGTGTCCTCTTACCGGAAAGTTGCTAAATTGTAAAAATGGTAATTTTGCAAATGAAAACTGTCCTTTGTGGAGAGGTGTCCGCTAAAGGAAGGTTCTACTGTAAGGTTTATTTTTTTAAATTATCCCTAGTACACGTGGTACAGGCCATGATAATCATGGTGGGTAGTTAGCGACTGCTTTTACTGTAAGCGCACCACATGTCTACACATGTGAAAAGGAGTTCGACTTTGCACTTACAAATGTGCCAGAGCCCCGTTTGGTTACTTGCACTCGCTGGTAGGGTTGGACTTTTGCAAGAATCGGGGACAATTGGAGCATTTTTTTTATCAGAAAAAAGTGTCCAATGCGGGAATCGAACCGGGTCGTAGTGGTCGAGAACCAAACGGTTTAACCAGCCTTCCACCGACCCCCCTAAACTATGAATTACATGAATTCCAAAACTAAACTATGAATTACATTTCTATATACAGTAGAACTACCTCCCCGTAAAAGACACCTAATTGCAGAGACAAAGTGTCCCTTAGGGAGATATGTCCTCTTACAGGAGAGTTTCTAAATTGTAAAAATGTTAATTATCAAATGAAAACTGTCCTTTGTGGAGAGGTGTCCGCTAAAGGGAGGTTCTATTGTACTGGAATTCTAGAAATATATAAGAATTCAACTATATAAGAGAATATTCAAAATCAAGGTGATTTCAATCAAAATTCTGATGTACAGGCCTTAATGCTCAGCTAAGAACTCATCACCCAACAGCTCCCTCCAGAAAGGTTTATGGTAGCCACCTCTACTCACTAACACTAGAAATATGTAAATAGATTTATATCCAGGACAAGGTGAGCTGTGCTTGAATCTAACATCTGTAAACTGAGACAAAAGTAAGAAAATAAATAAAATAATCCCTATATATATAAAAGTCAGTGTATGTATGTATGTGTGTTTGTTCCTATGTCGGCTATACACGTCCACAATACGTAACTAATCTGACTGAAAATTTAACAGTATATAGAGTAGAATCTGGAGAAACTTATAGTGAAAATTTCAGGTCTCTATCCCGAATATTTTTCGAGTTATTTGCAAATTGCTTTGCGAATTTGCCCTTTCGCTCGCAAGCAGCGCCTCTAGCGGTGAAAATAGGAGGTAATATCAGCTGACCTAATGTACATTTAAACGTGTTTCAACAGGACATAGAGAAAAATCTGGAAGAGATATTTATCGGATTTTTAGCCAAGAAAATTTGAAATTGAAAGGTTCTGGACAAAAATAGCTGTATTTTATTCAGAAAATGATCATGACAATATTGCTGTATCATGTTTGATTATCAGATACAAAATTATAACGGGAACATTTTCAAAAAGCAGAGACCACGGGTAAAGCCAGTTCATTTTTAGTGTGCAAGAACAAAGTTCTAACAGAAAAACATTCATTCGAGCAGAAGATACAAAGCCAGATCATCTTTCTATAAAAATATCGCTTCTCAGACACAAAGTTTGGAGCGGAACGTTTCACAAGAGTGTCATCCACGGCACCAATTTATAATTGTAATGAATAGTATTTGAATAAAAACATTTAATCGGGTAAAACCCGGACGTTGCCCGGGTCATTCGGGTAGTCAACTCTATATTTGTAAATTAGATTTCTCTCTTTGTGAAGTGGCATTTAATAAAGTTATTTTGAACTGGCAATAAAATAGCTTCCTGTGGGTGACTGTGGTAAATCACCATTATAAACATGACCAAGTTGTTTTTATTTTTATCTTCATGTGCATCTTCATTTATATATATGAAAAACAATAGAAAAATAAAAAATATTGTTTAATGAAAAGAGTTATAGATAACACAGTGCCACTGAAGAAAAGTCGGGAACAAAATGGTGGTATCTTGTCCAATCCATGGAATAGGGGGTGCCATTGTCCTGTTAGTCAGCCACATTTCAGAGTTCCCTGTTCACGGTTACCGTAGCGGCTAACCGTGAAGGCCTACAGGTAACTCTGAAATGTGGCTAACTAACAGGACAATGGCACCTCCCCATTTCATGGATTGGACAAGACACCATCATTTAGTTCCTGACTTTTCTTCAGTGACTCTCTTGTCATTCTCCTCAAGGGAATGGATGAAATGTCAGGAACTAAGTAAATAATTGGTTCAGGCAGCCATATATTTTTCAAAACAAACTCTCAAAAAACAAATTATATCTTCACAAAAAGATGAATATATAGTTTAACATAAAAATCCATTCAAAAGGGTCAATGAACAAGTTGGTAAAACCTTCGATTCCCGACAACCATGATCCATTATTGAATCCCGTAATGTACACATTTTATATGTGAAGAACCTATACATATTATTCATTGTAGATAACATAAGCTAGGTTGCTCTTTTTGAGTGATACCTCATAAAGTTATTTTTTGGAACAGCAGTAAAACCTAAGACTAAAATTTTGACTATTTTGAGTTATAAAATAATCATTATTATTATAGTGTAATATAGATAATTCTCTCCTCACTGTATGACAAGATATCTGAGAGACAGGGATCCCAGAGTGAAGTTGTGGAAAGATGGATGGACTTCACCAGCTACGGGAGGATGGTCCACATGTGTGTGGGGAGGACAGGCGCCACGAGTTAAAAAGGAATCTGCGGAGAGATAACGGCGGTGACAACAGACGCGACAAGTTGACTACGGGAAGTGGGTTCCGGGCGTGTGGCCGTATGGACTGACCGGGAAGACGGTGACGAGGAGGATCCCTCTGGTGGCGGACAATGGAGGCATCTACTGTATATAGTTACTTATCTACTCTTTAAAACTCTTATGATAAATATACCGTACTAAGCTGTATCCACAAATAATTCATATTGTTCTTCTAGAAACCTTGCCAACAAACATCGACGGCTGAGAAGAGTCGTAACAATGTACTAACTGAATGACCCATCTTTTTGTCCGGATTCTCTTTGCGAGTCGAAGATTGTTATAACCAATCTTTTTATTATTATAACTCTTTTTATTATAACTCTAATTAGTAGTAACATGAGGATTCCAATGAATATATCATTATTATTATCATCATCATTTTGAATTCTTTATTCTCAAATTATTTCACTTTATAATGATAACTAGCGGATGTACCCGGCTTCGCCCGGGGTTTTATCCGAGTAAAGGTTTGTTCAACGAACATTTGTTAAAACAATTCTCTATAAACTTATTTTAAAAAATGACATATATATTTTGATAATTTGAAACTCGTAAATTTGAATCTCTCGATAAATTGAACATTTTTTCCCAGTCCCTGTGTGCCGTGTCATCCTGAATTTTGTCTTTCATAATTTTCTATATTACAAAATCATCGTTTTACCTAGTGAACATTTTTCCCCGTCCCTTGAAAAATACTCGATAAGTTGAATAAAATCAATATTAATTGGTTCCCTCGGTAATTGGAAGTTAAAGGAATAGTATCTTCGCCTTGGAATTGTATCATTATTCTTGTCTCAAATAAATTGCCGTGTCATCCTGAGATAATCTTACTTTTGATAAATAATCTTTAAGATAATAAACTTTGTGATAATAAAACTTATAGATAAAAAAACTTGTTAACATCGCCGCAATGGTGGCGGTGCTTGCGAGTTAAATCTACAAATCTGCAAATAACTCTAAGGATATTCAAGATATTCAAGAAATTATTTTTCAAAAACCTTCCCGGGGATATACCTAATAATATCCCAAAATTTCACGGCGATTGAATGTATGGTTTTTGAATATATAGAGTACACACAGACAGACATTCAATTATATATATATATGGATAACATATAAAATCATGATAAATAATACTTGCTAAAGCATTATTCGTTGGGAAAACATTCACTAAGGGAGAACCCGGGGGTTATGGCCTGTTTATTTTTTTTCGCCTAGTTATACATATATTAATCATTTTTGTAATAGTTTTTTTATTTAAAATATAATCCAATTTGAAAAATATTTTAAACTAGCGGACGTACCCGGCTTCGCCCGAGGTTTTACCCGAGTAAAGGTTTGTCTAACGAACATTTGTTAAAACAATTCTCTATAAACATTTAAAAAAAAAAGATATATTTTGATAATTTGAAACTCTTATATTTGAATCTCTCGATAAAGTGAACAGTCCCTGTGTGCCGTGTCATCCTGAATTTTGTCTTTCATAATTTTCTACATTACAAAATCATCGTTTTATCTAGTGAACATATTTTCCCGGTCCCTTGAAAAATACTCGATAAGTTGAATAAAATCATTGTCGTGAATCTCTCGATAAAGTGATTATTTTTTTCCGGTCCCTGTGTGCCGTGTCATCCTGAATTTTGTCTTTCCTAATTTTCTACATTACAAAATCATCGTTTTATCTAGTGAACATATTTTTCCGGTCCCTTGAAAAATACTCGATAAGTTGAATAAAATCATGGTCGTTTATGGAAGATGGACGTAGTTCCCAGAGGTCACCCGCCCCCCGCGCGCCAGGACCTCTTGATCCCTCTGATTGGCCGGCGGCCGGACGGGGGGGGGGGGGGGGGGGCTCTTGATCCCTCTGATTGATCGGTGGGAACTTGGACTGTCCAACCAACTGGCCGGCGGCCGGACGGGGGGGGGGGGCAGACCCCGTCGCAAGGTGGCGCTGCTTGCGAGTTAAAGCTACAAATCTGCAAATAACTCTAAGGATATTAAAGATATTCAAGATATTATTTTTCGTAAACCTTTCCGGGGATATGCCTAATAATATCCCAAAATATCACGGCGATTGGATGTACGGTTTTTGAATCTATAGAGTACACACAGACCACAGACAAACAGACAGACATTCAATTTCATATATATAGATAATTGAATTACCATCGCGAATGAGCAAGTAAGGAAAAAATTCTGAAATAGAAAAATTTATATATAAAGCGCTTTTTTATGACTTAAATAAAAATAATAGATTAAGGTGGCAAATATCATTATATATTGTGAGGATATAATGATTTGAAACATTATATCCTGATGATCAGTTTTTTTTAGTATTTTCATTAAGTAGAGTTGTTGTTGTGTCCAATGGAGAGCCTCAAATGTCTCCATACATCTCTATCACAGCAGTCGTTCTCTATCTTGGGTGTGAATACTGTATTGTTGTTGTCGTGTCCAATGAAGAGCCTCAAATGTCTCCATACATCTCTATCACAACAGTCGCAATGTTCTCTATCTTGGGTGTGTATACTGTATTGTTGTTGTCGTGTCCAATGAAGAGCCTCAGATGTCTCCATACATCTCTAACACAGCAGTCGCAATGTTCTCTATCTTGGGTGTGTATACTGTATTGTTGTTGTTGTCGAGTCCAATGAAGAGCCTCAGATGTCTCCATGCATCTCTATCACAGCAATCGTTCTCTATCTTGGGTGTGTGTATACTGTATTGTTGTTGTTGTCGAGTCCAATGAAGAGCCTCAGATGTCTCCATGCATCTCTATCACAGCAATCGTTCTCTATCTTGGGTGTGTATATAATGTATTGTTGTTGTTGTCGAGTCCAATGAAGAGCCTCAGATGTCTCCATGCATCTCTATCACAGCAGTCGTTCTCTATCTTGGGTGTGTGTATACTGTATTGTTGTTGTTGTCAAGTCCAATGAAGAGCCTCAGATGTCTCCATGCATCTCTATCACAGCAGTCGTTCTCTATCTTGGGTGTGTATACTGTATTTTTGTTGTTGTCGTGTCCAATGAAGAGCCTCAAATGTCCCCATACATCTCTATCACAGCAGTCGTTCTCTATCTTGGGTGTGTATACTGTATTGTTGTTGTTGTCGAGTCCAATGAAGAGCCCCAGATGTCCCCATACATCTCTATCACAGCAGTCGTTCTCTATCTTGGGTGTGTATACTCTATTGTTGTTGTTGTCGAGTCCAATGAAGAGCCTCAGATGTCTCTATCACAGCAGTCGTTCTCTATCTTGGGTGTGTATACTGTATTGTTGTTGTTGTCGAGTCCAATGAAGAGCCTCAGATGTCTCTATCACAGCAGTCGTTCTCTATCTTGGGTGTGTATACTGTATTGTTGTTGTTGTCGTGTCCAATGAAGAGCCTCAGATGTCTCCATGCATCTCTATCACAGCAGTCGTAAATTAAGTAGAGTTGAAATTTATTAGTGAAGTATATAGTCTCTCATACCTACTTAATTCTTAGCGCTTTATAAAGATAAAACTCTGATAAGCCTTAGAACTGGTTGTCGTTCTAGACCTATTTATAGAAAGGAATAATGTTCTAGTATTATTCTAATATAGTGCATTACTACAAATAACGATGCTTCAATACTAGAGTCACATTTCTTTGACCCCAAAATAAGAAAGTTAGGTTCAAATTCTGCAGTCAAATTTGATTCATATATAACCATCATTTTTCCATCACAAAAACTATACAAATTGGTTATTGGATCGATTTGAATAGGCTTAGCCTATATTTAAAATTATATATTCCTCTATATCTACTTATGTAATTTATAATTTTATTAGTAGTGTTCTAAAATGAAAGAGTGTTAAAGTGGTCATTGAACTTTCCTTATATATACCAATCTAAAATGCAAATATTTTATTTTTCAAAAACATATACTTTATTTTCATTCATTGACTGTTCTACATTTTTGTTGACCATAGATTTAAAAGACACCACTTTGAATATTGTTGTAAATATGTATAGTTAAGCTACCTATTTTTGAGAATTCACCAATATAGAATTCATTTTATAAATTCTATATTACTGTTAAAAATAATTTTACGTGTAATTTCCTTCAAGTAATCCCTATATATCTTCTTCTTCTATATATATAAAAATGAATGTTTGTATGTTTGTTTGTTGGTTGGTCTGTATGTCCGGTATACAAATTCGCAGTAGTTCACTAATTCAAACCAAAATTTCCATACATAGGTAAAAAATAACGAGGATGACGATAGGCTATTTTAAAAAATATATAAATCAATTATTAAAACTATATATTCAAATTATTCTACTTAGCTCACGAGCAGCGCCCTCTATCAAGTATTAAAAGGTTATAAATACGTTTAAAATCTAAATCTTCTCAACATTTTATTAATAATAGTTCGCTTAATAAAACACATATAATATAAATATTTATATAATAACCGCTCTAATTTTATATATTTGGTAGGTTTTATTTATTTATATATTTTCATTTTTAGATATAACTGAACTAATTCGCCGTTTAAAACAGTTCGCTTAATAACACATATAATATAAATATTTATATAATAACTGCTCTAATTTGAAATATTTGGTAGGTTTTATTTATTTATATATTTTCAATTTAGATATAACAGATCTAATTCGCCGTTTAAAATAACTAATTATAGTTCGCTTAATAACACATATAATATAAATATTTATGTGATGATTTAAGACCATGGAATTGTTGTAAATAGTCTAGATATCTACTACCACATGTTCCACCACGTGACTGTATATAACTTCTTATTTACTGCAAATAGAAAGCCTCAACTAACATCAATCTGTACCGCATAAGAATCTAATAAAGTATAGCAACTGTTCAGATAGAAGGAATGGAGACTAACAGGAGTAAATTAAGGTTAAAACTAATCAGGCTTAGGTGAGAATAGAAGAAGGCCTAGCAAAACCCAGTCCAACTTTTACGAGGTCGTGGCCCTCCTGGATAATAGAACTTTCCCCCCTGTTTACGTCAGAAAAGGGCAGCGACCTGTTCGGACCCGCTCAGCTATAAAAAGGAGGTCCCGATCCTCAGTTAGTCAGTCCTTAGTTAGTCGTTATTCCAGTTCCAGTGCACCGGACGCTCCGATCCAAGGTACACCCTTTTCTACCAGAATTCTCCTCGTCCTATTCCTTCTTGACGTTCAGACGCTTCTTAGTGGAATCTCTGTTTGCTTATTTCACCTTTGGCCCAGCTGTGTCGCCTTCCACCACGACTGCACGGTAGAGTTGACATCGAGGTTCGTCTAGCATCAGGTAACACTGGTCCCAGAGGTCCCAAGATATCACAGACTCCCCCGTCCGAAGAGTCGACAGGATAGTGGACGCCAAGGTACAAGTAAGCAAGTAGACCACTGTCTGTACAGAAAGATGGAACAGGGAAGAGAGGAGGATTCAAAGGAGCCCATGAAGACCGATACCGACTACGAAAGTGGCGAGAACACCACTTTTCCAAAGAAAGAAACCACCCTCGGTAGGACGCAGGAAATCGCCCCCAGCCAGCAGGACGCCACGCCCCCGCCGACGGTATCAGATGTCCTGGGGAGTTGGGCCAGGACGCTACATCAGCTGTCCGCGGCGACCGGACTATCGCGAAATGTGGAGCTACCGCGCAACGATGGTTCGTACGAGGCGCAGAGCTTCTTCACCAACTACGACGCCCAAGCAGATCGGGCCCAACTACAATACTCTACAAGATTGAGAAAGCCAGCAAACCTCCTGCAAGCACCCCTCCGAGTTACCTACACGGAGCGTATGTTACCTGCTCCCCCGACCACCTCTAAACCACGAGCCCAGCGCAAGCAGTGAACTCTTAACTGTCCCAAGGAACCTCCAACCATGGCACAAGACCAGGACTGTTCCGACATACAAGACAGCACAACAGTAGGTTCCTCCTTCTATAATTTTTGTTGAACAATTGCTCATTCGAGCTGAACTGTCCAATAATGTAAACCTACCTTTACTATAAAAGTATAACAAATCTAAAGTTTTGCGGAGGAGCCTCTTTTATTATACAATGTATAATAAAAGAGGCTCCTCCGCAAGACTTTAGATTTGTTATACTTTTATACTAATTTATACGGAGTTTACCTGTAGAATCTACCTTTACTACTTGATACAGGAGCATATATCGCTATAATTAGTCGGAATACTTTTAAAATAATAGAAACCAGTTTGCAAAAGAAAATACCTGTCCACCCATTTAACTTAACTATTAACGCCATAGCTGACAATATTTTCACCATAGGTTATATCTTTTTAAACGTAAAAATAGGTAGCATAACGCAGAACCTAAAATTCTATATCTTAGATACATCCTTGCCTTTTGGCATATTATCCATTAACTCTATAAAAATATTTCTACTAATTGTAGACTGTCCTCAGCTACTTCTGTATCAAGATAATGTACTTCTACCAACTACCTTGTACCAATTCACCTCGTGCAAGCAGTACGTGTCCCATGGACAGGTTAATACAACTGTCCCATTTACTAAATTTTCCCCTCCTGGAACGGGTTGCTCACACGTGGTGAACTCCAACACTCTTATTTGGTCTCATTGTAATGTTCCTAATCCCATTTTCAACGCCCCTCTGTCCTTTTCTTTCATAGCTTTAGACAGAAATAACCTAAGTCACAGCCTTCCAAAAACTATTCCAATCGTTAAATTCCCACATAACTACACTCCTTCCTTTTACATGCATATTTAAATATCGACAAATCACTCTCAACAAAATAAACAACACCCTCTCACATCACTTTTTCTAATTGGCAACAAATTTTTAGTGCGCGACTTAACACCCAAATCCAATTTCGAGCCACACAAGCTCCATAACGTCGCGCCCTACTAAACACACACAATCTTTTTTTTTCTCACATTAAACGTGTCATATCCACTAACAATATAAAAATTATCGATATGTTCGTACAACCAGCACCCATGACTTTAGTAAATTTGTTATTCTTAGTAAAACAGGTTAGATTTTGTACCAAACAAAGACTTCACGTGACACCTTTTCATTTACAATCTTTTCGCTTCGTGTCACAGAGCCACACCACAAAACTCTTTCACTTTTCAGGCCAAAGACGCCTTCATCACGCCTGTGACACATTTAACCACACATTGTCCACGTCGAAAGTCGCAATTTCACTCAATTCTAACCCGATATCACTGAATAACATTTTTACTAAGTCCGCAATAACTAGTCCGCAATAGATACAATAACCGGATTTTCGAAATACAAACACAAATCGAACAAATGCTTGAACACAGGATAATTACAACCTCTGTATCTCCCTATGTCAATCCCATAACGCTTGTCACCAAACGTGACAAATCAAAACGCTTTTGCGTTTACAATTATAGAAATAATATCGCCGAACGTAGTTCGAATTAACAAATCCAATAAGTTGGAAGAAGCAAGCTGCCCCCACAAGGGGCCTCTGACCCAAATAAATCTGCCCGCCACCGCCGGAACTCGCTAATAATAAATTCGAGGGGAGATGGACAAACAAACAGCCGACATCTTGTTACGGCCCGTCGCCACCCCGTGTTCTCTAATGAACTTTCACCAGCTATGAAATCAAACATTAGTGCGTGCCTTTTACTATATATCGTTCTAATCCCTAACCCATTATTCTACTCCGATATCCCGTTTAGCTACTAATAACTTGCTTAACACGTTATTTTACATTTACTAACAAATCAGTCCACTAACAGAATAAATGCCGCTTTAGGAAGAATCACGTTTTCACCTAAACGTGGCGCAGGGAACAAAAAAAAACGACAACATTAGGACTCAGTGAGTTTCACAGTTAGAAACAACGTGATCCACGAGTCGCGTCAAACATAAAACAAATTCGATAAGTTAGATCAACTCATGCCACCAAGACCAAAGATATCGCGATCGAGGACAATTTAAAGCTCTCTCTACCCATCCTAAAAAACAGGAACATACATTTGGCCTACAACTTTCCATTCTTTCCCGATATATAATTTCTATGTATAATCTTACTTGCTCTTCTTTCTCGATGAACATTTTTTTTTCATTTTAATATTCTTTATATAATCCTTATCTAGCTCTTATATTTTATTTACCTCACCAATCAGTTTAGATGAGTGTCATTTTATTTTATTTTTCTTTACCAAAGCTTATTTACTTTTATTTTATGACTCTATTCTATAATCAACTTTATATTTTATCTTTCATATCTAATAATCTCAAGTTTATATTTCATGTTTATATCACTAATTTGCATTTGTCATTTTATATTTTCTCTCACTTTATAAATTAGATGTTATTTACATTGTTTCATCTTCCGCTACCATGTCAATGCTATCGAGTATATTACTGCTTATTTTTTCATTTATTATTTTCACTTTCTATTACCCCTTATATACTGCAATAGTGTGTAATCTTTGTATTATGTTATCGCTATTTTTACTTTTTTTTTAAGATTACTTTGCATTTAACTTCGCAATTCTATTTTCGATTTTTCAAATCCTTTAACGCTATATGCAAAGCCTTAATTTCGCAATTTCATATCTCAATTATATATTCTTTTATAATCAAACTAAAAATCATGATCTAAAAACAGGGCAATCTTCAATAACCTCTTAAACAACCACTTTAAAGGTTACTTCTTAATAATTACTAACATTCCTTTTACGCAGGAACTTTTAACTCCTTCGCAGGCTAGACTTGACCTACTTTGATTTCGTAATTAACAATATTGACACACCGTCCCCCAGATTTACCTATCCCAACTTCTGGCTTGGATACGTGCAAATTGTATTTTTTTAAATATATTCCAGGGCACTCTCATGCCACACGCTGGCACATCTTTTAATTTACTCTTTTTCTCGCTAAGCCCCTGACGACTCCAATTAAAACTTTGATTTCTGGTCACTGATCTTCGCCCTCATTTATCCTGCATGCGTACGTCTTAACGACTAATTACTAAAACCCATAACAA
This sequence comes from Cordylochernes scorpioides, assembly GCA_030710605.1. Taxonomy (NCBI): domain Eukaryota; kingdom Metazoa; phylum Arthropoda; class Arachnida; order Pseudoscorpiones; family Chernetidae; genus Cordylochernes; species Cordylochernes scorpioides. The sequence continues at coordinate 15,174,886 of CP092873.1, read as the reverse complement.
TCACCCTTATCTTACTTTTCGATTGTGGTACTGTAACTTTATTCGGTCCTTAAATTTACATGTGAAACATGGCCTAGGTTTTCCGCGCCGTGCACATTAAATGGTTTGGGACTTGAGTCAAAGTGACATTGCCTCAACCAAGTAATAACTAACCCCTCAACCCTTTCTAACGCCCATCACGAAGAGATCATGATTTTCCCATCAAATCCTTTATATTTTTACCTATCATCATTATATGTTCTCTATTAATTCTTTTATTCCTATTTTTGTTTTACTTGTATGTTTAGTATTAGTTGTTTATGCTTTATTATCTCTTATGGATATACAGAAATTAACCCCATGTTATATACCAACTCCTTTCAATTAATTTTTTAAAAATTACTTCCTTAATAACAGTCTTCCTATTCCGCTCTCTTAAATCCCTCCATATGAACCCTCTCACATCCGGGGCCATCTGTGATGATTTAAGACCATGGAATTGTTGTAAATAGTCTAGATATCTACTACCACATGTTCCACCACGTGACTGTATATAACTTCTTATTTACTGCAAATAGAAAGCCTCAACTAACATCAATCTGTACCGCATAAGAATCTAATAAAGTATAGCAACTGTTCAGATAGAAGGAATGGAGACTAACAGGAGTAAATTAAGGTTAAAACTAATCAGGCTTAGGTGAGAATAGAAGAAGGCCTAGCAAAACCCAGTCCAACTTTTACGAGGTCGTGGCCCTCCTGGATAATAAAACTTTCCCCCCTGTTTACGTCAGAAAAGGGCAGCGACCTGTTCGGACCCGCTCAGCTATAAAAAGGAGGTCCCGATCCTCAGTTAGTCAGTCCTTAGTTAGTCGTCGTTCCAGTTCCAGTGCACCGGACGCTCCGATCCAAGGTACACCCTTTCCTACCAGAATTCTCCTCGTCCTATTCCTTCTTGACGTTCAGACGCTTCTTAGTGGAATCTCTGTTTGCTTATTTCACCTTTGGCCCAGCTGTGTCGCCTTCCACCACGACTGCACGGTAGAGTTGACATCGAGGTTCGTCTAGCATCAGGTAACACTGGTCCCAGAGGTCCCAAGATATCACATTTATATAATAACTGCTCTAATTTGAAATATTTGGTAGGTTTTATTTATTTATTTATTTTCATTTTTAGATATAACTGATCTAATTCGCCTTTTAAAATAACTAATAATAGTTCGCTTAATAACACATATAATATAAATATTTATATAATAACTGCTCTAATTTGAAATATTTGGTAGGTTTTATTTACGTATATATTTTCATTTTTAGCTATAACTGATCTAATTCGCCGTTTAAAATAACTTCTCTTGCAATATTTGGTATGTTTTATTTATTTATATATTTTCATTTTTAGATATAACTTATCTAATTCGCCGTTTAAAATGCCTGCTCAATTCGAAATATTTGGTATGTTTTATTTGTGTTCACTCTATTTCTATTTATTTGAAGTATTATAATTTCCATGTTTCAAAAACCTATTTCAAAAAGGTCGTTAGGAATATGTAAGGCCTGAAATAGCTTTACATGCGAATATTTTTGATGCCAAGCGTAGCTTAATGGTTAGGTGTACGGCTTCGTATTTCCGCAACCTTGGTTCGAAACTTAGCCTGGGTGGTTTTTTATATATATATATATTATTGAAGCAAAGTTTTTTTTTTTTTACAGTACCTAAATTTCCATACATAGGTAAAAAAAAAAATACGAGGAAAACGATAGGCTATTTTAAATTATATATAAATTAAATATTAAAACTGTATATTCAAATTATTCTACTTAGCTCATGAACAGCGCCCTCTATCAAGGTTATAAATACGTTTAAAATTGATATCTTCTAAAAAAGTTTCTTAATAATAGTTTGCTTAATATTTAGAATAGTTGATCTAAATCGAAATATTTATAGACGCTCGCTCGATTTGAAGATTTATATCGTAACTAATCTGACTGAAATTTTAACAGTATATAGAGTAGAATCTGGAGAAACTTATAGTGAAATTTTCAGGTCTCTTTCCCGAATATTCGTCGAGTTTGCCCTTTTGTTCGCGAGAAGCGCCTCTATCGGTGAAGATGGGAGGTAATATCAGCTGACCTAATATACATGTAAAGTTTGGACGGGACGTTTCACAAGAGTGACATCCACGGCGCCAAATTTATAATTATAACGCATAGAGTGTTTGAATAAAACATTTAATCGGGTAATCCCGGGGTTGCCCGGGTCATTCGTCTAGTACTGTATAAAAGTCAGTGTATGTATGTATGTGTGTGTGTGTTTGTTCCTATGTCGGCTATACACGTCCACAATACGTAACTAATCTGACTGAAATTTTAACAGTATATTGAGTAGAATCTGGAAAAACTTATAGTGAAAATTTCAGGTCTCTATCCCGAATATTCTTTGAGTTATTTGCAAATTGTGTTGCAAATTTGCCTTTTTGCTCGCAAGCAGCGCCTCTAGCGGTGAAGATGGGAAGTAATATCAGCTGACCTAATGTACATGTAAAACGTGTTTTGACAGGACATAGAGAAAAATCTGGAAAAGATATTTATCGGATTTTTAGCCAATAAAAAATAAAATTGACAGGTTCTGGGCAAAAATAGTTGTTTTTTAGTCAGAAAATAATGATGACAATATTGCTGTATCATGTTTGATTATCAGATACAAAATTATATCGGGAAAAATATTCCAAAAAGCTAAGACCACGGGTGAAGCCAGTTTATTTTTAGTGTGCAGGAAAAAAATTCTAACAGAAAAACATTCATTCGAGCAGAAGACACAAAGCCAGATCATCTCTTTATAAAATATCGCATCTCTGACACAAAGTTTGGAGCGGGACGTTTCACAAGAGTGACATCCACGGCGCCAATTTATAATTGTAACGAATAGTATTTGAATATAAACATTTAATCGGGTAAAACCCGGGCGTTGCCCGAGTCATTCGGCTAGTTTAAAATAAAAACTACTTGATGGGTAAATAATTATCTTTATATTTTCACGACTGCACCTTCAATTCTCTATCTTTTTAAAACAAAATAATTATAATATATATATATACGACCTGGCTTTGCCCGTGTTCTGCTCAAGTGAAATTTTCGCTGAAAAAATCTTATTTCTGCCTATTTAAAATGATGATCTTGCTTCGTTCGTGTTCTGATCCAGTGAATATTCCCCGAAAGAATTTGTTACTCCGTCCATTAAACAAGATGCAGCAATATTATCACCATCTTCTTCTGAGTTTAAAATATGTAAATTAGTCTAGTACTTGTAAATTTTAATTTTGCTTGGTTGAAAATAGGTGTGACTTCTTTCAGATTTAACACTATATTCAGTTAAAATTTCAGCCAGATTAATTAATTATTGAAGAAACATATAAGGAACAAATGAATAAACATATATACATACTTTGACTTTTGCTTATATATTTTGATGCATTAGCGCGCCATCTGTTATGAAAATTCGAAACTATTATAGACGCTTATATAAAAGGGCGTACCTGGATCTGTAAAGAAAAAAAAACATTTTTTTTTCTCAAAATATTTCGAGATATTGCTCACTCTTTATCAATTTATTGCACAGTACAATTCCCCCTACAACAGCAGTACAATAAACACAGTACAATACATATGTGCAATAAATTGATAAAGAGGGGGCAATCTCTCGAAATATTTTGAGAAAAAGATTTTTTTTTCTTTACAGATCCAGGTACGTTCTTTTATATAATCTTAATTAATGGATCGCCTTTTGACTCAAACTATTATAGACGCGTATGATTCTTTTACGAGTCTATAATAGTTTTGAATATATATATTTATATTTATACATAAAAATTTTAAATTTTCTTTCTTTTTACTTTTAAAATTTTGATAAAAGGTTAACATGGTTCTGTCCTTTCTCTTTTTCTTATCTTAATACCTTCAATTCTTCTCCCCCCCCCCTATATTCTGCTCATATGACACGTAACTGCCGATGCTACAGCGTGAACTTGTTATAGCCCTATTTTGTTACATAAAATACAAAACCTTTTTGATACCTTAAAGAATAATATTTATCTAATTTTTTAACTATAAATAATCATTCTCTTATACCAATTTTATTTCATGCTAGACTAGACGGGTGACCCGGGCTTCGCCCCGGGATTGACCCGTGTGCATATCTACCTGAGTGATATATATTTAGATAAGATTTTTTTAAATAATTGTTTGATATTAGCATTATCTATTTGTTTGCATCAGCATAATTTAATCTAATCTTTGATAGAGGGCGCTGTTCGTGAGCTAAGTAGAATAATTTGAATATATAGTTTTAATAATTGATTTATATATATATTTTTTAAATAGCCTATCGTCTTCACCGTATTTTTTACCTATGTATGGAAATTTTGGTTTGAATTAGTTAACTACTGCGAATTTGTATACCGGACATACAAACAAACATACAAACATTCATCTTTATATATATATAAGATATCATAAATATAACTCAAGAAGCCTCTGGGACTGAAAATATTTTTGGCCAGAGTAGTACAGCCTACTTTGGTGCTCTGACATCTAAAAAGCACATGTGCTCATGGTAAGGATGGTCAGGATATGCCTTTTTTATTTTTAACATCAACACCTGACCTTTGTATTTTTATCTTTTTATATTATTTTTCCCATATATATTATAGTCTCTCGTGGGAGACTATAGCCTAAAACTGGCTAAATACGTTCTGTACTGGATGTGTCCTCTTATCTAAGACTATCTTCTGGTTGAAAAATTCCTCCTGATTCGGCCTAACATGACATAGTCTCTGATAAGAGGCTACCTCCAGGAGAGCCCCTACTAATATATGACTGATAAAAATTCTAATAATTAGCATTATAAAAATTTGAAACTATTATAGACGCGTATGATTCTTTTAAAAATTAAACAATTTCTACTGCCCTTACTGCAATGGGGAAAAAAGGTTAATTAGTACTATGTTAAATTGATATTTCGTTTAACAAATATTTTCTTAAGAAAAAACTTGGGACACATTCGCGATTAGTAATTGTTATAAATAATAATTATAAAGTTTTTTATTTCTCTCTTGATATAACCAGTATTCCTGAAGCGTCCAGTATATGCCCCTTTTTTTATTAAAGATCTATTTATGGATTGCTCTTTTTTTTTCAAAAAAAAAATTATACAGTAGAACCTCCTTGTAAAGGACACCTGATTGCAGAGCCAAACTGTCCTTTAGGGAGAAGTATCCTCTTACCGGAGAATTGCTAAATTGTAAAAATGATAATTTTGCAAATGAAAACTGTTCTTTTATAGAAAGGTGTCCTCTAAAGAGAGGTTCTACTGTATTTTTATATGATTTTGACCAAAGTAAAAACGATTTCGCTATTTAACCCAAAAGCAATAAATATTTTAAGCGATTCAATTAGTTATTTCTCTAGTAACAATGAGTCAAAAAAAGGTTTGTTCAAAATAATAATTTAGGGGGAATGACATAGGCAAAATATAATAAACAAATATTTTAATATAGAATCACAAATTTACATGTAATGGGGCATATATTATGTCAAAAGATAATTTATTTTACAGTATTTCAGTTGATGGAGTGAACAATATTTGAAATGACGTAAGCAAAATAAAATTTATAATTTTAATTCATAATCATATATTTAAATGTAATGGGGCATATATTATGTCAAAAGATAATTTATTTTACAGTATTTCAGTTGACGGAGTGAACAATATTTGTAATGACGTAAGCAAAATAAATAAACAAATATTTTAATGGGGCATATATTGAGTCAAAAGATAATTTATTTTACAATATTTCAGTTGATGGGATAAACAATATTTTTAATGACGTAAGCAAAATAAATAAACAAATATTTTAATTCGAATTCACATATTTACATATAATGGGGCAAATATTGAATCAAAAGATAATTTATTTTACAGTATCTTTGTTTATTATTTTTTAAATAGAGCAATCCATAAATGAATCTTTAATTGAAAAGACATATATTAGATCAAAATATCATTTATTTTACCAATATTTCAGTTGGCTGTACGCCAACCTTTATCAAGGTATTATAACATATTAATTATTATGTGACGCTGAGTTTGTTGTTGACACACTTTAAAATGTTATAATACCTTGAAAAAGGTTGGCATTCAGCCAACTGAAATATTGGTAAAATAAATGATATTTTGATTCAATATATGCCTTTTTAATTAAATATTTTTGTTTAAATATTTAAGTATTTTGTCAAGGTATAATAATGTATTTATATATATATAGGTTTATACAAAAATATAATGCCTTGATAAAGGTTTGCGTTCAGCCAACCGAAATATTGGCAAATAAATCTTTTATTCAATCCAATATATGCCTTTTTATTATCTAATGAATTAAATATGGATTGCTCTATTTTCAATATATATATATATATATATATATTATATTTAAAAAAAAAAAGATAAGATTCCTGTTGTTTTGGATCATATTGAGGATTATGCTATGGTGGTGCAGTCGTGGCTAAATAATCTTGAAAGTATAATAACAAAAATGGTTTTGATCAGATATTGTTTTAATTGTGCTATATAGGATAAACATAACTTGGTAAAATTACCGCCTGGCTTAAGACGTAAGAATAAAAAAATGAAAAGATTATTTACATAATTACAAAGTTTTGGGTCGGCCAACGGGGAATTATTTATATGTGGTTTAACGGGCTACTAACCAAAAGTGTAATAGCCTACAGCACGACCATTACTTGGTTCCCACGCCGGGAAGGCCAACGGGGAAGAGAAAATATCTTTATTTTACGGGGCTGCTAACCAAAATGAATGATTTTTGAGCCCCGATGGACGCATAAAGCGGAATATATACAAAGCATAGTTGGGGGGCCTGGGAATGGGTGGCCAGGGATCATCGCCAGGTGAGGCCAGGATGTAGAGGAGGACCGGGGGGGAGGGGGCAACGGGGAAGAGTTTCTTGAGAATCCGGGCTAATTGGCCTACAAATAAGGTCTTCTAGCCCTACTATGGCTGCAGAACGCGAACTGGTGGCAAGGGATCCTAGGATCTGGCAGTGGAGGTGTCATCGCAGGGGGGAGGAAGCTAGAGAGGTCAGGGAAACAGCGCCTTGATGGGTGAGAAGCCTGGATGGAGGCCAGTTGAGGAGGCAGGAGGTCCTGGGAGCCTAGAACTTGAGGGCTCTAAGCTTCAAGATGGGGCAGCTTGAGGCTCTCGCCTCGTGCTTGTCTGGGAGGTTCTTGACACAGCAGTTGGCGCGGCCAACGGGGAAGAACAACAACGAGTTTTTATATGCAAAGCGTGACCTCTGGTGGCCGATTTAACAGAATATTTGTATCTATGAAATTATAATTTAAAAAAAAAATAATACTTTAATATAACATAATTTTAAATAAAATATTTTAATATAACATTTTAAATAATATCTTAATATAACATTTTTAAATAAAATATTTCAATATAACATTTTAAATAATACCTTTATATAACATATATATATTTACATATACTTATTTACATATAGGTCATTGTTTATCTACTCGTTTCTACCACCGTTTAGGATACTGCTTATTTTTTTAAATTATATCTTCTGGTAAAAAAGAATATAAGCGTTTTGAGCTGAAGACACTGATCCTGGGGACACACTGAGGTCATCAAATTTGACCCAGGAGCCATTGTTGTAGCATACGGCCCAGTAGTGGCCGTAATCAAGATCTCCATGTTGCACCGACATGGCGTAGAGACTGTAGTTGGCGGTTGGACAATAATTGGCGGTTAGCATGCTGATATCTAGTGTTTCTGGTGACATCACAGGAATGTCGTTTTTCTCGCTATTTGATGTGAATCTTGACAAATGGATTATCAGAATCTCTGGTAGACGAGAAAGACATGTCCATTTCTTAGCTTTTACCATCTTAAAACATTGAAAACAGTTGTATTGAATCATTTCAGGGATTGTCAACTGTTCGAGACATTGTTCTAAAGTGATATTATCACAACTTTGTACTAAAGGTGTTGTCAATGTAAGCATTGGCTGGAAAGAAAATGTTTGTTTTAAGCATTCAGTACATTCAACTGTATCCTGGATTTGTCCAAAGAAAATATCATTAATAATACTGTTTTCATATTGTAAATGACGTTTCCATTTTGCTTCTGATAATAAATTAGCTGGTTGGTCTTCTGAGATTTCTTCAAGTTCACTAGGAGGTGTCTTCACCAAATTTAGATCATCGTGTAGAAGTTGGATAATAGAAATCAGAAATTCATGGGCGTCATGTTGATCATCATTATTAAACATTGGATTTAAAATTCCAAGCACATTTTTAAATTTATCAACAGCTATCGAAGTATATCGATTGTGAAGAAGTACCATATGAATATAATGAAAAAATGGAAGGATTTTTCCTTTTTTCTCTCTAGATGATTGTAAGAAATTTGCCAAAGATGGAGTCTGATGTAAACATTGCAATACCGAATTCATAAAACACGTATTTTCTATATTGTACAAACCGTGCTTTGGTATCCGTAAAGATGGACTTACTAAATTAGCATCCAAATTTGAAAATGTTTCAGCGATTTCATTATTATCAGATGATTCAATGTTTTCCTTTGTTTGCTGATGACTGGGATTAGTGTACGGTATAATAATCATTCCTAACCCATCAATAAGTTTATTATGATATTTCTCAATAGCTCTAGATACAGATATTGGACTAATAAATTCTATTATTCCTATTCTAATCCCTCGAATTTGTTTAATTTGGACATTGGTAACATCACCAACTCGGGAAAACAATTTTCTTAAACCTTTTTTTTTACGATTTATTGATATATTCACTGCATAGATAGACGTAGTTGGTTGACCCGAAATCATCTTTTTTATTTTTCCAAAATGATTAAATATATTTTTAATATACTGCGTTATATAGAATTACTTTATTTAAATGAGTCTATATCTCCTAGAATTATTGAAACAAAATCTTAAACCACCAATGATTGATAAAATATAGATTATAGATAGTGTGATTAATCAGGTTTCTGGAACACAGAACTCCAACTACCCAGACAATGTTCGTTAAGAAAATTGAATTGAAAAATGATGACACTAAAAAAAAAAACAGAGTATAATTTTGATTAAAATCTCATAGAATTTTAAAAGAGAGAGATAATATTTTTATAAATAATACGCTCAATAAATATTTTAAAAGTATTTTTTTTAATGTTTAATACAGTTAAACCTGTCTATAGCGCTCCCTCTAAATAGCGCCCGATTTTAAATACGTAGTACGATGCGATTTACATTAAAAGTGACCTGTCTATAGCACCCCCTCTCTATAGCACCCTATTTTGGTGAGTCCCAAGTGGGGGCGCTATAGACAGGTTTAACTGTAAAACTTGTTTTTTAATTATCAGTCTATGATAAAATTTAAATATATTTTATTTATTATAATTAAATTTTAATTTTATATTTTAATTGAATATAAAATTATGAACAAAACTTTTTTTAAGGAAGTTGTAATTTCAGCATGTATATCGGGATACGCTCCAGGAGCTTGAATAAATTTATGTTACCACTGTATATCGGGATTCAGATAAAAATCTGAATATTTAATACACGGTGACCATTATTGAAGACACAAGAGATAACCAAGTGTAAAGAAAATTTCCTCTGTCTCCGTTAAAAAAAAACATATACGATCAAAGATATCAAAAAATGAAACTTCCTTAAGTTTGTTAATTAAGGTGAAATGTAAAAG
>CP092873.1:15133051-15164994 GCA_030710605.1 Cordylochernes scorpioides | reverse complement strand
TCCCAGTGATCAACCTCACTACTAAAAGGCTATCCAGCTGCGGCAAAACAAGGTGTTCAGCCATATGAAACCTGGGCACCATGCTTCACGTCAAGCTGGCCACGGCCCGAGCAGAGTTACAAAGCTGCCCTGGGTTTGAACAACCCATCACCCTCAAAAACCTAAACAAATTGTGTACCCTTCTGGGTCTTTAATGACATGTACCATGGTCTCAATCTCAAAGAGGGTCTTCTTCTTTCTTATCTCCACTCAATCATATTTGGGTATCAAGCTTTGTAAAGCTTGTTGATGGTGTCTGCTGGGGAAGAGTAGAGTTCATCAATGGATGAGTCAATACAGTCAATAATGTGTTCTGGGGTTGCAGGTTGACACTTAGTACATAGTGGGAAAACCTTGCAACCAAAAGAGGGTTTTTAAATGTAAAAGTGCCATCTTTTAGAAGCAACTAAACATTTTTTTTAGACTTATTCCATACTTTGTTGTTAGTGACTTTTTAGTGACTATAGGGACAAATAATCTTCAATAATGATAGTGACCATCACACAGGAGCTCATCTAGTGACATTCGGGAAGTTTTCTTAATCCCTTCTAGTCAGCTCATTGCAGGTCTTCCTCTCTTCTTTCTTTAATTTTTACCATTATCTTTCTAAACCATTTACTCATTATGCGTCCAAAGTAGGGAATTTTTCAGCCAAGATTATCTTCCTAAATTCTGAACATAACTCTGATTATCCTGTGTACAGTCAGTACAGACATAGATTAGATATATTATGGAAATCTAATGTGCACATGACTGGTACAGAGCAGGAGGGACAAGCACCGGTTCTGTCCTCCCAAGAGAACAACAGTCTTTGATTTCCAGACTTAAGTCTGGTCATCTACGGACAATAATTTTCCAGAATGGTTGCAAGGTTTTCCCACTATGTACTAAGTGTCAACCTGCAACCCCAAAAATATTATTGACTGTATTGACTCATCCATTGATGAGCTCTACTCTTCCCGGCAGACACCATCAACAAGCTTTACAAGCTTGACACTCTTCTCTTCTTCTTTCTTATCTCCACTCAATCACACTAAGGTATCAAGCTTGTAAAGCTTGAGATTTTTGATGGTGTCTGCCGGGGAAGAGTAGAGCTCATCAATGGATGAGTCAATAATATGTCTTGGGGTTGCAGGCTGAGAAATGCACTTAGTACATAGTGGGGGTTTTGATGGTACGGAGGATGTATCTTTCGTCTAGTTGGGTGGTAGATTCTCTTGCTTCAGGTAGGCCAAGAACTCCAGCCTTTGCCAGAGAGTCTGCCAGATCATTACCAGGAATTCCAACGTGAGCTGGAAGCCACTCTAATACGATTGAGTATAAGAAAGAAGATTAGATATATTGTCCATATAGCAGTGTTTGATACATAAGTGGTTTACCAGTGCCTTCATCTATCTATGCCAGGGATCAGGCAAACTGCAGCTTGCGAGGCACATGCAGCTCTTTGGATGTGAAGTTCTTTATATATATTGATGTGACAAAGGCAGGGATGTATAACTCAGAAGGTTTATTTGGTGCAGTGCTGGGCTCTTGGTCCAATCCAGGAAGGTCATGATGTTCGGGATCTCACTGGGCCGGTTGTAGGAGGGGTTGAAGCTGTAACTGTACATTCTAAATCACTGGGTTGAAATCCAAACAGGACGAAGATTAATTTATAACTGGCACATTGTATTTAACACATTGCAGGGAAACGGTGGTCAATGGTCAAATACAATTTATCCCTGTCTTCTCTGTGGTGCCATTTCTCTAATAAGTAATTAATTAATAAGGCACAATTTGGATTATAGATTATAAAACAAGGTATTAAGACCAAATCCAAATAAATAAATAGTGTGTGACGTTTCGGTAACAGCGTTGTTACCATCTTCAGATAAAAGTACTGAATGAGAAATTTTACTACAGCATGTTTTAAATAGTTACTGAATAACTTCTTGAAGTAGAGGAGAGCTTCAGATCCTGAATTCTTTAAAGTACACTACTACCACAGTAACTCTTTAAAACATGCTGTGGTAAAATTTCTCATTTAGGACTTTTATCTGAAGATGGTAACAATGCTGAAATGTGACACACTATTTATTTATTTGGATTTGGTCTTATTACCTTGTTTTAAGTAATTAATTAAAATAAACAAAAATTAAAATAATTTGTACTGCTCCCGTGTACCATCGGTTGGCTCTTTGTTGACATAACATATAATTCTATATGCAAAGTGCTTCCCTTCCTGATAACAATATATTTTTATCACCAAATTGTAATTAATCATTTATCTTTATGAAAAAAGGCATCTCCTTATCATGTAACTGTTAGTCCTTCAACAGGAATTTTACTCTAACAACTTAATATTAAATACATTTTTTATATACACGTTAGTATATACATAGTTTAAATACCTACTATATAATGAGAAAAAAATATATACTACATTATTTCCGTTTGAAAATCAAATATTTGTGTCGACATTGTGTCGTGCTCACGCAATTCTGGCCTTAACTACCTGTTTCATGATTTTTCAGCATACCTGAATGTCCAGTTTTTTGGTCGGTACAGCTTGCACCACGCTGATGAGGGCCAACAGTCCGAAACGCATCCGTGGTTAGCTTTTTTTGATTAATTAAGAATGGGTATTTGGCCAATTTTGGAATAATTAAAAATCAACGGGAATAGTTGATGTTTATTCCGATAGATGGCGCAAGCCATCAGCAACTTTCAGTTGCACGATAAGGAGATGCCTTTTTTCATAATTATGCACCTTATCCCAGCACAATATCACATTTGTACTATTTTTTCACGTTTATCTTTGTTTAATTTTGGTAACAATTAACTAAGAGTGTCAATATAATATATATTGAATTGTCTATATGCAAATATTATTTAGGCGAGTACTATTTATTGTTGGCAAAAAAAAAAAAATTGTGGCTCTTTAAAAACTTTGATACAGTAGAACCTCCCTTTAGCGGACACCTTTCTATAAAGGACAGTTTTCATTTGCAAAATTACCATTTTTACTGTAAAACGACATTTGAAAATTATCCTGCATGCGTTTCTTTTCAACGAAAAATCAAAATTTATTTTAAGGGGGGGAGAAATAACAATTATTTCTAACCTTATGGATGAGGTATGAAAGGATGAAATGTGAAGAGTAATGGTAAACGGAAAAATAAAAGTGTCCAGGGATTTTTCCATTTACCATTACAATTCACAATTCATACTTTCATACCTCATCCATAAGGTTAGAAATAATTGTTATTTCTCCTTAAAATAAATTTTGATTTTTCGTTGAAAAGAAACACATGCGGGATAATTTTCAAATATCGTTTTACAATCACAAGCCGCAATATATTATATTGTACCATTTTTACTATTTAGCAACTCTCTGGTAAGAGGACAACTCTCTCTAAAGGACAGTTTTTATTTGCAAAATTACCATTTTTACTATTTAGCAACTCTCTGGTAAGAGGACAACTCTCTCTAAAGGACAGTTTTTATTTGCAAAATTACCATTTTTACTATTTAGCAACTCTCTGGTAAGAGGACAACTCTCTCTAAAGGACAGTTTGGCTCTGCAATTAGGTGTGTCCTTTAGAGGGAGATTCTACTGTTTTTTGTAGATATCATTTTTGACTCTTCAGATTCAAAAGGTTGCAGAACCCTGATCTATGTCATTGACCAAATTATTGGCTCTTCTGACTTTTTGGAGCAATTTCTACCCCATGGACAAGAAGTGTGTCCTTTTTCATTATAAGAATGAAGTCAAAAGATTATCCCGGCTTTCATCCTATCTTCTGTGATAGCCATCAAATAGGAAGTTGCCTGCCAGAGTTGTACTGGGAGGTACAATAGATTTTTTTTTTGTTTATCCCTAGTACACATGGTACAGGTCATGATAATCATGGTGGGTAGAAGTAGGCACCTGCTTTTACTGAAAGTACACCACATGTCTACATATGTGAAAAGCAGTTCGACTTTGCACTTACAAATGTGCCAGTGCCCGTTTGGCTACTTCCACTCACTGGTGGGGTTGGACTTTGTAAGAATCAGAGGCCATTGGAGCATTTTATTTTAATCAGAAAAAGTGCCCAATGCGGGATTTGATCCTGGGTTATAGCGGTCAAAAACCAATGGTTTAGACCATCCTTCCACTGACCCCCAGTACAATAGATATACAGTAGAACCTCCCTGTAAAGGACACCTAATTGCAGAGCCAAAATGTCCTTTAGGGAGAGATGTCCTCTTACTCAAGAGTTGCTAAATAGTAAAAATGGTAATTTTACAAATGAAAACTGTCGTTTACAGAGAGGTGTCCTCTAGCGCGAGTGTCCTCTCATGTAGGTTCTACTGTATTTGTATATAAGGAACAAAGCCCAAAACCATGATATACAGGTTGTTGACTTTTTGTCTGAATTTTCCAAAACTGGTGTTATGGCTTTATCATCAATAGTAAAGTTTTTTACTAAGCTACATACAGTACCATCATTCTGATAAACAATTAAATGGAGAGGTACTTCTCTAGGTTACAAATTTGCATATACAGTATAACCTCATTAATTCGACACGCGCAAATTCAACACTACCTTAATTCAACTATATTCTGATGTCTCGACCTCCGGCCTATCAAATAACAAACCGTAATTCGACAGTATCGATAATACGACAGTTCTGATAGTTAGACCATTTTAAAATTCTAATTTCGACAGTTGAATGTTTTTTTACATACAACTTTACCGCTAAACGGTATTACGCCGGTGGCAAGCGGCGACGACGGCGGGAGCCGATAGGATCGCGCATGCGCACTTTTGATTTCTGCTAGTTTAAGTTTCACTTTGCAGTGTCATTGCGCAATGTCGCAAGTGTTATTGTTTTTTTTTTACGCAAGAATTTAGGAATCGCGCGCTAATTAATAATATTATTTTCTTTTTTTTTAAATTTCAGCATTGAAGTTATTTTAAAATTTACAAATAATTTTCTTTCAAATAAATAAATCTTCATAAAATGTAGCCACAATGATTATGATAACATTTTATTTCAATATTCCATTTCCATATTATTAAAAAAGATTTAAACACAAAATCAATAACACCTGCAGCAGCAGTGGATGTCTTTAATACAATAGTTATTTAAAACACATTCCAGAGGAAAAAAGACATGCATGTTTTTTTTTTAAATAGACCATCTGGAATATATCCTGAATATGATTTCAGTGCAAAAACAGACATCTATAAAGGAACTTTTAAAAAGATCATGATTATTTTTAAATTTTCTTATTATTTTCCATATTTATTTCCTTTCAACTGCTATATTCTTCAATTAGAGTAAAATATTATTTGTAATTATTTTCTGTTTCAAAAATATGTAGTATTGCCATTTTGTCCCCGATACTAAAGTTAAACATGAAAATAAAAAATAATACAAAAAAGGACACACACAATGGTTTCAATTAATATGATCAATTTATATTACAAAGCAATTTTAAAAAATATTATTTTAGCGAGTTAGATGATAGCTAATCATCTAACCTTAATTCAACACTTCCTTTAATTCAACCGAAAGCTCTGATCCCTTGGGGTGTTGAATTAAAGAGGCTCGACTGTATTTCTTAATCACTAAATAAAAACAAACCATATGTAGTTATGTATATATGGTACCTGGGATACTTGCTCACTGATTGGTTATCTTTTGTCACATGACCATAATCAGCCAATCAGAATTGAGTTCTGCGGTAGCAATAAAGTGTTTATAACCTCTCCATATCCACAACCCATTGATGGAAAAAGTTTGTTCCCTAATTGGTATTTAGAATGGCATCATGGTGGCTACGTTTCTTTCTTTATTTCTTATAAGGCATAATTTGGATTATCCCTATATATATATGTCAGTGTATGTATGTACGAGGGCCATCCAATAAATAAGTTTCCCTATTTTTTTTTCTGCGAACGAAACGTTGTAAAAATTAGTTAGTATAGAAGAAATGGTCACTAGGATGCGTTGGAAGCTGGTGACCTTCAAAATCACGCTACTCGTACGCGCAAGTCCGTAGCGCTTCAGTTTCCATGGAGCTACCACTGGTGAACGTGTCCACTTGCGAACTCCGTTCTGTAATTCGTTTTTTTCACGGCGAAAAATTAAACTGCGGTCAATATTCATCGCAATTCAGTGTCAGTGTATGGTGAAGAATGTATGAGCATCCAAATGGTTCACCGATGGCGTTCATGGTTCTTAGAAAGACGGCAAAACGTGCATGATGACGAGCGAAGCGGCAGCCCCGTTATGCTACGGACAATGCAGCCGTTGCTGCTGTTCGGAATGTGGTGGAAGCAGATCGCCGCGTCACCATTGACGAAATAATGATTCGACTGCCTCCTGGAATCGAAATTAGACGCTCTTCGATTGGAACAATCATGTCAGATGTTTTGAATTTTCGCAAAGTCTGCGCAAGATGGGTCCTGCGTTTGCTCTTGGAAAATCACAAGCAACAACGGATGGAGGCAGCCCGAGCTTTCCTGGAAATGCATCAAAGAGATGGAGATCAACTGTTTTCCCGTATTGTCACTGGAGATGAAAGCTAGGTGCATCATTCAACTCCAGAAACAAAACGACAAAGCATGGTGTGGAAGAAGCCTGAGGAAAGTGCACCAAAAAAGGCGAAGGTCACAATCTCTGCAGGCAAAGTTATGGCTATGGAAAACTTCAAATGGGAAATTTTCACACATCCACCTTATTCTCCGGAACTTGCCCCAAGCGAATTCCATCTTTATCCAGCACTCAAGTGGCACCTTGGAGGCAAGCACTTTGCGAATGATGACGAAGTGCAGGCGGAGGCGAACCACTGGCTACGAAGACAGGACACGGCTTGGTACAACAGTGGTATCTAAAAATTGCTACAACGGTACCAAAATTGTTTGGACAGAAATGGTGATTATTTAGAGAAGTAGTCTATGAGTTGTATAATGAAAATAAAATAACTGCATAATTGTAAATAATGTGGTTTATTTGTTAAAAAATAGGGAAACTTATTTATTGGATGGCCGTTGTATGTATGTATGTATGTATGTGGGTATCTATGTCGGCTATATACGTCCACAATACGTAACTAATCTGACTGAAATTTTAACAGTATATAGAGTAGAATCTGGAAAAACTTATAGTGAAAATATAAGGTCTCTATCCCGAATATTCTTAGAGTTATTTGCAAATTGCGTTGCAAATTTGCCTTTTCGCTCGCAAGCAGCGCCTCTAGTGGTGAAGATGGGAGGTAATATCAGCTGACCTAATGTACATGTAAAACGTGTTTTGACAGGACATAGAGAAAAATCTGGAAAATATATTTATCGGATTTTTAGCCAATAAAAAATAAAATTGACAGGTTCTGGGCAAAAATAGTTGTTTTTTTAGTCACAAAATGATGAGGACAATATTGCTGTATCATGTTTGATTATCAGATACAAAATTATATCGGGAAAATTCCAAAAAGCTGAGACACGGGTGAAGCCAGTTCATTTTTAGTGTGCAGGAACAAGATTCTAACAGAAAAACGTTCATTCAAGCAGAAGACACAAAGCCAGATCATCTCTTTATAAAAAATCGCTTCTCTGACACAAAGTTTGGAGCGGGACGTTTCACAAGAGTGACATCCACGGCGCCAATTTATAATTGTAACGAATAGTATTTGAATAAAAACATTTAATCGGGTAAAACCTGGGCGTTGCCCGGGTCATTCGGCTAGTAGATTATAAACACAAGGTAATAAGACCTAATCCAAATAAAATAAATAAATAGTGTCTGACGTTTCGGTAACAGCGTTGTTACCATCTTCAGACAAAAGTACTGGATGAGAAATTTTATCACAGCATGTTTTAAATAGTTACTGTTATCAAGTGTGTAAACAAGATAAGAAGATAGTTATCTGTGTCTACCTTTACTTCTGTAACTTACATTGGTATATGGGGGGTCGGTGGAAGGCTGGGTAAACCGTTTGGTTTTCGACCACTAGGACCCGGGTTCGATTCCCGCATTGCGCACTTTTTCTGTTAAAAAAAAAATGCTCCAATGGCCCCCGATTCTTGCAAAAGTCCAACCCCACCAGCGAGTGCAAGTAACCAAACGGGGCTCTGGCATTTGTAAGTGCAAAGTCGAACTGCTTTTCACATGTGTAGACATGTGGTGCGCTTACAGTAAAAGCAGTCGCTAACTACCCACCATGGTTATCATGGCCTGTACCACGTGTACTAGGGATAAGCAAAAAAAAAAACATTGGTATATACACAGACGTATTCCACTTCACCCAGTCATGATGGTTGTCAAATCTCCCCACTATGCTGCATCGGCCGTCACACAGTTGTATTGACTCATCCATTGATGAGCTCTACTCATCCCCGGCAGACACCATCAACAAGCTTTACAAGCTTGGTACCCCGATATGATTGAGTGGAGATAAGAAAGAAGAGACATTGGTATAGAAGTTGGTGGAGTTATCCCATGTCACAAGAAATCTTTCTACTTTCTGAGATTTTTTATGGCATATATATATGTCATAATATATACTCTTCCAGGAATAATAAAGCAAACCTAGAGTCAGCCCAGAGAGAGACAGCAGCTAAAGTCCGGTCATTTGAGACACCAGCGACATTCCAGGGGGCGACCACAGGGGCGTTACTTGGAACCTCGAGACTATGAGACAGTTGGGGAATTGTGTGTGATACGAACGGCCGGCCGCTCAGCGGTGGCCGGTCCGTCTATCTCTCTCTGGTTGTCTGAGTTCATCTTCCAACTTGTGGTGTGGTTATTTCTCTTTCCCCACATTACTATTATATTGTCATATATATATATTAAAAATGGCATATCCTGACCAGGAGCACATGTGCTTTAAGAAGGCAGAATGCCATCTGGTGGAACAGAAATCAACTATTCATTGATTTAACCTGTTCCCTGATATTTGGCCAACCCAATTTCTTGATAAATCAAGAAAAGCCATCCACGTAAGTTTGGCCTTAAATACCCATTTTTTGGTTTTACAAAAAGCCTCTGGGACCTACAACCTACTTCACGCTGACGAGCGCCAAAAAGCACGAAACACATTTGTGGATGGCTTTTCTTGATTTATCAAGAAATTGGGTTGGCCAAATATCAGGGAACAGGCTAAATCAACGTTTAGTTGATTTCTGTTCCACCAGATGACGCTCTGCCTTCTGTAAAGCACATGTGCTCCTGGTCAGGATATGCCATTTTTATTTTTGATTTCAACACTGATCTTTTTATCTTTTTCTTTCATTTTTTCATATATATGTATGTGTGCCATTTAAAAATGGAGAATGATTAGACTGATTTAGAGAAATGGAATTATTTTTATTGTGATTAGGCCTAGTGCAGACTAAACAATTGGTCTTCTGAATTATGCATCTTGCCACACACAATAAAATATAGGTATGATACTCATTTCTATAGGATACTGGGGTCACTGATTATAGGGTTAGGTTAAGGTAACTTGTTTTTAAAATACTATTTTGTTTACAATAGGCCTAACGCAATATAATAAAATCTGTTTTGAAAATAGAGCAATCCATAAATAAATCTTTAATTAAAATCTCCGTTTTGTAGTCTGTAGAAATGAGTAACTCACCAAAAGACATGGTAGTAATGGTCAAAAAGTCTTAAAATTATGTTGATAATTATGACATGGCACTATCTTTACATGTAAACAGGGCAGTAAATAAAGACTCATGATTGGTATTATAAGATATGAATAATATTTAATAATTGTAGAGGGTAAATTGCATGGAAACGAAATATTCAAACAATAAAATTTCACTTACCAAAAATCTGTATTATGGAATTTAAAGGTAAATAAATAAATACATTTTATTCAAACATACTTTATTTACAATTAAGTTCGAATTAGGATTAAATTATTCCTGATCTATTTGCATTTCCTTTTGCTCTTGCTTCTCTTTGAATTCAAGCAATTCCTTCTCCTTCTCAGTCAATCTAATAGAGGTCTTTATAACTGAAACATTCTTCTGTAATTCCATCATGCTGGTTTCTTTCATAAGAGGCTTGACCTTTTTGAATCTGTCAAATATGAATTTGGCTTCGCGCTTCTTCCTTACTTCGGAAATGACTTTCATAGCCTTGATTGTGTCTTGCGTCAGATTTCTGTCATATTTAACGGGGAAGTCACGAATTTTTTCGAATTCAAGAGCCTTATCAACAGTAAGCTCCTTTCCATTAGCTTTTCTAAAAGCTTTTGTCCATCTAATCTTCCTTGGGTTTGCATTACGCTTATAGAGCCTATTGCATTTTGAACGACAAAAAACAAATTCCTTATTGTCGTTTCTAACAAAAGTTACCCCATGACCGGGATAAACTCTATGTGAACAAAAATAGCAAGTTTTAATCCTCATTTTTTGTAATTACGTGGGCAAAGTAATTGTTAAAAAAATACTTTACAAACACGTTTTCCAGAAAATACGAAAAGGATTTTTTTATTGATGTAAACTAGTTTCAAAAGGTTTTTATTAACTTCACAAAGTAAGCTGAATCTTTTTTATTTTATTTAAACACAGAATATATATATTATTTATATTATTCCTAACATTTTAAGTAGAATATTTTCACCAATTTAATTTTCACAAAATATTTTTAATTAAAAAAAAGAAAATATTTGGTAATATTTTTGAATAGTTTTTTATTTTCAATCTTCATGTAAAGGTTTTGCACTTTTGAAAAACCATTTTACACTTTATTGATAGCATTTTATTTCAAGATTTATTTTAGATTTTATTCAGAATATTTAACAGTATTATGTTTTCTGTTTCAAATTTGTAATTGAAACACTTTTATTTCAAATGAAATTAGTTTAGAGTCCTGTTTTGTTTTTGTAAATATAAAAGTAATATTAAAGTCAATAATAATCAGTAGCCAAGTTGGCGCATATATAAAAAAAGGAATAACTCTTTTGCATAAAATATATGTTGTTTAGTTTGTAATACAATAAATACATTTTTTAGTCTGCTTAAAGTTGTTGTTAGTTTTTAATTAACTACGAAGACAAGTTAATGTCACAGTTTTGTTTTTGCTCATAATGATGACATTAATTCGTTATCGTGAATATCATCATATCTTTGAATAAATTTTAAAATATATTTGGATTCTGTAAATGTTTCTGTAAATTAATGGCTTAAATGTTCATATTTTCCCAATAGAATTCTCATTTCTAACTTGAAAATGACCTGGGCAAATTTTGGGATTTACTCGAGTACATTTATAGGTTTTGCAATTTTAAGACAACAGTTTATACACTTCAATAACAATATTTTCATTTTTAAGAGATATTTTTTTCGATATTATTTAAGAATTTAACAGTAATATGTTTAAGGATAGGTTTGATTTTAAAAATGTTTATTCACAAATCTTTTAATGAAATTAGTTTAATTCAGTGCTTTTTGTTAAGATATTTTTAATTTTATAACGTGAATTTTTGGAATCAATAAGGGCTTGTATTTATTCTTGTGCATATATTAAAGGACTTTGTACTCTTAAGAAGATATTAAAAGTTGAATAGCGACATATATTTATTTTATCTTCTTATATATAAATGTCAATGTCTGTTGTCTGTTTCGCGATAAACTCAAAAACTACTGAACCAATTGGTACCAAATTTTGCATGTCGCTTTTTATAAACCCGAGGAAAATTTTCGGCTACATTTTGATTTGTATTTTTGGCTATTTACTTTTTCAATTGATGAACTTTTTTTTGCGCGGAGTAAATATGAGGCGAAGTAACAACACTAGGCTAATTAAGCGACCAATGAGGGTTCTGCATTTTTTTCAAGTTGCTTGCCCACTTTTTTTTTTAAATATCTTTTTATATGAGTGTTACTTTTGTTTTTTACAAAAGTATCGAGTATTGAGAGAGAAATTTATATTACTAAGTTACTGTAAGTGCACACAATGCAATTAAAAAACTTTCAAAATTAGCATTACAGTATGTAAAATAATGACTTTGTATTTTTTTATTAATTTTTGTTCTGGCCTTTGTTTTTTATCTCTTTAAAAAAATCGTTTAAAATGCAGTCGCAGTCATTAACAAACACATGTTTGCCTAATTTCCATGTACTCTTTTATTTTTTACAGAAAAATATTCACATGCCAGTATTTTGGATTATTTTTTTATAAACCTATTTTTTCTTATTCTTACTGAGAAGATAGGCATCGCAGTCAAGATCCATTGCAGTCACTTACTCAACTCAGGCAATTTCAAGGGTTAATGCGATGGGGGGATACCTCTGGGGTTGGATGAAAAAGCTGCCATCTATTTAAACTATATTGATTTTGAAACAACTAAATTGATTGCAAAAAATAATTAAATCAAATACCTAAACACTGATATAATTCACTTTTTGCCTGTGGTTTATGTGTTACTTCTGTATTGCTATTTTATGGCACTTCTACTATTTATTATTGATGTACTTTCAGTTTGAAGGAAATTGCACTGGGGGGGGGGGGGGGGGGGGAATTGTCAGGCGAGCCGGGATCATTCATCTAGTAGTTTATAAAAGCGAATGTTTTTAAGATTTTAGAACAAAATTCCGAAGTTTACCAACGGCATATCAAAGTATAATATCTACAGTTAAACGTTTTAAACTATACATTTAATGTAAAATATCAATATTTTAGCATTCAAAAATAATATTCAGTGATAATATACCAAAATTTTGAATTATATCGCACAATCCTATCTAATTTATATATTATTTGAACAATACATTTAATATCAACGCTTTGGATATTTTTAAAATAATTTAATTCTCGTTCATGAAACTTACTTTCTTTTAAATTTCTAGAAAATTTTATAATAACTTTATCTTTGATACTGTTATATTTTCAAAAACTTCGCATTAATATAATATATAAATATCAATATATTACTGAAAGAGAAAAACTGCTTTGTAATAAATATAATTTTTAAAAGTTTTTTATTTATAGATAATAAAATTGTAAAAAAAAAAAAAATTCAAAAATCAGCCCTGCAATTTTTTTCCAAGGTTCTATGTAATGATATGGAAAGTGACGATATAAATAAAGATATAGATCAGACATGATGTAGCCACGCAATAATATTTGAAATGAAGGCGATAAAAACGTGGTGATTTTCTTTTAATGGTAAAAATACAAGCTTTCAAGCAAGAATGCCCTTCTTCAGGTTACAACTTGGAAATATTTAAAAACTATTAATATGAAAGATAGCCCAATACAGTAGGTAAATAGTTCAGCTGGGGGGATTGGCGAGGTAAAACACAGAGTATTGGGGTGGGAGGTCGATTTTTCTTTTTATGCCAACACATCACAGAATTTCGTCATTCGTTCAATTTGGACAGCGCTGTATGCGTTTACAAGGGCATTGAGAACAAGTATCAGCGCCTAGTCCTTGAATCTTTGGTCTCGCACTGCACGCCCAGTTTTAACCGAAAAATCGACCTCCCACCCCAATACTCCGTGTTTTACCTCGCCAATCCCCCCAGCTGAACTATTTACCTACTGTATTGGGCTATCTTTCATATTAATAGTTTTAAAATATTTCCAAGTTGTAACCTGAAGAAGGGCATTCTTGCTGAAAGCTTGTATTTTTACCATTAAAAGAAAATCACCCCGTTTTTATCGCCTTCATTTCAAAGCATAGATAGATAAAATATGAATTTAAAAATTAAAATTAATTAGCTAATAACATATTCACTTGATTTTTTAAAATTAAAATTTAATTGAAAAGGGATCTCTAAAAATCAGCCCAAACTATTTTAAAAGTTAAAAGGCATTAGTTGGAAAATTTTATAGAATTTGGTACAATAGTTAAGGAGTTAATCATAAACAGACACGCAACATTGTATTATAAAAAAATATTATATTATATATATATATGTCGTGTTAAGGTATATCTTTGAATAATTATAAATTTAAAACTCTAAATTTGTATATAAGAAATAATAGACGCGACAAAAGAAACGCAGCCATTTTCCCTTTGTTTTTTTCCAACTCCTTTGTTCTCCTCTCTTCCCTCTTACCCTCGGGTCGTTGGTCAAAAAATTATATGCAAGCATTGGCTATTTACTCTTTGATTATAGATATTAAAATATATGGATATTAAAATATATGGATATTAAAATAAAAAATGTGTTGACTATTTACAAGTAGTGTGGGAATTATATTGCAGTGAACCTGTGGGGGTGTGCGCAAGATGAAATTCGTAGCTGCACAGTCTAGATAAAATTTTTAATTTTCTCTGAATTGAAAATATCCTAACGAGGTTATGATATACTATTGATATTTTAAACTGTTATTGATTACATCTTTATTCTCTAATAAGTCGATAGGATTCGAACAGTGCGGGGTTAAAAAGCTAAGACTACGGATGGTAGATTTCTCGGCCACGATTGCTCACTTTAAAAATGTTCATATCTTTTTCATCCTACGATCCCTATTCTTCCTATCGTTGGCCACAAGTTGGCTAGACCTATGTTCCAACCTGGAAGTCTGGATAACGTTGTCTGTGTACTTTTCCTATGATATACTCGTACATTGAGTTTACGACTCACTCAATGGAAGTACATAGGTCAAAGCACTACAGCCAAATTTTTCTTCTTTTTTTTTTTTAAAGGATGATCTCTAATTCGAACTAACATTTTGAAGTGCTCATCTTAGGATAGGTTTTACCGAACATCGATTTTCGAAACTAACCGATGGGGTTATACCATATCTTAGAGGATGATGTGTTTAAAAATCCAAAATTTTATTTTTCTTTTAACCCTCGATAGTTTATCTTATAAAAACGCTTATACTAATCCTATAGTTGTTCTATCGTATTGCTATACGTAAATCAACTTATTACTATTGTCCTAAATCTGTAGGCCTTTACATCTTGTCTGTACACCAGACAAAACGAACGGAGGTATGCGGGGTTGTTATACCAGACTAACGATAAGCGCTAGCCTCTGCATATTGTAAGGTGGCTAAAGATATTTATAGGCTATTTAAACCCACACACGCATTAAGTGTTTTTATGTTTACATTTTAAAGTAATATATTCAAGTCTTCAAGGTCATATATCATTTGAGTTTATAGCTTGATTAAAATTATCATACCGCCTCATATAGTCCAACATTACATTTATATACAAATTTATATATTCCACTATTCTAACGGTCCATTTTATCAAGAACATTTTATAAGTGATATGTATGTTTGTATGGGTAGAGGCAAGATATAAAACAATAATGGAAGAAGGTATATACAAGATGCTAAATGAGTATAAAGAATCCAAAATATTATTGTGGTAATTAAAAACAATGGAAATTTTTTAATTCTAAATATAACAGTTTTATACAAAAATGTACACAGAGTGATAACATTATTTATTAACGAGTCTTTATTTAAATAATGTGAAAATTCTTTGGTGTGTGTCGCCAAGGTTGTTGGTGTTGGAATAGCGATCCAAAGATTGGCATGGAGCATTGGAGGATCGACCAATCAACGGCCGTGGCGGCGCTGCGGTCGACGTCATATATATAGTCTTTGTCTCTGTTTTCCTACATATACTTGCCTTTAAAATGTTGCTACTTTAACATCTTGTTTTAAGTTACTTTGTTTAATAAATAATCCTTTTATTCCTTGATTCAATCTCAAACTTCAACAGGTTATGGGCCCAGCACGCTTCCACTGCGCCTAAAAGGATTTACCGCCAGCAGTGAGTAAGCCTTTTTTTGCTCGAAGTTTAGGCGTCAACCGCCAACCATAACCCTAGTTTCTTTTTGTCGTTGGCCGATTCCAAGACAAAGAAGATGAGCGAAGATTGTCTTTCAAGGATTAAAGTTTTTAATGGTGAAAACTTTTCACTATGGAAATTCCAATTCAGGCTTCTTATGGAACAACAAAAATTACTAGAATTATTGGAAGGCTTAGAAATAAAGCCGAATGTTGTTTCCTCCGACAGTAACTCTGAAAGTTCACTACAGAATTGGAAATCAAAGGACGTTAAGGCAAGGATGTTATTATCACAGGCAATCGAATTAAAGTTTCTTCAGCCCCTGATGAACTGTACTTCCGCTTCACAAATGTGGCAGAAATTACTTGCTATTCATGAACAAAAATCCGAATTTACTATTGGCCTACTTTGGCAACAATTCTTCGATGCACGATTGACATCGGAAACAATAAGTGATTACATAGCAAAAATTGAAAATATTTCTGCACAAATTTCACAAATGGGCGGAACCATAACGGAAGATCAAAAGGTAGCAAAAATTTTAAATACTTTGCCTTCGAGTATGCGCTACTTTGTTGCAGCGTGGGAATCGTTAGATCCGAAAGCTCAAACTCTTAACAATTTAACTGCAAGACTTTTGATTGAAGAAACAAGGAATCAACAAAGCGGTTCTTCTAAACAAGATGAGGCCTTATTACACAGGCAAGCAGGAACGAAGCCTAAAGATACACAACGTTCTTTTCAAGATGCCAAGAAGAACACTAAATGCCACTATTGTCACAAAATTGGACATTGGAGCCGCGAATGTAGAAAAAGATTAGCTAATGAGAAAAATAAATCCAAAAATCTTCATGATTCAAAAGGAAGTTCAAGTGATTATGGACTTATTTTGTGCGTTATTCAAGTAGAGCCCAATGATATTTGGTATGCTGACAGCGGTGCAAGCTGCAGCATGACATTTCGACGAGAGTGGTTCAAGACCAACACGCCGTTCACCAGTGATCATCCAATCTACTTGGGAGACAACTCGACACTACTTGCAGAAGGCATGGGAGACATCGAGATTCAAGCCTACGTCGATGGTGGATGGTACAATACGTACATAAGAAATGTGCTCTACTCGCCGCAACTAAAGAAAAATTTGTATAGCCTTTCTACGTCCACAAGAAGAGGATTCAACGTCATTATCAAACATGACAAGCTACAGATCTTCATGGATAATGACCTAAAAGCCGTAGGAGTGCGTCATGACGGCCTCTACAGGATGCTCTTCAAGGTTACGTCATCATCACAAGGATACATCACCAGCGAGAACAAGCTTCAGTTGTGGCACGAGAGACTTGCGCATCTTCCAGTTGCTACACTTCGAGAGATGGCGACCAAAGATTGGTGGATGGTCTGCAGCCTCAAGATTTAGAGGGAGAATTTTTCTTCTGTGAAGGATGCCAACTTGGAAAAGCCCATAGAAAGTCGTGCTATCCCTCAGATGGCAAAAACTACCAGCTAGGTGAGTTTATTTATGCTGATATTTGTGGCCCAATGCAGACTCAATCATTAAGTAAATATCTGTATTTCTGCTTATTTAAAGATTACTTTAGTGGTTATCGCCATATTTATTTTATTAAAAACAAATCAGATGTGCTAGATATATTCAAAGAATATGCTACTCTAATCTATACTCAAACTGGAAATAAGATAAAAGTTCTTAGGACTGATAATGCGCTAGAATTCAAAAGCGATAATTTTGCAGATTTATGTAAAAGATTTGGGATAATTCACGAGTTCACTGCACCTTATGTGCACGAACAGATAGGACGTATAGAAAGAGACTATCGTACGATTGTGGAAGCAGCCAGGTCCATGCTAAATTCACGAAATCTTCCAGGATTTTTTTGGGCTGAGGCATGTAACACAGCAACTAATATTCTAAATAGAAGTGCGACTAAGCAAACCCCTGGAACGACACCTTATGAACTTTTCTTTGGCACAAAGCCTAATGTAGCTAACTATAAAATATTTGGCTGTAATGCTTATATGCATATTCCCAAAGAAAACCGTAAAAAGTGGGATAATAAATCGATAAAACTTATGTTTTTAGGTTATGAGAATACAAGCAAAAATTTTAGATTATGGGATTGGAAAACTAGAAAAATAAGAATTTCTAAAGATGTCACATTCGATGAGAAAGCTACTCCACATTCAGATAGAGAATCTACCAAACCGAAAGAAATAATATTTCAGATTAACAGCGCTCCGGATGAATCACCAGTTGCAACAACAAACATCCCAGTGCAGGAAATGCTGCCAGTATCCGATATCAGTTCGCATCCAATGATAACACGCTCTAAAGTTTCGAATAGCCAATGTAACTTTGCGCTCGCTGATGAACCCAGTAACTATATAGATGCAATAACAAGTTCAGATTCAGATGATGGAATTATTCTATCTAAAGATAAAGAGGCAATAGCTATTATAATGGATGAGTTAGAACACGCATTTGATATTACATCTGGAAGTGTTAACTTTTTTGTTGGGCTACAAATTGAGCAGTCAGAAGATAGAGCAAGTATTTTCATTCACCAGTCATCATATATTGACAAAATTTTGAGTAAATTTAATATGGCTGACTGTATTCCTGCTTCGGTGCCTATGGATCCTTCTGTCATCTTAACAAAGCAGGACTGTCCTACTCCAGAACAAAAGGAAAAATGCCTAAATTCCCTTTTCGAGAAGCTGTTGGATCCCTTATGTTTGCATCATGTGTTTCATCCAGATATCACTTATGCAGTTTCACAAGTGAGTAAATTCCTAGAATATCCAGGACCTGCACATTGTACAACAGTGAAGAATATTTTCCGTTATCTGAAAGGCACTCCACACATGGGAATTCTCTTCACTGGACAAGACCAACTTGTTGGCTACTCTGATAGTGATTTTGCTCGTGATGTTGACTCCAGAAAAAGTACGACTGGTTATGCCTTCATGATGAACGGAGGAACTGTTTCTTGGGCAAGCCAACGACAACCAATTATCGCACTTTCAACCACCGAAAGTGAATACATCGCTGCCTGCAGTGCTGCCAAGGAATTGATTTGGATCAGAAGACTTCTACAGGGCATCGGCTGTGATATTACTAAAGAAACTGAACTTTTTATCGACAACCAAGCAGCAATAAAACTTGTTGAAAATCCAGTATTCCACAAACGAACGAAACATATTGATTTCGCTACCACTTCATTAGATCCAAACATGAAGAAGGTGAACTTAAAGTGCATCATGTTTGCAGCTCAGAACAGCTAGCTGATATAATGACTAAACCTCTTCCACGAAATCAATTCCACTACTTAAGAGGTCTACTGAACATTTTGGATCGAGAGGGAGTGTTGGAATAGCGATCCAAAGATTGGCATGGAGCATTGGAGGATCGACCAATCAACGGCCGTGGCGGCGCTGCGGTCGACGTCATATATATATAGTCTTTGTCTCTGCTTTCCTACATCTACTTGCCTTTAAAATGTTGCTACTTTAACATCTTGTTTTAAGTTACTTTGTTTAATAAATAATCCTTTTATTCCTTGATTCAATCTCAAACTTCAACAGTTGGTATAAAGACATCAGCATTTGGATTAAGTTTACTGTGTAATTTTTCTTTGGTAGCACCCAAATTACTTTCCACCATATTATCGAATGGATTGATTTTAGGGTCTAAGACCAATGTACTGGATTTAGTGGGTTTTACTATTGATGAAAAAGTTGGTTTGGATGTTATTGGAAAATCAGGCTTATAAAATATTTCATCCGTGAAAATACTGTTGTCCAAATGGTTAAATGGTTGAAACCATTTCCTTGGTCTGGAGGAACCCGGATCACCCAAGATATCTGTAGTGAAGTGCCTATAAGGAAATAGAAAATAGTTTTGTCTAGGAGGAGAGTCGGGAAGGTCCATAGGAGGTGTGATATGGGGAATATTTTCTACATATCTACGAAGTTTTTCTATATTTATAATTTCTGTCTGTAACTGCAAAGGTCTATTTGGTCTATTAATGCGCACTACCTGAGGTGATAGTATTTCCAAGATCTCATATGGGCCTGTATAGGTAGGTTCCAACTTTGGAGTATTCGGATGTCTATAAACTTTCACCAATACTAGATCCCCTGGTACAAAATCAATCTTTTTTGTTTTTGATTGTACATTAGTTTTTCGGCCTTATGCCTTGCTTGAGTCTTGTAATGCTATTCTTCTTGCTTCTGAGAGTTCGGGAAATGTCTGAACATGGTTGTTTAAATTGTTAGGGACTATCCCTTTTAATAAATAGATGGGAGGAAATCCCGTCACTGTATGTGGAGTTAGATTGTAGATTCTGGTGACCCTTTCTATCTGTTTGGTCCATGTCTGTTTGGGGTGTTCTAAATGGAGTATCTTTAGTTTCCCTGTTATGGTTGCATTCAATCTCTCGCTCAGACCATTTGACTGTGGGTGATTTGCTGTGGTATACAAGGGTTTTATACTTTGTGAGATTAAAAACCTTCTAAATTGAGCGGATGTAAATGCAGGAGCTCGGTCTGTCAGTAGGTTTTTAGGAATACCTTCCTGAAATACCCTTTTTAGGATTTGAAAATAGGTCAGGGTAGAGGTAGATTTACTGGGAAAAGTCCAACAGTATCGACTCATATTACATGTAAATAAGCTCGGTTACCACCATACTTATTAAATCCGGCTACTGTGTCCATTGACATAAGTTCATAAGGTTCCTTCGCGAGTGGTAAGGTACCCATTTCTCCATATGTGGGTCCTTTCGGAGGTTTTACTATTTGGCAAATTTTGCATTTACGGACATAGTTATTTATATCTTTGGTCATACCATCCCAATAGTACTGACTAGTGATTAACCTAGTGAGTTGTGTGATTCCTGGATGGTTATACCATTCGTGTGCTTTCTGGAGTAACTTATTCTTAGTGTATCAGGCATGACTACTCTGGGTACGCCCTTTTTAGTAATAATCGCAAGTCCATCAGTATTGATGAGTGATTGATATTTCTCAGGTACACGATACTGGTGTTCCTCCAATTGTTGAGCCTCTAGAAATCCGCAAAATGGTTGTCTTGATAGCAAGTCTGCCTCGAGTTGTTTTTTACCTTTCAGATAGTGTATGTCAAAAGTGTATGGGCTGAGTCTCAAGGACCATCTAAATAACCTACCTGACGGATTTTTAATATTTTCCAAATAGACCAGAGCTTGGTGATCAGAATAAATGGTGAAATGTCTACCAAGCAGGTACACCCTGAAGTATTCTATAGACTCAATGATAGCTAAACACTCCAGCTCCGAGATGGAGTAGTTCTGTTCATACTTGCGTAGAGAGCGAGAGAAATATTGTACAGGATGTTCTCCATTTTCATCCTTTTGCTTCAGAATTCCGGATATCCCTAATGTACTCGCGTCACAATATAAGAAACAGGGTAAATTTTCTTTAAAGATATGTAAAACTGGTGATGCAGTTAGGCTGCTTTTCAAATCTTCAAATGCCTTCTGACATTCAAGAGTCCACTTAAAAGGAATATTCTTTTTTAGAAGTATATTTAAAGGCGATCTAAGCTGTGCATAATGGGGAATGAATTTATGATATACATTTACGACACCTAAAAATGACTGTAAAGTTTTAACATTAGTCGGAGGTTGGATGGTTCCTATTACCTGAGTGTTAGTTAGGTGAGGTTTATAAGTGCCCTGTGTGATTTCGTATCCTAGGAAGCTAATGGAGGTCTTAAATAATTGACATTTGTTAAGGTTGAGGCGGATATTTTCTGCCCTGCATAGTTGGAAGAATAAACGAAGATGTTCTAAGTGTTCTTCAAAACTATCAGAAAAATTATAAAATCATCATAGTAGTGTTCTAGAAATTGGAAGTTATATTTTCTAAGTATTTGTCCAATAGCTCTCTCGAAGATTTGTGGTGAGCTTCGTAGCCCGAAAGGTAATCTTTTAAACATGTACACTCCTGCGTGGGTGGTGAAGGCTAAATAAGGTCGAGAATCCGGATGGATAGGAACTGTCCAATAAGCGTTGCTCAAATCAAGGCTGGAAAAATACTTAGCTTTCGACAGTTTTTCTATCACTGATTCTATTAATGGTATAGGTTGGGGATCAACTGAAATGTGTTCATTTAATTTTCGAAAATCTAGACACATTCTAAATGTTCCATTTTTCTTTTTTACTAGAATAATGGGTGAAGCATATTCACCTATGGCCGGTTCTATTATATTATTTTTTAACATCTCATTGATTTGTATATCTATTTCTTTCCTATATGTAAATGGAATTCTATACGGTCGCAACCTGATTACTCTATCTGTATTTGGTTTAATCTGTACAGGTTGGATATGTAGGGTAGGAACTTTAATGGGTCTGTAGGAAATATTTCAGCAAATTCTTTCAATAACCTAATTAACTTAAGGTCTAATAAGTTGTTTATCTTATGATACTTATCAATTAAATCACTGGTTAATTTATTTTCCCCTGGAATGCTTGATTGAGTGGAAAGTGTCTGTTGTAATGATTAACATAGAGTGGATTACTTCCTGAAGGTGCACAGTGATTATCTAAGATTTGTGTATTAACAATATGAAGGTGTTGGTTTATATTATATTTCCTATCTGGATTTATCACATTGTATGCATCATTTACATAAGCCAAATCTGTTTCAAAATAAAAAGAGTAGCAGGAATATTTGTGCCTTGTTGACTCACTACATTTCTATTGAAGTCAATTCTAGTTTTTAATTTTTTTTAGAGTATATAATCCTATTAGTGCAATATCATATGGTAGATGAAATATATAAAATTTTAAGCTAACTTTTCTTTTATAAAAAAACTGATTGGTAAAATAACATAAAATATAGGTTGGATTGGTCCACTCAATGTATTAATTCTAGAATGCTTATTAACTGAATATTTAGTTATATTTCGAAATATATCCGATGGCAAAATTTTATGCAAATAATCAAAAGATATTAGGTTAATGGTAGAGCCAGTATCCACAAGAAATTTAGCATTGAAGGTGAAAATAGATAAATTAAAGAATAGTCTTACATTATGCTGGTCCTTTCCTTGATGAGGGATCACATCCTTGTGATCTGGGTTGATGTCCGCTCGATGTGGCTGTTTCCCTAGGTTCCTTGGGCAGCGTGTTATCCGCGTAGTTGCGAAAGGCAAAACGTCCACTTCCAGGTCTGCGAAACGCTAATTGTCCATATTGTGGCCGGTAATGTCCTTGGCCAGGCGAGGGAGTGGATTCGGGTCGCCAGCGGTCAAGGCCACGCTGTGGTGTCGGTTGTCCTCGAGCACTCGTTACTGGCCGGATAGTGTTTACATAGTCCAACCATTCTTCAGGCGTCTGTGGGGTTCCTGGTGTATATCATTTTCTTCAAATTATACGTTACACCTGCCGTTAGTGCTTCAACAATCTGTTTGTTTTGAAGTGAGTTCTCTAATGCACCCACAACCTTAAAATGGTAATAATCGTTAATTTTTTCTGGCTTTTCCAATTGGTGAGTGAACAATTCTTCCAACGTTGTCTTCTTCTTTGATATATATATTGTAGACAGTTTCTGTTTGATATTTAAATAAGTCTCTTGTTCTAAGCCCAATCGATAAAATATATTTTTAGCTTCTTCTTCTAAATTTAGAATAACTAAATTTTTTCTGTCTCGTTCATCGTTCGTTGCATCCTCAATGTTACGAAAGAAAAATTTTATATCTTGATTGAGGCCAGAGAATTTACTTATATAATTTTTATTTGAGATCGTCTGTTGTATAATTTGTGTTAGTAAATTAATTTGTTCTTTCATTAATTTAAATCCATATTATCGTTTCTGTCAGAAAAATGAGTGTCGGTATCTGACTTCCTTTTTGGCATTTTTTTGTGGCGAATGGGTAGGCTAAAGGCTAAATCCAATAAAGTTTTAAAAAAAGAAAAAAACGTATCGGTTATTATATCCTGTCGGCTAAATACTGTCGTATTAAGGTATATCTTTGAATAATTATAAATTTAAAACTCTAAATTTGTATATAAGAAATAATAGACGCGACAAAAAGAAACGCAGCCATTTTCCCTTTGTTTTTTTTCCAACTCCTTTGTTCTCCTCTCTTCCCTCTTACCCCTCGGGTCGTTGGTCAAAAAATTATATACAAGCATTGGCTATTTACTCTTTTATTATAGATATTAAAATATATGGATATTAAAATAAAAAATGTGTTGACTATTTACAAGTAGTGTGGGAATTATATTGCATATATATGTGAAAAAATAGTACAAATGTGATATTGTACTGGGATAAGGTGCATAATTATGAAAATCAGTTGCACGATAAGGAGATGCCTTTTTTCATATATATATATAATATAATAACCAAGAATATCAGCCTGTTCAAAAATGATCTAGAAAAAAAGCCATTCTCTTTTTAGATATAAATATATTATGTCATAATATATGCTCTTCCAGGAATAATAAAGTAAATCTGCAGTCGACCAGAGAGAGAGAGAGACGTAGTCGATAGAAGACAACTAAGTTACGGCCATATTGAACCACTAGCCACATTCCAGAGGGGACTTTTATTGGAACCCTCAGAACTATTTTTGGCATAGTCGGGGGGGTGGTAGGACACACAAACGGTCGTTCCGCAGTGACAGCCCGCGCGCTCCCTCTCTCTCTCGGATGGCTTCCAAATTCCTCTACCAACTCGTCGTGTGATTATTTCTCTCCCCTCACCACATTATTATCACTATATTGCCACATTGAAAGTCGACAGGATAAGACCTGACCGGGAAACAAATCCCTCATATACCAGAGTATGAAGAAAACAAGAAGCAATACCACGATGATCGAACAAACCCACAACCAAGTTCCACAAGAACCAACGACCGACTCTACTGTAGCCGCTTCCCTTCGAACTCTCACCCTCTGTCTCGACCAACTTTTAAACCGTGAGTCTGAAGAAGCAATCACCTACGACGGAGATGAACCTGCCGCACACTTCTCCTCACAACTTGAGTCTCAGCCGAACTTCCACAACTTAGAGCCAACACGCCAAGCTCGAAAGGCTCTATCATCACTCAGAGGCGAACCTCGCAAAATTGCACAAGACTTAGCTCTACTCAATAAGACTTATGAAGAGGTCAAGGAGTCACTCTGCCCGTCTATCCCCGACGCCCTAGCTTCACTCTTCAAGAGTTCTATGAACTTAAATGCACATCGATGGCCGAGATCGAGACCTACTACAAGAACAAGGTCCGAATAGGATTGGCGATCAACCTCCCTAAGAGTGCCATCGTGCAAGCACTATCCAACGGTGTGCCACGTAACTATGGCAACCTTTTAAAGATGGCACAACCCTCGGGACCAGAAGAATGGTTGTGCTTAGCCCAACAGCTGACCTACGAAGGGGATAACACCAGCACTAAAGCTGCCCAACAACGACCACCGTGCCAGGGCAGGACGCCTTCCCCCATCATGGACAAGACTCCGCCATATCCCTGCCGCTACTGTGATGTACAACACTGGTACGCACAGTGTCACAGACAGAACTCTCCCGAAGCTCAATGAACTTACCTGCGCCCTAAACCAACATAACTCGTGAGTGTAATTGTTTTAACTCCTACCATTCATTCTTTAAATAAGTCATTCCTTGTAAATTGTCCCAATATTTACATAATTAGCTCCATTTATTCTCTCCACGCCTATTAACAATGATTTTATTCTCCATATTATTTATCTAGATATTTGTAACTCATTTAATTAGTTACCTTACCAGTAGAATTTAACAATCGTCATTTTAATTAAATAATCTCCATTTTAACGTAACTTAAAAAAAGGGAATTCTACCTATTAATGCTTTACGATTTTTACTATTAACAATAGATTTTTCATAATCGATTTATCTATAAAATATGCCTCCAGCACCTAAACTTTTGTATACCTATTTGTATATGACCTCTCCTACTTGTAAGCACGGCTCACGAAAAATAATTCCTTTCCCTAATCGACTCAAAATTCACCCTGTAATTCAGGCGTCGAAGAATTCCAACCACCACGTGAGCCTTGCTTACAACCAACCCTTGGTGACTCTTATCAATCTTCCCCTTAATGTCCCACTCATTCCTACAACCTTGTCAACCTTATACAGCTCAGGACCTTTTATAGAATTATTGATTAATCAATTATCGAACATTATTGCAAAAAATATTGTCATTTCAAAATCCTAATCTTCGCCCTTCATTTATGATAATATATTTCGTAGTTCATCTCTAGCATATCCACCGACCCACACCATATAGCCAATGGTGTGTTCGTCACAGGATGCAGATTGACTAACTGCTAGATATTTATCAACTCCTTTTTGTTCGCACTTGAACAATCTGCATCGAGCGACACAATTCGCACCTTCTTCTCGCGCCACACGTTCGCCACACGGACCCTGTCTTCAAATTTATGTTTGTCCCTTGTTCAAACCAGCAAGATATAGCCTACCTCCGATATTTCCCACGGAGGTACGTTGAACATCGTCGCTGATTCTGTCCGGTCCGTCATCATTTCGCGCAGACATGGGTTTTATGTTCAACCCACCGCGAAATCATCGCCTTGCACAAGCTCCCACGACGGTTCAAACACCTCGTGTCCGAGCAGCTTGTCACTTGTAACGGACAACGCAGTCCTCGTCCCAATTTTTGGCACTGTGCGCGCATACTTTCCGCAAATTAAATATAAGTCCATTCGACTTCCTCACCTACACACGGGACTTTTCCCCTCGGACTCGCTACACAAGTAACTGCATAGATAAGGTAGAATGGCCCAGGGCAAGTTTCCCCTCGCTCTGTTCGCCAAGGTTCTAACATTGTATGTAGTTTTATATTTACCTCAGTCCTGAACTCACACAATTGCCAACCTCTATCTCATTTCTCGTACTCTACACCTATAGCATAGAAAGCCCATGACAAGTTTCCCCTTGCCATGTCCGCCTGAAAAATAGCTTAAAGTGTAGAGTTCCCCAGCCTTAATGATCTCCAGAATTTCATCATGTGTTTGTGACTCCCTTCTCCTTGTTCACACTCCTCAATGTCATTCCCCATATAGTACATTAGATTTTGTTGTATATAGCCTTTTATAACCTTGATATTTTCAAAGATTTCCTTAAATGTCAAACTCTCCGGTGTTGTAAAACTGCTTGTAAATAATATTTACTTGTGTACTATACAATATTTTTTTACATAAAACTATGTCACCATTACCTTAACTAATTTCAACTGTAAAATTATTTTCATTATTCCTGGCTTCCCCAGCTTTAAATATACTTAAACCATGTTCAGCCTTCTTCAACGGGGGCCATATGTCATAATGTATGCTCTTCCAGGAATAATAAAGTAAATCTGCAGTCGACCAGAGAGAGAGAGACGTAGTCGATAGAAGACAACTAAGTTACGGCCATATTGAACCACTAGCCACATTCCAGAGGGGGCTTTTATTGGAACCTCAGAACTATTTTTGGCATAGTCGGGGGGTGGTAGGACACACAAACGGCGTTCCGCAGTGACAGCCCGCGCGCTCCCTCTCTCTCTCGGATGGCTTCCAAATTCCTCTACCAACTCGTCGTGTGATTATTTCTCTCCTCACCACATTATTATCACTATATTGCCACACATATATAAGTATATGTTGTTAGATGACATTACAATATAAAATGAAGAAAAGCGAAGAAATATTTGAATTTGTACTAAAAATTTATTGATAATGGATTAATGAACAGAAATTTATTTTTTGCTTGTGTTTGGCTCATAACTCCGAAGCGGTATAAGAAAGCAACCATAAAAATAGCATGAGAGAGAGAGAGAGAGAGAAAATAGAGGTAACCCGGGCTCCTGGAGCGTAAATCGCCAACTAACTACCCTGGTTGTACAGCTACAGTCTAGAAGTCCAGTCATGGGGAGAGAAGATTGCCGCGGTGAACCAGGTAGTTCCAGGCCGACAGGGGAGTCAGGAAGTAGGGGCAGGGCTGAAGTCTTGTACTCCAAGCAGTATCTGTAGTCTGTATAGCATAAAAGCTGGACAGGAGAAGAGGAGATGATCTAAAAGTATGTAGATATCAATATGCATGTCAAAAATACCACAAAGTAAGAAAAATAACACAATCAATCTTGGAAATTTTTGCAGAAAGGAAATTGATTTATAAAATCAAAGGTCGACTCTCCAGTCAAAATAAACGTCAAAACTAGCCATCATCTATAGATTTGATGTTTATTTTGATGGCCGAGGTGGCTTTCACTTCTATACTATCAATCTTGCTCGACTATAAAAGCACGTTATATCCTAAACAAAAGTTTAACTTATACAGAAGTTGTATTATCCGATAATACATATAACATACCCACTTCTAGTTTGATGCGAATATATTACACCCCGCAGACAAGAAAATACTAAACAAATTTATAAAAATCTGATGAGGACCAACAGCCTGAAACGCGTATTAGTTAGTGTTAAAACTAATTCATTTGTATAATATCATTTGTTGATCACGTGACGAAGAAAGCCAATCAGGTGAGACTTTGTGCAAGGATGGCCGGTGGGGGATCGTTTATGAGGATAGGAGTGCCTCTGCGAAGCAGTTAAAGAACTCAAGCTCAGAAGAAAAGTTGAATATGAGTATCTGAGCCTAGGAGATAAAGAACTTAAGCTCAGAGGAAAAGAATAAAAGACTAAAGAAGCTGATAAGAAGCCTGTATAGAAACTGAATAAAGTTAAAAGGATAAAGAAGTTGATAAGAAGCCTGTTGTAGAAACTGAATAAAGTGAAAAGGCTGAAGAAGCTGATAAGAAGGCTGGATAGAAACTGAAGAGGCTAAATAAGTTGATAAGAAGCCTGTTGTAGAAACTGAAAAAAGTTAAAAGGATAAAGAAATTAATAAAAAGCCTGTGGTAGAAACTGAAGAAAGTGAAGAGGATAAAGTTAGCAAAAATATTGGTAATTAGCTTAATAGTTCAAGATAATTACTCCGATTGAAATTAGTTTATTTTATGTATCATATTATCATAGTAGAATAAAGCTCATTATGTTAAATTCATCAAATCATGTCTCTCACTACCTCCAGAGAATATCGCCATCGCTACTGTAAGTACAATACTTAGATACAAAATTATTTAAATTATTCATTTGTTTATTTATTTATTTCTCAAATTTTTCTTTTTATTTTCCAATAAGTTAGGCTTTCTTAATTAATAAGAAAGGTTATTTATCTAATTCTGGAATAATTAAAAAGCAACGATTAATTGATTATTTATTCCAAAAGATAACGCAAGCCATCAGTTCCACGATCAAGATATACCTTTTTCTTAATTATATAAATAGGATTTTGGACAAGATTAGCAGCTGCATTCAATCTATTAAACACGGTAATCAAAGAAGATTTGAACTAACCCAATATAGAATTACTGAACCACAAATTTTCATTAAGAAATTATACTTTCAACTTCAAAATATTAATCTAAAATCCAACTATTCTGGAAATTATTCAAAATAAAGACGATATCAATTCTCGATTCAGATGCCCTGCTCCTCATTATTATTATGAGCTCATCACCCAACAGCTGCCTTCTTGCAAGGTCTGAGGGGGGCACCTTTACTCACCAACTATCTATGTGTAAATAGCCTGGACAAAGCAACTCGTGAGCTGTGCTCGAGTGTAACAACTGTAAACTGAAACTAACAAAAACCCACCAGAAGAGTCGTAAATTTGGTGTATAATGCATGCTGTAGATGATCTTAACAATTAAATTGTATTCTTGAGGGCTATGGGCTACATATATAGATGGTAGAGCATATTGGCAATCTGAAACAATAACAAGGTATTCATTTGGGAAAAGCTAGGTAATCTTTAATTTGAAGAACTATGAATGCTGGCCAGGCAGCCTCTATCTTTACAATAGGTAATCTTTATTGCGTAAAGTATGACTAATGGTTCAGCTTGGCACACTGAGCACATACACTCCTGGTGACATTATAGATATAGAGAAAATGAAGAGAGAGAAAAACTTCTGAAATAATTACCATTTAAAGATAAATTTTACTTGAGTTTCTCTATAAATTTTTCAAAAAAACACTTTACCAAAAACATAAAGCTAAAAAATCCATCTCTATGGAGGTTCTAAATGTTTTTACATGGATAGTGAAAATATAAATAAAACTGAAGATGCATATGAAGATAAAAAGAAAAACAACTTGGTCATGTTTGTAATAATGATTTACCACAGTCACCCACAAGAAGCTATTTTATTGCCAATTCAAATTTACTTTATTAAATGCCACTTCACCAAGAAAGAAACCTAGTTTACAAATATGAATATTTTTATTTATTTTCTTGGGGGTCGTTGGAAGGATGGTCCAAACCATTGGTTTTTGACCGCTACGACCCGGGATCGAATCCCGCATTGGGCACTTTTTTCTAATTAAATAAATGCTCTAATTGCCCCTGAATCTTGCAAAAGTCAAACCCCACTAGCGAGAGAAAGTAACCAAATTGGGCTCTGGCATATTTGTAAGTAAAAAGTCAAACTGCTTTTCAAATGTGTAGACATGTGGTGCATTTACAGTAAAAGCAGTCACCTACTTCTACCCACCATGATTATCGTAGCCTGTACCACGTGTACTAGTCACATATGTAGACATGTGGTGCACCTACAATAAAAGCAGTCACCTACTTCTACCCACCATGATTATTGATGTCCTGTACCACGTGTACTAGGGATAATTTGAAAAATTATTCTCTTACTTTCGTCTCAGTTTACAGATGTTAGATTCAAGCCCAGCTCATCTTGTCCTGGATCTATATCTATTTACATATTGGGTGTGTTGGTGATAAGCTCTTAGCTAAGCGTTAAGGCCTGTACATCAGAATTTCGTTTGAAATCACCTTGATTTTGAATAATCTCTTATATAGGTGAATTCTTATATATTTATAGAATTCCAGTTACAGTTCAAAAATAACTTTATTAGATACAGTAGAACCTCCCTTTAGCAGACACCTCTCCACAAAAGACAGTTTTCATTTGCAAAATTACCATTTTTACAATTTAGCAAATCTCCAGTAAGAGGACACATCTCCCTAAAGGACACTTTGGCTCTGCAATTAGGTGTCTTTTACAGGGAGGTTCTACTGTATATAGAAATGTAATTCATAGTTTAGGTTTGGAATCTTTATAAACCTTTATACAGTAGAACCTTCCTTTAGCGGACACCTCTCCACAAAGGACAGTTTTCATTTGCAAAATTACCATTTTTACAATTTAGCAACTCTCTAGTAAGAGAACACTTCTCTCTAAAGGACACTTTAGCTCTGAAATTAGGTGTTGTCCTTTACAGGGAGTTACTACTGTACCACTCAAAAAGAGCACGTTAAATTATAATATTTACTGTGGATAATTTAACATAAAGTTACGGAAGGATGATAATCATGTACTGAAAGTGGCATCTCTACCTTTAATTTTGTATAAAAACGATGTACACTATGTTATTACCCTAATAAAATACTTTATTAGTGAATGATAAAGAATGAGTCAAAACACCAGTTTAAGCAATTTCAGACAAAAGCTAACCTGTATACCATGGTTTCTGGCTTTAGCTTTCATCAATAAAGGAATAGCTTCGATTTCATAACATCCTATGAGAGAAGTTATGGAATCGGTCGAATTTACCAAACAGGTGTTTAAACTGGTGAATTGGCAAATTGCCGATTTTAAGGCAAGAATAAAACATAAAGTTACGGAAGGATGATATTCATGTAAAGAAAGAGACACCTCTTCCTTTAATTATGGATAATAACGATGCATTATGCATTACAAGTGATGATCTTCTTCTTCTTTCTTATCTCCACATTGGGTGAAGTAGAATGTGTCTGTCTTTGTCATTAAGACTGGGATCACTACTCAGTGGCAGGCCGACTTAGCTCCAAAAGAAATAGCTGCCTCTAACATGAGGAATAGACGCCATGTACATGGAGTACAAACGCTGTTCATCCTGTATCCCTCCCTGGATTAGGAGTCCTTACAGTGTACTATCAGCCGGGCCAGTGGAACCCAGGGTTTTAGTGAGATTGTTACTGCTCCCCCTTCTCC
>CP092873.1:15101814-15132951 GCA_030710605.1 Cordylochernes scorpioides | reverse complement strand
AAAAGTTGGTACGAACCATTAGAAGGTTGATATAGCTATGAATTCATTTTTTTTTTCAGTAAACACTTCCTTTCTTTCTCTCCATCTCTGACCCGGGGATACTTACTTGTGTTGCAGCTCTGTTGACTTGCTACTTGCTTGGTTCATTGCCACAATGATCGTCCTGATTGGTAAAGCCCGTTGGTAGGACTAGACGACCATTCTATAATGGCCAATTAGTTGAGTAAAAGAGTGAGTTATGAATTTAAATTACAACAGTCTAACAATATACTCAAAGAATAGTTTAATCAACTGACCAAAAAATTCAGTCAATAAATTATTCCTTCAAATTCTCAAAATGTTGAATTTGACGGAATCCCAGCTGCATAGAACAAATGAAGACAAATGAGAAAAAGACAAAAAGCATGTTGTCAGAACAAAATAAATGGGAAAAACAGCCCATTTCATAAGAAAGAACATACAAAATCTCACATCACAAGGCTCTAACCATGTAAATATATAAAAAATACTGTAAATGTGAAGGACTTGGGCATACATAGTATCATTATTTATCATCACTTGTGTAACTCCGCCTTTGCCGGTCCCAAGCCCGGATGAAAAAGGAGGAGGGGGAGCAGTAACAAGCTCACTAAAAAACCTGGGTTCAACTGGCCCGGCTGATAGTACACTGTAAGGGCTCCTAATCCAGGAATACAGGATGAGCAGTGTCTGTACTCCATATTAGGAGCGGCTGCACATGGCGTCTATTCCTCATGTCAGAGGCGGCCATTTCTTTTGGAGCTAAGTCGGCCTGCCACTGAGTAGTGCTCCCAGTCTTAATGATAAAGGCAGATGCATTCGACTTCACCCAGTGTGGAGATAAGAAAGAAGAAGAAGATCATCACTTGTAATGCATAAGGCATCGTTATTATGCATAATTAAAGGAAGAGGTGTCTCTTTCTTTACATGAATATCATCCTTCCGCAACTTTATTTTGTGCCTGAAAATCGGCAATTTGCCACTTCACCAGTTTAAACACCTGTTTGGTAAATTCGACCGATTCCATAACCTCTCTCATAGGATGTTATGAAATCGAAGCTATTCCTTTATTGATGAAAGCTAAAGCCAGAAACCATGGTATACAGGTTAGCTTTTTGTCTGAAATTGCTTAAACTGGTGTTTTGACTCATTCTTTATCATTCAATAATAAAGTATTTTATTAGGGTAATAACATAGTGTACATCGTTTTTATACAAAATTAAAGGTAGAGATGCCACTTTCAGTACATGATTATCATCCTTCCGTAACTTTATGTTAAATTATCCACAGTAAATATTATAATTTAACGTGCTCTTTTTGAGTGGTACAGTAGTAACTCCCTGTAAAGGACAACACCTAATTTCAGAGCTAAAGTGTCCTTTAGAGAGAAGTGTCCTCTTACTAGAGAGTTGCTAAATTGTAAAAATGGTAATTTTGCAAATGAAAACTGTCCTTTGTGGAGAGGTGTCCGCTAAAGGAAGGTTCTACTGTATAAAGGTTTATAAAGATTCCAAACCTAAACTATGAATTACATTTCTATATACAGTAGAACCTCCCTGTAAAAGACACCTAATTGCAGAGCCAAAGTGTCCTTTAGGGAGATGTGTCCTCTTACCGGAGAGTTTCTAAATAGTAAAAATGGTAATTTTGCAAATGAAAACTGTCTTTTGTGGAGAGGTGTCTGCTAAAGGGAGGTTCTACTGTATCTAATAAAGTTATTTTTGAACTGTAACTGGAATTCTATAAATATATAAGAATTCACCTATATAAGAGATTATTAAAAATCAAGGTGATTTCAAACGAAATTCTGATGTACAGGCCTTAACGCTTAGCTAAGAGCTTATCACTAACACACCCAATATGTAAATAGATATAGATCCAGGACAAGATGAGCTGGGCTTGAATCTAACATCTGTAAACTGAGACGAAAGTAAGAGAATAATTTTTCTAATTATCCCTAGTACACGTGGTACAGGACATCAATAATCATGATGGGTTGAAGTTGACGACTGCTTTTACTGTAGGTGCACCACATGTCTACATATGTGACTAGTACACGTGGTACAGGCTACGATAATCATGGTGGGTAGAAGTAGGTGACTGCTTTTACTGTAAATGCACAACATGTCTACACATTTGAAGAGCAGTTTGACTTTTCACTTACAAATATGCCATAGCCCCGTTTGGTTACTTGCACTCATTGTTGGGGTTGCACTTTTTCAAGAATCAGGGGCAATTTAGAGCATTTTTCCATTTAGAAAAAAATGTCTAATGCGGGATTCGATCCCGGGTCGTAGCGGTCAAAAACCAATGGTTTAGACCATCCTTCCACCGACCCCCAAGAAAATAAATAAAAATATTCAATCCATATTTGTAAACTAGGTTTCTTTCTTGGTGAAGTGGCATTTAATAAAGTAATTTTGAACTGGCAATAAAATTTCTTCTTGTGGGTGACTGTGGTAAATCATTATTACAAACATGACCAAGTTGTTTTTCTTCTTATCTTCATATGCATCTTCAGTTTTATTTATATTTTCACTATCCATGTAAAAACATTTAGAACCTTCATAGAGATG
Source organism: Cordylochernes scorpioides (assembly GCA_030710605.1). Taxonomy (NCBI): domain Eukaryota; kingdom Metazoa; phylum Arthropoda; class Arachnida; order Pseudoscorpiones; family Chernetidae; genus Cordylochernes; species Cordylochernes scorpioides. Next base: position 15,130,357 of record CP092873.1, on the reverse strand, counting down.
GATTTTTTTAGCTTTATGTTTTTGGTAAAGTGTTTTTTTTGAAAAATTTATAGAGAAACTCAAGTAAAATTTATCTTTAAATGGTAATTATTTCAAGGAGTTTTTCTCTCTCTTTCTTCTTTTTCTCTATATCTATAATTTCACCAGGAGTGTATGTGCTCAGTGTGTCAAGCTGAACCATTAGTCATACTTTACGCAATAAAGATTACCTATCTTAAAGATAGAGGCTGCCTGGCCAGCATTCATAGTTCTTCAAATTAAAGATTACCTAGCTTTTCCCAAATGAATACCTTGTTATTGTTTCAGATTGCCAATATGCTCTACCATCTATATGTAGCCCATAGCCCTCAAGAATACAATTTAATTGTTAAGATCATCTACAACATGCATTATACACCAAATTTACGACTCTTCTGGGTTTCTGATAGTTTCAGTTTACTGTTGTTACATTCGAGCACAGCTCACGAGTTGCTTTGTCCAGACTATTTACACATAGAGAGTTGGTGAGTAAAGGTTCCCCCCCCAGACCTCGCAAGAAGGCAGCTGTTGGGTGATGAGCTCATAATAATCATGAGGAGCAGGGCATCTGAATCGAGAATTGATATCGTCTTTATTTTGAAGAATTTCCAGAATAATTGGATTTTAGATTAATTTTGAAGTTGAAAGTATAATTTCTTAATGAAAATGTGTGGTTTATTAATTCTATATTGGGTTGGTTCAAATCTTCTTCGATTACCTTGTTTAATAGATTGAATGCAGCTGCTAATCTTGTCCAAAATCCTATTTATATAATTAAGAAAAAGGTATATCCTGATTGTGAAATTAAAAGTTCCCTGATGGCTTGCGTTATCTTTCAAATAAATAATTAACTAATCGTTGCTTTTTAATTATTCCAGAATTGAACAAATGACCTTTATTACTTAATCAAGAAAGGTTAACTTATTGGAAAATATAGAGGAAAAATGGAGAAATAAATAAATAAATGAATAATTTTGTATCTAACTATTGTACTTACAGTAGCGATAGGCAGGTGAGGTAGTGAACGACAAGATTTGATGAATTTAACATAATGACCTTTATTCTACTATGATAATATGATACATAAAATAAACTAATTTCAATCGGAGTAATTATCTTGAACTATTAAGCTAATTACCAATATTTTTGCTAACTTTATCCTCTTCACTTTCTTCAGTTTCTACCACAGGCTTTTTATTAATTTCTTTATCCTTTTAACTTTTTTCAGTTTCTACAACAGGCTTCTTATCAACTTATTTAGCCTCTTCAGTTTCTATCCAGCCTTCTTATCAGCTTCTTCAGCCTTTTCACTTTATTCAGTTTCTACAACAGGCTTCTTATCAACTTCTTTATCCTTTTAACTTTATTCAGTTTCTATACAGGCTTCTTATCAGCTTCTTTAGTCTTTTATTCTTTTCCTCTGAGCTTAAGTTCTTTATCTCCTAGGCTCAGATACTCATATTCAACTTTTCTTCTGAGCTTGAGTTCTTTAACTGCTTCGCAGAGGCACTCCTATCCTCATAAACGATCCCCCACCGGCCATCCTTTCGCAAAGTCTCACCTGATTGGCTTTCTTTGTGACATGATCAACAAATGATATTATGCAAATGAATTAGTTTTAACACTAACTAGTACGCGTTTTAGGCTGTTGGTCCTCATCAGATTTTATAAATTTGTTTATTATTTTCTTGTCTGCGGGGTGTAATATATTCGCACCAAACTATAGAAGTGGGTATGCTATATATATATTATCGGGATAATACAACTTCTGTATAAGTTAAACTTTTGTTTTGGATATAACGTGCTTTTATAGTCGAACAAGATTGATAGCATAGAAGTGAAGGCCACCTCTGCCATCAAAATAAACATCAAATCTATAGATGACGTCTAGTTTTGACGTTTATTTTGACTGGAGAATCGACTTTTGCTTTTATATATCAATTTCCTTTCTGAAAAAATTTCCAAGATTGATAGTGTAATTTTTCTTACCTTGTGGTATTTTTGACATGCATATTGAAATATACATACTTTTGGATCACCTCCTCTTCTCCTGTCCAGCTTTTATGCTATACAGACTACAGACACTGCTTGGAGTACAAGACTCAGCCCTGCCCCTACTTCCTGACTCCCTGCCGGCCTGGAACTACCTGGTTCGCCGCAGCAATCTACCCTCCCCATGACCAGACTTCTAGACTGTAGCTGTACAACCAGGGTAGTTAGTTGGCGATTTACGCTCCAGGGCCCGGGTTACCTCTATTTTTTCTCTCTCTCTCTCATGCTATTTTTATGGTTGCTTTCTTATACCGCTTCGGAGTTATGAGCCAAACACAAGCAAAAAATAATTTTTTGTTCATTAATTCATTATCAATAAATTTTTAGTACAAATTCAAATATTTCTTCGCTTTTCTTCATTTTATATTGTAATGTCATCTAACAACATATACTTATATATGTGTGGCAATATAGTGATAATAATGTGGTGAGGAGAGAAATAATCACACGACGAGTTGGTAGAGGAATTTGGAAGCCATCCGAGAGAGAGAGGGAGCGCGCGGGCTGTCACTGCGGAACGCCGTTTGTGTGTCCTACCACCCCCCGACTATGCCAAAAATAGTTCTGAGGGTTCCAATAAAAGCCCCCTCTGGAATGTGGCTAGTGGTTCAATATGGCCGTAACTTAGTTGTCTTCTATCGACTACGTCTCTCTCTCTCTGGTCGACTGCAGATTTACTTTATTATTCCTGGAAGAGCATACATTATGACATATGGCCCCCGTTGAAGAAGGCTGAACATGGTTTAAGTATATTTAAAGCTGGGGAAGCCAGGAATAATGAAAATAATTTTACAGTTGAAATTAGTTAAGGTAATGGTGACATAGTTTTATGTAAATAAAATATTGTATAGTACACAAGTAAATATTATTTACAAGCAGTTTTACAACACCGGAGAGTTTGACATTTAAGGAAATCTTTGAAAATATCAAGGTTATAAAAGGCTATATACAACAAAATCTAATGTACTATATGGGGAATGACATTGAGGAGTGTGAACAAGGAGAAGGGGAGTCACAAACACATGATGAAATTCTGGAGATCATTAAGGCTGGGGAACTCTACACTTTAAGCTATTTTTCAGGCGGACATGGCAAGGGGAAACTTGTCATGGGCTTTCTATGCTATAGGTGTAGAGTACGAGAAATGAGATAGAGGTTGGCAATTGTGTGAGTTCAGGACTGAGGTAAATATAAAACTACATACAATGTTAGAACCTTGGCGAACAGAGCGAGGGGAAACTTGCCCTGGGCCATTCTACCTTATCTATGCAGTTACTTGTGTAGCGAGTCCGAGGGGAAAAGTCCCGTGTGTAGGTGAGGAAGTCGAATGGACTTATATTTAATTTGCGGAAAGTATGCGCGCACAGTGCCAAAAATTGGGACGAGGACTGCGTTGTCCGTTACAAGTGACAAGCTGCTCGGACACGAGGTGTTTGAACCGTCGTGGGAGCTTGTGCAAGGCGATGATTTCGCGGTGGGTTGAACATAAAACCCATGTCTGCGCGAAATGATGACGGACCGGACAGAATCAGCGACGATGTTCAACGTACCTCCGTGGGAAATATCGGAGGTAGGCTATATCTTGCTGGTTTGAACAAGGGACAAACATAAATTTGAAGACAGGGTCCGTGTGGCGAACGTGTGGCGCGAGAAGAAGGTGCGAATTGTGTCGCTCGATGCAGATTGTTCAAGTGCGAACAAAAAGGAGTTGATAAATATCTAGCAGTTAGTCAATCTGCATCCTGTGACGAACACACCATTGGCTATATGGTGTGGGTCGGTGGATATGCTAGAGATGAACTACGAAATATATTATCATAAATGAAGGGCGAAGATTAGGATTTTGAAATGACAATATTTTTTGCAATAATGTTCGATAATTGATTAATCAATAATTCTATAAAAGGTCCTGAGCTGTATAAGGTTGACAAGGTTGTAGGAATGAGTGGGACATTAAGGGGAAGATTGATAAGAGTCACCAAGGGTTGGTTGTAAGCAAGGCTCACGTGGTGGTTGGAATTCTTCGACGCCTGAATTACAGGGTGAATTTTGAGTCGATTAGGGAAAGGAATTATTTTTCGTGAGCCGTGCTTACAAGTAGGAGAGGTCATATACAAATAGGTATACAAAAGTTTAGGTGCTGGAGGCATATTTTTATAGATAAATCGATTATGAAAAATCTATTGTTAATAGTAAAAATCGTAAAGCATTAATAGGTAGAATTCCCTTTTTTTAAGTTACGTTAAAATGGAGATTATTTAATTAAAATGACGATTGTTAAATTCTACTGGTAAGGTAACTAATTAAATGAGTTACAAATATCTAGATAAATAATATGGAGAATAAAATCATTGTTAATAGGCGTGGAGAGAATAAATGGAGCTAATTATGTAAATATTGGGACAATTTACAAGGAATGACTTATTTAAAGAATGAATGGTAGGAGTTAAAACAATTACACTCACGAGTTATGTTGGTTTAGGGCGCAGGTAAGTTCATTGAGCTTCGGGAGAGTTCTGTCTGTGACACTGTGCGTACCAGTGTTGTACATCACAGTAGCGGCAGGGATATGGCGGAGTCTTGTCCATGATGGGGGAAGGCGTCCTGCCCTGGCACGGTGGTCGTTGTTGGGCAGCTTTAGTGCTGGTGTTATCCCCTTCGTAGGTCAGCTGTTGGGCTAAGCACAACCATTCTTCTGGTCCCGAGGGTTGTGCCATCTTTAAAAGGTTGCCATAGTTACGTGGCACACCGTTGGATAGTGCTTGCACGATGGCACTCTTAGGGAGGTTGATCGCCAATCCTATTCGGACCTTGTTCTTGTAGTAGGTCTCGATCTCGGCCATCGATGTGCATTTAAGTTCATAGAACTCTTGAAGAGTGAAGCTAGGGCGTCGGGGATAGACGGGGCAGAGTGACTCCTTGACCTCTTCATAAGTCTTATTGAGTAGAGCTAAGTCTTGTGCAATTTTGCGAGGTTCGCCTCTGAGTGATGATAGAGCCTTTCGAGCTTGGCGTGTTGGCTCTAAGTTGTGGAAGTTCGGCTGAGACTCAAGTTGTGAGGAGAAGTGTGCGGCAGGTTCATCTCCGTCGTAGGTGATTGCTTCTTCAGACTCACGGTTTAAAAGTTGGTCGAGACAGAGGGTGAGAGTTCGAAGGGAAGCGGCTACAGTAGAGTCGGTCGTTGGTTCTTGTGGAACTTGGTTGTGGGTTTGTTCGATCATCGTGGTATTGCTTCTTGTTTTCTTCATACTCTGGTATATGAGGGATTTGTTTCCCGGTCAGGTCTTATCCTGTCGACTTTCAATGTGGCAATATAGTGATAATAATGTGGTGAGGGGAGAGAAATAATCACACGACGAGTTGGTAGAGGAATTTGGAAGCCATCCGAGAGAGAGAGGGAGCGCGCGGGCTGTCACTGCGGAACGACCGTTTGTGTGTCCTACCACCCCCCGACTATGCCAAAAATAGTTCTGAGGGTTCCAATAAAAGTCCCCTCTGGAATGTGGCTAGTGGTTCAATATGGCCGTAACTTAGTTGTCTTCTATCGACTACGTCTCTCTCTCTCTCTGGTCGACTGCAGATTTACTTTATTATTCCTGGAAGAGCATATATTATGACATATATATATTTATATCTAAAAAGAGAATGGCTTTTTTTCTAGATCATTTTTGAACAGGCTGATATTCTTGGTTATTATATATATATATATATATGAAAAAAGGCATCTCCTTATCGTGCAACTGATTTTCATAATTATGCACCTTATCCCAGTACAATATCACATTTGTACTATTTTTTCACATATATATGCAATATAATTCCCACACTACTTGTAAATAGTCAACACATTTTTTATTTTAATATCCATATATTTTAATATCTATAATAAAAGAGTAAATAGCCAATGCTTGTATATAATTTTTTGACCAACGACCCGAGGGGTAAGAGGGAAGAGAGGAGAACAAAGGAGTTGGAAAAAAAACAAAGGGAAAATGGCTGCGTTTCTTTTTGTCGCGTCTATTATTTCTTATATACAAATTTAGAGTTTTAAATTTATAATTATTCAAAGATATACCTTAATACGACAGTATTTAGCCGACAGGATATAATAACCGATACGTTTTTTCTTTTTTTAAAACTTTATTGGATTTAGCCTTTAGCCTACCCATTCGCCACAAAAAAATGCCAAAAAGGAAGTCAGATACCGACACTCATTTTTCTGACAGAAACGATAATATGGAATTTAAATTAATGAAAGAACAAATTAATTTACTAACACAAATTATACAACAGACGATCTCAAATAAAAATTATATAAGTAAATTCTCTGGCCTCAATCAAGATATAAATATTTTCTTTCGTAACATTGAGGATGCAACGAACGATGAACGAGACAGAAAAAATTTAGTTATTCTAAATTTAGAAGAAGAAGCTAAAAATATATTTTATCGATTGGGCTTAGAACAAGAGACTTATTTAAATATCAAACAGAAACTGTCTACAATATATATATCAAAGAAGAAGACAACGTTGGAAGAATTGTTCACTCACCAATTGGAAAAGCCAGAAAAAATTAACGATTATTACCATTTTAAGGTTGTGGGTGCATTAGAGAACTCACTTCAAAACAAACAGATTGTTGAAGCACTAACGGCAGGTGTAACGTATAATTTGAAGAAAATGATATACACCAGGAACCCACAGACGCCTGAAGAATGGTTGGACTATGTAAACACTATCCGGCCAGTAACGAGTGCTCGAGGACAACCGACACCACAGCGTGGCCTTGACCGCTGGCGACCCGAATCCACTCCCTCGCCTGGCCAAGGACATTACCGGCCACAATATGGACAATTAGCGTTTCGCAGACCTGGAAGTGGACGTTTTGCCTTTCGCAACTACGCGGATAACACGCTGCCCAAGGAACCTAGGGAAACAGCCACATCGAGCGGACATCAACCCAGATCACAAGGATGTGATCCCTCATCAAGGAAAGGACCAGCATAATGTAAGACTATTCTTTAATTTATCTATTTTCACCTTCAATGCTAAATTTCTTGTGGATACTGGCTCTACCATTAACCTAATATCTTTTGATTATTTGCATAAAATTTTGCCATCGGATATATTTCGAAATATAACTAAATATTCAGTTAATAAGCATTCTAGAATTAATACATTGAGTGGACCAATCCAACCTATATTTTATGTTATTTTACCAATCAGTTTTTTTATAAAAGAAAAGTTAGCTTAAAATTTTATATATTTCATCTACCATATGATATTGCACTAATAGGATTATATACTCTAAAAAAAATTAAAAACTAGAATTGACTTCAATAGAAATGTAGTGAGTCAACAAGGCACAAATATTCCTGCTACTCTTTTTTATTTTGAAACAGATTTGGCTTATGTAAATGATGCATACAATGTGATAAATCCAGATAGGAAATATAATATAAACCAACACCTTCATATTGTTAATACACAAATCTTAGATAATCACTGTGCACCTTCAGGAAGTAATCCACTCTATGTTAATCATTTACAACAGACACTTTCCACTCAATCAAGCATTCCAGGGGAAAATAAATTAACCAGTGATTTAATTGATAAGTATCATAAGATAAACAACTTATTAGACCTTAAGTTAATTAGGTTATTGAAAGAATTTGCTGAAATATTTCCTACAGACCCATTTAAAGTTCCTACCCTACATATCCAACCTGTACAGATTAAACCAAATACAGATAGAGTAATCAGGTTGCGACCGTATAGAATTCCATTTACATATAGGAAAGAAATAGATATACAAATCAATGAGATGTTAAAAAATAATATAATAGAACCGGCCATAGGTGAATATGCTTCACCCATTATTCTAGTAAAAAAGAAAAATGGAACATTTAGAATGTGTCTAGATTTTCGAAAATTAAATGAACACATTTCAGTTGATCCCCAACCTATACCATTAATAGAATCAGTGATAGAAAAACTGTCGAAAGCTAAGTATTTTTCCAGCCTTGATTTGAGCAACGCTTATTGGACAGTTCCTATCCATCCGGATTCTCGACCTTATTTAGCCTTCACCACCCACGCAGGAGTGTACATGTTTAAAAGATTACCTTTCGGGCTACGAAGCTCACCACAAATCTTCGAGAGAGCTATTGGACAAATACTTAGAAAATATAACTTCCAATTTCTAGAACACTACTATGATGATTTTATAATTTTTTCTGATAGTTTTGAAGAACACTTAGAACATCTTCGTTTATTCTTCCAACTATGCAGGGCAGAAAATATCCGCCTCAACCTTAACAAATGTCAATTATTTAAGACCTCCATTAGCTTCCTAGGATACGAAATCACACAGGGCACTTATAAACCTCACCTAACTAACACTCAGGTAATAGGAACCATCCAACCTCCGACTAATGTTAAAACTTTACAGTCATTTTTAGGTGTCGTAAATGTATATCATAAATTCATTCCCCATTATGCACAGCTTAGATCGCCTTTAAATATACTTCTAAAAAAGAATATTCCTTTTAAGTGGACTCTTGAATGTCAGAAGGCATTTGAAGATTTGAAAAGCAGCCTAACTGCATCACCAGTTTTACATATCTTTAAAGAAAATTTACCCTGTTTCTTATATTGTGACGCGAGTACATTAGGGATATCCGGAATTCTGAAGCAAAAGGATGAAAATGGAGAACATCCTGTACAATATTTCTCTCGCTCTCTACGCAAGTATGAACAGAACTACTCCATCTCGGAGCTGGAGTGTTTAGCTATCATTGAGTCTATAGAATACTTCAGGGTGTACCTGCTTGGTAGACATTTCACCATTTATTCTGATCACCAAGCTCTGGTCTATTTGGAAAATATTAAAAATCCGTCAGGTAGGTTATTTAGATGGTCCTTGAGACTCAGCCCATACACTTTTGACATACACTATCTGAAAGGTAAAAAACAACTCGAGGCAGACTTGCTATCAAGACAACCATTTTGCGGATTTCTAGAGGCTCAACAATTGGAGGAACACCAGTATCGTGTACCTGAGAAATATCAATCACTCATCAATACTGATGGACTTGCGATTATTACTAAAAAGGGCGTACCCAGAGTAGTCATGCCTGATACACTAAGAAATAAGTTACTCCAGAAAGCACACGAATGGTATAACCATCCAGGAATCACACAACTCACTAGGTTAATCACTAGTCAGTACTATTGGGATGGTATGACCAAAGATATAAATAACTATGTCCGTAAATGCAAAATTTGCCAAATAGTAAAACCTCCGAAAGGACCCACATATGGAGAAATGGGTACCTTACCACTCGCGAAGGAACCTTATGAACTTATGTCAATGGACACAGTAGCCGGATTTAATAAGTATGGTGGTAACCGAGCTTATTTACATGTAATATGAGTCGATACTGTTGGACTTTTCCCAGTAAATCTACCTCTACCCTGACCTATTTTCAAATCCTAAAAAGGGTATTTCAGGAAGGTATTCCTAAAAACCTACTGACAGACCGAGCTCCTGCATTTACATCCGCTCAATTTAGAAGGTTTTTAATCTCACAAAGTATAAAACCCTTGTATACCACAGCAAATCACCCACAGTCAAATGGTCTGAGCGAGAGATTGAATGCAACCATAACAGGGAAACTAAAGATACTCCATTTAGAACACCCCAAACAGACATGGACCAAACAGATAGAAAGGGTCACCAGAATCTACAATCTAACTCCACATACAGTGACGGGATTTCCTCCCATCTATTTATTAAAAGGGATAGTCCCTAACAATTTAAACAACCATGTTCAGACATTTCCCGAACTCTCAGAAGCAAGAAGAATAGCATTACAAGACTCAAGCAAGGCATAAGGCCGAAAAACTAATGTACAATCAAAAACAAAAAAAGATTGATTTTGTACCAGGGGATCTAGTATTGGTGAAAGTTTATAGACATCCGAATACTCCAAAGTTGGAACCTACCTATACAGGCCCATATGAGATCTTGGAAATACTATCACCTCAGGTAGTGCGCATTAATAGACCAAATAGACCTTTGCAGTTACAGACAGAAATTATAAATATAGAAAAACTTCGTAGATATGTAGAAAATATTCCCCATATCACACCTCCTATGGACCTTCCCGACTCTCCTCCTAGACAAAACTATTTTCTATTTCCTTATAGGCACTTCACTACAGATATCTTGGGTGATCCGGGTTCCTCCAGACCAAGGAAATGGTTTCAACCATTTAACCATTTGGACAACAGTATTTTCACGGATGAAATATTTTATAAGCCTGATTTTCCAATAACATCCAAACCAACTTTTTCATCAATAGTAAAACCCACTAAATCCAGTACATTGGTCTTAGACCCTAAAATCAATCCATTCGATAATATGGTGGAAAGTAATTTGGGTGCTACCAAAGAAAAATTACACAGTAAACTTAATCCAAATGCTGATGTCTTTATACCAACTGTTGAAGTTTGAGATTGAATCAAGGAATAAAAGGATTATTTATTAAACAAAGTAACTTAAAACAAGATGTTAAAGTAGCAACATTTTAAAGGCAAGTAGATGTAGGAAAGCAGAGACAAAGACTATATATATAGACGTCGACCGCAGCGCCGCCACGGCCGTTGATTGGTCGATCCTCCAATGCTCCATGCCAATCTTTGGATCGCTATTCCAACACTCCCTCTCGATCCAAAATGTTCAGTAGACCTCTTAAGTAGTGGAATTGATTTCGTGGAAGAGGTTTAGTCATTATATCAGCTAGCTGTTCTGAGCTGCAAACATGATGCACTTTAAGTTCACCTTCTTCATGTTTGGATCTAATGAAGTGGTAGCGAAAATCAATATGTTTCGTTCGTTTGTGGAATACTGGATTTTCAACAAGTTTTATTGCTGCTTGGTTGTCGATAAAAAGTTCAGTTTCTTTAGTAATATCACAGCCGATGCCCTGTAGAAGTCTTCTGATCCAAATCAATTCCTTGGCAGCACTGCAGGCAGCGATGTATTCACTTTCGGTGGTTGAAAGTGCGATAATTGGTTGTCGTTGGCTTGCCCAAGAAACAGTTCCTCCGTTCATCATGAAGGCATAACCAGTCGTACTTTTACTGGAGTCAACATCACGAGCAAAATCACTATCAGAGTAGCCAACAAGTTGGTCTTGTCCAGTGAAGAGAATTCCCATGTGTGGAGTGCTTCTCAGATAACGGAAAATATTCTTCACTGTTGTACAATGTGCAGGTCCTGGATATTCTCGGAATTTACTCACTTGTGAAACTGCATAAGTGATATCTGGAAGTGAAACACATGATGCAAACATAAGGAATCCAACAGCTTCTCGAAAAGGGAATTTAGGCATTTTTTCCTTTTGTTCTGGAGTAGGACAGTCCTGCTTTGTTAAGATGACAGAAGGATCCATAGGCACTGAAGCAGGAATACAGTCAGCCATATTAAATTTACTCAAAATTTTGTCAATATATGATGACTGGTGAATGAAAATACTTGCTCTATCTTCTGACTGCTCAATTTGTAGCCCAACAAAAAAGTTAACACTTCCAGATGTAATATCAAATGCGTGTTCTAACTCATCCATTATAATAGCTATTGCCTCTTTATCTTTAGATAGAATAATTCCATCATCTGAATCTGAACTTGTTATTGCATCTATATAGTTACTGGGTTCATCAGCGAGCGCAAAGTTACATTGGCTATTCGAAACTTTAGAGCGTGTTATCATTGGATGCGAACTGATATCGGATACTGGCAGCATTTCCTGCACTGGGATGTTTGTTGTTGCAACTGGTGATTCATCCGGAGCGCTGTTAATCTGAAATATTATTTCTTTCGGTTTGGTAGATTCTCTATCTGAATGTGGAGTAGCTTTCTCATCGAATGTGACATCTTTAGAAATTCTTATTTTTCTAGTTTTCCAATCCCATAATCTAAAATTTTTGCTTGTATTCTCATAACCTAAAAACATAAGTTTTATCGATTTATTATCCCACTTTTTACGGTTTTCTTTTGGGAATATGCATATAAGCATTACAGCCAAATATTTTATAGTTAGCTACATTAGGCTTTGTGCCAAAGAAAAGTTCATAAGGTGTCGTTCCAGGGGTTTGCTTAGTCGCACTTCTATTTAGAATATTAGTTGCTGTGTTACATGCCTCAGCCCAAAAAAATCCTGGAAGATTTCGTGAATTTAGCATGGACCTGGCTGCTTCCACAATCGTACGATAGTCTCTTTCTATACGTCCTATCTGTTCGTGCACATAAGGTGCAGTGAACTCGTGAATTATCCCAAATCTTTTACATAAATCTGCAAAATTATCGCTTTTGAATTCTAGCGCATTATCAGTCCTAAGAACTTTTATCTTATTTCCAGTTTGAGTATAGATTAGAGTAGCATATTCTTTGAATATATCTAGCACATCTGATTTGTTTTTAATAAAATAAATATGGCGATAACCACTAAAGTAATCTTTAAATAAGCAGAAATACAGATATTTACTTAATGATTGAGTCTGCATTGGGCCACAAATATCAGCATAAATAAACTCACCTAGCTGGTAGTTTTTGCCATCTGAGGGATAGCACGACTTTCTATGGGCTTTTCCAAGTTGGCATCCTTCACAGAAGAAAAATTCTCCCTCTAAATCTTGAGGCTGCAGACCATCCACCAATTCTTTGGTCGCCATCTCTCGAAGTGTAGCAACTGGAAGATGCGCAAGTCTCTCGTGCCACAACTGAAGCTTGTTCTCGCTGGTGATGTATCCTTGTGATGATGACGTAACCTTGAAGAGCATCCTGTAGAGGCCGTCATGACGCACTCCTACGGCTTTTAGGTCATTATCCATGAAGATCTGTAGCTTGTCATGTTTGATAATGACGTTGAATCCTCTTCTTGTGGACGTAGAAAGGCTATACAAATTTTTCTTTAGTTGCGGCGAGTAGAGCACATTTCTTATGTACGTATTGTACCATCCACCATCGACGTAGGCTTGAATCTCGATGTCTCCCATGCCTTCTGCAAGTAGTGTCGAGTTGTCTCCCAAGTAGATTGGATGATCACTGGTGAACGGCGTGTTGGTCTTGAACCACTCTCGTCGAAATGTCATGCTGCAGCTTGCACCGCTGTCAGCATACCAAATATCATTGGGCTCTACTTGAATAACGCACAAAATAAGTCCATAATCACTAGAACTTCCTTTTGAATCATGAAGATTTTTGGATTTATTTTTCTCATTAGCTAATCTTTTTCTACATTCGCGGCTCCAATGTCCAATTTTGTGACAATAGTGGCATTTAGTGTTCTTCTTGGCATCTTGAAAAGAACGTTGTGTATCTTTAGGCTTCGTTCCTGCTTGCCTGTGTAATAAGGCCTCATCTTGTTTAGAAGAACCGCTTTGTTGATTCCTTGTTTCTTCAATCAAAAGTCTTGCAGTTAAATTGTTAAGAGTTTGAGCTTTCGGATCTAACGATTCCCACGCTGCAACAAAGTAGCGCATACTCGAAGGCAAAGTATTTAAAATTTTTGCTACCTTTTGATCTTCCGTTATGGTTCCGCCCATTTGTGAAATTTGTGCAGAAATATTTTCAATTTTTGCTATGTAATCACTTATTGTTTCCGATGTCAATCGTGCATCGAAGAATTGTTGCCAAAGTAGGCCAATAGTAAATTCGGATTTTTGTTCATGAATAGCAAGTAATTTCTGCCACATTTGTGAAGCGGAAGTACAGTTCATCAGGGGCTGAAGAAACTTTAATTCGATTGCCTGTGATAATAACATCCTTGCCTTAACGTCCTTTGATTTCCAATTCTGTAGTGAACTTTCAGAGTTACTGTCGGAGGAAACAACATTCGGCTTTATTTCTAAGCCTTCCAATAATTCTAGTAATTTTTGTTGTTCCATAAGAAGCCTGAATTGGAATTTCCATAGTGAAAAGTTTTCACCATTAAAAACTTTAATCCTTGAAAGACAATCTTCGCTCATCTTCTTTGTCTTGGAATCGGCCAACGACAAAAAGAAACTAGGGTTATGGTTGGCGGTTGACGCCTAAACTTCGAGCAAAAAAAAGGCTTACTCACTGCTGGCGGTAAATCCTTTTAGGCGCAGTGGAAGCGTGCTGGGCCCATAACCTGTTGAAGTTTGAGATTGAATCAAGGAATAAAAGGATTATTTATTAAACAAAGTAACTTAAAACAAGATGTTAAAGTAGCAACATTTTAAAGGCAAGTATATGTAGGAAAACAGAGACAAAGACTATATATATAGACGTCGACCGCAGCGCCGCCACGGCCGTTGATTGGTCGATCCTCCAATGCTCCATGCCAATCTTTGGATCGCTATTCCAACACCAACAACCTTGGCGACACACACCAAAGAATTTTCACATTATTTAAATAAAGACTCGTTAATAAATAATGTTATCACTCTGTGTACATTTTTGTATAAAACTGTTATATTTAGAATTAAAAAATTTCCATTGTTTTTAATTACCACAATAATATTTTGGATTCTTTATACTCATTTAGCATCTTGTATATACCTTCTTCCATTATTGTTTTATATCTTGCCTCTACCCATACAAACATACATATCACTTATAAAATGTTCTTGATAAAATGGACCGTTAGAATAGTGGAATATATAAATTTGTATATAAATGTAATGTTGGACTATATGAGGCGGTATGATAATTTTAATCAAGCTATAAACTCAAATGATATATGACCTTGAAGACTTGAATATATTACTTTAAAATGTAAACATAAAAACACTTAATGCGTGTGTGGGTTTAAATAGCCTATAAATATCTTTAGCCACCTTACAATATGCAGAGGCTAGCGCTTATCGTTAGTCTGGTATAACAACCCCGCATACCTCCGTTCGTTTTGTCTGGTGTAGGACAGACAAGATGTAAAGGCCTACAGATTTAGGACAATAGTAATAAGTTGATTTACGTATAGCAATACGATAGAACAACTATAGGATTAGTATAAGCGTTTTTATAAGATAAACTATCGAGGGTTAAAAGAAAAAATAAAATTTTGGATTTTTAAACACATCATCCTCTAAGATATGGTATAACCCCATCGGTTAGTTTCGAAAATCGATGTTCGGTAAAACCTATCCTAAGATGAGCAC
This sequence comes from Cordylochernes scorpioides, assembly GCA_030710605.1. NCBI lineage: Eukaryota > Metazoa > Arthropoda > Arachnida > Pseudoscorpiones > Chernetidae > Cordylochernes > Cordylochernes scorpioides. The sequence continues at coordinate 15,115,099 of CP092873.1, read as the reverse complement.
TTCAAAATGTTAGTTCGAATTAGAGATCATCCTTTAAAAAAAAAAAAAGAAGAAAAATTTGGCTGTAGTGCTTTGACCTATGTACTTCCATTGAGTGAGTCGTAAACTCAATGTACGAGTATATCATAGGAAAAGTACACAGACAACGTTATCCAGACTTCCAGGTTGGAACATAGGTCTAGCCAACTTGTGGCCAACGATAGGAAGAATAGGGATCGTAGGATGAAGAAAGATATGAACATTTTTAAAGTGAGCAATCGTGGCCGAGAAATCTACCATCCGTAGTCTTAGCTTTTTAACCCCGCACTGTTCGAATCCTATCGACTTATTAGAGAATAAAGATGTAATCAATAACAGTTTAAAATATCAATAGTATATCATAACCTCGTTAGGATATTTTCAATTCAGAGAAAATTAAAAATTTTATCTAGACTGTGCAGCTACGAATTTCATCTTGCGCACACCCCCACAGGTTCACTGCAATATAATTCCCACACTACTTGTAAATAGTCAACACATTTTTTATTTTAATATCCATATATTTTAATATCCATATATTTTAATATCTATAATCAAAGAGTAAATAGCCAATGCTTGCATATAATTTTTTGACCAACGACCCGAGGGGTAAGAGGGAAGAGAGGAGAACAAAGGAGTTGGAAAAAAACAAAGGGAAAATGGCTGCGTTTCTTTTTGTCGCGTCTATTATTTCTTATATACAAATTTAGAGTTTTAAATTTATAATTATTCAAAGATATACCTTAACACGACATATATATATATATATATATATTTTTTTATAATACAATGTTGCGTGTCTGTTTATGATTAACTCCTTAACTATTGTACCAAATTCTATAAAATTTTCCAACTAATGCCTTTTAACTTTTAAAATAGTTTTGGGCTGATTTTAGAGATCCCTTTTCAATTAAATTTTAATTTTAAAAAATCAAGTGAATATGTTATTAGCTAATTAATTTTAATTTTTAAATTCATATTTTATCTATAGCTTTGAAATGAAGGCGATAAAAACGGGGTGATTTTCTTTTAATGGTAAAAATACAAGCTTTCAGGCAAGAATGCCCTTCTTCAGGTTACAACTTGGAAATATTTTAAAACTATTAATATGAAAGATAGCCCAATACAGTAGGTAAATAGTTCAGCTGGGGGGATTGGCGAGGTAAAACACGGAGTATTGGGGTGGGAGGTCGATTTTTCGGTTAAAACTGGGCGTGCAGTGCGAGACCAAAGATTCAAGGACTAGGCGCTGATACTTGTTCTCAATGCCCTTGTAAACGCATACAGCGCTGTCCAAATTGAACGAATGACGAAATTCTGTGATGTGTTGGCATAAAAAGAAAAATCGACCTCCCACCCCAATACTCTGTGTTTTACCTCGCCAATCCCCCCAGCTGAACTATTTACCTACTGTATTGGGCTATCTTTCATATTAATAGTTTTTAAATATTTCCAAGTTGTAACCTGAAGAAGGGCATTCTTGCTTGAAAGCTTGTATTTTTACCATTAAAAGAAAATCACCACGTTTTTATCGCCTTCATTTCAAATATTATTGCGTGGCTACATCATGTCTGATCTATATCTTTATTTATATCGTCACTTTCCATATCATTACATAGAACCTTGGAAAAAAATTGCAGGGCTGATTTTTGAATTTTTTTTTTTTTACAATTTTATTATCTATAAATAAAAAACTTTTAAAAATTATATTTATTACAAAGCAGTTTTTCTCTTTCAGTAATATATTGATATTTATATATTATATTAATGCGAAGTTTTTGAAAATATAACAGTATCAAAGATAAAGTTATTATAAAATTTTCTAGAAATTTAAAAGAAAGTAAGTTTCATGAACGAGAATTAAATTATTTTAAAAATATCCAAAGCGTTGATATTAAATGTATTGTTCAAATAATATATAAATTAGATAGGATTGTGCGATATAATTCAAAATTTTGGTATATTATCACTGAATATTATTTTTGAATGCTAAAATATTGATATTTTACATTAAATGTATAGTTTAAAACGTTTAACTGTAGATATTATACTTTGATATGCCGTTGGTAAACTTCGGAATTTTGTTCTAAAATCTTAAAATACATTCGCTTTTATAAACTACTAGATGAATGATCCCGGCTCGCCTGACAATTCCCCCCCCCCCCCCCCCCCAGTGCAATTTCCTTCAAACTGAAAGTACATCAATAATAAATAGTAGAAGTGCCATAAAATAGCAATACAGAAGTAACACATAAACCACAGGCAAAAAGTGAATTATATCAGTGTTTAGGTATTTGATTTAATTATTTTTTGCAATCAATTTAGTTGTTTCAAAATCAATATAGTTTAAATAGATGGCAGCTTTTTCATCCAACCCCAGAGGTATCCCCCCATCGCATTAACCCTTGAAATTGCCTGAGTTGAGTAAGTGACTGCAATGGATCTTGACTGCGATGCCTATCTTCTCAGTAAGAATAAGAAAAAATAGGTTTATAAAAAAATAATCCAAAATACTGGCATGTGAATATTTTTCTGTAAAAAATAAAAGAGTACATGGAAATTAGGCAAACATGTGTTTGTTAATGACTGCGACTGCATTTTAAACGATTTTTTTAAAGAGATAAAAAACAAAGGCCAGAACAAAAATTAATAAAAAAATACAAAGTCATTATTTTACATACTGTAATGCTAATTTTGAAAGTTTTTTTAATTGCATTGTGTGCACTTACAGTAACTTAGTAATATAAATTTCTCTCTCAATACTCGATACTTTTGTAAAAAACAAAAGTAACACTCATATAAAAAGATATTTAAAAAAAAAAGTGGGCAAGCAACTTGAAAAAAATGCAGAACCCTCATTGGTCGCTTAATTAGCCTAGTGTTGTTACTTCGCCTCATATTTACTCCGCGCAAAAAAAAGTTCATCAATTGAAAAAGTAAATAGCCAAAAATACAAATCAAAATGTAGCCGAAAATTTTCCTCGGGTTTATAAAAAGCGACATGCAAAATTTGGTACCAATTGGTTCAGTAGTTTTTGAGTTTATCGCGAAACAGACAACAGACATTGACATTTATATATAAGAAGATAAAATAAATATATGTCGCTATTCAACTTTTAATATCTTCTTAAGAGTACAAAGTCCTTTAATATATGCACAAGAATAAATACAAGCCCTTATTGATTCCAAAAATTCACGTTATAAAATTAAAAATATCTTAACAAAAAGCACTGAATTAAACTAATTTCATTAAAAGATTTGTGAATAAACATTTTTAAAATCAAACCTATCCTTAAACATATTACTGTTAAATTCTTAAATAATATCGAAAAAAATATCTCTTAAAAATGAAAATATTGTTATTGAAGTGTATAAACTGTTGTCTTAAAATTGCAAAACCTATAAATGTACTCGAGTAAATCCCAAAATTTGCCCAGGTCATTTTCAAGTTAGAAATGAGAATTCTATTGGGAAAATATGAACATTTAAGCCATTAATTTACAGAAACATTTACAGAATCCAAATATATTTTAAAATTTATTCAAAGATATGATGATATTCACGATAACGAATTAATGTCATCATTATGAGCAAAAACAAAACTGTGACATTAACTTGTCTTCGTAGTTAATTAAAAACTAACAACAACTTTAAGCAGACTAAAACGTAATGTATTTATTGTATTACAAACTAAACAACATATATTTTATGCAAAAGAGTTATTCCTTTTTTTATATATGCGCCAACTTGGCTACTGATTATTATTGACTTTAATATTACTTTTATATTTACAAAAACAAAACAGGACTCTAAACTAATTTCATTTGAAATAAAAGTGTTTCAATTACAAATTTGAAACAGAAAACATAATACTGTTAAATATTCTGAATAAAATCTAAAATAAATCTTGAAATAAAATGCTATCAATAAAGTGTAAAATGGTTTTTCAAAAGTGCAAAACCTTTACATGAAGATTGAAAATAAAAAACTATTCAAAAATATTACCAAATATTTTCTTTTTTTTAATTAAAAATATTTTGTGAAAATTAAATTGGTGAAAATATTCTACTTAAAATGTTAGGAATAATATAAATAATATTATATATTCTGTGTTTAAATAAAATAAAAAAGATTCAGCTTACTTTGTGAAGTTAATAAAAACCTTTTGAAACTAGTTTACATCAATAAAAATAATCCTTTTCGTATTTTCTGGAAAACGTGTTTGTAAAGTATTTTTTTAACAATTACTTTGCCCACGTAATTACAAAAAATGAGGATTAAAACTTGCTATTTTTGTTCACATAGAGTTTATCCCGGTCATGGGGTAACTTTTGTTAGAAACGACAATAAGGAATTTGTTTTTTGTCGTTCAAAATGCAATAGGCTCTATAAGCGTAATGCAAACCCAAGGAAGATTAGATGGACAAAAGCTTTTAGAAAAGCTAATGGAAAGGAGCTTACTGTTGATAAGGCTCTTGAATTCGAAAAAATTCGTGACTTCCCCGTTAAATATGACAGAAATCTGACGCAAGACACAATCAAGGCTATGAAAGTCATTTCCGAAGTAAGGAAGAAGCGCGAAGCCAAATTCATATTTGACAGATTCAAAAAGGTCAAGCCTCTTATGAAAGAAACCAGCATGATGGAATTACAGAAGAATGTTTCAGTTATAAAGACCTCTATTAGATTGACTGAGAAGGAGAAGGAATTGCTTGAATTCAAAGAGAAGCAAGAGCAAAAGGAAATGCAAATAGATCAGGAATAATTTAATCCTAATTCGAACTTAATTGTAAATAAAGTATGTTTGAATAAAATGTATTTATTTATTTACCTTTAAATTCCATAATACAGATTTTTGGTAAGTGAAATTTTATTGTTTGAATATTTCGTTTCCATGCAATTTACCCTCTACAATTATTAAATATTATTCATATCTTATAATACCAATCATGAGTCTTTATTTACTGCCCTGTTTACATGTAAAGATAGTGCCATGTCATAATTATCAACATAATTTTAAGACTTTTTGACCATTACTACCATGTCTTTTGGTGAGTTACTCATTTCTACAGACTACAAAACGGAGATTTTAATTAAAGATTTATTTATGGATTGCTCTATTTTCAAAACAGATTTTATTATATTGCGTTAGGCCTATTGTAAACAAAATAGTATTTTAAAAACAAGTTACCTTAACCTAACCCTATAATCAGTGACCCCAGTATCCTATAGAAATGAGTATCATACCTATATTTTATTGTGTGTGGCAAGATGCATAATTCAGAAGACCAATTGTTTAGTCTGCACTAGGCCTAATCACAATAAAAATAATTCCATTTCTCTAAATCAGTCTAATCATTCTCCATTTTTAAATGGCACACATACATATATATGAAAAAATGAAAGAAAAAGATAAAAAGATCAGGTGTTGAAATCAAAAATAAAAATGGCATATCCTGACCAGGAGCACATGTGCTTTACAGAAGGCAGAGCGTCATCTGGTGGAACAGAAATCAACTAAACGTTGATTTAGCCTGTTCCCTGATATTTGGCCAACCCAATTTCTTGATAAATCAAGAAAAGCCATCCACAAATGTGTTTCGTGCTTTTTGGCGCTCGTCAGCGTGAAGTAGGTTGTAGGTCCCAGAGGCTTTTTGTAAAACCAAAAAATGGGTATTTAAGGCCAAACTTACGTGGATGGCTTTTCTTGATTTATCAAGAAATTGGGTTGGCCAAATATCAGGGAACAGGTTAAATCAATGAATAGTTGATTTCTGTTCCACCAGATGGCATTCTGCCTTCTTAAAGCACATGTGCTCCTGGTCAGGATATGCCATTTTTAATATATATATATATGACAATATAATAGTAATGTGGGGAAAGAGAAATAACCACACCACAAGTTGGAAGATGAACTCAGACAACCAGAGAGAGATAGACGGACCGGCCACCGCTGAGCGGCCGGCCGTTCGTATCACACACAATTCCCCAACTGTCTCATAGTCTCGAGGTTCCAAGTAACGCCCCTGTGGTCGCCCCCTGGAATGTCGCTGGTGTCTCAAATGACCGGACTTTAGCTGCTGTCTCTCTCTGGGCTGACTCTAGGTTTGCTTTATTATTCCTGGAAGAGTATATATTATGACATATATATATGCCATAAAAAATCTCAGAAAGTAGAAAGATTTCTTGTGACATGGGATAACTCCACCAACTTCTATACCAATGTCTCTTCTTTCTTATCTCCACTCAATCATATCGGGGTACCAAGCTTGTAAAGCTTGTTGATGGTGTCTGCCGGGGATGAGTAGAGCTCATCAATGGATGAGTCAATACAACTGTGTGACGGCCGATGCAGCATAGTGGGGAGATTTGACAACCATCATGACTGGGTGAAGTGGAATACGTCTGTGTATATACCAATGTTTTTTTTTTTGCTTATCCCTAGTACACGTGGTACAGGCCATGATAACCATGGTGGGTAGTTAGCGACTGCTTTTACTGTAAGCGCACCACATGTCTACACATGTGAAAAGCAGTTCGACTTTGCACTTACAAATGCCAGAGCCCCGTTTGGTTACTTGCACTCGCTGGTGGGGTTGGACTTTTGCAAGAATCGGGGGCCATTGGAGCATTTTTTTTTTAACAGAAAAAGTGCGCAATGCGGGAATCGAACCCGGGTCCTAGTGGTCGAAAACCAAACGGTTTACCCAGCCTTCCACCGACCCCCCATATACCAATGTAAGTTACAGAAGTAAAGGTAGACACAGATAACTATCTTCTTATCTTGTTTACACACTTGATAACAGTAACTATTTAAAACATGCTGTGATAAAATTTCTCATCCAGTACTTTTGTCTGAAGATGGTAACAACGCTGTTACCGAAACGTCAGACACTATTTATTTATTTATTTATTTGGATTAGGTCTTATTACCTTGTGTTTATAATCTACTAGCCGAATGACCCGGGCAACGCCCAGGTTTTACCCGATTAAATGTTTTTATTCAAATACTATTCGTTACAATTATAAATTGGCGCCGTGGATGTCACTCTTGTGAAACGTCCCGCTCCAAACTTTGTGTCAGAGAAGCGATTTTTTTATAAAGAGATGATCTGGCTTTGTGTCTTCTGCTTGAATGAACGTTTTTCTGTTAGAATCTTGTTCCTGCACACTAAAAATGAACTGGCTTCACCCGTGGTCTCAGCTTTTTGGAATTTTCCCGATATAATTTTGTATCTGATAATCAAACATGATACAGCAATATTGTCCTCATCATTTTGTGACTAAAAAAACAACTATTTTTGCCCAGAACCTGTCAATTTTATTTTTTATTGGCTAAAAATCCGATAAATATATTTTCCAGATTTTTCTCTATGTCCTGTCAAAACACGTTTTACATGTACATTAGGTCAGCTGATATTACCTCCCATCTTCACCACTAGAGGCGCTGCTTGCGAGCGAAAAGGCAAATTTGCAACGCAATTTGCAAATAACTCTAAGAATATTCGGGATAGAGACCTTATATTTTCACTATAAGTTTTTCCAGATTCTACTCTATATACTGTTAAAATTTCAGTCAGATTAGTTACGTATTGTGGACGTATATAGCCGACATAGATACCCACATACATACATACATACATACAACGGCCATCCAATAAATAAGTTTCCCTATTTTTTAACAAATAAACCACATTATTTACAATTATGCAGTTATTTTATTTTCATTATACAACTCATAGACTACTTCTCTAAATAATCACCATTTCTGTCCAAACAATTTTGGTACCGTTGTAGCAATTTTTAGATACCACTGTTGTACCAAGCCGTGTCCTGTCTTCGTAGCCAGTGGTTCGCCTCCGCCTGCACTTCGTCATCATTCGCAAAGTGCTTGCCTCCAAGGTGCCACTTGAGTGCTGGATAAAGATGGAATTCGCTTGGGGCAAGTTCCGGAGAATAAGGTGGATGTGTGAAAATTTCCCATTTGAAGTTTTCCATAGCCATAACTTTGCCTGCAGAGATTGTGACCTTCGCCTTTTTTGGTGCACTTTCCTCAGGCTTCTTCCACACCATGCTTTGTCGTTTTGTTTCTGGAGTTGAATGATGCACCTAGCTTTCATCTCCAGTGACAATACGGGAAAACAGTTGATCTCCATCTCTTTGATGCATTTCCAGGAAAGCTCGGGCTGCCTCCATCCGTTGTTGCTTGTGATTTTCCAAGAGCAAACGCAGGACCCATCTTGCGCAGACTTTGCGAAAATTCAAAACATCTGACATGATTGTTCCAATCGAAGAGCGTCTAATTTCGATTCCAGGAGGCAGTCGAATCATTATTTCGTCAATGGTGACGCGGCGATCTGCTTCCACCACATTCCGAACAGCAGCAACGGCTGCATTGTCCGTAGCAGTAACGGGGCTGCCGCTTCGCTCGTCATCATGCACGTTTTGCCGTCTTTCTAAGAACCATGAACGCCATCGGTGAACCATTTGGATGCTCATACATTCTTCACCATACACTGACACTGAATTGCGATGAATATTGACCGCAGTTTAATTTTTCGCCGTGAAAAAAACGAATTACAGAACGGAGTTCGCAAGTGGACACGTTCACCAGTGGTAGCTCCATGGAAACTGAAGCGCTACGGACTTGCGCGTACGAGTAGCGTGATTTTGAAGGTCACCAGCTTCCAACGCATCCTAGTGACCATTTCTTCTATACTAACTAATTTTTACAACGTTTCGTTCGCAGAAAAAAAAATAGGGAAACTTATTTATTGGATGGCCCTCGTACATACATACACTGACATATATATATAGGGATAATCCAAATTATGCCTTATAAGAAATAAAGAAAGAAACGTAGCCACCATGATGCCATTCTAAATACCAATTAGGGAACAAACTTTTTCCATCAATGGGTTGTGGATATGGAGAGGTTATAAACACTTTATTGCTACCGCAGAACTCAATTCTGATTGGCTGATTATGGTCATGTGACAAAAGATAACCAATCAGTGAGCAAGTATCCCAGGTACCATATATACATAACTACATATGGTTTGTTTTTATTTAGTGATTAAGAAATACAGTCGAGCCTCTTTAATTCAACACCCCAAGGGATCAGAGCTTTCGGTTGAATTAAAGGAAGTGTTGAATTAAGGTTAGATGATTAGCTATCATCTAACTCGCTAAAATAATATTTTTTAAAATTGCTTTGTAATATAAATTGATCATATTAATTGAAACCATTGTGTGTGTCCTTTTTTGTATTATTTTTTATTTTCATGTTTAACTTTAGTATCGGGGACAAAATGGCAATACTACATATTTTTGAAACAGAAAATAATTACAAATAATATTTTACTCTAATTGAAGAATATAGCAGTTGAAAGGAAATAAATATGGAAAATAATAAGAAAATTTAAAAATAATCATGATCTTTTTAAAAGTTCCTTTATAGATGTCTGTTTTTGCACTGAAATCATATTCAGGATATATTCCAGATGGTCTATTTAAAAAAAAAACATGCATGTCTTTTTTCCTCTGGAATGTGTTTTAAATAACTATTGTATTAAAGACATCCACTGCTGCTGCAGGTGTTATTGATTTTGTGTTTAAATCTTTTTTAATAATATGGAAATGGAATATTGAAATAAAATGTTATCATAATCATTGTGGCTACATTTTATGAAGATTTATTTATTTGAAAGAAAATTATTTGTAAATTTTAAAATAACTTCAATGCTGAAATTTAAAAAAAAAGAAAATAATATTATTAATTAGCGCGCGATTCCTAAATTCTTGCGTAAAAAAAAAACAATAACACTTGCGACATTGCGCAATGACACTGCAAAGTGAAACTTAAACTAGCAGAAATCAAAAGTGCGCATGCGCGATCCTATCGGCTCCCGCCGTCGTCGCCGCTTGCCACCGGCGTAATACCGTTTAGCGGTAAAGTTGTATGTAAAAAAACATTCAACTGTCGAAATTAGAATTTTAAAATGGTCTAACTATCAGAACTGTCGTATTATCGATACTGTCGAATTACGGTTTGTTATTTGATAGGCCGGAGGTCGAGACATCAGAATATAGTTGAATTAAGGTAGTGTTGAATTTGCGCGTGTCGAATTAATGAGGTTATACTGTATATGCAAATTTGTAACCTAGAGAAGTACCTCTCCATTTAATTGTTTATCAGAATGATGGTACTGTATGTAGCTTAGTAAAAAACTTTACTATTGATGATAAAGCCATAACACCAGTTTTGGAAAATTCAGACAAAAAGTCAACAACCTGTATATCATGGTTTTGGGCTTTGTTCCTTATATACAAATACAGTAGAACCTACATGAGAGGACACTCGCGCTAGAGGACACCTCTCTGTAAACGACAGTTTTCATTTGTAAAATTACCATTTTTACTATTTAGCAACTCTTGAGTAAGAGGACATCTCTCCCTAAAGGACATTTTGGCTCTGCAATTAGGTGTCCTTTACAGGGAGGTTCTACTGTATATCTATTGTACTGGGGGTCAGTGGAAGGATGGTCTAAACCATTGGTTTTTGACCGCTATAACCCAGGATCAAATCCCGCATTGGGCACTTTTTCTGATTAAAATAAAATGCTCCAATGGCCTCTGATTCTTACAAAGTCCAACCCCACCAGTGAGTGGAAGTAGCCAAACGGGGCACTGGCACATTTGTAAGTGCAAAGTCGAACTGCTTTTCACATATGTAGACATGTGGTGTACTTTCAGTAAAAGCAGGTGCCTACTTCTACCCACCATGATTATCATGACCTGTACCATGTGTACTAGGGATAAACAAAAAAAAAATCTATTGTACCTCCCAGTACAACTCTGGCAGGCAACTTCCTATTTGATGGCTATCACAGAAGATAGGATGAAAGCCGGGATAATCTTTTGACTTCATTCTTATAATGAAAAAGGACACACTTCTTGTCCATGGGGTGAGAAATTGCTCCAAAAAGTCAGAAGAGCCAATAATTTGGTCAATGACATAGATCAGGGTTCTGCAACCTTTTGAATCTGAAGAGTCAAAAATGATATCTACAAAAAACAGTAGAATCTCCCTCTAAAGGACACACCTAATTGCAGAGCCAAACTGTCCTTTAGAGAGAGTTGTCCTCTTACCAGAGAGTTGCTAAATAGTAAAAATGGTAATTTTGCAAATAAAAACTGTCCTTTAGAGAGAGTTGTCCTCTTACCAGAGAGTTGCTAAATAGTAAAAATGGTAATTTTGCAAATAAAAACTGTCCTTTAGAGAGAGTTGTCCTCTTACCAGAGAGTTGCTAAATAGTAAAAATGGTACAATATAATATATTGCGGCTTGTGATTGTAAAACGATATTTGAAAATTATCCCGCATGTGTTTCTTTTCAACGAAAAATCAAAATTTATTTTAAGGAGAAATAACAATTATTTCTAACCTTATGGATGAGGTATGAAAGTATGAATTGTGAATTGTAATGGTAAATGGAAAAATCCCTGGACACTTTTATTTTTCCGTTTACCATTACTCTTCACATTTCATCCTTTCATACCTCATCCATAAGGTTAGAAATAATTGTTATTTCTCCCCCCCTTAAAATAAATTTTGATTTTTCGTTGAAAAGAAACGCATGCAGGATAATTTTCAAATGTCGTTTTACAGTAAAAATGGTAATTTTGCAAATGAAAACTGTCCTTTATAGAAAGGTGTCCGCTAAAGGGAGGTTCTACTGTATCAAAGTTTTTAAAGAGCCACAATTTTTTTTTTTTTGCCAACAATAAATAGTACTCGCCTAAATAATATTTGCATATAGACAATTCAATATATATTATATTGACACTCTTAGTTAATTGTTACCAAAATTAAACAAAGATAAACGTGAAAAAATAGTACAAATGTGATATTGTGCTGGGATAAGGTGCATAATTATGAAAAAAGGCATCTCCTTATCGTGCAACTGAAAGTTGCTGATGGCTTGCGCCATCTATCGGAATAAACATCAACTATTCCCGTTGATTTTTAATTATTCCAAAATTGGCCAAATACCCATTCTTAATTAATCAAAAAAAGCTAACCACGGATGCGTTTCGGACTGTTGGCCCTCATCAGCGTGGTGCAAGCTGTACCGACCAAAAAACTGGACATTCAGGTATGCTGAAAAATCATGAAACAGGTAGTTAAGGCCAGAATTGCGTGAGCACGACACAATGTCGACACAAATATTTGATTTTCAAACGGAAATAATGTAGTATATATTTTTTTCTCATTATATAGTAGGTATTTAAACTATGTATATACTAACGTGTATATAAAAAATGTATTTAATATTAAGTTGTTAGAGTAAAATTCCTGTTGAAGGACTAACAGTTACATGATAAGGAGATGCCTTTTTTCATAAAGATAAATGATTAATTACAATTTGGTGATAAAAATATATTGTTATCAGGAAGGGAAGCACTTTGCATATAGAATTATATTGTTATGTCAACAAAGAGCCAACCGATGGTACACGGGAGCAGTACAAATTATTTTAATTTTTGTTTATTTTAATTAATTACTTAAAACAAGGTAATAAGACCAAATCCAAATAAATAAATAGTGTGTCACATTTCAGCATTGTTACCATCTTCAGATAAAAGTCCTAAATGAGAAATTTTACCACAGCATGTTTTAAAGAGTTACTGTGGTAGTAGTGTACTTTAAAGAATTCAGGATCTGAAGCTCTCCTCTACTTCAAGAAGTTATTCAGTAACTATTTAAAACATGCTGTAGTAAAATTTCTCATTCAGTACTTTTATCTGAAGATGGTAACAACGCTGTTACCGAAACGTCACACACTATTTATTTATTTGGATTTGGTCTTAATACCTTGTTTTATAATCTATAATCCAAATTGTGCCTTATTAATTAATTACTTATTAGAGAAATGGCACCACAGAGAAGACAGGGATAAATTGTATTTGACCATTGACCACCGTTTCCCTGCAATGTGTTAAATACAATGTGCCAGTTATAAATTAATCTTCGTCCTGTTTGGATTTCAACCCAGTGATTTAGAATGTACAGTTACAGCTTCAACCCCTCCTACAACCGGCCCAGTGAGATCCCGAACATCATGACCTTCCTGGATTGGACCAAGAGCCCAGCACTGCACCAAATAAACCTTCTGAGTTATACATCCCTGCCTTTGTCACATCAATATATATAAAGAACTTCACATCCAAAGAGCTGCATGTGCCTCGCAAGCTGCAGTTTGCCT
>CP092873.1:15073804-15101714 GCA_030710605.1 Cordylochernes scorpioides | reverse complement strand
AATGAGTCCACAAAGATAAAAGCGAGGGGGGAGCTCATTAGCATAAAAACATTAATTAATTTTGTAGGCCGGATATCCGGGTATGCAAATCGCATTATCTCCCTAAGCGACCCTATCTGACCTGAGTGTCAACCAAAACTAAAACTAATTATTACAAAAAATTAATAATGGTTTTTGTTAGCGATTTTTACCGATACCTTTGTCCTGGGCTTGAAGTCGATATATATATACGTGGACTGATACCATTGGTCGATTTTTTTTCGTAGTACCTAACTGTGGTTGGTTATCATTATCTACCAATGACATTGGAAAAGCTTGAAAATCTCTATTGCTGCTATTACTGGGAATGGAAGAGCTGATTTGACAATGTTTTGACCTACATGTTCTGTCGATGTCTCTCTAGGTCGACCTTCTTGATGCTGTGTTCAGCCATGGTCCAGCCAAAATCGTCGAATGGTGACATTTCTTCTATTTACATATTGTTAGACGCTTTTCATGGTTGTTTGTGGACAAGGTTCAATATAGGTTCATTGTGTTCCGTGATATTTAGCCAACCCAATCCCTTGACAAATCAAGAAAAGTCAACCACGAACACGTTTCTCGGGCTGCTGACTATAGGTTCATTGTGGATACAGCTTAGTTAGATATACTTTATTGCCAGGAGCTGTTAATGGAATGGGGAACTAGGTACACTTAGATGGAACCTGTCTTCAATATACGCCATCAAAAGGATCCTCCTTGTCAACGCTACGTCCCACACTATCCACGTCCAGTCTGGACTACATCATCTTGTAGGCAGCTTCGATGTCTGGCACTGTCTTTTAGGATCATCCACACCCCCGGAGGCAACTCGCTGCTTCTTCCACTCGCCGCAGATGTCACCAGATTCTGTTCTCCTACACACTGTAATACCGTTTTTGTCGCCTGTCCCTTTCACACATAGGTCATCCTCCGCAGCTGGAATCCACTCATCTTTCTCCAACTTTACTCTGGAATCTTGGCCTCTCAGATAGCTTATCATCCATTTTACAATATCCAACGAACCTCTGATTAGACCAATAAGCTTTTCAACCAAATTAGATGAGCTCACTCAAATGATGACGCATTCGCATAAAATATCCTAGTCTATTCATCTGTCAATATTATTGTTATGGAAGTACTGGATTTTGTCACATAGAAAATTAGGAAAGACAAACTTCGAGATGACACAGAAATTTATTTGACACAAGTAAAAATATAAATTTCTAAAATACAACAGAAACAATAAGGGAAGTTCATAGAGTAGCAAAATATAAAAATAAAATTGATAATCTCATAATAAGATACTTATTACACCAATACCTCGCTTTGCGTTTTTTTTTTCGAAGTTGCGTCGCTGCTTAATTTTTACTGATTTTCACTGTGCGTCGTTAGATTTTCGAAGTTGCGTTGTTTTGGATTCGCATCTTTAATTTTTTTTTTTTTTCCCTAAAATATGGCAACACCTTTGTTTTTTATTGCGCCATGCCATAGAAAATTTATTTTCACTTTGCGTCGTGTTTTTTTGGAACGTAACCCCGACGCAAAGCGAGGTATGGGTGTATAATACTTTGTATATACCTGTTCACAATAACTTTAAAATGTTTCTATTAAATTTCAGAAAGAAAAAACTTTTAATAAATGGGAATAGAAATATATTTCAACAGAATTGTGTTGTTTATAAACGAAATAGAATCTATTTATTGTGTGCTTTAAACCTCATCAATAAAATGATAAGGCACAATTTGGATTATAGATTATAAACACAAGGTAATAAGACCAAATCCAAATAAATAAATAGTGTATGATGTTTCAGTAACAAGGTCTGAAGATGGTAACAATGCTGTTACCTGTCACAAACTATTTATTTGGATTTGGTCTTATTACCATGTACTCACCAATAAAAAACGACGTGTTAAACAACAATGTAAACACAAGGTAATATGACCAAATCCAAATAAATAAATAGTGTGTGATGTTTCGATAACGAGGTCTGAAGATGATAACAACGCTGTTACCGAAACATCACATACTATTTATTTGAATTTGGTCTTAGTTACCTTCTGCTCATCAATAAAAAACGACGTGTTAAACAACAATGTAAACACAAGGTAATAAGATCAAATCCAAATAAATAGTGTGTGATGTTTCGGTAACAGCATTGTTATCATCTTAAGACGCTTTTACCGAAACGTCAAACACTATTTATTTGAATTTGGTCTTATTACCTAATGCTCATCAATAAAAAAACGACGTGTTAACAATTATAAATGAGGATATTATTAGAGGTTAAAAAAGAAGGATAAAGAATGTGATATATGGTTTTTTAAGGTAATTTAGCCATAGATAATCTATTCACCAAGTTGAGCCACTCATCATTGGGATGACAACGAAGAGCCTGAGGAATTTGAATCTCGTTAGACACAGATACCACCAAGGCAGTCTTAAGAACAAACGACACAATCCCTGAGGCGATATTCCGCTATTGAATTTTTTAATCAAACACCAATAGGCTCTGATAAATGGAGTGTAGAAGCAGGTACTTATCTTGCCTGAGGGAGAGCGTCCAAGTTTGTAAACAGATGGGGAGACAAGTTGAAGATAAGACGGGCTTGTTTCTGCCACCGGATATTAATCTTGAGAGAGTGTGATGTTTGGTTATCAATTCAATTTTAAAATTTCGATATATATACATTTATTTAGATAGAATGTTCTCTCTGTGAATTTACTGAGAATATTTCTTCTTATTGAGAAAGGGAATGTAATTCTTCTGTTCTCTAAAAAGATTTTAAAATACATTAGAATTGAAAATAGAGCAATCCATACTTAATTCATTAGATAATAAAAGGCATATATTGGATTTAATAAAATATTTATTTTGCCAAATTTTCGGCTGGCTGAACGCCAACCTTTATCGAGGCATTACATTTTTGTATACTATTATATGTATAGGTATACAAAAATGTAATGCCTCGATAAAGGTTGGCGTTAAGCCAGTCGAAATATTGGCAAAATAAATGTTTTATTAAATCCAATATATGCCTTTTATTATCTAATACATTAGAATGTAGGATACATCAGTATGTGTTCATTATATATGAAATGTAACAATTTAATGTGATTGTCTTTATATCTTTGAGTTATAAAACTATTTTATTTTATCAATAAAAAATAATTACAAATTTCTCAAGATGTCTGAATATAGTCGAGATATACTACAAACTTGGAAGGTTCACCACTGATGAACCAGGCCCTCACTTTAATTTTTCCATTGCAGTAAAGGCAGTAGAAATTGTTTTAATTTCAAAAAGAATCTTACGCGTTTAAAATAGTTTCGAATTTTGATAACAGATGGCGCGCTAGTGCATCATACTACAAACTATTTATAAATAAAATTCTGGCTTTAAATCAGGATGATAACGCGACTTTTTAAATTGATTTTTATCATATATTACTATATTACACCTGCCCAGAAGTCCTCCTTTACTTGGCAGGCGGGAGAAGCAGCACAAGTAAGGGACTGCCCTGTAGTACGGTGTCGTGAGCCCCGAGCCGCTACGGTAACCGTGAACAACGTGGGTAAGCTCCCAATGCGATATAAAAATGAGTTGGGTTCTACCAATAATTTGTTCTTTAGTTGTGACCTTTAGATAAATATAACAAAAGCATCCATCTAGATATCACAATTTTGAAAATAGAGCAATCCATAAATAAATATTTAATTAAAAAACCATATATTGGATCAAAATATCATTTATTTTACCAATATTTCAGTTGGCTGAACGCCAACCTTTATCAAGGTATTATAACATATTAATGTATGTCAACAACAAACTCAGCGCCACATAACGCCAACAGCATTAAGTTTTAAAAAATATTTTGTTATATTCAATGGGGAGTAAAATTTTAATATATATATTTATATTATGGACAGAATAAATTTTGTAAAATATGGGTGTGAATATTTTCCCCCCATTGAATATAACAGAATATTTTTTAAAACTTAATTCTGTTAACGTTATGTGGCGCTGAGTTTGTTGTTGACACACTTTAAAATGTTATAATACCTTGATAAAGGTTGGCGTTCAGCCAACTGAAATATTGGTAAAATAAATTATATTTTGATCCTAATATATGCCTTTTTAATTAAAGATATCACAATTTGTTTTATTTTAGTTGCATTTATAGTAATACACACAAGAGACAGGATTAACCAATAAGAGTGATATAATGGTGGTGGGAAAGGAAGGTACCATTGTCCTGTTAGTCAGCCACATTTCAGAGTCCCCTGTTCACGGTTACCGTAGCGGCTCGGGGCTCACGACACCGTACTTACAGGACAGTCCCTTACTTGTGCTGTTTCTCCTGCCCGCCACGTAGAGGAGGACTTCTGAGCAGGTGTATTATAGTAATACTAGACGAATGGCCCGGGCAACGCCCGGGTTTTACCCGAGTGCGAATATATTTTAAAAACGTTGTCTTGGGTGGTCGCTATAGACAGGGTGGTCTGTATAGACAGGTGTATGTATCACACAGCCGATAACAGGGTTGTCTAGAGTGGCCGCTATAGACAGGGTGGTCTGTATAGACAGGTGTATGTATCACACAGCCGAAAACAGGGTTGTCTAGGGTGGCCGCTGTAGACAGGGTGGTCTGTATAGACAGGTGTATGTATCACACAGCCGATAACAGGGTTGTCTAGAGTGGCCGCTATAGACAGGGTGGTCTGTATAGACAGGTGTATTTATCACACTGCTGATAACAGGGTTGCCTAAGGTAACCGCTATAGACAGGGTGGTCTGTATAGACAGGTGTATTTATCACACTGCTGATAACAGGGTTGCCTAAGGTGACCGCTATAGACAGGGTGGTCTGTATAGACAGGTGAATGTAACACACTAATGATAACAGGGTTGCCTAAGGTGACCCCTATAGGCAGGGTGGTCTGTATAGACAGGTGGATGTATCACACAGCTGATAACAGGGTTTTCTAGAGGGGGGCAGGGAGGACACGTGTTCGCCGGCGGCAGCCAATGGGCGCGCATTCTATCAGAATAAGGCAATTATATAAGTAGATATGATAAAATCAATAAACAATGTCACGTAATCATCGTGATTCTATCGGCTATATTCAGACGATCTTACGAAAATTTTTAAATACTTTTTATATTTATAAAATAGTTTTATAACTACATGCACGAAAAACAATGTATATAGTTCAACTTTTGTACATAGATATTCTTTCCTTTTCTTATTTTTCTCTTTTCTGAGCGAGGATTCAATTTCTTCCCCTGATTCTCATTTTTTTAGATTATTTCTAACAGGAGACTCGTCTGTATAAGACGGAATGTCTCAAGAAAGGCTTGTGTGTTTTTATAACTACTCGCTTTTGTCTTGTTTCCAATACAACAATGGATCAGTCTACAGTCAAAACAGTCATACAGGAGACGTAACAATATTTATACTGCAAGCCATCAGCAACTTTAATTTGCACGATAAGGAGATGCCTTTTCATAATTTATGCACCTTATCCCAATACAATATCACATTTGTACTATATTTTTCACATTGTGTCGAAGTCTCACACAATTCTGGCCTTAACTACCCGTTTCATGATTTTTCAGGATGCCTGAATGACCAGTTTTTTGGTCGTTGAGGTACAGCTTGCATCACGCTGATGAGAGCCAACAGCCCGAAACACGTCCGGGGTTAGCTTTTCTTGATAAATCAAGAATGAGTATTTGGCCAATTCTGTAATAATTAAAAAATCAACGAGAATAGTTGATATTTATTCCGATAGATGGCGCAAGACATCAGCAACCTTCAGTTGCACGATAAGGAGATACCCTTTTGATAATATTTATATTGATTGATATACTATAAACGTTACATAAACCAATGTTAGAGACATATACTAGAGGGTTATTATAGTCCGGATGGTATGAAATACACAAGAATAAAAAAAAGGCTCAATTCTTCTGAATAAAAAGTGAATAAAGTACTTAAAATTCTGAAATATTGATATTGCCATGTGGAAAATTAGGAAAGACAAACTTCGGGATGACACAGCCTTTTCTCTCTCTTGAGGTAACCTAGATTCCTAGATCGTACTTGATGAGACAGCAATTTGTTTAAGGCAAGAACAAAACTATGATTGATAAGCAATGAGAAGTTAACAGAGTAGAAAAATATAAACATCAAAATAATACTCTGTTAAATACTTTGATTAATACAATATTTTAACAACAATCTTCTTTTCTACAATATTTTAACAATAATAATATCTTTAGATACTTAAATTATATCTTCAATCTGTAAATTATTTTCCTCGAATACACATAATACTTCAAAATTTGATTTCATTTAACTATATTTTCATACAAAACCTTTGTACATATTTCAATTGTGTTTATATATTTTTTTTATCTTTTCATCTAAATAAAATGTTGGACGAGTAGGTAACACCCTCGATTCTCGACAGTCATGAACCGGGATCGAATCCCACGTTAACATTTTGTTTTAATATGTGAATAACCTTCACATATTATTCATTGTTTCAATTATCATGAACTAGGTTGCTCTTGTTGAGCGGTACCTATTAATGTGATTTTGAACCGTATATAACTAAATTTGGAAATAATTCTTGTACATATTTCAATTTGCCAAATGCTTTATTTTTATTTACTTCTCCTGACGAAGACAAAAGATTTTTGTCGAAACGTTGAGAAAAATAAAAAACTCTAAATGGCCGAAGTGTCTATTTTTTATATAAATATGAATGCCGGCCAGGCAGCCTCTATCTTTACGATATTTCAATGGTGTTGATATTTTCTCTTTTCATCTAACTAAAACTTGCATACTGATTCTTGTACATATTTCAAATATCTTTCTTACCTCTCTCTCTTTCTATGTTTAGTTTACATTTGTAGTGCAAGTGTCCCTAGGGGGACATAGCGCTCTAAGTCGAAATAAAATAAAATATAGAACGTGTTGTGATTATATTCAAACAGTATATAAATGTTAGAATATTAAATTTGACTAAACATACGAAATAACACTTAAAGTTATATGAATCTTTATAATCATCAAAAGATATCTCGCACAAATCTCTCATTATACCAATTTTAAAATTTTATTTGAATATAAAATATTTAATCAATCCAAGTCTATATATCTTTAAACAACTTCATTCAAAATTCCACTCACTCTATGAGTAAATTTAAAATTGAAAAAAAAAAAGTTTTTGACCAACATACAAAATTCGAGTCTAGAAGTCCACTTCTTGTCTTTGGTAGATTCCAAATCCCTACCCACCTGGATTTAAACAAAAGTTTTTAATATAAAAACAACACAAAATTTAATGCACCACTAGGGGAAACAGCAGATTTACCTTGCGAAGTCGATTTTACCCTCAACAAAGTTTAATATGAAAACTTGGCTTTCCCCAAAACTTCTGCTAGGGATTCCAAAACATCCTCCTCGATTTGTATCGATTGAATAGCTGTGAAATAGATTTCCTGAAATAATATTTAAAACGTTTGCGTAGTTCAGCATGATCAATAAATATGTGTGTGGATCTCATTCAATTCAATAATCCCTGTTGTGGAACATTTACAAACTGAATCACATATTAAATACTTAATTTCATAGTTTTCATAAATGACTATGATTTCATCTTTCAGTTGTTAGAATTATACAGAATTGATTATTCAATCTGCTTATGCGACCAAGAAGATCACAACCCTGAGCAAATTTTAATCCGGTCCCACTTGTTGCAGATTTGGGAGTACAATGTCAAATGAACAGTTCTAGTTTAAGCCAAATGATTTCCAGTAAAGAAGAATATAGAAAATTTAGCAAATTCTGTAGACTCTATCTTAAATTCCGTGGACCTGAATTACATTAAGAATTGAAATTTCTAGTTTTAATTAGTATAGTTTTTATTATTGCTGTTATTGTTTAGGAATGTTGTATATTTGTTCCATTAGTTTAGTGGTTGTAATTCTAAATATATATTGGACTTTTGATAATATGTGAGTAAATAATCTTTATTTCTTGTATAATTTATTGCTCGAAAAAGTAAATTTAAATAACTTTCACTCTCTCTCTCTAAAACTATAAATAATCTGTAAATATATATTTAAAAACGATGTACATAAAATAGATTAAACATTTACATGCAAATATCCACATAGGATATAGCGTGTGTTTTTTAATAAATAAATAAATAAAGTTGTTAGATATATCGGTTTTGCTCTTCATTATAAAATGGGTGCCGTTGCCACGTTAGTCACCTTGGACCAGAATTTGGTCGAATATTCCAAGGGTCCAGAGGGGACTGATGTGTTGATATTAAAAATAAAGCATATCCTGACCAGGAGCATATGTGCCTTACAGAAGGCAGAGAGCGCCATCTGGTAGAACAGAAATCAACTAAGCATTGATTTAGCCTGTTCCCTGATATTTTGGCAACCCAATTTTTTGATAAATCAAGAAAAGCCATCCACTAACGCGTTTCGCGCTGTTGGCGCTCGTCAGCGTGGATTAGACTGTACCCTTGGTCAGACTTCTCTCCTCCTCCCATCCTTCAGCGTTCCGTATATATAAACAGAATCGTCCAATACAGTATTAGATTAAAACAAGAACATTAAGCCTCCAGGGAAACGTTTCTTTTTAAAATATTTTTTATTTAAAAATATCTCAAGATTTCGGGCAAGAAAACCTTTCTACGGGAGAAAATGTCTTACATCATTAAAACGCCAATAAAATAAGATTTAAAATTAAAATATAGTGCTTTTTGTCTAATTTGAATCTTCTTTCTTTTCACGCTGTTTATACAAATTACCTCCGCTATATATACTTGAGAAGCTCTTGGCACTGATATCCATCTTGCTATGTGATAGCCGCCTGTAGAAGGGTTTTTACCCGAAAGCCTGTGCTCGTTTTATATAATAAAGACATCCATCTTCCTTATCGCCTGGTTCATTTCAAAGTGCTTTTGTTGTTTACATTTGTTTCAATGCAGAATCAACACGGGATTCTGTTGCGCGTGTTTTCGAGTTTGCTATTCCAAGGCGATATTTTCACTTGGGGGGTAGACCACCTCCTCTTCACTTGCCCAACCTTCCAATACCAAAGATTCCAGACAGCCACTCTCCTAGGTATCACCAACATATGTCCAGCATCCCTAGAAAATATCCCAAGAAAGAAATCTGCCTGGCGACACCTCATTAATTGGACTTCCACTGGCATTGTATATAAATCTAAGAAGACTTAGGTCAGAAGGACATCCCGGGTAGTTGGCGACTTCTGTACGCTCCAGGAACCTGGGTTACTTAAATAAATAAATAATCACTAGGGGGTTATGGGGTGGGTTCAGGGATTAATATTGATTCAAGGGATTATTCTATCGAACAGTATTAGATATCTAAAAAGCGGTGTTTGGTGAATTCATTTGACCAAACCGCTGGGAGGTTTCACCATTAATAAACCCATCCCTCCCAATATTTTTTTTATCAGTGCAGTAAGGATAGTAGAAAATTTGTTTTATTTAAAAAATAAAAATTCAAGCCTAATATTTTTATTACTTATCCCCATATAAAACCCAAGGACTATAATAGAAAAGCTGAGACAATGAAACCTAATGGAGATCATCTAAACGATTTGAGGAATAAGCAGCAACAACAACACTTATCTCCATTTTTTAAATTTTATTTCAACAAACCAAACGCGATATCCCGGCTAGGGATAATTGCGTCGATTTACATTTATTTAAAACAGAAACAGTTATAAACATATTATACAAGAAAGTAATCAAAAATAAAAAGAGAAACAATAATATATATTAGGAACCTGAACCTTTCAGGTTAGAAAGATAATCATAAATATATTTACAAAAATAGTTGAATCTATGATAATTCTCTCTGCTATTTACAAATTGATATAGATCTACAACATTATTTATTGTCTGTTGTCTAGCGGTAAAGAAGAGTGGGCATTCCAGCAGTAGGTGTCTCGAGTCCTGGAATTCGTTGCAACAATGACAGCTAGAGTCTTCAACCGCTCCAATTTTTGACTTATCTCCATGTGGAAAGAACATTATATGCAAGAATTATTTGATGCTACGTGTTGCTTCTTTAGCAAATTGTTTGATGGATAAAACACCCATCGACATCATGGGATATGATTTTACAAACTGTTATTTCGACGGTCTTCTGTCAATATTTTCTAGGTGAAAAATGATAGAAGTAGGTCGAGATTTTGTCTATCAAAATCCATCAAAAATACATATCAAATTCGAAAAAGCACACGACGTATATGCAAATAGAAAATTTTTTAGGAAGTTTCACATTTTTTTGTATGTATGTTATTTTATATTTAGTATCTCTGATAGATATTTGATACACTGTGACCTTTATTAAAGACATGCGAGATAACCAAGTGTAAACAAAATTGCTTCTGTCTCCTTAAAAAAAAAAAAAAAAGACAAGAGTCGATATCAAATACATTCCACTTCCTTAAGTTTTGTCCATGAGTGTATATTCAAAAAGAAAAGTACAGAGCGCGTTGAATATTTATAATTTTCAGAGATAGAGGGCGCTAATTTGATGATATTTACTAAATAGTAACAAGTTACATAACAAAATTGAAGATAAACTGATTATTAGTGAGATGTTGGAAATCAAAATATCTGGTGACTTGAATACTGGCTCACAAGGATATTTGCATAATACATAGTTGCATACCTACCGTTCCTTCATCTTGAATAATCTCTAAACCTAACTGATTTACATTTATGATATTTTATATTCTCTAGATAACACATCTAGTGGAAATTTTCAATGATATATCCACGGGTTTTGAAAACTGGAACGATACCTTCATCCTGTTCACGGCACCAGTAATCCCACGTGGTATAGTGGCTAGGATATCTGGCTTTCATCAAGAAGGCTCGGGTTCGATTCCCGGCGTGGGAACTTTTTTTGTCCGGGTAGTTGGCGAATTATGCTCCAGGAGCCCGGGTTACCTCAATTTTCACTATCTTCATCTCTGAACGTGACGTCGTTGATTCTTGAAATTGTTTGAAATAGGAATATCTTGGCGCAATATATTGTAACAAAGTATTTATTATTTTATTAGCAGAGTATTATTTTTATGTTTATATTTTGCTATACACCTATCCCCCGATTTACACGGTAGATATGTTCCTAAGAAAAACGTGTAAATCGGGGGATAGGTGTATACAGAAATAAAAATAAAATGAATTGACAGGTTAAAATATGTAGTCAGCACATAAGCTCGAGATTCCTCGTGAGATGTGTACACAGCGCATGTGTTCAATCACAGTAGCATTTAGTATAGTGCGATAAAAAAAACTTATTTGGAAAACCGTGTAAAAGCGAAAACGTGTAAAAAAAAGTACCGTGTAAATCGGGGGATAGGTGTACTCTGTAAACTTCCCTCTTTTGCTTATCTTTTGTTTATCACTCATAGTTTGTTCTTGCCTGAAATAAATTGTTGTCTCGTCCCGAAGTTGGTCTTCCCTAATTTTCCACGTGGCAATATTGTTACCTCGTACCCAGGCACTATTCGTGTTCTTTGTCTAATCAGGATGCCACAAAGATATACACGTGAGTTCAAAAGGATACAGCAAAAGGTTATCGCTTTATTATATGTGGAACTAAACAGAAGGAATACAATAAGTGGGACTTACCTTCAACCTCCCCGTCAGAAGGATTCTTGGCGACGTGGATGTCACTTTGGTGAAACGTTCCGTTCCACACAATACACGTCCAGCCTGGACTACACCGGCTTGTAGGTCACTCCGATGTTAGACTCTCCTGTCACCGTTTTGCAGGATCATCCACACTCCCCGGAGACAACTCCCCACGTCTTCTACTCGCCGCAGATGTGACCAGAATGTCCGTTGTCCTCCCCCCATGCTGGAATGCCATTTTTGGCGTCTCATACATGGCAGCTGGAGTCCACCTCTCTTTCCCCAACTTTACTCTGGAATCTTGGCCTCTCGGATAGCTTGTCATCCATTTTACAATATTATGGCGCAAGCCATCAGCAACTGTTAGTTTCACAATCAGGAGATGCCTTTTTCTTAATTTCACAACCTGATCCCAGTACACTTTCCCTTTTGTACTATTTGTCACACACGTGTTTTGAATTGTTGGCCCTTCGTCAGCGTGGTTCTGGGGCTATAGGCTAAGGAATCCTCAATAGAAATTGCAGGTATTTTTTAAACCAAGAAGATATCATATAAGATTAGATATAAAAGAACATCAAATCAGCGCCTTCTATCGCTTAAAATAAGAACCATTTTAATCTTATATTCTTTTTAAATATATATTGTCACAGCCGACATAGATTCATGTAAATATTTTCATTAATAATTTAACTTATTAAACAAATCAAGGTTGATTTATTCATTCTTTGTTAACATAGTGCAGCCAAGGCGTTCTTCATTCTTTTTGTAACCTTACCAAAATAAAGCGTTAGCTTTTTAATGAGAACTCGTTCTGGTTTATTCTACGGTACAATGGAAACCGCTGAACAAAAACCATCTACATCTCAAGGTGTAACAATATAATTGAAAGCTATTGTTACAGCTCTTATATATGGCATTGGAATATCATTTCCATCTATGCTTCCTTCCTGTGGTGAATCTGTATAAGACCGGTGGTCTTAATAAAGCTGTATGTGTGTGTGTGTATACATCATTGGATAAAAATTGAAAAAAGGATGGCATGCCTTATCAATGGTGAATCATGTCTTCTCTCTTTTTCAAATTTTATTTAGTTCAGTATAATGTCTGTGTAGGAATAACTTTTAATTATATAGATTTGGAATAGAAAGTCACAATGAAAATCCCTATATACTGCATATAAAAGTCAGTGTATGTATGTATGTTTGTCGGCTATACACGTCTACAATACGTAACTAATCTGGCTGAAATTTTAATAGTATACACCAATACCTTGCTTTGCGTCGTTTCGTTTTGCGTTTTTTTCGAAGTTGCGTCGCTGCTTAATTTTTACTGATTTTCACTATGCGTCGTTAGATTTTCGAAGTTGCGTTGTTTTGGATTCGAGTCTTTAATTTTTTTTTTGATTTTTTTTCCTAAAATATGGCAACACCTTTGTTTTTGATTGCGCCATGCCATCAAAATTTTATTTTCACTTTGCGTCGTGTTTTTTGGAACGTAACCCCGACGCAAAGCGAGGTATGGGTGTATAGAGTAGAATCTGGAAAAATTTATAGGTAAATTTTCAGGTTTCTATCTCGAATATCCTTGGCGTTATTAACAAATTATTAACAAATATTCCCATTTCACTCGCAACCAGCGCCTCACTGCGGTAACTGCGAGAAGTATAGTTGGGGAAGGATGGAACACGTGGGACGACGGGGATTGGTGGAGCGGGACGTTTCACAAGAGTTACGACCTTGAGTGACGTAATGATGGCGTAGGGGCCATGTATATATCATTTTTATTTGTTTATCTATATATCAAATTTAAAATATATTCATATAAAAGTCAAAATAATAAAATTTTCAAATATCGTTGTGAAAATTTGCATTTTTATTTTTATATTTTAAAACACACAAAGTTTGGAGCAGGACGTTTCACACGGCGTCCACGGCGCCAATTTATAATTGTAACGAATAGTAATTGAATAAAACATTTAATCGGGTAAAACCCGGGCGTTGCCCGTGTCATTCGGCTAGTATATAATAAAATACTATCTATAGAAAGCCAGTAGAAGTAGCCAGTTTTCTATGCAAATTATTATAAAAATTCTGAAGCACATTCGAATTCTCTTTCTCTACAGGTACTGGTCGTGCTGAGCCGTTCTGGCTGATTCTGCCAGCAATCTTATGTTTGTCTTGAAACATCCTCAAGTCCTGTTAAGTCTCTCAGCCAGATGACCCTGTTCAGGACAGTATGTCTAGAGTCTCCTATAAGGGCCATCCTAGGCTTTAAGGATGTCATACTAAGCAAAGGTGAATGTTAACAGGCAATGAGGAAAGTCATATTCAAACCTTGATCTACCTCAGTTGTTCCCATCAACAAGAAATGTACCCAATTACTTCAGATAAGCACTTATACCACAATATAAAAATACAATTTTCCAAAGTCCATCCCATTTTATAAATCCTTTCCAATAAAGGAATTCTGGATGATTTTTAAATACGCTTCTACAATATCAATGACTTCCTAATTAAGCCAAATTTTTGAAAAGCAAAATTTGATTCTAAAGAAGACGTGGAATTGATTGTAATTGCTATTTCCAAACGGCACCCTCCGTTTAAACAATACAGAGGCAACCATTTATAAATACATAACAAAGCAATTTCATCAATAAATCGAACTGATCGATCTACAATCAATCATTTTAGGCGTCCGTTCCCAGCTTCCATATTAGAATATTCGTTTCTAAACTTTGTTTTTGCCGCATAGCGCCTTGGACGAGCAAACTTTTTTTTTTCAGAATGAGCGTTTAAAATTTTTCTATTTTTTTCCTTTCTCCACTCCCTCTCTCTCTCCTTCTATGCTCTATAATTTTTCTATTTTTGTATTTTTTTTCTATGAATGCTTCTCTCTTTTCACTCCTTAGGACGATTTCTCTCGTTTAAAAATCAAAAGGCTACAAACTTCCTATTAAAATAATTCGTATATAGGGAAGTTCTGATGGGAAAATTGATCCGAGTTTTTGGTATTGATTAAAGCGCCTTTATAGATTTAATCTCTCCCAATTCTTTCTTAAATTTCGCTTCCTATCTTTTTGTTCACGCCCACCCTCCTCCTCCTCAACTCCTTTTCCCCTTTCGACGAAGAGTATTTGGGAATGGGAGATAAAAATAATTCATATATTTATATTTTTTTTTATCCTCTACCAAAATTTAAAATGGTTGGTTCGGTGAATTTTTAGAATGATTTTTTTTTCTCTTATTCTAAATGGGGTTGAATGAAAACTTCTTTTTTTTCCCTTCTATATGTGTGTGTGGAAGTTTTGCGTTCAAGATTTGCGATATTTTCTCTCTTCAAATTGATCATCATATCCAAATATTGGGAAAAAGATAGATTTTAGATAACATATTAAGTTTTTTTTTCATTGTGTAACTAGTAATTTGGATTTATTGATTTGTAAATATCACTTTTTGACTTTTATTGAGCATATTATCTATTTATTGCTATCCTACTTAAGCATTTTTGTATATTCTCATCAACATATTCTATGTCTTTTAAATATATTTATATCGTTAAAAAATAACATTCTGACTTTTTTTGAGCATTATCTATTTATTGCTATCATACATATATTTAAGATTATATAAAAGGGCTTACCTGGATCTGTAAAGAAAAACAAACAAACAATTTTTTTCTTAAAATATTTCGAGAGATTGCTCCCTCTTTATCAATTTATTGTACAGTGAATTTAATTTACAAATATTGTAGATCACATGAAAACAAATTTGTCATTGGTCAAAAATAATTATTGATAATAATACATTAAAAAATTTAATAATAATAATATAATAAAATATTTTGAAAATTAAAGGCTTTTTAGTAATGCATTACAGACAATATTTTTTCTTTACAGATCCAGGTACGCCCTTTTATATAATCTTAATTAATGGATCGCCTTTTGACTCAAACTATCCTATTTAAGTATTTTTTTATTTTCTCATCAACATATTCTATGTCTTTTTGATATATTTATATCGTCTATCTTTTTAACTCCTTCTTCTTCTTTTGCTAATTTTTTAAGTATATGCTAAATAAAGAAGGCCTTTCCCTTTGATTTTACACTCGTCTCTATCTTCTGTGATTTTATATAGCATTATTTTATCGAATCATTCTTTTTTCCTGAAATTGGTCTTATGGTCATTTAATGATTCTTAAAATTAAAGACACTTAAGACAGAAAATATTTTTGTTATCTATTTTTAAAGATTTAGTGTCCAAAGTATCTTTAATTTAAAGAACTGTAAATGCCGGCAAGGCAGCCTCTATCTTTAAGAATAATCAAGACCAAATTTGATCCTGAGGTATTTGAGATTGTTATGTAATTAAAGTAAGTAAGGAGGACGTAACCAATTTAACTTTACATATTATTTATTATTAATAGCAATTATTCAAATCTTGGTATATATGTCTACATGAAAACAACAAAACATATTTATTATATATGTGCAAGTTCCTTTTCAAACAAGAGCTCATCTATAGCCATTGTTACTCTGTGTAATATTCCAAAAGAGATAATAAAAAGATTTACTGACCGAAGTATCTTTAATTTGAAGAACTGTGAATGCCGGTAAGGCAGCTTCTATATTTACGAATAATCAAGACCAATTTTGGTCCCGAGGTATTTGAGATAATAAAAAGATTTACTGGCCGAAGTGTCTTTAATTTTAAGAACTGTGAATGCCAGCCAGGCAGCCTCTATATTTACGAATAATAAAGACCAATTTTGGTCCCGAGGTATTTGAGATAATAAAAAGATTTACTGGCCGAAGTGTCTTTAATTTTAAGAACTGTGAATGCCGGCCAGGCAGCCTTTGTCTTTACGAATGATCAAGACCAATTTTGGTCCTAAGGTATTTGAGATAATAAAAAGATATACTGGCCGAAGTATCTTTAATTTGAAGAACTATGAATGCCGGCCAGGCAGCCTCTATATTTACGAATGATCAAGACCAATTTTGGTCCTAAGGTATTTGAGATAATAAAAAGATATACTGGCCGAAGTATCTTTAATTTGAAGAACTGTGAATTCCGGCCAGGCAGCCTCTATATTTATGAGAGTCATTTAATGAGTTTATGATTGGACATTGGAGTTGATAGAGGGGTAATATAAGCTCTTGATATTTGACAGCCAAGACTCGGGAACGAATCCCACTTTAGGAACTTTTTTTTTCTAAAGAATATTACGTTTCGCGATGGCCCCTGATTATTGCAAATTTCAAATTCCAGTGAGTGCAAGTAACCAAACAGGTAGTTGCCACACTTTTAAGCTCGATTTGTTTTAAATATGTGTCAACATGTGGTATACTTACAGTAAAATATGTTGATTATTAGTAAATTGAATTTACTTACCGTCTATCGTTAAAATTTCACACCTATAAATTTACTGGCAATACGCTTCTTTTAAATATTATCAAAATTATCTCTACAGACCTTACTGCAATGATATGAGTTATTGTATGAGAGGGCTTGGCTCATCAGTAGTTAACCCTCTCAGCGGTTTCGCCAAATTAATCTCTATAGAGATAGCCCTCTCATTCAATAACTCATATCATTGCAGTAAGGTCTGTAGAGATAATATTTGATGATATTTAAAAGAAGCGCATTGCCAGTAAATTTATATGTGTGAAATTTTAAGTTGATTATTACCATGATTATCATGGCTTGACCATGTTTTTTCTTTGGATAATTAAAATAAGGATCGAAGCTTTACGGATAATTTTAGCTATAAACAGCATGATGCATTGTAGAGTGTGTAATTGTATAGTTTTTCTCCTGTAGAAAGGTTTACATGCCCGAAAGATAGAGATTTGTGAATTACAATGTTTTAAAAAATATATCCTTGGAAGCCTTATATTATTTTCATCTTAATAACATGATCCTAATAAAAAAAAGTACTAGATTGTCTGTGTATATAAAGAATTTTCAGTAGGGCAGATCATTACAGATTTTTAAGGGTATATCTCTTAGATGCACTAAACAGGACCTTTGGGAGAGGCCGCTGCTCATCATAAAACAGCTCGAGGAGCATGAACTCATGGAATTCGTGTAATCTTTACACAAGGGGATGAAACGTAAAGAATCCTTTAAAATTTAGCGTAGTCTTTGTACGGTGTAAAATTTAGGAAAACAAAAGTAAAACTATTTTTAAATGTAGATAATAGATATACACACACTATGAAGCTATTCTATTACCCACATATACACTCATGGACAAAACTTAAGGAAGTTGTACTTTTTAACATGTATATCGGGATTCAGAAAATAACTCTGAAAGATACACTCATGGACAAAACTTAAGGAGGTTGTACCTTTTAGCATGTATATCGGAATTCAGACAATAAATCTGAAAGATATTACAGTGACCTTTATTGAAAATACACGAGATAATTAAGTGTGAATAAAATTGTCTCCTTCAAAACATAGACGACTGGCGAAATTAAAGGTTTTCTACTTCTTTAAGTTTTGTCTATAGGTTTCAGGTTGATTTGCTGAAAGCCAAAATTTTCCACTCACCCACGCGTACCTAAAGTTGAAACTTCTCAGAATCTCCAACTGAGAGATTGAAGTCACGTTGGTGAAGAAATAACTCCGAACGTTGTTTTTCTTAATTTCCTAATTGATAACTTTCTTATTTCATCAACTTTCGTAATTGTTTGGACTTTAAGTTTTTTTTTTAGGTCTCTTGAGTTTTACACGCGACGTTGTTTTGAAATATATCGTTATAGGCATTGTTGTAGATATTGCAATCCATGGATGTGTACCTTCACTATAAGAGGTTCATATTTGATGTTTACACCTGATATTTTATTAAAAATCAATAATGCATCATCTATATATACAGTAGAACCTCCCTGTAGAGGACAACACCTAATTAAAGAGCCAAAGTGTTCTTCATGGAGAAGTATCCTCTTTCTGGAGAGTTGCTCAATAGTAAAAATGGTAATTTTGTAAATGAAAACTGTCCTTTGTAGAGAGGTGTCTCCGAGCGTGAGGGTCCTTTAATGTAGGTTCTACTGTATAGGAAATGAAAGTATTAAAGCATGAATGTTTATTTTACATATAGAACCAACTTTTATAATATCCTTACTGATATGAAAGAATATTGGAGGTCTCTTGGTTCATCAGTGGTGGATTCTCAAAGCAGTTACGCCAATTATACGAGGTGTGTTCAAAAGGTATCGCGACCTTTGAATTTTCGCGGGTTACGTATATTCGAATTTCGATCTTTTTGTGGCTTTATGTTGGTACTCATGTCTCTCACTTATGCCGACAAGCTCGGCCATTTTGAATGTTCACTTAATTGTTGACAGCTGCTTTGCTTGCAGGTGTTTTGGATCGTCTTCGATTTTTACCTATTAAAAAAATGGATCAAAGAACCTGTATCAAATTTTGTGTGAAAAACGAAATTAAGTGCGCGGATGCATTCCGAATGTTGACTGTGGCATACGGAGAAGCTACCTTGGACCGAAGCAACGTTTATCGGTGGTACAAAATGTTCTCAGAAGGCCGAGAAGATGTGAACGACGAAGAGCGTGCCGGACGCCCGAGCACTTCAACAACACACGAAAAAATTAATGAAGTGGAGAAAATGATATTGGCCAATCGTCGAATCACCGTTAGAGAAGTTGCTGAGGACCTAAACATATCGATTGGCTCGTGCCATTCGATTTTTATCAATGATTTGGGCATGAGACGGGTCGCCGCGAAATTCGTACCAAGATTGCTCAATTGCGACCAAAAACAGCATCGCATGAACATTGCTAATAAGATGTTGGACTCTGTCCGCGACGACCCAAATTTGTTCCAGAGGGTCATAACTAGTGACGAAGCGTGGGTTTATGGTTATGACGTGGAAACCAAAGCTCAATCATCTCAATGGAAGCTGCCGCACGAACCAAGACCGAAAAAAGCGCGCCAAGTTCGGTCGAATGTGAAAGTTTTGCTGACAGTTTTCTTCGATTGCAGGGGCGTGGTGCATCATGAGTTCTTGCCACAGGGTAGAACGGTCAATAAGGAATATTACCTGCAAGTTATGCGCAATTTGCGCGAAGGAATCCGCCAGAAACGCCCGGATCTGTGGAAGAACAAAAATTGGCTTTTGCACCACGATAAAGCCCATGCTCACACATCGTTGCTTGTGCGCAATTTTTTGGCCAAAAACAACACACTAATGATGCCGCAGCCACCGTATTCCCCAGATCTGGCCCCCTGTGACTTTTCCTTGTTCCCTAAACTGAAGAGACCCATGAAAGGACGACGTTACGCTACGCTTGACGAGATAAAGACGGCATCGAAGAAAGATCTGAAAAAGATTTTTTTTAATGATTTTTTGAAGTGCTTCAAAGATTGGAAAAACCGTTGGCACAAGTGTATAATATCTCATGGGGATTACTTTGAAGGGGACAAAATAGGTATTCATGAATAAATAAATAAATTTTGAGAAAAAACACAAAAGTCGCGATACCTTTTGAACACACCTCGTATATACCAGACCGCTTCTAAGAATTCTAATACTGTATTGGATCATTCTGTTTATATATGCTTC
The DNA here is from genome assembly GCA_030710605.1 of Cordylochernes scorpioides. Taxonomy (NCBI): domain Eukaryota; kingdom Metazoa; phylum Arthropoda; class Arachnida; order Pseudoscorpiones; family Chernetidae; genus Cordylochernes; species Cordylochernes scorpioides. The sequence continues at coordinate 15,081,394 of CP092873.1, read as the reverse complement.
ACTAAAGGGCGGAAACTTAGAAATGGTATTCAAGGAAACTATGGACATAAGCTTTTAGGACAGTAGAATTACATTTAAATATTTGCATCGAGCAATGCTTTTTCGCAAACAATAAGGAAAAGTTAAGAAAAAGGGCATATCCTGATCATGCAAATAAAAATATGCCTTTTTCTTAATTGTTGTAAAAAGTTTACCAGAGCCTCGTTTGATTACTTGCACTTGCTGGTGGGGTTGTACTTTTGCAAGAGTAGGGGGCCATTGATGCATTTTCTTTTTAAATTAGAAAAAAAAGTGTCGAATGCGAGATTCGAAACCGGACCGTAACGGTCTAAAACCAATGATTTAACCACTCGCCCATTGACCCCACTAGATGTAGAAATGTGATGTAATTGTCGTATTATCAGTTGTAAACTTGAATATTACCATGGATATCATAGCTATTGCTTAGTATGGCAACAATACTGTACGTTATTGTGTTTTCTAAAGATATAAGAAAATCCAAAACATCAAAGAACGCAAATTAAATCACACAGATTAGATTGTCTGTTCATTTATAAATTAAGGAAAATTCCACAAAAAGAAATCACATACGATTATTCAAAGTAAACTTAAAAGAATAATATCACGACCTTTTCTTCAATATGTAATTTTCCCCTTTCTTTCTAAATTACTAATTATTAAAAATTATTTATAAATTAATACAAATCAATAACGCGCAATCTATATAGGACGAGTGGGTAGCACCCTCGATTCCCGACAGTCATGAACCGGGATCGAATCCCGCGTTAACATTTTGTTTAATATGTGAATAATCTTCACACATTATTCACTGTTTCATTTATCATGAACTAGGTTGATCTTGTTGAGCGGTACCTAATAAAGTGATTTTGGAACCGAAACCATCTATATATAACGAAAGAAAACATTAAGAAGGGAATGTTTCTTTTCACAAATAAATCAAATTTATACTGTCCTCACTGCGATAAAAAAATATTGGGAAGTCTTGGCTCATCACTGGTGAACCCTCCCAGCGGTTTCAACAATTTAATCCACCAGCTAGCAGAATGATCCAATACAGTATTAGAGCTCTCAAGAAGCGGTCTGGTAGATTAAATTGGTGAATCTGCTGGGAATGTTCACCACTGATGAGCCAAGCCCTCCAAATATTTTTTTCATCGCAGTAAGGACAGTAGAAGTTTGATTTATTTGTAAAAAGAAAGAATTGCGTATTAATGTCTTCATTCGTTATATATATATATATATTCAAATAAAAAGGCCTATATTGGATCAAAATATAATTTATTTTACTAATATTTCAGTTGGTTGAACGCCTGTTATAATACCTTGATAAAGGTTGGCGTTCAGCCAACTGAAATATTGGTAAAATAAATGATATTTGGTATGCCTTTTTAATAAAATATTTATTTATGGATAGCTCTATTTTCAAAAATAAATTATTTTATTTCTTTTTATTTTTTAATTTATCTATGTATTAAATACATATGAAATGTGTACATATATAATTATGATAAATCGAAACTATTTCAGACGCGTATGATTCTTTCATAAATTAAACAATTATATTCTGCCCTTTACTGAAATTAAAGATTTATGGGAGGGCCTGGCTCATCAGTGGTGAACCCATCATACGCATCTATAATAGTTTCAAATTTTCATAACAGATGGCTCGCTAATGTGCATCATATGACATATATAATTATTCTTAAATATAATGGGTGTTTTCAAAGTTCATTTTTGATAAGAAAATCATTTACATACAAAGAGGCTTAATTTTTTATTTACGAATTTCAAATTCGACTCTACCTTTTCTTTGTTTTTAAATTTCAATCTTAGAAAACTACATTGTTTTATATAAGATAATACTGAGTGATGTTATAATTCGAATTTAGATTGTTATTGTGCCGTAAAGAAATTGATCTACAAAGAAAGGACACTTCTCCCGTCAAAATAGGCTTCGAAAAGGCTGTCATTCTAAGGGCTGTTTTTGCAACTTAGCTGGGTCAGTGTTGAAGTCACTATATCAGCTAGGAACATAATTTTTACGACTGTTTTTTAACGATAGAGGTGTTCTTTATTATCTGAGATCAGTTTCTTAATGCTAAAAATCTATCCATATTTTAGCTACTGAATTATTCTAGCTACATCACCACATACACAGAACTGAATACCTATTTGCACAAAAACTAAAGATTTCATAAAAATCCCTTATGAATCCAATGAAATCAAAACTCACAATAGTACATATAGATTCATAGAGCGTAAATATGGTCTCCAGTTAAACGTTCGGGGTTTTCCAAAGTTGGTATTGTAGATTTTTCACACATTGACCCCAGTCTGCCTGATTGCAGAGAAGATCAATAGGTTCAACATAAATTTCTGCGTTTATTTGTACAAGGAAGGTAGCCTCTTCTTTTTGAGTTAAACAATTTTGTTTTTCACTAAAGCCTCCTTCAGGTAAACTTTAAGATATCATGAAAAGGTTTATATAAATGAGAGTTTTGATATAAACTATTAGTACTTATGAACAAGATACACTCATAGACAAAACTTAAAGAAGTTGTACCTTTTAATAGATATATCGGGATTCAGACAATAACTCTGTAAGATATTACAGTGACCTTTAATGAAGACACCCTAGATAAAAAGTGTGAACAGAATTGCCTCTGTCTCCGTAAAAAAAAAACAAAAACAGACGACTAGCCACATCAAAATGTGAAATTCCTCAAGTTGCATCCATAGGTGTACAAAGGTAAAAAGTTTCTATTATCCTCAATTTCTCTGTTATTAAGGTGGCCTTAGTTTTCAGTACTTGTATTACCATATATTTCTATATCATTAGTTATATCTATATTGTACGATTCTGAGTATATATGCTCTACACTGAAGTATTGTCTCTTAGTATTTAATGGACATATTACTATGGACATATAAAATTTTCAGACAACATACTTAAATATCAGTTTGTTTCATTACTAAAAAAAAAACATTTGTGCTAAAAATGTCCATTTCTTTAAGTTTTGATGGCGCGTTATTCTATATACAGTTACGAGCGTCATTCTTCGTCGCCTCTGTCACGGTTTGCTTTTTTTTTTTTGGAATGGCGCCCTCCTATTGGTCGGCTACGATCACGCCACCTTTGCCCCCCCCCCCCCCCATCATGCCCCCCCCCCCCCACTCGCATTTTCGTTTTTGTAACTATTGTGTTGGAGCGGGTCGCTCCTTAAATAAATGCATATATTAGTTAATAACCAAATGGAATCCTCTCTTTCTTTTTCCCAGTAAGAGACGCGTACGGAAGCCAACAGTACATAGACAGATAAAGCACATAGGCTATAGTTATTAACTAACATATGCATTTATTTAAGGCGCCAAATTATAATTGTAACAAATAGTATTTGAATCAAAACATTCAATCGGGTAAAACACGGGCGTTGCCCGGGTCATTCGGCTAGTTTCTTTATAAAAGACATATATGAACAAGTATATGTGCATCGATCATTAATCATCTACAAACAATCTTCAAATATGTCTGCTATGTCTTAACAGGCGTACAGACTTCGGTCTAGGTAACCCACTATCCATTGGTGTTATGTCTAAATTATATATAAGACAGTCAATCAATATAACCTTTATTAAGACATTCATTCTTATATAGACAGTAGATTATCCTGAGAAATAAAAGAAGAAGAGAAAGAGAATGAAGAAGAAATTAGAATTTAAAAATTTATATGTTAAAAAGTATTTTAAGATATACACTCATGGACAAAACTTTAAAAAGTGTAAAGTCTTTGATGTCGCCTGTTGACTGTATTTCTTGAAGGAGATAGAGGCAGTTTTGTTCATACTTAGTTATCTCGTGTGTCTTCAATAAAGATTACTGTGTATCAAAATCTTTCAGAGTTATTGTCTGAATCCCGATATACATGGTAAAATGTACAACTTACTTAAGTTTTGTTCATGAGTGTATCTTTCAGAATTATTGTCTGAATCCTGATATACATACTAAAATGTACAACTTCTTTAAGTTTTATAATGAGTGTATCTTTCAGAATTATTGTCTGAATCCCGATATGCATGCAAAAAGTACAACTTCCTTAAGTTTTTCCATGAGTGTTTCTCTCAGAGTTATTGTCTTAATCCCGATTAACATGCTAAAAAGTACAACTTCCTTAAGTTTTCTCCATGAGTGTATCTTTCAGAGTTATTGTATTAATCCCGATATACATGGTAAAAGGTACAACGTCCTTACGTTTCTACCATGAGTGTATCTTTCAGAGTTAATGTATGAATCCCGATATATACATGGTAAAAGGTACAACGTCCTTAAGTTTTGTCCATGAGTGAATCTTTCAGAGTTATTGTATGAATCCCGATATACATGGTAAAAGATACAACGTCCTTAAATTTTGTCCATGAGTGTATGTTGGTTATCTCGTGTGTTGTCAATAAAGGTCACTGTAATATCTTTCAGATATATTGTCTGATTCCGGATATATATACGCTGAAAGATACAACTTCCTTAAGTTTTGTCAATGAGTGTATATTGGTTATCTCGTATATCTTCAATAAAGGTCACTGTAATATCTTTCCTTAAGTTTTATCCATGAGTGTATATTGGTTATCTCGTATATCTTCAATAAAGGTCACTGTAATATCTTTCCTTAATTTTTGTCCATGAGTATATATTGGTTATCTCGTATATCTTCAATAAAGGTCACTGTAATATCTTTACTTGAGTTTTGTCCATGAGTGTATATTGGTTATCTCGTATATCTTCAATAAAGGTCACTGTAATATCTTTCCTTAAGTTTTGTCCATGAGTGTATATTGGTTATCTCGTATATCTTCAATAAAGGTCAATGTAATATCTTTCCTTAAGTTTTGTCCATGAGTGTATATTGGTTATATCGTATATCTTCAATAAAGGTCAATGTAATATATTTCCTTAAGTTTTGTCCATGAGTGTATATTGGTTATCTCGTATATCTTCGATAAAGGTCAATGTAATATCTTTATTTAAGTTTTGTCCATGAGTGTATATTGGTTATCTCGTATATCTTCAATAAAGGTCAATGTAATATCTTTCCTTAAGTTTTATCCATGAGTGTATATTGGTTATCTCGTATATCTTCAATAAAGGTCACTGAAATATCTTTCCTTAAGTTTTGTCCATGAGTGTAAATAGACAAGTAAAGAAATTTCAAAGTCAAAAATATAGGAAGTCATGTAGGATTCGAAGTAAAGTTGATATGCAAACAAGTAAATATTCCCAGTACATCATTACATCCTTTTTAATAAGCCCTAGGTCACATGGGTGGACTTTGTAACCTTCGGAAACTTGGGGGGGAACAAATTAATTGAGATTTCCATAAAAAATGGGAGGAAAAAAAGGTAGCACCAAAGTTTTTTAATATCCACTCTGCTTCTAATTTTTGCCAAAAGGTAAATAAGGCCAAGACGATTTCTATCAGCCGAATATTTTCATGGATAGAACTTTGTCGTTTGATTGCTCATTTTGGAAGATTTGGGTCAGTCCAGATCTTTCTTTTATAGATGGATTATTTTATTGGTGATCGAACATTGTTTTGTACGTATTACATCCCAAAATACGATACAACGCCAGCTATATATCTCTCTTTAGATTTCTTATATCACTCTTATTCCATAGATTAATAGGCGATATGAAAAGCTTCATTATTATTTTCCAACTTATCTATATTTTGCTTATAATACACACTGTGATTGAAAGAAAAGTTTGTCAATTAATGGTATATAAATATTATATAATCTAAAATGCAAATATTTTATTTGTTAAAACATATTTTATTTTCATTCATTGACTGTTCTACATTTTTGACCATAGATTTAGAAGATACCACTTTGAATATTTGTTGTAAATATGTATAGTTGAACCTACCTATTTTTTAATTCATGAATATAGGATTCATTTTATAAATTCTATATTACTGTGAAAAATAATTGATGCGTAATTCTTTTCAAGTAATTGCAAATAAAAATACTTGAAAGATAAATAACTATCTTTCATTTTTAACGACTGCACCTTCAATTCTTTATCTTTTTCAACAACAAAACAAAATAATCATAACATACATATGATTTTCTCCCTGGCCACCATACTCTCCTGACCTCTCACCAATCGAGCATGTCTGGAACAAACGTAAATAATTAAGGGAAACTCTGGCACAACTCGTAGGTGAAAAAGTCGAACTGCCTTCTACATGTGTAAATAGGTGATGTATTTCCAGTAAGACCAGTTGCTAACTACCCACTATGATTATCATGGCCTGTATCATGTGTGTATATATAAATATATATATTAAAATCAAAGAAGGCATATCCTGACCACGAGCATACAAGCATTTTAGATGGCAGAGCGCCATATAGGTGAACAGAAATCAAATAAACGTTGATTTTAACTTTTTTCTTAATATTTGGCCAATCCATTTTCTTGATAGATAAAGAAAAGCCAACTACGAACGCGTATCGGGCTGTTGGCCCTCGTCAGCGTGTTGCATAAATATATATGTTATATAAAATATGTTTTTCAAATATATTTCATAGATAAAATACTCTGCTAAATCGACCACCAGAGGTCGCCGTTTTCATTATAAAAACTCGTTGTTGTTGTTCCCCGCTGGCCGGCTCAAATCTTTGTACATTATGTAAATAATCTTTTGTTTTCCTTGTTCTACTCGCCTTAAGCCAGGCAGTACTTTTATCAAATTATGTTTTTCATATATATTCCTTAGCTCAAATAAAGAAATCTCTGATCAAAACTATTTTATTATTCCCACGACTGCAAAACAATATCGTAAAATACTCATGTATACCAAAATCAAGCAACTAATAATAATAATTCAATATATCTATCTAATTCCAAAATACAGCTGAAAATATCTTTTTTTTTTATTTATAACATATATATATATATATAGTAACTAAATTTCAATGCTTTCTTCTTCCTTGCCATGTACTCTAGCAATCAACAATGGTGTGAGGATATTTCCCCAGCAGAAAGGTTGGATGAAGAAGGATGGGGTGTGGATGTTCGAAGAGGAACCAGCTTGTCCCAACGACCCTCACCAACGACACGAAGCCCCACGACGTTACCAAAGAGCTACCGATACAAGAACTGACGTTAGAGAAGGATTTAGAGGTTCAAGAAGAGTAGCATCAATGTTCTCTATAAAACGGTCATCCAGGCTTCCTCTTGATCAAATCTCTAACATAACCTAGATCCTTGAGAACATCGTCTACTTCTCTATTCGAATAACGTTATCATTTAATCATTACAGAAGTTTTTATTTTGAGGAACAGTTCCTACTTCTTCTGTTTTTATAATAAAAAATAACTCTTTCAACCAAAACTCAAGTTCATCTTCAATATACAAAATTCCAAGTCAACACATTTCTGCGACTCTTAAGATTTGATTTGATGCTTTGATTATACACACACAGCCTTTATTAGGGACTTGCCCCACACAGATTCTCCCAATTGGGTAAGGTAACAATCATCTTGTGTTATTTACATAGGTAGTAAGATAGAACT